>CM057086.1:27720006-28320006 GCA_029959045.1 Taenioides sp. WSHXM2023
ACCACAACCACCACCACAACAACAACAACCACCACAACCACCACCACAACAACAACAACCACCACAACCACCACCACAACAACAACAACCACCACAACCACCACCACAACAACAACAACCACCACAACCACCACCACAACAACAACAACCACCACAACCACCACCACAACAACAACAACCACCACAACCACCACCACAACAACAACAACCACCACAACCACCACCACAACAACAACAACCACCACAACCACCACCACAACAACAACAACCACCACAACCACCACCACAACAACAACAACCACCACAACCACCACCACAACAACAACAACCACCACAACCACCACCACAACAACAACAACCACCACAACCACCACCACAACAACAACAACCACCACAACCACCACCACAACAACAACAACCACCACAACCACCACCACAACAACAACAACCACCACAACCACCACCACAACAACAACAACCACCACAACCACCACCACAACAACAACAACCACCACAACCACCACCACAACAACAACAACCACCACAACCACCACCACAACAACAACAACCACCACAACCACCACCACAACAACAACAACCACCACAACCACCACCACAACAACAACAACCACCACAACCACCACCACAACAACAACAACCACCACAACCACCACCACAACAACAACAACCACCACAACCACCACCACAACAACAACAACCACCACAACCACCACCACAACAACAACAACCACCACAACCACCACCACAACAACAACAACCACCACAACCACCACCACAACAACAACAACCACCACAACCACCACCACAACAACAACAACCACCACAACCACCACCACAACAACAACAACCACCACAACCACCACCACAACAACAACAACCACCACAACCACCACCACAACAACAACAACCACCACAACCACCACCACAACAACAACAACCACCACAACCACCAACAACCACCACAACCACCACCACAACAACAACAACCACCACAACCACCACCACAACAACAACAACCACCACAACACCACCACCACAACAACAACAACCACCACAACACCACAACAACCACAACAAACAACAACAACCACCACAACCACCACCACAACAACAACAACCACCACAACCACCACCACAACAACAACAACCACCACCACCACCCCACAACAACAACAACCACCACAACCACCACCACAACAACAACAACCACCACAACCACCACCACAACAACAACAACCACCACAACCACCACCACAACAACAACAACCACCACAACCACCACCACAACAACAACAACCACCACAACCACCACCACAACAACAACAACCACCACAACCACCACCACAACAACAACAACCACCACAACCACCACCACAACAACAACAACCACCACAACCACCACCACAACAACAACAACCACCACAACCACCACCACAACAACAACAACCACCACAACCACCACCACAACAACAACAACCACCACAACCACCACCACAACAACAACAACCACCACAACCACCACCACAACAACAACAACCACCACAACCACCACCACAACAACAACAACCACCACAACCACCACCACAACAACAACAACCACCACAACCACCACCACAACAACAACAACCACCACAACCACCACCACAACAACAACAACCACCACAACCACCACCACAACAACAACAACCACCACAACCACCACCACAACAACAACAACCACCACAACCACCACCACAACAACAACAACCACCACAACCACCACCACAACAACAACAACCACCACAACCACCACCACAACAACAACAACCACCACAACCACCACCACAACAACAACAACCACCACAACCACCACCACAACAACAACAACCACCACAACCACCACCACAACAACAACAACCACCACAACCACCACCACAACAACAACAACCACCACAACCACCACCACAACAACAACAACCACCACAACCACCACCACAACAACAACAACCACCACAACCACCACCACAACAACAACAACCACCACAACCACCACCACAACAACAACAACCACCACAACCACCACCACAACAACAACAACCACCACAACCACCACCACAACAACAACAACCACCACAACCACCACCACAACAACAACAACCACCACAACCACCACCACAACAACAACAACCACCACAACCACCACCACAACAACAACAACCACCACAACCACCACCACAACAACAACAACCACCACAACCACCACCAACAACCAACAACAACCACCACAACCACCACCACAACAACAACAACCACCACAACCACCACCACAACAACAACAACCACCACAACCACCACCACAACAACAACAACCACCACAACCACCACCACAACAACAACAACCACCACAACCACCACCACAACAACAACAACCACCACAACCACCACCACAACAACAACAACCACCACAACCACCACCACAACAACAACAACCACCACAACCACCACCACAACAACAACAACCACCACAACCACCACCACAACAACAACAACCACCACAAACCACCACCACAACAACAACAACCACCACAACCACCACCACAACAACAACAACCACCACAACCACCACCACAACAACAACAACCACCACAACCACCACCACAACAACAACAACCACCACAACCACCACCACAACAACAACAACCACCACACCACCACCACAACAACAACAACCACCACAACCACCACCACAACAACAACAAGCCACCACAACCACCACCACAACAACAACAACCACCACAACCACCACCACAACAACAACAACCACCACAACCACCACCACAACAACAACAACCACCACAACCACCACCACAACAACAACAACCACCACAACCACCACCCACAACAACAACAACCACCACAACCACCACCACAACAACAACAACCACCACAACCACCACCACAACAACAACAACCACCACAACCACCACCACAACAACACACCAACCACCACCACCACCACACCACAACAACAACCACACCACAACAACAACAACCACACACCACCACCACAACAACAACAACCACCACAACCACCACCACAACAACAACAACCACCACAACCACCACCACAACAACAACAACCACCACAACCACCACCACAACAACAACAACCACCACAACCACCACCACAACAACAACAACACCAACCACACCACCACCACAACAACAACAACCACCACAACCACCACCACAACAACAACAACCACCACAACCACCACCACAACAACAACAACCACCACAACCACCACCACAACAACAACAACCACCACAACCACCACCACCACACACAACAACACACCACCACAACCACCACCACAACAACAACAACCACCACAACCACCACCACAACAACAACAACCACCACAACCACCACCACAACAACAACAACCACCACAACCACCACCACAACAACAACAACCACCACAACCACCACCACAACAACAACAACCACCACAACCACCACCACAACAACAACAACCACCACAACCACCACCACAACAACAACAACCACCACAACCACCACCACAACAACAACAACCACCACAACCACCACCACAACAACAACAACCACCACAACCACCACCACAACAACAACAACCACCACAACCACCACCACAACAACAACAACCACCACAACCACCACCACAACAACAACAACCACCACAACCACCACCACAACAACAACAACCACCACAACCACCACCACAACAACAACAACCACCACAACCACCACCACAACAACAACAACCACCACAACCACCACCACAACAACAACAACCACCACAACCACCACCACAACAACAACAACCACCACAACCACCACCACAACAACAACAACCACCACAACCACCACCACAACAACAACAACCACCACAACCACCACCACAACAACAACAACCACCACAACCACCACCACAACAACAACAACCACCACAACCACCACCACAACAACAACAACCACCACAACCACCACCACAACAACAACAACCACCACAACCACCACCACAACAACAACAACCACCACAACCACCACCACAACAACAACAACCACCACAACCACCACCACAACAACAACAACCACCACAACCACCACCACAACAACAACAACCACCACAACCACCACCACAACAACAACAACCACCACAACCACCACCACAACAACAACAACCACCACAACCACCACCACAACAACAACAACCACCACAACCACCACCACAACAACAACAACCACCACAACCACCACCACAACAACAACAACCACCACAACCACCACCACAACAACAACAACCACCACAACCACCACCACAACAACAACAACCACCACAACCACCACCACAACAACAACAACCACCACAACCACCACCACAACAACAACAACCACCACAACCACCACCACAACAACAACAACCACCACAACCACCACCACAACAACAACAACCACCACAACCACCACCACAACAACAACAACCACCACAACCACCACCACAACAACAACAACCACCACAACCACCACCACAACAACAACAACCACCACAACCACCACCACAACAACAACAACCACCACAACCACCACCACAACAACAACAACCACCACAACCACCACCACAACAACAACAACCACCACAACCACCACCACAACAACAACAACCACCACAACCACCACCACAACAACAACAACCACCACAACCACCACCACAACAACAACAACCACCACAACCACCACCACAACAACAACAACCACCACAACCACCACCACAACAACAACAACCACCACAACCACCACCACAACAACAACAACCACCACAACCACCACCACAACAACAACAACCACCACAACCACCACCACAACAACAACAACCACCACAACCACCACCACAACAACAACAACCACCACAACCACCACCACAACAACAACAACCACCACAACCACCACCACAACAACAACAACCACCACAACCACCACCACAACAACAACAACCACCACAACCACCACCACAACAACAACAACCACCACAACCACCACCACAACAACAACAACCACCACAACCACCACCACAACAACAACAACCACCACAACCACCACCACAACAACAACAACCACCACAACCACCACCACAACAACAACAACCACCACAACCACCACCACAACAACAACAACCACCACAACCACCACCACAACAACAACAACCACCACAACCACCACCACAACAACAACAACCACCACAACCACCACCACAACAACAACAACCACCACAACCACCACCACAACAACAACAACCACCACAACCACCACCACAACAACAACAACCACCACAACCACCACCACAACAACAACAACCACCACAACCACCACCACAACAACAACAACCACCACAACCACCACCACAACAACAACAACCACCACAACCACCACCACAACAACAACAACCACCACAACCACCACCACAACAACAACAACCACCACAACCACCACCACAACAACAACAACCACCACAACCACCACCACAACAACAACAACCACCACAACCACCACCACAACAACAACAACCACCACAACCACCACCACAACAACAACAACCACCACAACCACCACCACAACAACAACAACCACCACAACCACCACCACAACAACAACAACCACCACAACCACCACCACAACAACAACAACCACCACAACCACCACCACAACAACAACAACCACCACAACCACCACCACAACAACAACAACCACCACAACCACCACCACAACAACAACAACCACCACAACCACCACCACAACAACAACAACCACCACAACCACCACCACAACAACAACAACCACCACAACCACCACCACAACAACAACAACCACCACAACCACCACCACAACAACAACAACCACCACAACCACCACCACAACAACAACAACCACCACAACCACCACCACAACAACAACAACCACCACAACCACCACCACAACAACAACAACCACCACAACCACCACCACAACAACAACAACCACCACAACCACCACCACAACAACAACAACCACCACAACCACCACCACAACAACAACAACCACCACAACCACCACCACAACAACAACAACCACCACAACCACCACCACAACAACAACAACCACCACAACCACCACCACAACAACAACAACCACCACAACCACCACCACAACAACAACAACCACCACAACCACCACCACAACAACAACAACCACCACAACCACCACCACAACAACAACAACCACCACAACCACCACCACAACAACAACAACCACCACAACCACCACCACAACAACAACAACCACCACAACCACCACCACAACAACAACAACCACCACAACCACCACCACAACAACAACAACCACCACAACCACCACCACAACAACAACAACCACCACAACCACCACCACAACAACAACAACCACCACAACCACCACCACAACAACAACAACCACCACAACCACCACCACAACAACAACAACCACCACAACCACCACCACAACAACAACAACCACCACAACCACCACCACAACAACAACAACCACCACAACCACCACCACAACAACAACAACCACCACAACCACCACCACAACAACAACAACCACCACAACCACCACCACAACAACAACAACCACCACAACCACCACCACAACAACAACAACCACCACAACCACCACCACAACAACAACAACCACCACAACCACCACCACAACAACAACAACCACCACAACCACCACCACAACAACAACAACCACCACAACCACCACCACAACAACAACAACCACCACAACCACCACCACAACAACAACAACCACCACAACCACCACCACAACAACAACAACCACCACAACCACCACCACAACAACAACAACCACCACAACCACCACCACAACAACAACAACCACCACAACCACCACCACAACAACAACAACCACCACAACCACCACCACAACAACAACAACCACCACAACCACCACCACAACAACAACAACCACCACAACCACCACCACAACAACAACAACCACCACAACCACCACCACAACAACAACAACCACCACAACCACCACCACAACAACAACAACCACCACAACCACCACCACAACAACAACAACCACCACAACCACCACCACAACAACAACAACCACCACAACCACCACCACAACAACAACAACCACCACAACCACCACCACAACAACAACAACCACCACAACCACCACCACAACAACAACAACCACCACAACCACCACCACAACAACAACAACCACCACAACCACCACCACAACAACAACAACCACCACAACCACCACCACAACAACAACAACCACCACAACCACCACCACAACAACAACAACCACCACAACCACCACCACAACAACAACAACCACCACAACCACCACCACAACAACAACAACCACCACAACCACCACCACAACAACAACAACCACCACAACCACCACCACAACAACAACAACCACCACAACCACCACCACAACAACAACAACCACCACAACCACCACCACAACAACAACAACCACCACAACCACCACCACAACAACAACAACCACCACAACCATCAGTTTTACTAAATTCATCTACCATCAGTACTGCTTCACTTGTGGCGGAACAAAGGTCACGGTAACTTGGAGTCTAAAGGCCAAATACAACATGTGTTACAATAATGTTGAAGTTTGGCATTAAACTTATCTGCCTGTTTAGAATTACAGATGAAATACAATGAAAAACATGCATTCTATTTTGGGCTTCCCTCTCCACAGATATGACTTGTAACTTGGCTTGGTGGCATCATTTGCCTCTCTTGATGGAGATAGAAAAGTTTAAAGCCATAGATTTCCCCTGGTCTAGAATGTTCCACAGTATAATGTGGTAGGTTTAAGTTTAAAGGGGGGGTAACTGATATTAAAGATTGGAATTTAAGAATTCTAAGTTAAAGCGTGGCCTTTGTGAGTGTTGGCTTTGACTAGAAGTAGAGTTTTAGGAGAGTTCAGAACCCCTTATGATAAGAAATATAACAAGGCCTGTCACGTCGTCCGGAGTGGCGTTACTGGGGGCCCACCCTGAAGCCAGGCCTGGGGTGAGTGCTTGACGGTGAGGGTCTGGTGGCCGAGCCTTCCCCCATGGGGCCTGGACGAGCACAGCCCGAAGGAGCGACGTAGGGCGGTCCTCCCCTGGACCCACCACGCGCAGAAGGATCCATAGGGGGCCGGTGCAGGGAGATCTGGGTGGCAGTCAAAGGCAGGGGCCTCGACGACCGGATCTCCGGACCTGGAGACTAGCTCTGGGGACATGGAATGTCACCCTGCTGGGGGGGAAGGAGCCCGAGCCCGAGGGAGGTTGAGCGTTACCGACAAGATATAATCGGCCTCACCTCTACGCACAGTTTGGTCTCTGGAACCCAACTCCTTGAGGGGGGCTGGACTCTCCTGGTGTTGCCACGGGGTGCGGCGGCAGGCAGGTGTGGGCCTGCTCATTGCCCCACAGCTCAGCTGCTGTCTGTTGGAGTTCACACTGGTGAATGAGAGGGTCGCGTCCCTGCGCCTTTAAGTCGGGGACAGGTCTCTCACTGTTGTGTTAGCCTATGGGCCGAACAGCAGTGTAGAGTATCCGGCCTTCTTGGAACTCTGTTGTTCTACTGGGGGACTTCAATGCCCACGTGGGCAACGACAGTGACACCTGGAGAGGGGTGATCGGGAGGAATGGCCTACCTGATCTGAACCCGAGCGAGCGTGTCCTGTTATTGGACTTCTGTGCTAGCCACGATTTGTCCATAACGAACACCATGTTCGAGCACAAGGGTGTCCATCAGTGCACGTGGCACCAGGACACCCTAGGGCGGAGGTCGATGATGGACTTTGTTGTTGTGTCATCTGACCTCCAGCCGCATGTCTTGGACACTCGGGTGAAGAGAGGGGCAGAGCTGTCAACAGATCACCACCTGGTTGTGAGTTGGGTCCGCTGGCAGAGGAGGAAGCCGGAAAGGCCTGGCAGGCCCAAGCGTATAGTGCAGGTCTGTTGGGAACGTCTGGCAGAGCCCTCTGTCAGGGGGACCTTCAACTCACACCTCCGGGAGAGCTTCTCCCAGATTCCGGGGGAGGCTGGGGACATGGAGTCCGAGAGGGCTTTGTTCTCGGCCTCTATTGTTGGCCGCTCGTAGCTGTGGTCATAAGGTCTGTGGTGCTTGTCGTGGCGGCAGTCCGCGAACCCGGTGGTGGACACCGGAAGTAAGGGATGCCGTCAGGCTGAAGAAGGAGTCTTATTGGGCCTTGTTAGCTCGTGGGACTCCTGAGGCAGCTGACAGGTACCAGTGGGCCAAGTGTGCAGCCTGGGGGGTCACAGAAGCAAAAACTCGGGGTTGGGAGGAGTTCCGAGAGGCCATGGAGGAAGATTATCGGACAGCCTCAAAGAAATTCTGACAAACCGTCCGATGCCTCAGGAGGGGGAAGCAGTGCTTCACCAACACTGATTACAGTGTGGGTGGAGAGCTGTTGACCTCGACTGGGGATGTTGTCGGACGGTGGAAGGAATACATTGAGGAGCTCCTCAATCCCATTGTCACGTCTTCTGAGGAAGAAGCAGAGGCTGAGGACTCAGAGGCGGACTTGTCCATCACCCTGGCTGAAGTCACTGAGGTGGTTAGCAAGCTCCTTGGTGGCAAGGCTCTGGGGGTGGATGAGATCCGTTCTGAGTATCTTAAGTCTCTGGATGTTTTTGGGGTTGTCTTGGCTGACACGTTTAAGAAGGGGGACTGGAGGGTGTGTTCCAACTACAGGGGAATCACTCTCCTCAGCCTCCCCGGTAAGGTCTATTCCAGGGTACTGGAGAGGAGAATGCGACTGATAGTCAAACCTCGGATTCAGGAGGAGCAGTGTGGTTTTCGTTCCGGCTACGGAACACTGGACCAGCTCTACACTCTCCATTGGGTGCTGGAGGCTTCATGGGAGTTTGCCCAACAAGTCCACATGTGCTTTGTGGATCTGGAGAAGGCATTTGACCGTGTCCCTCGTGGTGTTCTGTGGGGAGTGCGTCGGGAGTATGGGGTTCGGGGCCCTTTGCTAAGGGCTGTCCGGTCCCTGTATGACCGGAGCAGGAGCTGTGTTCGCATTGCCGGTAGTAAGTCGGACCTGTTTCCGGTGCATGTTGGACTCCGCTAGGGCTGCCCTTTGTCACCGGTTCTGTTCATTGTATTTATGGACAGAATTTCTAGGCGCAGTCAGGAGCCGGAGGGGATCCAGTTTGGGGACCACAGGATCTCATCTCTGCTGTTTGCAGATGATGTTGTCCTGATGGCTTCATCAGACCAGGACCTCCAACGTGCACTGGGGTGGTTTGCAGCCAAGTGTGAAGCGGCTGGGATGAGGATCAACTCCTCCAAATCCGAGGCCATGGTTCTTGACCGGAAAAAGGTGGCTTGCCCTCTCCGGGTGGGTGGAGAGTCTCTGCCTCAAGTGGAGGAGTTCAAGTATGTCAGAGTCTTGTTCACGAGTGAGGGGAGGATGGAGTGTGAGATTGACAGGCGGATCGGTGTAGCATCTGCAGTGATGTGGTCGCTGTATCGGACCGTTGTGGTGAAGAGGGAGCTGAGCCGAAAGGCAAAGCTCTCGATTTACCGTCAATCTACGTTCTTGCCCTCACCTATGGTCATGAGCTTTGGGTAATGACCGAAAGTACAAGATCGGGGATATAAGTGGCCGAAATGGGTTTCCTCCGCAGAGTGGCTGGGCGCTCCCTTAGAGATAGGTTGAGGAGCTCAATCACATGGGAGGAGCTCGGAGTAGAGCCGCTGCTCCTCCACGTCGAAAGGAGCCAGCTGAGGTGGCTCGGGCATCTGTTCCGGATGCCTCCCTCGGGAGGTGTTCTGGGCATGTCCCACTGGGAGGAGGCCCCGGCAAAGACCCAGGACACGCTGGAGGGACTATGTCTCTCGGCAGGCCTGGGAATGCCTTGGGGTTCCCCCGGAGGAGTTGGAGGAAGTGTCCGGGGTGAAGGAAGTCTGGGAGTCCCTGCTTAGACTGCTGCCCCCGCGACCCGGCCCCGGAAAAGCAGAAGAAAATGGATGGATGGATAGAGTTTTGGGGCACCACTCAACAAATGTTGAGAAATATTACCAGTACAATATAATAAATTACCTATGTTAATTAATTAATTATTAATTAAACAATTGTTCTGAAGGTTCTTAAATTCTTGTCCATATCAGTGACCCATATCTTATGTTATTTATCTGGAAATAACATTACTATTCACCAAAGCAAATTGTGGTTCCCAATAACCACAATAATCATAAAATGTGATACTTTTTCTTCCAGGACCTCATGTAAACACAGGAGTTCAAAAGGTGAGGTCTAAATGTCCGAATGATTCCGCACTCACCTTAGGTGAAGCTTGTGTTTGTCATAAAGATAAATTCATTATTTCTTGTTTGTTTCTCCTATTATTGCTGCTGAAGTCTGCACATACCAGAGCCTGAACCTGAACTCCACTGACCCCAACCAGACCTACAGTACTCTTTCTGTTCAGCAGGGGGCGTCACGACATGCAGAAATAAAAACTTAAGACACACTGATGTCCACATTACTTACTTGTGCCGTCAATCGATTAAAATATTTAATCGCGATTAATTTCATGAATGTCATATTTAACTCACAATTAATCGCAAATTAATCACATATTTTTGTCCCTTGAATCATCATTTTAATTCTCTTATCAACATAGAAAAGTGGACAGGCGCCGCTTTGTGCAAATGTGTTTTTTTATTATTATTATTATTATTGCAAACCATAACAATTGTCATTGAGACAACTTTGTGTTCAATGTTCCACTCTCATGCTCCACTTTCATGAAGTGCTCTGCAACAGTGTGAGTGAAGTGCTTCTCTGTCTTCATCTGTCAACGTGACTGAAGTTTCCACTGTGGGTCAAATAATGTGCTGTAATCCTGAGGTAGTTCTCATAACTGAGAGACGTGCTGTAATCTCCAGTTAGCGCGACTGTTTGTCTGCCCCAACGCCTGCTGTACTAGGGGCGCACTCGCGCTGGGACTTTAGGGCAGTGCCGTGCTCGGGCGCGGTTGCCTGGGGTTCTGTGACCGATGACCCACCCTCTTTTGCATGGGGTGTCTATTGAGTGGTGGGACCGATGTGGGTCCTGCTGCGGTGCGCGCTCCTCCGTGGGCTTGTGGATGTGGGGGCGGCCGGAGGACAGAGGCTGTGGGGCTTCTGTCTCTGTCCGCGGTCCTTGTCGGGGCTGGGCGCAGATTCGCCGGACTTTGTTTGGTGTTTTCCTCGTGTGGGTGGCCCCGGCGCGCGCGCAGGGCTTGTGTGGTGAAGTCGTGCGTGTGCGCGTGCATGGGCGCGTGCACCTCCTCCAACCGGGACTTCTCAGTTTCGTACGAATTGTTTTCCTTCCTGTTTACAGCCGGATCCTGTAGTTTTTCTAACATTACTAGCAGTGGCCACAGCTTATGAAGAAACTAGTTCACTACGTCACAAAGAGCGTGAATCTCGCGATAAAAAAAATTAACGGTGTTAAAACTGCTTTGCATTACCTCGTTAATAGCGCGATATTTTTGACAGCACTATGACTTACTCTTATACTTTTAATAATCTGATGCAATCTGACTTAAAAGCATGTTTGGATGGTAACAGTGGTGTAAATAATAATGAAACAAAAACACACGTTATAATATTCACCAGTCCATCAGGGCGAGAGTGTGATTTCTTCTGAAACAGTCTGTGGTTAAAACTCTATGCAAAAGAAGAACAAGAGAGACATAGACACGAAGGAACGTTTAAAAAAGAAGATGCTGAAAGAAGTGGCTCTGTTTATGCAAATACAAACATGAGATACACTACAGTTTTGATCCAGCTTCTCTGTGAGTAAACTTTCTCATTATTT
Organism: Taenioides sp. WSHXM2023; assembly: GCA_029959045.1. Classification (NCBI taxonomy): domain Eukaryota; kingdom Metazoa; phylum Chordata; class Actinopteri; order Gobiiformes; family Gobiidae; genus Taenioides; species Taenioides sp. WSHXM2023. The sequence continues at coordinate 27,732,971 of CM057086.1, forward strand.
TTTTATTATAAATGTTGTAAACTCAAAGATTTGGATTTGACTAAATGTGTCTTTTCTAAAATGTTGAACAGTGCTGAGTGAAGGACTTCCTGATGTCGTATTTGGAGACAATCGTGTTTATACCATCACAGAAGGACAAGACTTCACAGCAGAATGTTGGTTTCATAGATCTGGAAGTAAAAGACTCTTCTGTAAAAGTAACTGTGATAAAAAGAAAAACATTTTGGTGGAGACTACAAGTAACAGAGCTGAGAAAGGCAGATACAGTATTCAATATGATGAACAGCCCAATATAATGACAGTGAGAATCAAGAATGTGCAGCTGTTTGACTCTGGACAATACCAGTGCTATTTGGGAAGGTATTTTTTGTTTGATGGCTGGGGGCGTGATGACTACGATACATTTCAGATTACAGTCCTTAAAGGTAAGAACATATTTAAATAAATACCTTAAACATATTCAATTATTTAACTTGAAAAGTAAAAAATGTTCAGGGCTAAAAATATGATAGTTATTTCTAAAGCATTTGTTTAGAATTTAGCAAACCCTAAACAAATTGTTTCTACAAAAGAACATGAATATGAGATCAGCTAAACAGACTTACTGAATGTTATGAGAAGAGAAACTGCAAAGATAAATATAACGTCCTGCTGATGGTCTGATAATTGTTTTTGTTGAGCTTGTTAACCTGTGAATCTCGTGTCCCTCCTGTGATCCAAACAACAGCTGCAGTCAGACCCACACATAGGCCTGGTACAAGTCCTGATCCTGGTTTTGACCCAGATCCTGATCCAAGTCCTAGTCTGGATCCAAACTCTGGTGCCACCATCAGACCTGAACATGAACTACAGTCTGAGGCTCCGCACAGCTCTTCACAAACAGGTATCCTAAAAGAAACAACAATGAACAGCTTTAGTCTGAATCATGTAGAGATGTGTGCCAAAAGGGCTGATGGATAAATCCTCACTACCCACCATGAGTATAACTTGGAAATATTTTGAAACAGGTAAAAAGACTTTGATTACCTATAGTGCTACGAAAGAAATACTGTGTCTGAATTATCTTAATCAAAACATGCACAATAGGTGAAATCCTCCAGTTTAGGTAGTCCAGACCAAGACCAGCTCAAGATCTGGAGATGGGTCCCCGGGGGTGGCCTACATTACAATATATTCTGATCTGTGTTATAATGTTGTTTCCTCATCAAAACCACATTACTTTGTACCTTAACATGTTAATAGAAATGTGCATCATTCATGCCCTGTTAATTGTGTTAGAATGTGAATATAAGGTCATCTTGCAGCTAAAGAGACTCATTAAACATTTTAAAAGAAGTGAAAAAGCAATTATAAATAACTTAATGTGCTAAAGTGTCTCTGTTCAGCTCGTTCACACTGTCACACTTGTATCACCACATGGTACAAAAATACCCTAAATGTCCTCCTGTCAGGGGTGTTACTAGGCCAATGGTGACAGAAGGGCATCTGGCTTAAAAGAATGTTTGGATGTTAATTACTATATTCAAAAAGAAGTTCATTAAAAAGTGGTTCTGTTTATGCAAATACAAATATGTCATATAATACAATTTAAATCTTAAATGTTGAGCAGTGCGGAGTGAAGGACGTCCTGGTGTTATATTTGGAGCAACTCACACAGTCACAAAGGGGCAGGACTTCACAGCAGATGGTTTTTACTCCTGTAAAAATGATAAAAAAGAAAAACATGGTGGAGACAGACCTGAGAAGGGCAGATACAGTTTTCAATTTGATAAAAAGAATGATATAATGACAGTGGGAATCAAGAAGGTGCAGCTGTCTCTGGACAATACCAGTGCAAAATGGAAAGGACCTGGTGGTATATTGACTGGTTATGATATATTTAAGATTAAGATTAGACTCAAATGTTGGCCCCCATTTAAATAAATACCTTTTACATATATAATTTAAAAAAGTGCAATCTTGGCGAAGAGAGAAGATGATGAGGAGGAAGAAGAAGAGCAGCAGAGACGCCACGAGGTTTGACAGGGCCGTCCAGTGTCTGAGGGAGAAGAGGCGTGAGTCAGTTTTATAATAAATTAGGATTACAATAAAACACTTCAATATCTACATGATGAAAATGAATTATGTAAACTAATTAAAAATACTTAAGTAACTGTAACAGAGTACATTTTTGGGGTAATTTTTTCTAGTATTTTTAATTTGTCGCAACAGTAGCTCAGTTGGTACAAAGGTTGGTGGTTCAAATCCCTCCCTCAACATAAATATCATTGGTAGGACGGTCAGATATAAACACTCTCATTATGTCTTTGGGCAAGACCCTTAACCCCCTCGCCCCCAGTGTCTGTGTACACTGGTGTATGAACGTGTGTGTGTGAACGGGTGAATTGTACCTTGTTGTAAAGCGCTTCATGCCTCAAAGGTGTGTATGTGACCATTTTAACTGAGCAGAGTACTTAATTATATTTCAAATAATAGGAGTTCCTGAGTACAGTATTGTCTCCTATATTCTAATTGTCTCCTACATCTTCTCCTCTCTACACCAACAAACACACAGTACTTTTTACTTTCATTTCCGTACCATTTTGACAGCAAACAGCAGCACTTGTGATTGTGTATATTTTTAGCCATGTAACTGGTAATAAAGTGAGAGTTTCTTACTCCCTACTCTCTACTTTCTTACATCCCCACTTTGTAATGTAGGAGTGTGCCAAAAGGGTTGATGGTTAAATCCTCACTACCCACCATGAGTATATAGTAACTTAATTGGAAATATTTTGAAACATGTAAAAAGAAACTTGTAAAAAGACTTTAATTACCTATAGTGCTACGAAAGATAAATATTGTCTGGATTATCTTCAAAAGCAAACCATTCCTGGAGTTTTATTTTGTTTTGTTGTGTAAAACACAAATCCTGCACTCTGTCCCACCTTGTGATGTCATGTGGTAATACAGGAAGTGCTCCACTGTGTTTTTAATCTAAAAGTAATAGGTAGCCATTAACTTGAGCATTTTGATTTGAGGAGATTTAGACTAATGATTTCAGATTACTCAGACATGTGTGAATGAAACAAAACACATCTCCAGGTATGTTTTTGAGGAGGTAAAAACATTATAACATGGATTAAAACTCACAGGAGTTGGTTTTGTGTAATATGGGACCTTTAACCTTTTCCCCCAGGTTCTCTGCTGTACATTGGAGTGACCCTTGCAGTGATTCTGATGCTCTTCTCAGTTGTTCTTTTAATATTTTACTGCAAAAAGAAAGAAAACAAATCCAAAGGTAAAGCATTAATGCAAATGTACCAGTGCTGTTTAGTTTTTATGACATGTTTTTTATTATTATTTCTGCAGAGTTTCCAGTAAACAGAGTGTTTGGGGAAGTTCCAGAGGTGAGATCTGAACTACAGTCAGTGTGTCTCAGAAGCATCATCACACTTGTGTATTTGGTCATTCAATGAACTCAAGGGCTTTTCCTGACAACTTCTTCCTTAGAATTTGTGAACCGACCAATGTGCTGTGAACTGGTCCTGGTTCAGTTCACACTGGGGCAGTATTAGTACATTGCAGTAACATCATCCTGAGGTTGTCATGTTTTGAAATGCTCTGAAATGAAGAAAAACATTTTAAGCAACACATTTTCAACACACACACGGTTGTGAACATGTCTGTGAGGTGCATGTGTTTTAATGGCTGTGTAGGTGCATATTTTTGTACGTACATTGATTTAATTAATTAATTAATAGGGTGACAATGTTCCATCTGTCCAGGGACTACGGATAAATAGTGGTTAAATCCGGTGCAATTGCAGAAATGTTCATTAAAGTACACTGTCTCTGTCAAACAAATAAATATGGTGCTGCTGGCGACTGGGTGAAAGTGACATTGGACAGTTGGAGAATAGCCAGTAGCATTATAATGTCTTTACTCACTGTACTGTTGCAGGGGGACAGGGAGTACGAGGAGGTGCCGGAGCGACAGGTGCAGAGCACATCTGACAGGGGTTCTGACATTTACAGTTTGTCCTCAGCTCCAGCTCACACACAGGTGAGTCATGTGACCTGATACTGTAAAAGAGGAACTCGGGGAAATGATTACAGATAAAAGTGACCCAACACTTCTTTTGAAACAACTTAGAATGTTTTATTCCTGGTAAACGGCTGCACAAGTCTTTGGTTTATTGCCACAGTTGAAAGTACCAGTGTGTATCAAGTGTTTTGAAGTATACGTCTTCTTCTCTCGAGTTTAATATACTCATACAGGGTTTACCCAAGTCTAAACCAGGAAATATTCAGAACTAGGCAAGGGCAATATGGCTTTTTAAAATAAGGATATAAAAGAGAAAATTTGCAATAACAATATAACTGACGTTGATTGATACCTAATGCTGGTTATGAGTGGCTTTATAATATTTGTACATTTTTGTTTTGGGAAATTGAAGTTAAAAATAAGTATAACATGCAAACTGCAAAATCTGATGAGAGCAATGTGAGGGACCATAATCAAAGCGAAATCAGATTCCTTGCTTCATATTTATTTTTATGTCATTTTAATCAATTTAAAACTCCAAATGTCTCATAATAATCAGATTTTGAGTGTGTATGTAACAGCAGTTTCTGTTTAAGTCACTCTAGACTTTAGCAGCGTTTACAAACTGTCTGTCTGCACTAAAGACCAGAGGAGGGTGGTACTCCGTTACATTTATTCAATTATATTTACTCTTTTTAAAGAAATTTTACTTTTCAGAGTTCTTTTCTAGCAGGATATTTTTTCTCCTACTTGAGTAAAGTTTTGGTTGAAGTAACAGTACTATTACTTGAGTAAATGTTTTAGTTACTCTTCCCACTGTAAGTCACCATACACCACTCCTTCAGATATGATTTCCTTTGAAAATAGCTGATTTTGTTTTATCCTTCCAATTGCATTAACTTTAAATTAAAAATCAGACAGACAGTTACCCTTTAAGTTACTTTAAGTAGTACTAAGTAGTAGTAGTACTTTTCTTAGTCAGTTACGTAGTACTTTTCCAGTACTTTTTTATTCTTACTTGAGTAATTTCTTGGACCACTATGTTGCACTTCTAGTAATATTATAGCCTCCATCTACAGCTCCAACTACAGCATGAACAAACTTGTACCTGGTCTGTGCAGGTGGACTCTGCAGTGCTGTACTCTGTGGCAGACTTCAGCAGGAACAGCGCCCCCCACAGTCGGGCTGAGGCAGTGGTCTACTCTACAGTACAAACTAAAGACACTCCACTGTACTCCACCATTTCTGCACTGCATTAATAGTTAAAGGTCGCACATGATGCTTTGAGGATATCTTAACGTTAATTCTTGTGTATTTAATATTGTTTATGTGTGTTTTTCACTTTCCTTTGAAAAGCTGAATAAGCTGTGGGGAATGTTGAAATGTCTGTTAGTATTTTGTTGTTAATAGTTTTACTGCTAAAACATGTACTAATATGTGTCATGGGGAAGTCAGCATTAGTGCTGAACTGGGGAAAATGTGTTTTGTGAACGAGACATGAGAAAAAAGTAAAAAAAAAAAAAAAATCTCTGCTCCATTCAAATGTATGTTTTAGAAATTTTGATTAATTCATTTTGAAATTACTAAAATATTACATGCCTAATTCCCATGTCTCACTGAACAGCAAGATCAAAACAGCCGTGACACCAGCTTTATTTACCTTTTTTTTTTCAGATGCCTATATCACATCTGACTTTTACCACTTCTTTAAAATAAAGTCTGTGTTTTCTGTATCATTCAATGCTTGGAGATAAAAGTGTCCTGCATTTTGTCATAACAAGTCCCAAGATGTCAAACCAGAAGTTGGTATTGAAGCATGATTTCTTGTAGTTTAATCAGTAAAAATAGTCCATCTGCCTCTCAGCTCCTTTGGGTTTAGATTATCAGTTTGTCTGAGATGTTATTTCTTCCTCCGTACGACCGTCCAGCCATCCTCTTCCTCCTCATTCACCGCTGATGAAGATGAAGGCACAGAGTTTGTTGTAGGATGTGTCCCATTAACAACTGGAGAGGCAGCATCGCACTCCATAGACTGATCAGAAGAATTAGAGTTAATCCAAAGCACAGACCTTTTCATTTATTAGAATTTGGACATTTACATTCAACCACTACTGCTGAATTATTGCAAAAAAAGTAATTGTAAAATACATAATATAATGTAATTTAGAAATACAAACCTCATCATCACAGTCGCTCTCTTGGCCTGAGTTGGACTCTGGAGCGGCTGCGGTGACCTTTGCCCTTTGTTTGTTCTGACTGTGTTTGGCTATGGAGGCCTGCAGCTGCTGCAGCGCCCCCTGCTTCCACTGAGCAAACATCTGAAGCAGGTCCTTGGACACCTACAGGGACAATGCAGGGAACATACAAAACTAAAATTTCAAGACAAACCAGAGACATCGGCATATCTCTATTGATCACAATACAATCAAACAGAGTAAAAAAAATGAATAAAAAAATAGATGGGATTATTTTTAATCTTTTCCTACCTGTGGTAAACTCCCATCATCCACCACAGTGTCAAACTCCTGATCCATTAGAGTGGAGATGTAGTCCTCCACCTCAAACTGCTGCAGGTCAGCTACAATACAAAGTTAAGAGTTATACAAGTGATAAAGAACTCACAAACTCATTCACTCCTTAGGAACTTTATCTGACTGCATTTCCCCAGTTAACAAAATGGGATGAAACTGAAGTAGACTCATATCCAAATGCACAAATGCTGAAATTGTTCAACTAAGATGCATCTGCTATAATCGACACGTAATAATTTAATAATTTACTACATTTTCATATGAGCAAAAGTCATTTCCCACCATTGTCATGAAAATACTGCTGCAGCACATCCACCATCCAGTCCGCTTTCTGCTGACCGTATACTCCTCCAAAACCATTATCTACAGCGATCTAAAAGAGATAAAACAAAAATGAAAACACACACTTCCATCACACACACTGTCAACACAACCATGCCTCACACCTAAAACTAAACATGCGGTTTAATTATCATACAAACTGATAACTGAAATACAGAAAACGTGACATAGAATGATCAGTGCAGTCTTCATCGTGTTTGGTACAGAGATCATAATATTGGTGAAAGCACAATGTTTGGGAGGACACTTTGGGCTGTCTCATGTTGTTAGCATTAGCCTGTTAGCTGGGTCAGCTAAAACCACTGCAATTGTCGCCTATTTTTCACACTTTTTGCTTTTCTCGGACAACACAGACTCCCATCTGCAACTAAGCAGTCTCTCTTCGATAACACTCACCTGTAGAACGGGCCAGTTGTGTAAAACAGCCCGTACTCCAGCCGTGAACAACTCACGTGAAGCTGAGGAGGAGGCCGCCATGATGGAACTGTCAGACTGCCGCAACGGAAAGACGAGAGGGACAATCCCCACAGCTCAACTCAACCACTACGCAACAATTGTTTTATATTATGACAATCCCAGTCCTCTAAACAATATTCTGCAAACCAACCCGTTGGTTTACAAAAATGTAGATCCACTCTTTGAATTTTGCCTCCAGGAGCAACATTTGCGTTTTTAAAAATATATTTTTGTCCCCTATGAACAGGAGGTGGCAGCAGATGTCTTCTGATCTATTTTTTAATCGTTTGTCTGGCAATTAATTATCTGTATTTACAATGTATGTAATGTAAAGGATATGAGCCAATAATAACAAAGAATTTACTTCGCCTTCTTCATTATTTTGAAATAAACAATACACATTTAATTCTATTGTGCGTCCAAACTGTGTTCTTGTTTTGCGAAAATGATTTGATTTCATATCAAATACTCATTTATGTGAAGTAATTTTCTCAAAATCGCTTGGCTTCAGTCTTCACTTTAAATATCAAACCACTAAAGAGACATTAAATCATCAATACAACAAATATCTGACTATAACATTATTTGACATTTTCTCTGAGAAGCCTCATGATCAAAGATACAAACAACACAAAAATATGTTCCAAATAGAGCAGTCTTTCTCCTAAATCCCAGTTTATATGAGCAATGCAACAATGAAGTGACTGAAATACTTCCATTTTCAGTTTGCCAGTCTTCAGTCAGATTCTCATGCTCATCAGTGAAGGCCAAAGCAAAGGCCCCAGTGCATCCCACAGGAGTAAACTTGTGCTTGGTTGCTGGTGATGAGTTTTGCTGATAAATCTGTCCAAGATGAGGTTTTCTTGCTTGTTATGGATAATCCAAGATCTGCAAAAAGTAAAATGAAATTAATTGTGAAATAGGGTTGAGAGGATGTAGAGGAGAGGGTTAGATGGAGCATGAGAAGGGGACTTCAACATTTAACAGTACAAATATGGTCAATGGCAGTTCGTTTGACATTCATCATGTGAAATATTCATAAATGACATTTGAGAGATGTGTGACATGAAGACTTCCTGTATCGGTCTGAACTAAGCTATGACTGGCTGAAAATGGTACTCATCAAAATAACACAGAAAATCAATTACGGCTTCAGCTGGAACATGATTGGCATTGTGCAGTAAAAGACCCAAGTGGACTGGACCAGGACTATACCAGGTCTAGTTAGTGCCTTGCTCGTGGGCTGGAGGTATGAAAGTTTAATCAGGAGTTAAATATTGAGTAGACAGGAGCTGGAGATGTCAGAACTCATCTGTTCCACCTCTGCAGTGTCTGAAGACTGGAACTGTTTCATAATCTACCTCTATGTATTTTTTCTTGTGAAGGTTTTCCAGTTCTGATGTTCAAATTAGGCTAAAAATTTCACCAATACTTCCATGAATTTATCCACATCTGCCATGAGCTATGCATGCTATGTGGTACTTACTTGTACAAGGTAGTGCTAATTTGAAACTGCAATAAAAGAGAACTTGTTGACTATTGGTTTCGTCTGTTAGTCTTGATTCCTCAGTTTTCTAGTTTCATTTTAACATGTTTTAGTTCTAGCTAAGTTGTTGTTAAAGGATTATGTAACTAGTGGCTGGTAGCTACCTGCTTTTGTCCATAGAGAGGTATGTTCCATGATTTGGCAATAAACTTATGTTATATTTATTCAATTACAGTTTATTACTTAAAAATACTTAACCTTAATGTGAGCGGGATCGCCTCTCCACAGAGCTGACCTGTAACTTGACCTGTTTGTCACCATGGAAATAGATAACTTTCATGCCATACCGTGGAACATTCTTGGCAAAGCGATAACACCCCCATAGAGACCAGAAAAGTTACATAATGCAGCTTTCAATCATGGTTAAAGGTGCACTATGTAACTTTTTGATTGAGGGGTCTGTCACCTGCTTGTTTCTATGGATATGTCATTGCTCTGCCTGGAATGTTCCACAGTATGACATTAAACAGCTCTACATTACATTTATTTCATTACAGGTGGTTTTATTGCTCAAAAATACTTGGAAAAACAGGCATTCTGACTGTGAGCGGGGTCGCCTCTCCACAGATCTGACCTCCATGAAGATAGAAAGGTTTAATGCCATACTGTGAAACATTCCAGACAAAGCGATAACATCTCCACGGAGAGAAAAGTTACACAATGCACCTTTAACTTCTGGTTTTACCCCCTACAAACAATCTCCACACACACGCACACACACACACACACACACACACACACACACACACACACACACACACACACACACACACACACACACACACCTACACACACACACACACACACACACACACACACACACACACACACACACACACACATATTCATTTCCACTGGTCCCCTGGTCCCATTATCACACATGCAGAGCTGTTACTGCTCCTGTCCTTTCCTACAAACCTCTGTGGTTTTTGTTGTAGATGTTGAAAGTGCTTTTACTGCGTCCTGTCAGGCTCAATTTTTGTCTCTCCGTTCTGTTTTTCATCTGGGTTTTTTTGAGAAACCCGAGCAGCTTGGACCACAGCCTGAGGACACAGAGGAATAAGACAAAGCAAAATGATTATGGTAAAAGTACAATTATGGGATATTACAGAACAATGCCAATGATTAATGAGTACTACAGGCAACATGCACTCTCATGTTCATTCACTATTGAGACTTCAGATTGTCCACTTTATTGCAGAGATTGTCCACAAGTTTATTGCTGAGTGATGATAAACCCAGAGTAAGACCAGATCTGAGCCAGGATCACAATCAACAGAACCTGGATCGTTTTATACTGGAAACCTAGATGTTTTTGCAAGCTTTTTGACAAATTGAACAAATGCTAGGTACTTTGTTATTTAGAATTTATTATTGCCATTTCTATATTTTTTTTTCTCTTTGTTATTGTAATATACTGTGATGTGTGAGCTACTGTGTCCAAGTAATTTCCCTTGTGGATCAATAAAGTTTGTCTATGTCTAAGTATATACGCTCAATAAAATATTGGATGTAACAATGTTGTCAAGGCAACTACTCAACTATTTGATTATTATATGTTTATAACAGGGCAGGCATCACTGGATACAAATGATGTACAAAACTGTTAATATCAACATTTAAGAAACACAAAGCAATTTGAATTAGCAAAATCACTACAAGCTTAGCTGTTTATTAAATACAAGTAGCCAGTGTTTCACAAAGAGTTCTCTGACAACTAAGGAAGCACATGCTTTTTAATATTCAATATTTAAGGAGTCATTTTCAAGGAATATAGGTATATATACTGTATCTCCTTTATGACTGGGAAAACACTGAACATATTACAAATGTTTCTATGCATTTCAATATATTTAAATGTATTTGCGGAATAAAGGTCTGAGTTACTTTTTAAAAACCTTAATTTTAGAAGTCTATAATTGTATACTTATCCTCATTTCTATAGGCTCTTTTATCGTTGGGAAACTGTGGGAACTGTGGTACCTTGAAGCTCCTCTTCCTCTTCTGTACGTTCTGCTCGGGGTGGAAGAGGATGACGTAAACTTTGGGCATGTAGAGCATCCCCAGAGACACGGAGGCACTGAGGGACATGGACACGGTCAGGGTGGCAGTCTGGATGAAGAGCTGGAGAGACAGGTGCAAGAACATGACTGACTGACAGGTGAATGACAGGTAAGGTGAAGATCACTTCTTCGCCAGTAGGAGAAGTAGGTACATTTTTTCTTTCAGAGGAACAACATTTCCATGTAGGTCTCTTGTTTTCATATAGACAAAATACAGGATATACTAATTTTGCAAATCATCAAAAAACTAGTGATTTATATTGGTCTGTAGGCAATGGCTAAAGCCTTTGACTCAGTAGATCACAACATCCTACTCAGCAGACTTCAGCAGATAGGCCTCTCGGAGAAGTGCCTGGCATGGTTTAGGAGCTACATCTCGGGACGCATTCAGTTGGTGCGAGCTGAGGGGCATCAATCTGACCCCCTAACCTTGACCACGGGGGTTCCTCAAGGGTCCATACTAGGACCAACCCTCTTTAAAATCTACATCAATAACATAGTTTCTGCTGCTGGCACCTCCCACATACATTTATACGCTGACGACACCATTCTGTACACATCCAGTCCGTGCCTTAACACAGCCCTCCGCTCTTTACAAAACAGCTTCACCAGTCTCCAATACGCTTTTTCCAACCTTCATCTTCTTTTAAACACAACCAAAACGAAATACATGATTTTCAACCGTAATTTACCTCAGATTCCCTACCACACCAACATCTCATCCCTGGACGGCACACATCTACAACTAGTAAATTCTTACAAATACTTAGGCATATGGCTTGACAATACACTTTCCTTTGATATTCACATTAACACATTACTTTCCAAAGTCAAATCAAGAATCAGCTTTCTATACCGCAATAAATCCTCATTCACCCATTCCGCAAAACACACCCTTGTTAAAATGACAATCCTCCCCATCTTCGATTACGGTGACATCATCTACAGGTCAGCATCCAAAACTCTCCTCCATAAACTTGATGTCATTTATCACTCAGCAATCCGTTTTGTCACAGGTGCCCCTTTCACCACCCATCACTGTCATCTGTACTCACTGGTTAACTGGCCGTCACTTCACTCCCGCAGATTGATAAATTGGTACAAATTCATCTATGAAACATTAATTGGTAAAACCCCTCATTATCTTCGCTCACTCATCAACATTTCCAATAACACACATAACCTACGCTCCAGTAACATTATCACCATGTTCACCCCACGAGTCCGTACATCCTTTGGTCAATCATGATTTCATTTCGCTGCACCCAACGACTGGAACAATTTACAAAAAACACTAAAACTCAGTATTCTGACTCCAGTAACTACATTCATCAGCTCAATAAAATCTATAGTACGTGACCAATGTACCTGTTTTTAAACTCTGCTCACTCATGTGTTTATATGTAAATAGTGGGAAATAGGAACTGTTTTAATGTTGTTGTTTTGTCTTGTCTAGGCCTGTATGGATGGTGTTGTATGTTGTCATTTCTGCCTCTTGGCCAGGTCGTCGTTGAAAATGAGAATTGGTTCTCAACCGACCTACCTGGTAAAATAAAGGTTAAATAAATACTGTAAATAATAAATAAAATGAATCCAGCTCTTATTCTCCTGCATTTTGAAGGTCTGCGTATAAACACCTGGATGGCACACAGCTCTTCTGGTCCTTTGCCAGCGCCATCTTTCATCTTCTGCTTATTGAATCTCAAGGATTTCATGCCACACAAAAATCAGTCCATTTTAGAAAACCTGTTTGAAGGTTTACCTCTCCAGTCTCTGTTTGCTGTCCTGGAGTTTAGCCAGAATCCTTTCAAAACTGTAAATTTTATTCATTATAATCCAAATCCGGTGCAGGTTTTGAAGCAGTGTCTTGGTACCAAAATGTCTGAGTTTTGTTGAAGGGAAGATTATAATTATTTTGGTGTATAATCTGGGTAATCCCACAGCGCTCCACTTTGGGGGTATAATTAATGCAGTAGTGCTTTTTTGCTCCATTTCATCTTCTCTTTTTAATTATGGCCCAATAAACCTGACCTGTTATCAATAACCTCAGACAGTGAATTCATTTTTAGAGATGGTGTAATGATGTAGTGACTCATTTGGGCAAACTTTTAATAACACAAGGAGGACATGCTTATGCCACTCAGACATTCTAACCCACAACCTCCTCAATGATCAGGGGACAGGGACAAAATGAGGATGTGATGTTTTTGGGATTACTGCTTTTAGAGCTCCAGTGGCGCAATCGATCAGCGCGCGGTTCGTATCAGACAGTAACCTGCAGAGTGATGCTGAGGTTGTGAATTTGAGCCTCACCTGGAGCTAGACTTTAATTAAAAATATAACTTTATATCCTTAAACTAATCCCAAAATTTAGACACCTCATATTATAGAGTATGGATTTTGTATTGAGGTTTGTATAAAAAAGAAACATGTTGCGAGTCAGTTCTAAAGGAGTCCTGTTTTCTTTTCCAAAAAAATCAAGCATAAAAATAAGCAAATCCAAACTATGGACTATGATGAACAGTTAAGATTTTATGTATTGATCCCAGTTGCACACATTTCCATAGAGGCCTTGTCACTAAAAACCAGACAAACTGCAAGTACATAGATTTGAATTCATTAGGAGCAGGCGAATCCAAACCAAGTACACCTCTGCCTTCTCGTCTCACACACCCACTGCATGTCCGCTGGCGCTGCATTCAATCTCCTCTTCTCCCTGGGCTCCCAATGTCAAACTTTTAAGACAGGTCAAGCCTCAAAATCCTTGCACATATATCCACGTTACACCCATAGCAAAACCATCTCATACATTTGGACTCAGTTTCTAATCTGTTCACATCAGTTGTTCCATGTTTCCACCAACTTGAATGGGGTTTGTATATTCTACATGTTCAAGTAGAAAAGTAACAACTCGCAGCATGTTTTGACCTTGTACATACTATCATGCCATCTCATATTTTCTTCCCTAATTTATTTATTCTGATATTTTATACAAAGGTAGGAAATAAATTAATGCAAGGCAGAGTAATCTGTGCTCCAGTGGTGCAATCAGTCAGCGCGCGGTACTAAGACAGTAACCTGCAGAGTGACGCCGAGGCTGTGAGTTCAAGCCTCTCCTGTGCATTTTAAACGGACTGAAAAGTTGATTTAAAGTCACCAGTTCATGCAGGTGAAGACATACCTATAAACTACACATGTATTTGCCCTCAGTCATGATTTCTAAGTCCTGTGAGTAAGATTTATCAGCCATTTTTTCTTCTTACCTGTATTATTATACTACACTACTTGGTTTGAGTTCATTACCCTGTTTACTAGTCCTACAATGGTACATTCTTTGTGTTTTCATGATCAATATGGCAACAAAACCACTATTTATTTTGGTTTTAAAATGTTCGTAAAAACTGCTATACATGATCCTGCTGTTTTTATTTGTCCATAACCCAAACGTCATTGTCAAAGCCTTCCTTGTCAGGAATTCCAGGTGCCACAGTGGGGTGCCAGTGGCAAAATTGTTGTTGTGTCCTTAGGCAAGACACTTTGTCCATATTATCTAGTATGAAAGCAGGGTGTGAGTGTTGGTGGTGGTCAAAGGGGCAGATGGTGCAGATAGCCAGCCTCGCTTCTGTCAGTCCGTAACTGCTAGCCTCATGAGCTTCATTTGACTGGAGCTGCTATGAATGTTATAGGTGGCGTCACATTCCCTTGGTCCACTTCTTTATAAAGTCTATGCTCCAGAGTGATGCTGAGACTCACCTTCTCTGTGGACTGAGCAGTGCCGAAGAATATTGGCACAAAGGCGAGCCACACGATGCAGGTGGTGTACATGGTGAAGCCGATGGGTTTGGCCTCATTGAAAGTCTCTGGGACGCCTCTGCTTTTCACTGCGTACACTGTGCATGTGACCTACGACACAGGAGACAAAGTCAAACAACACAAGTCTTCTAACATGTAGTGTGTGTATCTGCATTGTTTCTGTAGCTGTAGAAATGCATTTATACATATTTTAAAGCTGAAATAAGTAACTTTCAGTGATAGAAAAAGCTCCCTTATGTGAATATTTTGTTTGTGAACAGGGACGTAGTCTGTGCTTTTCTCCCAACTGGATTTGTCAAAAATTAGATTTATAAGATTCAGGTTGTGTCGGTCGTGTCATTTTTTTTCCCGGGTACCCCTTAACATAGGTAGTAATAGGCAAATACATCTGATTACTGTAGCAGTATATTGTCAATTTTTACTAATATATATATACATGTTTTTATTATTTTGATGTGCAAAATAAAAAAAATTAAAAATATATCATTATCATTATCATTAGCACAGACCCTCCTTTTCTGCAAATACCATATAAAAATAGGCAATAAATTAATAAAAGTGAATATGTAGTTCTAGTTATAAGACAGTAACGTGCAGAATGATGCTGAGGTTGTGAGTTCAAGCCTCACCTGGAGCAAGACTCTTATTTAAAAACTAGCAAGTAAACCATACCATAAACCTGCAGAAATATAAGCAAAAAATCTTAAAATAATCCACATCTGATCTTTTTTGAGTACCCCCTGAACTTTGTCTCACACTCTGAGTACCCTCTAACTTGAGTACCAAGAAAATACATTACTTTTTATTCAAATAGCAATGATTTCATCTTTTTCATCTACAAATCAATTCTACTACCCCCTGGTAAATGTTTGCGTAGTCCCAGGGGTGGTCCTGTATGTCTTTTTTATTTTTATAATTTTTACATTTTTTATTTATTGGTATTTTTGCTCTTATTTGATTAGACAATTTTATTGTCTTAATGTGAACTAGTGGAGTTAAATAGAGCTTTATTTTATATTCCCATCGTATGTTTTTATCTGTATCGTGCAGCACTTTTATGAAATGTGCTATATAAATAAAGTGGACTGGATTGGATTAGTGGTCCCAGTACCCCTGGTTGGGAAACTCTGTAATACATTATAGAGTTGTTACCATGAGAACGATGCTGTAGCTGAGGCAACATATGATTGACAGGTCAGACATGTCACACTTGAGTATCCCGCGGGCGAGGTCAGGGTTCGGGGGGCGGAGCTCTTCGTAGTCAATGATTGTGTGAGGAGGGACCACGGCGAACCACACAAACACACTCACCACCTGGATATGCACAACATGTTCATTTATCAGACAAAAAAGAAATCTAGTTCAGGGAAAGACTCTTCTTACTATATGAATGTAGTGTGTGTGTGTTTGTGTGTTTGTATGTGTGTGTTTGTATGTATGTGTGTCTATGTGTGTGTGAGTGAGCGACTGGTAGTGGTTGGAAGGTGAATAAATAATGCAAGCATATTCTATAAGATCAGAGACACTCCTGACTGTTCACTTGCAGTTTATTATCCAGTCATGTTTAAAAATTACTTGAGCAATAAAACATAAAAAACCCAAAAAAACCAACTAAATTTCTTCATTTCGGATCATTGTAAAAAAGAAAAACAATCCACCACTGTTGAATAAAAAAGGCAATAAATAGAAAATTGCGCATTGTCCCAACAGGACGATAAACCAGGGCGAAGGGGCCTTTACACTGTCACACACTTGGAATACTGTCCCGAAGAAGTCAGACTGCAGATGGCGCTGTTGTCCTGCCTTCACTGGTAGGAAGACAGCGCCAAAACCTGTGTAAATCAGCTGACCAGACAAATTCTGCATGTTTCAGTTCTTTTCTCAAACAGAAAACACTCTGTTCCACCTTGTGATGTTATGTGGTGATACAGGAAGTGCTCCACTGTGTTTTTAAACTCTAGACACCTTCACTACAATCATTTGGACAATTTCAGCCCTGGAATTCTCTACTGAACAAAGTTAAAAGGTAGCTGTTAACTTGAAAACTACCACTACATGACATCACAAGGTGGAACACGTCACAGCATGTGGCAAGTTTGAAGAAGTGAGTGAGCAAGTGAGCAGTCAAAACTGTCAAATACAGAAAAACTCTGATCTGAATAAATACATGAAAAATCAATAAATGAATAAATAAATAAATGATCAGCCAATCCATCTCTCACCTGCACTGCTATGAGTATGAAGGTGATGACCAGCTGGGAGGTGGGGCTGATGAATTTGGGCGGGGTCACAGATCTCTTGCCCTGTTCGAAGATGCGGTAGATGCGGTTGGTTTTGGTCAACATGGCGGAGTAGGTGATGGCCATTCCCAACCCGAGGAAGAGCCGTCGGAACGCACACACCACCACACCGGGCTCCGCGATCATCAAGAATGTTATCAGGTAAATCAGAAAGATCCCTGCAAACAGAGAATAATAATAATCATAACAAAAACAGCATAGACAAATATAAAAAAAAACTTGTCTATTGCTAGGTCTCATATGTCTTAAAGGTCCTATATTACACACACACACACAAAAACACAACTCCAGGTATGTTTGTGATAAGAAAACATAACATAGAGCAGAAACAGCATAATATGGGCCCTTTAACACCATTTTATATCCTGTAATAATGAATGGAGATGGGGGTCAGTTACTACGATTAATGTGGAGACCATTGTTTGTTGTAATATGACAAGTTCAAGGCACACAGATACAAATGATCAGCTGCAACAAAATATCCAATAATCAATAGGGAAAAATAACTCTTGCCCCCCATCTGGGAGTATGACATCATCACCGTCCAAGTATTTACATAACACAACACAACACGTATACGGTAATCACTATACACATCTAAACAAAACGTAACAGCATGTATAAAAATGTACTTTTCACAACTAGTAGTATCTCTCATAATACCCCAATTTCTCACAGGGAGAACATGCACACACTTTTTAAAGACAGAACATATTAGGCAAAAAAAAAAATGAGGCTGTATATTTACACGTCAAACCAACAAATTAATTCATATCACAAAAAATAGAAGAAAAAAAAAAGGACTCCCCGCCCCCTTTAGAGAGTATGACAGCATCGCATTTTAGAATATGAAAACCATCAATTGATTTTAAAATATTAATATTAGTATTAAAAAAAAAAAAAAATCAGGAGTTTAACCCACAACCTTCTTACTGAGAGTCAGGGCTAACTACTTTGCCACAGTACAAACCATAACCCATATAGCAGGTTGGCGATGTCGTTTAAATATCAGTCTGTGGTACAAACTCCTTCCTTTCTGAATGATGATAGTTGCATGTTAATGTGTATCCTCATTATAGAACATGTGCCATATTGAAGCAGGCCTCAGAATGTGTTTTACATCTGAAATGTAATAAAAGGGTCACAGCAGAAGGTCAGGGCATCCGTCTCTGTCTCTCTGTGTGTGTCTGTATATGTGTATGTGTGTGAGTTTGGTTTTCTGTGATTATTCCTCCCACTTCAGCATTATGCATGTTGCTGAACAGGAGAACACTGAAAATCACAAAATGATTACAGGACAAAAGGGAAATGATAAAGTCATGGTATAGTGATGACATTTCAGAAGAATTTATCATTTCAACAGCGTCTATTGTTTTATTTAGTGGAATTTAGTTACCAGGCCAGCCAGATCCACATGATGAGCTGTATCCTGTCTTTCTGATTTCAGAGGCTGTGATTGACAGATGGATTAAGCAATTAGAGTGAAGCATGCTCCATTTGCGTCTAAAACGAACATGGTTGCTTACACATTAAAAAATCTGGGAATCAGGACTGAGAAACTGTGCAGATTTTGTCTGAATCAACAATTGAAGAACCAAGTTATTACTTATTTCAGGTAAAAGTAGTATATATTTTGTTCTGAATGCTACGAGAATCTTTGGAGAGGGGAAGTCTTCCGCAATTGAGAGACACGTGATCCAAATGAGCAGCTGTGGTTGGATCATCTCAAGTTTTTCACGCTCTATGGTCAGGTCCCATTCCTTTCTGGATTCAAACAGAATGTAGAAGGGACTGGCTGGTCAGGCAAAGTATTTATTGGCAGTAAAGAGAGCGATTTACATCTAATCCAAGTGTGAAAAATGAAAAAGATGTTTTAGACACTTACATATTGCAAAGGGGGTAAAAGTATTAATAACACAGGCCTAACAGTATATACAGCCTGGCCCTAAGAAAATAGGTAAGGTTCTAGTTGGATCATTTTGACATGTTCAACAGCCCAAAGAAAGCGCTCTGACTACCTAGAGACAAATCCATGTATTTAAAAAATGCAGTGTGCAACTTTCCAGGTGTAGGGTTTGCTACTATGGAGATGTTATTGCTTTGCCAGGAATTCTTCACATTATGATATTAAACTTACTGTATCTATTTCCATGGAGAAATAGATAAGTCAATTTACAGTTCTGATTTGTAGAGAGGTGGGCTCGCTTTCAGTAGAATGCAGTAGAATTGTTTTATTGTAAAAAAAAAACACCAAAAAAAAACAAATAAAACACCTATAATTAATTAATAAGCAAGTACTCTTACAGTTATTTTCTAATCAGAGGTTTACTTAGTTTGTACCTATAGTTAAAAGTGCATTGTAACTATACTTTTCTGTAACTTTTCTGGTGGAGGGTCTGTCAAATGCATCTCCATGGAGATGTTATTGCTTTATCTGGAATGTTTCACAGTATGGTAAAACCTTTCTATCTTCATGGAGACAAAACCAGACCAAGTTTCAGGTCAGATCTGTGGAGAGGCGACCCCGCTCACCGTCAAAATGCCTGTTTTTCTGGGTATTTTTGAGCCATAAAACTATAAAATTAAATAAATGTAAAATAAATGCTTTTTAATACCATATTGTGGAACATTCTGAGCAGAGCAATGACATATCCCTCCCTAGAAACAACCAGGTGACGGACCCTTTGCCAGATAAGTTGCACAATGCACCTTTAAATCCAGGTAGTGTTTCTTTGACCAGGCAGTGCAGAATCTTAAAACAGCATTAGGTGCACTGAGTAACTTTTCTGGTGGGGGGTCCATCACCTGCTTGTCTCAATGGAAATGTTATTGGATTGCTTAGAAGGTCCCGCAGTATGGCATTAAACTAATAATATCTCCATGAAGACCATCAGGTCAAGTTACAGATCAGATCAGTGGAATGGCAAGACCGCTTACAGTAAGAATGCATGTTTTTCAATGTATTTTTGAGCAATAAAAACACTTTTTTGAAACAAATGTTAGAAAGAAACATTTAATGTATACTTTGGAACATTGCCAGGATAGCAATAACATCTCCATGGAGACAAGCCGCTAGCGTACCTTCCACCAGTGAAGTTACACAGTGCACCTGTAAACCTTGACTGACCGGTGAGCAGTACGTAGCTGAGCTCTCTCCCCGCCGCTCTGACGATGGGCGTGTCATTGAAGCGGATGAAGGTGATCACCACGGTGATGGTTGCCAGGATGCCGAGCAGGGCCAGCGAGGCGGGCACCAGGGCCCAGGGCGAGTGCCACTCCAGCTTTATGGTGGGGGTGGATCTGCAGGCCGTGCGGTTGGGCAAAGGGCGCATGTGTGTGGGACACATCTCACAGGTGAACTCATCCAACTGGTACTGGTATCCATCACACAGCTGAGGGAGAGAGGGAGGAAGAGAGGGAAGGAGAGAGGGAGGAGGAAAGAAGAAGAGAGAAGAGGAAGAGAAAGGGGGAAGAGAGAGACAGAGAAAGAGAAGGACAGAGGGGAGAGGGGGAGAGGGAGAAAGAGAGAGTGAAAGGAAAGAGCAAGGAGGATAAAAAGAGGAGGAGGGAGAGAGAAGGAGAGAGAGGAGGAGGAGGAAGAGAGAAGGAGAGAGAGTGTGAGAGAGAGAGAAAGGGTGAAAGAGGAGGGAGCGATAGGGGTAGGGAGGAGAGAGAGAAAGAAGGAGAGAGGGTGAGAGAGAGAGAAAGAGAGAGAGAGAGAGAAGGATGGAGATAGAGGGGGTGAGAAGAGAGAGAAGGAGAGTGAGAGAGAGAGAGAAAAAGAGAGAGAGAGGGAGGGAGAAGGAGAGAAAGAGTGGAAGGAAAGAGCAAGGAGGATAAAAAGAGGAGGTGGGAGAGAGAAGGAGAGAGAAGAGGAGGAGGAAGAGAGAAGGAGAGAGGGTGAGAGAGAGAGAGAAAGGGTGAGAGAGAGGAGGGAGAAACAGGGGGAGGAGGAGGAAAGATAGAGAGAGAAGGATGGAGATAGAGGGGTGAGAAGAGAAGGAAAGGGAGAGAGAGAGAGCAAAAGAGAGAGAGAAAGAGAGAGGGGAAGAGAGGGAGGGACAGAGAGGGAGAGAGGTGAAGAGAGGGAGAGCGGTAGGAAGAGGAAGAGACAAAGAGAAACAGAGACCATTAAGATAAATTCCCCTGATATTTGTGAGTTTATAACCTCACAGACTCCTGCTGGGATTGGGCTCCACTCAGCCGTGGTTCAGACAATCACAGAGCAGCAGCGTCTTTGGGAAGCCAAAACTGAAGCATCCAAACAAACCAAAACAAACATGGCGGCACAGAGGGACATACTTCAACCTATTTTAGTGGAAATACAAGCAATAAAATAAAATAAAAAACATGCAGAAGATGGAGGGTGTTTTGTGCATTAGTAGATGTTAAAGATGTGCTTTTCTTTCAATCAGATTTAACAAAAGTTTGATTTCTCTTGAAGCAGGCCTATTTGTCATGACGTTCTGCTTTTCCCAAATGCTTTCATCAAGAGTTATTCCAGATAAATGTGTAGAACTCAAGTATACAGGACATAGCAGTCTGGTGTCACCAAAGTTCATGGGCTTCAAGTAAAAGAGTAAAACTGCTCTAACCACTGAGCCACTGCTGCCTGGTTTACAGAACTGTATGTCTAATCATATAATGCATTAGTATAGCATCAGATTTCATTAAAAAATATCATTTATCACTAAAATGTACTGCCAATAAAAGATATCGATGACTTTAATGGCTTCGTTCATTTTGAGACATTTTAGACGTGTAATGTAACCCTCTGTTTCCGCTGCTGTCTCATATGATCCATGGGTTTACTGCTACTCGCAATTTCCTTTTCATATTTTTATATTACTTACAACTACACATAGTATTTATCTTGTGTAGAGTCACAGACAGATGTAGTATAAACATGGCAGTGGATTGGGTTGGCTGTCTGCTTTTCTGTGAGGAGGTTGTGGGTTGAATTTTCTCTGCCTCAAAGTGCAGAGTACTGTATATGAACAGTAGTCTCTTCTGAAATGAATCAATGAATAGGTGAACTGGAGATTTGAACATCTTATTGTGAATGAGTGTGAGAGTGAATGCTGTGCCTAATATTGTGACCGGTGATGGAATGCATGTATGAATTTTGTAACACGTATTCTGACTGACTACTTCCCCATCCAGTCTGTGCCTAGAGTCAGAACAGAGGTGTGTAAAAAGGACTTCAATTTTGCTGCACCACACTGGTAAATGGCCACATTTTTATAGCACTTTTCCACATTCAAGCTCTTTACATCAAGGAACCACCCACCCATTCACACACACATTCATACAGCAGTGAACGCAGACACTAGGGGCGAGGTGGGCGACGTGTCTTGCCCAAGGACACATGACAGCATTCATCTGTGGGAGGTGGAATCGCACCGCTAACCTGTGAGTCAGTGGATCTGAGCGCTAAACCAGGCTTCAACAGGAGTCAAACCACCAACCTTCAGATCAGTGGACAAACGTTCTACCAACTGAGGTACTGTCGCCCAGAATGAATCATGGAATGAACTACAAACTGAACTTAGACTGAACAATCCAGTCTCACTAAATATGTACAAGAGACTTTTCTTGAAAGAACAATGGTCTGATTGCACTAGTTTTCTATTTTTATAATGTCTTAATGACCTTATTGGATGATGTGTAATTATCAGGCCCGTCGTCAGAAATTTGGGACAAGAAGTCTCACAATATTAAAGACTAAAGAAGGCTCTAACATTAATTAATAGGCAGAGGTTCCAATTTTGGGCCCCCAGAACAACAGATCCCTTTGTCCTATCCTGTCGACTCCCCTGGTAAATATGTACAGTTTATTGTCCCAAGGTTTCTCTGTTTCTGTTTGATGATGAGGTTCTCCTGGTTAAATAAAGGTTAAATTAAAAAAATATATATATATAAATACAATTCATGCAACTCAGCTTCCTGTTATATATACACTTTATACACTTTTTCCATTAAAAAGATATAAAAATCGCTAAGGCAACTGTCCTAATTTTGCATAATTCTGAAACCTGTACATAGCAGGTTATGTATATTTACCTCACAGTGCCAGCAGCAGGGCACCCCCTTCACCATCTTCTTCCTCTCTCCGGGCTGACAGGGGAAACTACAGATGGACTCAGGCAGGGACTGGTCTCCTCCAGACCACTGCATCTCCTCCAACTGTCAGGAAGTACAGGAAAAACACCACTTATAGCCATAACATAAAGACCGCAGCGCCATGGCAACGGTTATTACTGTATAGATACTGTAATAGCACGCAATGTAACATTTTGTCCTCAAAGTTGATATGTTAGAAGCAAGACAAATAGCTCCTGCATGACATGTCACGTAGCTTTTAAAGGTGCACTATGTAATTTTTCAGTCACCTTCTTGTTTCTATGGATATCATTGCTCTTCTTCAAATGTTCCATAGTATAACATTAAACAGATCTACCTTACATGTATTCAATTACAGGTGGTTTTATAGCTGACCTAGAAAACCTAGAAAAACAGGTTCTGACTGTGAGCGGGGTTGCCTCTCCACAGATCTCACCTGTAACTTGGACTGGTTTGGTCTCCATGGAGATAGAAAAGTGATTGTGTGAAATATTTCAGACAAAATTAATAACATCTCCATGGAGAAAAGCATGGACGGACCCTCTACCATAAAAGTTACACAATGCGCCTTTAACTTATTGGTCATTTTGATGCTCCTCTTCTCCTATGATGCAAATTGTGAAATAAAGCCATATGTTGCTTGTTGTTGAGATGTGTTGCCAAGCTGCTCCAAGCTGCTTCTTCAGTTCTGGTCAGGGACACCAGCGTCTGACCAGAAGTGAAGAAGCAGCTTGGATGAGCTGCAAAACGTATTCGACCAAATAAACTTTTGCCATGTTGAAGTAGTTCCACAAACCTATTTGCCAGAATCTGCCAGACCGCACATGTGCAGACACAAACAGAACGGAAGGATATGAAGTTGGTGGAGACCCATGGCGGGCCAGTGAGTGATTTGGGCACAAGCAATGGAGGCTCAGCTAATTGAACTTTGGCAGGCTCACCCGAGCCTTTTCACTGTGGCCTTACAGGGCGACCATGACTGCAACAAAAGAGAGGCAGCGCGTCTGTCTTTTGCCAGCATTGTGACTCCGTCTCGGATCGTATAGTGTGAGAACATGAATCGTGAGCTGTGAACTTTTAAACCCTGCGATTTGGTCATACAGTTTGAGCTGCAGCTGAGTGAAACAATCGAAAATATCGCACAGTGTACGCCCGTGCGATACGTGTATTTTTGTCCAGAACTGTGCCCCAGCTCCTGGTCTGTCTCCAGCTGTCTCCTCAGCCTTCGTCTCACCTATGCCCTGCTCCTTCTGCTCCCATCTACTTTTTGCACATTTTTTATAAATCTCCTGCCTTGAGGGTTGTTTGGCTCTTATCGTTATAACACATTGACCTAATAGTTGATAATATTCTCACGTTCAGTCTGAGGTTGTTGGTCCACTGCCCGATGACCCTGTAGCCGGGGTGGGTGTGGTTCGTCATCTGAAACTGGAAAATGTCATAGCGGCCCGGGGCATCTCCATTCTCATTGAACAGCACTCCGGTCCCTGCACTGCCTGTGGACAGAGAGAGACTTAAAGAGGAGCAGTGGTGGAAGAAGTATACACAATTTTATTACATAAGTAAAAGTACAGATGCTGGAGAAAAAAAATACAAATAAAAGTATTACATGAAAAAATCTACTTAAGTAAAAGCATTAAAGTACCTGAGTAAAAAGTAAAAGCACAGATTTTGAGATCTTCAGTGTACTGATTATGAAATGTTACTTAAGTACTGTACTTTACTACTTTTACTTTGTTACGTTCCACTGAAGAGGAGGTATTACACTTCCATGGTGTATTAATTGCTAAATTGCCCATAGCCCAGCAACAGCACCAGTTTTTTTAGTTAAAAGATGCACACATGTAACTTTTCTGGTGGGGGAATTTGCCACTTACTATTTGTCTCTATAGAGATGTTGTTGCCTTGTGTGAAATATTCCACAGTGCGACATTAAACATATTTATCCTACATTTATTTTTATTACCTTGAAAAACATACATTCTTACTCTGAGCCTGGTCGCCTCTCCATAGATCTGACCTATAACTAGCCTGATTGCTCGCTTGTCTCCATGACGATACATACGTTTAATGTCATGAACATCCTAGAAAAAGCAATTAGGTATGGACACAAGCAAGTGATGTACTCGCCATCACAAAAGTTACATAGTGTACCTTTATTGCAAGATCATTTTTTAGGATTTTCTGCATAGCGACAAAAGTTACAGAAAGTTTATTATGAATTAAAAATACAATTTCTGTAGGGGCTTTAGGGGCCCAGAATTGGACCCTCTTCCCATTAATTTATATTATAAGGGGGGCCATGCGAGGCTTCTTGCCCCGAGCCCCCAAATTTATGTTGCCGGCCCTACAAATGACTATATTATTTTTGTAGTTAATCTGTGAATGCTTCTAAGAAACTTGGTGATTTCCTTTAGAGCTGCATCACTCACATAGTTAGCATTATCCTGGATAGGGACACACAGCAGTTTAACTGTTTAAAACAGTTAGCTTTCTCTGATGCTAACGGCAAAGATTCAAGTGTCAGGGCCAGATGTGTGTGTGAATAATTCACCACACGCACCACTGTGAACATGTAAAGTGCATTAACTTATAACGGAGAGGAGCTGACTTCACAAGCAATCACAATCAACCTGGAGAGAGGAGGGAAGAGGGGGACAAGAGAGAGGAGAGAAGAGGAGAGGAGAGGAAGAGAGGGGGAGAGGAGAGAAGAGGAGGAGAGAAGAGGAGGAGAGGGGGAAGAGAGAGAGAAGAGAAGGAGAATAGAGGTGGACAAGAGAGAGAAGAGAAGAGGAGAGGAGAGGAGGAGAGGGGGAGAGGGGGAGGAGGAGAGAAGAGGAGGAGAGGGGGAAGAGAGAGAGAAGAGAAGGAGAAGAGAGGTGGACAAGAGAGAGGAGAGAAGAGGAGAGGAGAGGAGAGGAGGAGAGGGGGAGAGGAGAGAAGAGGAGGAGAGAAGAGGAGGAGAGGGGGAAGAGAGAGAGAAGAGAAGGAAAGGAGAGGGGGCAAGAGAGAAGAGAGA
The DNA here is from genome assembly GCA_029959045.1 of Taenioides sp. WSHXM2023. NCBI lineage: Eukaryota > Metazoa > Chordata > Actinopteri > Gobiiformes > Gobiidae > Taenioides > Taenioides sp. WSHXM2023. Next base: position 27,759,190 of record CM057086.1, read on the forward strand.
AGAGGAGAGGAGGAGAGGGAGAAGAGAGAGAGAAGAGAAGGAGAGGAGAGGGGGAGAGGGGGAGAGGGGGAGGAGGAGAGAAGAGGAGGAGAGGAGGAAGAGAGAGAGAAGAGAAGGAGAAGAGAGGTGGACAAGAGACAGGAGAGAAGAGGAGAGGAGAGGAAGAGAGGGGGAGAGGAGAGGAGAGAAGAGGAGGAGAGGGGGAAGAGAGAGAGAAGAGAAGGAAAGGAGAGGGGGGCAAGAGAGAAGAGAGAAGAGGAGAGGAGGAGAGGGAGAAGAGAGAGAGAAGAGAAGGAGAGGAGAGGGGGAGAGGGGGAGAGGGGGAGGAGGAGAGAAGAGGAGGAGAGGGGGAAGAGAGAGAGAAGAGAAGGAGAATAGAGGTGGACAAGAGAGAGGAGAGAAGAGGAGAGGAGGAGAGGAGAGGAGAGGAGGAGAGGGGGTGAGGGGGAGGAGAGAAGAGGAGGAGAGGGGGAAGAGAGAGAGAAGAGAAGGAAAGGAGAGGGGGGCAAGAGAGAAGAGAGAAGAGGAGAGGAGGAGAGGGAGAAGAGAGAGAGAAGAGAAGGAGAGGAGAGGGGGCAAGAGAGAAGAGAGAAGAGGAGAGGAGGAGAGGGAGAAGAGAGAGAGAAGAGAAGGAGAGGAGAGGGAGAGAGGGGGAGGAGGAGAGAAGAGGAGGAGAGGAGGAAGAGAGAGAGAAGAGAAGGAGAAGAGAGGTGGACAAGAGAGAGGAGAGAAGAGGAGAGGAGAGGAGAGGAGGAAGAGAGAGAGAAGAGAAGGAGAGGGGGACAAGAGAGAGAAGAGAAGGAGAATAGAGGTGGACAATAGAGAGGAGAGGAGAGGAGAGGAGGAGAGGAGACGAGGAGAGGGGGTGAGGGGGAGGAGAGAAGAGGAGGAGAGGGGGAAGAGAGAGAGAAGAGAAGGAGAGGGGGGCAAAAGAGAGAAGAGAGAAGAGGAGAGGAGGAGAGGAGAGGAAGAGAGGGAGAAGAGAGAGAGGAGAGAAGAGGGGGACAAGAGAGAGGAGAGAAGGGGAGAGGGGCACAAGAGAGAGGAGGGAAGAGGAGAGGAGAGGAGAGGAGAGGAGGAGAGGGGGAGAGGGGGAAGAGAGAGAGAAGGAGAGGATAGGAGAGGAGGAGAGGGGGAAGAGAGAGGAGAGAAGAGAAGGACAGGAGAGGGGGAGAGAGAGAGGAGAGAAGAGGAGAGGGGGAGAGAGAGGAGAGAAGGAAAGGAGAGCAGAGGAGAGGAGAGAGGGATGAGAGAGAGGAGACAAGGAGAAAAGGAGAAAAGGAGAGGAGAGAAGGTGAGGAGGAGAGAGAAGAGAAGGGACGAAAGCAGGAGGAAAGCGAGAGAAGGAGAGAAGAGGAGAGGAGGAGATGGGGGAGAGAAAGAAGAGAAGGAGAGGAGAGGGGAAAGAGAGAGAGGAGAAGAGAGGAGAGGGGGAGAGAGAGGAGAGAAGGAAAGGAGAGCAGAGGAGAGGAGAGAGGGATGAGAGAGAGGAGACAAGGAGAAAAGGAGAGGAGAGAAGGCGAGGAGGAGAGAGAAGAGAAGGGAAGAAAGCGGGAGGAGAGCGAGAGAAGGAGAGGAGAGGAGGAAAGGAAAGAAGGAGAGGGGGAAGAGAGTGAGGAGACAAAGAGAGGAGAAAAGAAGAGAAGGAAGAGACGGAGGAGAGAAGGAGAGAAGCAAAGAAGGGATAGGAAAGAGGAGAGGAGAGAGAGGATCTAAGCACTTTCTTCTGAGTCAAAGTGAAGACTCCCTGTAGATTATTTGAAGTTGTGGCACATCACCTGCATGATTACATGGAAACTGAATGTTCAAACTAGATTCTCAAATCAAGCTTTTTCAGTTCTGATACCGATTTCGATACTATGGCTATAAGTGATCCAAATGTGTTTTCTAATTGTTGTACATCTCTAAAGTAACTACAGAGCAACAAAAGTCCAAAGATTCTGAGATTTTCAGGCCAACTACAGCCAGTAAATTGTCTTATTATATAAATATAAATGTCTAACCAGGATATCGGCTGAACCAATAATCTTAGAAATAGATGGATCCCTTATTCTTCTATCATTTTCACATAGACAATTAGAGTCAAAAGTATTGAAAACTAGATACTAAACGATAATAAAACTAGTATTGAAACCTGATTTAAGAAGGCTGTATCAGAACAAGTATAAGAGCACATAGACTAGTATACGAACATGGACCACTGTGGAACCGACCTGGACCACTGAGGATTACACAGATATAAGACCACATGGAAATATAAAAGAAAGTACTACTATTTAATGTTGAAAATTCTATTGTCTAAATAGTTTTTTTTTTAATTATTATCATAGCAGAATTGGTATAGAAATCGTGTTTAAAATATTTGTATTGTAACACTACATACAATCCTGCCGTAGTTAATCTGAGGTCAGTGTAGTGGATCTGATGAGGGCTGAGAGAGGTTAAATACTGAAATGGCGTTTTAGTGAGCTGCTGAAATATTTACGCGCCATGATTCCTCTCTCTGCTCAGATTAAAAATACAGAGGTCTCTGACAGGACAAGGCGCTGTTAGTCATGAGGATTCAAACGTGTACAGTGCAAATGAATGTGGAAACTGTTGTCAACCAATAGTGTGGCAGAAGGTCCTATGTTACACTAAACTGACTTTGGAGCTGATGTCGGTGTAAAAGTCATCACAACAAAGAGCTGTGTAGCTGTTGGCACCTCCGATGGTTAGCTGCACACCACGCCAGCAAGCAGTGGGATTTTTTTCAAGAAAATAAAATTGGAGAATGAAAATAAATACAGAGGAGAGGGTGGTGCCAGGGAAAATGGGTTGATTGGCAATATAGCGTCTTGAAAATAAGAGATTAAAGATGCACAAATCTCTCCAAATACAACTTTGAGAGGGGAAATGTTGAGGGGAAGCTCTGAAAAGCTGATTTTGCATAATAGGTCTGTTTTACGTTCACTCAGTACTGCTCCTAATGTCTTTCAATTCAAATGCAATCTAAAATATTAGTTTAAATCATTAGAAAACCTTCCAAATAAACAAGCTAATTACGTTATCAATTTATAAAGATCTTAAATCAGTCTGAAACAATTAATTGCCTGTGTGTAATCTTTATGTATGCTGTTCATCTGTTTGTAATTATGTATGTTTAAAATAATTTGTAAGTATGGCATTAAACCTTTCTATCTTCAAACCAGACCAAGTTACAGGTCAGATCTGTGGAGAGGCAACCCTGCAACAGTCAGAATGCCTGTTTTTCTTGGTATTTTTGAGCTATAAAACCATCTATAATTGAATAAATGTATAGTAGAGCTGTATAATGTCATACTGTGGAACATTCCAAGCAGAGCAATGACGTATCCATAGAAACAAGCAGCTGACCTACCCCCAACCGAAAAGTCACGTTTACATTCACACGTTGAAAGCCCATTTTCACTCACCGTTGAAGTTGACAGCACGGATGTAGCTCAGCAGAGCCCTCCCCTCCACAGGGTCCATGTTTGGGCAGACCCCCGACCCGCCCGGGCACAGGTCCTGGATCATGGTGTGGAGCGCGTGGGCCACGGCGTACACGGCGTCAATCACAAACTGCACCTTCCCCTCCTGCTCATAGAGAGAGTCGCGGCCTATGCGCTCCTCTCCTGTAAGATAAAACACGAGGGGGTTTGAATGGTCTCTGGCACAGCTCTCATGTACTCAAGTTGGAATATTTGTGTATTGCTGATACTGATGGGAAGTACACTTTGAAAATGTATTTAGTTACAAAATACCGAATATCCACATTGAAATGAATTTTGTAACGTTTTCTGATACATGTTCCAATCAGAGTACTGTTTCTGAATACTTAGAATACTTTTACATTGAGTTGCATTTAAATTATAGTGTAAAAAGTCAACATAGGATTAAAAACACTTTTATGTTTGTTTCACTGTTTTTATGTATTTCCTGTCACTAATTAGAGAAGGGAAATCCCACATGCACGCGCCACAAGAGGAGTGTTTTTTATTTTTACTATATAATTTGAAGCCTAAATTGTGCAATCAAATACCAAAATGTTTTACTTTGATTTTAGAAAAGTAACTGTACTCTGAATACCACCAAATGAAAGAGTAATTGTATTTAGGTACAGTTACAAAATGAGTTTTCAGAATACACATTCATGTATTCAGATGACGTCTCAACATTTAGGCAGCTACTGTTTCCAAATAATTTCTCTTGTGGATCAATAAAGTTTGTCTAAGTCGAATGTTGTTGTAGTTGTTGTTATTGTTGTTGTTGTTGTTATTGTTGTTGTTGTTGTTGTATTATTAAACATCACTGGCTGCTTTTTCTTCCGAGGCACAAAATAATGACATTAGGAAAGGGCTGAAGGAGAAGATGACCCAGAACCAACATCTACAATGATGTTTCTTAGACATCAGCAAATCTGATTGACCCACTGGTCACCCCCTGGATGGTGAGGTTGGTTAAATAAAATAAAGCAGTTTAATTTTCCTGCTGCTCTTAAAGGTACAGTATGTAACTTTCTGAAGGTGGCATGTCACTTACATGATTCCATGGAGATAGATATGTTTCATGCCCAACTGTGGAAGATGATAACCAAAGGAGTAAGCCCACTCAGAATAAGGTGGCATGTTTTTCAGTTTAAAAACATGCATCCTAATGAAGGGTCTATCATCTGACTGTCTCCATGGAGATGTTATTGCTTTGCCTGGAATGTTCCACAGTATGACTCTGAACTTTTCTTAAATAAATACAAAAAATGAGTTTAGTTTAAGTCTATTGCAAAGCAATAACATCTCCATGGAGGCAACCAGGTGACTGACCGTCTACCAGAAAAGCGACATAGAGCATCTTTAGCAGAGCATCTGCACTGTGCTGTAAGTTTTACCGGTGCACTTCTTCTTGTTGGGGTCCAGTTTGATTCCAGGTCTGGTGAGTTTACACCTGAAGTCGTCCTCCCAGAATTCATTAAACCAGATGTTCCTGCGATTGTTCTCCAGTGAGCGGGACATGAAGTACTGATCAAAACCTACACAACAAAAACAAGGCCAGGTTTAGGTTGGTAGCTCAATTTTAAACCCGGTTCATCTCATTTTGACCTCATTTAAAGGTGCACTTTGTAACTTTGTCTGTCACCTAACTGTCTCCGTGGAGATTTTATGTTTTTGCCCGGATTGTTCCACAGTATGGCATTATAATTTCTATTTTACAACTGCAGGAGCATTATATAGAACAAAACTAGCTTGAATAACATATATCATTACTGTGGGCAGGACCGCCTTTCCACAGATCTGACCTGTAACTTGGCCTTGTGGTATCACCTGCTTATCTCTATGGAGTCAGAAGTGCTCCATGGAGATAAGCTGGTGGCAGATCCTCAACCAGAAAAGTTACATAGTGCACCTTTAAATCTGGTTCCATTAGTTTGAATTGAGTTTTACTTAAACTTAGACTTAGACAAACTTTATTGATCCACAAGGGAAATGATTTAGACACAGTAGCTCACACATTACAATATATTATAATAACAAAGGGAAAAAATATAAATGCTAAAAATAAATTCTAAATAACTAGTAAAAATAGCAAGAGACTGGTGTCAAATAAGGCATAATTATATAAATGTATATGTACAAGTGAATAGAAATAGAGTAATAAAAATATATTTCAGCTACATACAAAGGTCGTAAGGAAAACAAATATGCAAAGATGATATGATGATTGACAGGACATAGGGCTATCTGTTACATAAGGGTGAGTTGTACTGTTGTAGGGAGTATTATCTGTTACCATCTATAGAAGCTCTCTTGGGCAGGATGGTGACTGCTCCCTCAGCTACATCCTCCAGCTCAGACACTGGAGAACTCTTGGCGCCCCAACTGTCCGAGCCCACGAACAGGAAGTGACCCGTGAGGTTGGCCCTCTTCGCCGCCTCCAGGACTCTTCTGCAACATACACAGAATAACATGGAGCATTATCGCAATTTCACAATGAGAAACACATAATGCCCAACCAAAAACACAACTCCATGGATGCAATTATCTTATTAAAGGTGCTCCTGTATCCAAGGGGTCTTTTTATGTGATTCTTGTATTAGTTTTACCGTTCTCAGATATAGGGATGCACCGATTTCAGTTCTAATACCAATTTGGAGCTTTAAGCTTTAAGTTTTGTATTTGTTTTGTCAATAAATTATACATATTTAGGTTAATTTCCTTTTTTTGTTATAATTTGGGGCAATATTATGAGTAAAATTCACACAAAATTCACAAAAATGTTTAGGTGTTACGATACGTTTTAAGACGAATTGAATCGATATTGTGACCCGTGTATCGAGATACATATCGAATCGTGGGAAAACTGTATCGTTGCATCCCTAGTTCAGACGATATCCAGGTTGGGCCAAGAAATTGATGTAATAAAACTATTTACTGGTCATAATCGGCCAAGTCTCATGTTTGAATTTTTATTTATAGTTCTAAGTTGTTCTGTTGTTACTTTAAAGAGAAATAACAGCTACATAACATATTTTGATCAGTTTTTTTTCTTATTTTACTTTTGTTTAATGAAAATATGTGCTTTTTTCAATCTCTGCACTGGTATCGGTATATCAGCTTGAAGACTTCAAAACTGTAATTACTAGGGTTCGGTGTTGGCCTTAATCAAACTAGAACTACAAATTTTGAGCAACTGAACAAATCAATGAACTTGAGTAGCCCTATAAACTACATATAGTTCTGTATTTGTCTATATTTACTTGATGTCATCCTCATTTGCGAAGATTATAACTCCTCTGGCGTTACTGGTCTCCATCAGGCGTTTGATGATTTTGTCGAACTCTCCGGCTGTGGGCTCACGGGGGATTTTCACAGACTGAGCAATGCACACTCCTCCTGAAAATACAGGGGGCAGAGGTCAGCACGTAATTTATAAAATAAAAAAAAAAAAAAAAAAAAAAATCAGTCACAAAGGATTAATAGACAAACACAACAGGTAACACATCAATACAATACAAAAAAGTAAACAGTGAAATGAATGAGTCTTTCCTGAACGGATGTCTCGAGTCTCATTACTAATTTGTGAATTTTAGATTTTAACAGCTTTTCAATAGCAAATGTGATTTATTAACTGTATAATGTAACAATTTCTGCTCTTTTTTCAGTTGTACAGTCCATTCTCATTTTGTGTGACACTTCAACCAGTAATTTATTCTTAATCTGTAATCTTTTAGAACATTTCTGAAGGACTGTGGAAAATTATCCATATTCTCAGAGAGCCAGTTTTCCCTGTTGATTACATGAAATACTTATAAGAAAAAACATACACGCGCACATGATGACTTGGGGATTGAATCCACAACCTCCTGGTCCAGTGCCTACCTGCCTCTCTGGAGATCTGCATGAAGGCGTCCACCCCGCTCTCTCCGTAGTTGCCCTCAGAGGCTAAAGTGGAGACATAGTTCCAGCCCAGAGCCTTCACGATGTCCAGCATGGCCTGGGCCTGGTACGAGTCTGGAGGAACCACGCGCGAGAAGAAGTCGTAGCGATTGTTGTCACTGAGTTCTGGAGCGGTGGAGGCGTAGCTCACCTGAGGGATCTGATGGAGGGAAACATATTTACACTTTCTCTATTATTGTAATTATATATATTTTTATTCAGTTTTCTATTTTTAAACACATAAAAAATGCATTTCAATATTATTTCATGAACATAATCCTGACAGACTGCTAATGTGCAATTTAAGACAAGAAATAGTCAATGATATCTCTACAAAGTCTGAACTCAGCTCCAAACCGCGTGCTCTTACTGACAGAGGATTGGGTGTCCACTGTCCTCTACATTACATTATAAAGCTGATCACTGACCATTTGAAATGATTGGATCTTGATTTAAAGTGTCAGTTTGGAGTAAATCAGTGCAATTATTTTACAATGCAAGTACATACAATGCAGTGAGTGAAGGTAGGAGGTAGATGAAATAGGGCTGGGCAAAAATCGATTTTGATGTTAAAAAAGAAATTGAAGAAAATGTTCCCCACTTTCTTGCATTGGAAATTGAAATGAAAATGTAAAAGGCTCCTCATTGCAGTTTAGCACAGGGCCACAGGGCCATGCAGCCGTGGTGCTCTGAAATCAGTGACGTTAAATTAAACATTATGGCTGCATGTTTAATGACATAGTTTGCTTTATTTCATTCATAAGATTTCTCCAATGACTAATGGGTTCAATATGATCAATTCACAATCTTTTCAGTTTTGACCAGGGGGAAAAAAAAATCAAAGAAACAAATTGTTGAGAAAAAAAAAAGAAAAACACCACAATTTTATTTTTCAGGCTGTATCTGTATCGCCCAGCCCTAAGATGAAAACAGAAATTTTCTAAACACTCAAATACAGTACAGGATTACTCAAACATGCCTGAATCAGTTCTGCTCTGAGTACAATAATGACGAGGGAACAGCATCATAACAGCGTGAAAAGCTCATTTTACATTTTATGACCCTTTGAAAGTCTCCTGTTTGGCACAGTGTGTGAAGAGAGCAGACCAGCTGTGAAGTCAGTGGATCAGTGTTGATTATTAAGTTGCTTTAGATCATACAGAGCTCCTGCAGTTGCCGTCATGTAATCCCAGCATGCACCTCCAAACCCCACACTGGCAGTGGTCACCCATAGAAACTAACCACGTAACAATTAAGAAACTTTACTGGAGTTTCAGAGACTGTGGATTATTGTTGAGCATTGGGATGTACACATCAACATCAAGGGCAAAAGAAAACCTGAGCCTTTTAGCAGATTTACAAAGATAAAAAGACCAGATTGAGAGTAGAAGTGGATTTCTGCAGTTAAATGGGTTAGCAGCTAATCAGCTCCTACAGGGTTTTAATAATCAAGAGTTTGAAAAATTGCTAAATTGTGAAATAGAGGATTATTATGAAACAAGTTTACTCCTGACTTTCTTACTTGCAAAGCAGGTTTATTTATTTTAGCATATGATAAGAATGTAAAGTGCTTCCCCTGTTTGAAAGATGAGGAGTCCCCGCTCCCCGACTAAAATCGTAATTGTCTAGTGTGTGCAAAAAAAAATAAAAAAAATCAAGATTTTATTTTTTGGCCATATCTCCCAGCCCTAGTTAGAGGACATTGTGTTTCCACTATTTTATCAGTTTCACATAATTTAAACTGTCAGTATCAGTATTGCTGTTTACTAGAAATAATGTTATAGTCTGTTAGTAAATAGGCCCAACAAAAAGCAGAATATGTCTCCTTTAAAATGACATTTTAAAACACATGGTTAAACTTGTGAGTGAATGAAATATACAGATAGATTCTTCTCATCCTAAGTCAGTCTAAGTAACTGTGTGATTGATCCATGTAACTCCATCCACTGGTCCGGTATCACTCACTTCCTGTTGTTAACTCCTTTACCACATTAGAGCCGGTTTTATGAAACGCACTGAGGAGCTACAGTTTCAATCGATTGACCCCTGATCATAAGTGACCCCTGCCCCACAGACCCTCTCCTCTAGTCCACTCCTCTGCAGCCTCCTCTCTCACCTGAATGCTTTCACTATTTCTACACAAATCTATTCTTTGGTTCTTTGAGTTTTTCCAACCTCTGCTATGAACCGAGTGATTGACAAGTGGATTTAAAGAGCTCATACTATGCAATTTTCTGATCTGTTATAATGTTGTTTCCTCATCAAAACAAACCTACAGTTGTGTTTTGCTTCATTCACACGTGTTTGACACACAAATCCTGCATATTTAAGATGAGTTCTTCTCTCGAACAGAAAACAGTGTTTGAGACTGTTACACTTTGTTCCACTGTGTTTTTAAACTCCATACACTTTCACTAGAATCATTTGGATAATTTCAGCCCTAGAATTTGTAAGCTCTACTGAACAAAAACAGATCATTTTGAGCTTTGGAGTAGACAGACTAATAATAAAGGATTACTAAAGCATGTGTGAATGAAACAAAACACAACTACAGGTATGTTTTTGAGGAGGTTACAACATTATAACGTGACTTAAATTTCAATTTTGCATAATATAGGACCTTTAACCAATGAAAAAAGGTGAATCCTCAGAAGAAACAGATCGTTTTGCTACTTAATGTACATTCACTTCAGTCAATAAGACAAACAGATGAACCAACTTTCAGAGGAAACAAGCAAAGGAAAACTGCCCCAGAGCCTCCCCTGTGCTCCTTCTCAACAACAAAGAAAAACTAAAAAAAAAAAACACCAAACAAACAAAGATGTGTGTAAAATCCTTCAGTCACAAAAGGAGAAATTCAATTTGTCAACTGGACAGAGTTTATTTGGTCGAATACGTTTTGCAGCTCATCCAAGCTGCTTCTTCAGTTCTGGTCAGATGCTGGTGGACACTGTTTTATATCTATCTGTAGGGAGGAGCTAACTACAATGAAATTACTCTGAGATTACACCTATTTGTTTACAGTTTCTATTGATTAGCTAAGCCCATTGAACTGCACTGAGTGTGGGGTCATATTAGCATAAATCATTCAGGCGCATAATGGTGCTTTCACACCTCTGGACCTGACCTGGCTGGTCCTATTGTTTTCTTTATTTTGATTTAGGTTTGAGGATAGAGTTATAGATGGGAGACAAATGATGTCTGAGACCTCCATTTCTGTTCAAGGAAGGATTTTCTTTCTTGACAAAAATAGCCTCTTTAACTTCCCTCTCAAACCAGTTCTTTTCTCTGGCCAAGATCTGGACCTCACTGTCCTCAAAGGAGTGGCCCGTGGCTTTTAGGTGGAGATGTACGGCAGACTGAGGTCCACTCTGGCTCTCTCGTCTGTGTTGGTACATCCTTTTGTGAAGTGGCTGTTTTGTTTCTCCAATGTAGCGCTCACTGCAGTCTTCACTACACTGAATGGAGTCGACCACATTGCTTTGTTTGTGGTTCGGTGTTTTGTCCTTAGGATGGACCAGTTTCTGTCTTAAAGTGTTTGTGGGTTTGAAATAGACTGGGATTTCATGTTCCTCGGTAGTTTTTCAGAAACCTACTAACACTATATTCAACCAAAATAAACTTTTGTCCAGTTGACAAATTGAATTTCTCCTTTTGCCAACTTTGTTTAAGATAATGATGAGGAACTACTGTTGTAACATGCCTGAAAGCTCATGTATGTCCATTATATACCAGTATATGTCCCCTTTAAATCAGTCAAATAGTTGAGTTTTAGTTGCTGGGAGATAGTAACATGCCTTCACTGCTCCCTGCTCCACTCTGCCGACTGTTGGGCTGTTCTTTGTTCCATTGAACTCTTCACAACAACAGGACTGCGTGAGCTCTGACATCACAAAGGGACACATTATGTCCCACTTACAGAGCCCCAGTGGCCTAATGGATAAGGCACTGGCCTCCTAAGCCAGGGATTGTGGGTTCGAGTCCCATCTGGGGTGAATTGCATTTTGTCTAGAGACAATATGAATTTGAGAACCATTTGTTGAGGCAGGTTGAACACAATACAATTATTTCAGTAAGTCATTAGAAAACTAAAGATATAACAAAGGGTACAAGTCTTAATCAGTCAAAACAAAAGCACAATTTCACTAGAAACAAAATAAGCAAATATGAAAAAAAGCCCACTAAAATAAATATTCCTGTAGTTTAGAACATTCATTCCCGTCTCTTAAATATTAATGCTTCTGAATGCCTTTTCCTCATTGTGATCTTTCAAGTTTTTTTGATTAAATGTTATTTTGTCCAATTAAAACAAATAAAAATCACAAGTTTTAATATTAATTTCACAAACACAAACAAGACTAACAGTTAAATAGTGACATTTCTCCTTCCTATATTTGTTCCAACCCCCATGCTATTATTATATAGTATATTATATTAGTGATGACTCATTGGTGATTTGTAATGACTGAATCTCAATCTCAATTAAAATTTGATTAAATTAAACAGCTCTACTTCATGATATCAAAACATCACAATACTTGAAGATACATCTTCTACTATATTTATACTAATACTATAAGATGCATGCATCAAACTGCTGTGCTGGAGGGTTTTTTTTTTTTTTTTTTTTTATTGTATCTATTATATTAAATAGTGTTCTAAAAAAAACATAAACAACAGTAGTTCCCAACAGTATTACACTGTATACTGCTGTTATATCTATAGTTGTGTTGAGAATATAATTTAAAGTATCTGTCAGGTATTAAGGTTTGACTGAAAACAGCTGTTTATGTGTGGGCTGTGAGCAGTACAGACAGGATTATGCCGACTGAGAAGACTCAATCTGTGCCAGAGCTCCTATAAAATACAATTACATTAACCCAGAGAGATTAACCTCCATCAAGAAGACTTCATCAACATCATTAGAAACATGCCGCAGTCAACGCGCTAACCAGGAGCACGGTAAAACCACCAGAGCCCACTGTAACAGAAGACACCAGCTCTAGAACGATGAGGAGTACAGTCATTTTTCAAAATAGTTAGATATGGAGTAGGCCTATCACGATAATTACTATATTGACTTATCATTCAATACATGACAGATGGAACAACATATATATTTTCTCATTTTATTTATTATGAGAGAAACAAAGGCTTGTAAATGCATTTTAAAAGGAAAAAGTATCATATTCATAATTTCGTTTGACTCCACAAAATATCTCAATAAGGATCGTACCGTGAGATTTGGATATCGTTACATCCCTGTGTTGTTGTATGGATGTTCTATAATAGGCGATTGATACCAAGAGCAGTATCATAATTATGTAATGTGCACATTTGCAAATTTTCCAAAGTTGTGGATTACTTTCAGGTTATAATTTAACATCATAGTCAGCATCACTATGAAGGTTACTGTCTTATAAGTATGCAGACTGATTGTACCAGTGAAGAACAACGGACAGCAAAATAATTATAATAGAAGGTTGTAAAATTATAACATGTATTTATGCAGAAAACTCTGGGCATGATTGAAATACATGGGCCTTTCATGATTTTGATGTTCCATAATGTGAGATTGATTGATATACAGAGCAATATTTCAACACGTATCTTACATTTTTGCAGCTTTTCCTAAATTATGGAGTGCTAGTTTTTTAATTAAAGTCTTACTCGAGGTGAGGCTCAAACTCTCAGCCTCAGCATCACTCTGCAGGTTACTGTTTTATAAGTACGGCACACTGACCGATTGCACCACTGGAGCTTGTTACATCAGACAAGCTCCAGTGAAACTCCATGAAGAAAATATCAAATACAAAAGAAACTTGAATATTTGGGTTGTAAAATAATTATAGGAGACTTGGAACACTTGGAAATGGGACTTTTTCATTCCCTGATAATTCTCTCCAAAACATTGGGAGTGAATTATGGTAAGAAAAACAGAAGTACTATGTAGTGTCTTTAAAGATCACAAATATATCAAAGAATAAGAATATATCAAATGTCTTATTTTAAACGTGCACTGTGTAGCTTTTCTTCATGGAGATGTTTTTTTTGCCTTGATTATTCCACAGTATTGAAATAAATTTGGTAATCACAATGGAGATGGATGGAGGTTAATGGTCAGATCTATGGAAAGGCAAGCCTGCACATGGAAAGAATTCATGTTTTTTAAGGTATTTTTGAGCTACAGAACACCTGTAATTGAACAAATGCAAGGGAGATGTGTTTAATGCCCTACTGTGGAACATTCCAGACAACAAAGTAACATCTCCATGGAGACAAGCATCACCTTGGAAGGTACATAATGCACCTAAGTAATACTTGTGCTCCAGGTGAGGCTCAAACTCTGAACCTCAGCATCACTCTGCTGGTCACTGTCTTAAATACCGCGCGCTGACCGATTGTGCCACTGGAGCTGGTATGAAGTGGCGTTCGTGAACATACAAAATCAAACTCACCTCGAAAAGCCTGAGGATATTGGCCACCATGATGGACACTGAGCTGGCGGAGGCTCCGATCACAGCCACCACTCTTTCCGGTTTCCTGATCAGAGGTGGTTCTCCATTTGAACAGCGAATGTCTGACGTGTCCTTCTGAATCAGAGCCTGTACGAAGGTCAGAGACTGCTCCAGGGCGTAAGTGTCTCTGGAGCAGGTGTCCAAGATCCTCGCCCCTAGAGTGACGTTGGGCAGCAGGTCCGGGTCCTGGTTTATCTGGTCTAAGGCGTACAGCATGGCCTCCATCCGGTGAATGCCCTTCTCCTTCTTCAGCTCTCCGCAGGGCAAACCATGGGGCCCCCGAGCATGGATGGGGAACAGGCCGCCCAGGGTGATGTCGCCGGGCAATTTGATGGAGTGCGGGTGGAAGTGCTGGTGGGAGGAGCCAATGGGTCGACCAATCAGAGCGCACATGGACAGGAAGGGGAGCCAGAACTGGACAGGGCTGGGCCAGCGAGAGGGGAAGCAGGAAGTGAGAGACATGATGGGCGTCCAATCAGAGCCGAGTTTTCATCCTGTAGTAGCACCTGAGGAAACAGTTGAATAAGAATAATGGAAATAAATAAATGTTGAATGTATGAAAAAGTTAAAGTAGAAATAATGACAAAGGAATGCAGACCTGCTCATGGTCAGAAGTACTCTGCAGGTTACTTTACGATAATAGGCCAAGCACACACTGACAACACACAACTAGAGCAGAACTATTGAAAGAAAAAATTCATAATTACATTCATTTGTCAACTAATTCTATGAACTCCAGCTTACAATTTCCTTTTTTAGTCCACATAATTGCTTTATGATCAAGATAAAATCATAATCGAGCAAAACACATTTGATTGACTATGTCATTGACCGATTATTGCAGTAGACCAAATAACCAAAGACTTAGAAACCTACTTATCCTATTTCTTTAGATTGATGTTTAGAATAAGAACAGAACATTTTGGTGGGTTTGGGATGTTTACGAAGTTTCATGTTGTCCTCTCAATCCACATAATAGTTACTTAGTTTTAGATTAAATTCAGGTTACTGCTATCATAGCATTTATAGGTAAGTAGTTTTTCAGCAGGCCTATACTCCAGAAACTCTACTGTTACGATGAATTTATGTAGCCTAATTTTTTTAGTAAAGACTTGCTCCAGGTGAGGCTCAAACTCGGCATCACTCTGCAGGTTACTGTCTTTTAAGTACCATGCGCTGACCGATTGGGCCACTGGAGCACGCAGAGAACCTTCAGAAGGAGCCCATGCAATTCCAGTGACCTGTGATGATTATTTTATGAGCGGCGCAGAAGATGAGATTGATACTGTGAGCAGGATTTCATCATAGTTGACATGTTTGCAGCTTTTCCCAAGTTGACATTAAAGTTTGACGAGGTAGCAGTTTTTTTTTCTCCAATTAAATTCTTGCTCCCGGTGAGACTCGAACTCACAACCTCGGCATCACTCTGCAGGTCACTGTCTTATAAGTACCGCGCGCTGACCGATTGCGTCACTGGAGCACGGACACCTCGAGAACACCTGACCTACAATCCTTAGCCCAGCTCTGACTGACGATGTTGACTAACTGTCAATGAATCATTCAGTGAAGTAGTTTTTGCAAAAAGACAGAAGGGACTGAGTTATAATGTGACATTCAAAAAGATCAGACTCCAATTCAATCAAATATTCTACAACCAAATATTCAATCAACTATTAAAATCGTTACTTTTCCATTTTCTATTGTTGCAAAAAATACAAAATAAAATGAAGCGCAGTCGTGTCTCCATTTTGATCATTTTCTCCATTAGTTAAATTAGAAACATTCTCACCTCCACTGGAGCATCGCTCGCTCACGCCTCACTCTTGCCGTCCAGGAGCGCTCCTTCCCGGCTTACCTCCGTGGATTCCCCGCGGGTTTCCCTAGAGCTCTGACTCTCTTTTTCTTCCCCACACTGTAAAAGAGACAGCTCCTCCTAACTCCAATTTCTCTCACCACATATTTGATCCCTGAATAAAAGGCAGGGGTCTGGCCTTGTAGCGCCATCTAGTGGCCACGCATTTCCAGGTGCCGCACAGGCGCTTCTAAATAAACTTAAGTAACTTAACATATTCGTGTAAATATTAATCTGCCATAAACAAAATGAATTATTTACAGCGGGAACTGCCTCCTTGCCGCCTCCTGCTCATTTCACAGTCTAATCACAGTCTGCCTGCAAACTTTTCCAATCAAACAAGAACTTTTTAATACACCTGCCCATACAGCGTCATCTTGATAAAATAGTTTTATCAATTTAGTTAATTAATATAATTTGATCTGTCTTGCTCTTTTTATATTGATTTTTTTTTTTAAATTCTATTACTATTTGCAATATGCAGCAGAGCATTTTTTTTCCCATTCACCAGACAATGGGAATGAGGCAGGCAATGCAAAAATAGCAACAACTCACGTTTAATAAGGCCTAACTTTTTGAATGACTTCTCCATTGTTAATCACATTTTTAGATGCCCAGATCCATGCACTTATAACATTAAAAACCTGTCTAGGGTGTCTTTCTGAAACAAGTTTGTAAATGTCAATGTCACAATCCAGCTAGACTTCCCTTTGTTTTTCATATTGTCATTGTCATGAATCATTTATTGCCACATTTGAATTTAATACAAATTCATAAACATAAATATTTTCTGGAAAATTCTCCAAATTGTCATAAGGGAATGAGAGTTTATTATAAAATAGATTTATTTAGAAGGATTTCTCTTTATATATTAACAAGTTGTGGGCTCCATGCTTGTTCAAAAAGTAAATGTTTTAACCCAGGTTCAGTCTTGTGATGAACTAGTTCCAGACACTTTCTGCTCCTCAGTCTGTATTTTTGCCCTTTTATTCACCTCTGACAGGTCCCTGAATCCGTCTGTATTAATCTGATACTGGACCGAGGTGGTCATGTGACTTGATGATTTGAATATGGTCGCCATGCGTTTACAGTCCGTCCACTGGAGCAGTATCCGAATATTTGCTGCGTGTCCCCAGTTTTCTCCCAGTGCGGGGACCAGACGTGACGCCTCCCCCTGGACCCGCGTCGTCATCTGATTGGTCATCACCACGGCGGCCTTGCAGGTGGTTGCCAGGGCGACGAGCTGGTGAGCGGCACCGAGGAGGAGACGAGATCTGAGGGGCAGGTCCTCAAAATGGAGCCTGAACGGGAAGGCGATGCTGTCGATGATGATCAGACGGACTTCAGGGTGATAAGAAAGAAATGTGGGGAGGTCAGAGATCTGAGACAGCAGCTCCATGGAGTCATCACAACGCACCTGAGATTACAGAGAAGTTTAAAGTTAGGGAATATGACTCCTACTGGTACACAATTACAGTAAATGACACAACGACAATCAATCACAATGACACAATTACAGTCCTTCCCTTACAAAGTTATAGTAGGACTGCAAAATAATGAGGACACAGAGTTAGTTATACATATATTACGACTATAAACACTTCACACACACTTGCATAATCCCCACACCAAAACTGGGACAAAACTGGGACAAAACTGGGACAAAACTGGGACAAAACTGGGACAAAACTGGGACTAGACTGGGACTAGACTGGGACTAAACTGGGACTAAACCTGGAACTAAATTTGGACTAGACCAGGATCAATCCAAGTCTACATTAGGACTCAGACTGGGCAAACCCACGCTCAATCTCAGAACTGAACTGAATATATATTTTTTTATTAAACAATATATGTTTTTACATTTTAAAAAATGAATTTCTGAGGTATTTCAAGACTAGTATTAGCCATAGGAATGTGTGAGACTTTGCGTATTTTGAATGGCGCTCTATATATGACATATAATAACCTATGGTCGGATTGGTGACTTTGAGTTTTGAGTCACACACACCACAAACAGGTTGGAGAGAATCTTGTCCACAGTGAAGGTCCTCATGGCGTCCTGCTGCTCCGGGTCTTCTGTGAGCAGTGAACAGTGTCTAACCACAGCCGCCGCCATTTCTCTGAACCTCTGCAGGAAGAAGGTGCCTTCTGTGTCAATGAACAGGCACTGAGCCCCCAGGCCCCCAAAGCATTCTGGGATCTGCACATCCACCGCCAACTGCAGACTGGAGACACAAAATACAGGTTAAAGAGCTGTTTAGGGAATTAGGGATTAGAGAAATTTATGGTGCAATGCGTAGGAATAATCTTAACGTGAAATGTAAATCTATAATTTTGTCTTAACTATAATAAGTGCTTAACTTCTTCTGCTTATGCTAATGTAATAAAATAATTTCTACTACTGAACACATACACATATTATCAAAAACATATTTTTCTAGTTACTGGTCATTGTAAATAGAACTGAATTACAGTGAAACATTTTCTAAGATTTACTATTGGGAAAGACCATAGAATCCATATCTCTAAAGGAAAAAAACTGCAAATTCTTTACATTTATCAAATATAGTGGTAGGTTTCTGTGTGTGTTAAAAAGTATTTTATACATAGAGCAGTGCTGTGTTTAACTTAAACAATGATCAGTTTTAGTTTTAGTTTCATACGTGTAGAATCCCTCAGTCGTCCAGGTAGAATCCAATCCAATTTCTCCTTTTGCTTTTAGTTTCATATATGGCTATTAGGGCTGGGTATCAATAAGATGTTGCTGATACGATACAAACCTCAATACATTGGCCATGATATGATAAATATCTGGATACAGTGAGCTTTTGATTAAATACAATTCTATACAATATTTGATACAATATATTTTAAACAGATTAGATACGGTTCAATAAAAAATAATGGCTAAATCACGGCTGTGATACTAAAAGTCTTTGTTAAACCACTTTTGGTGCAAAGTGAATATAAAACACACCCATCAAAACAGTAAAAATGTTAAATGTGTCGAATAAACAAGTTTTCTTCCTCTAAAAAAGCAACAAAACTGTAGCGCTGAAACAAAATAATTTAGTAAAAAACACCAAAAATTACTCTTGGCGATATATCGATACAGCAGCCCACGATATCGATACTGTATCATCACATTAAACGATACATCAATATATATTTTTGCACATCCCTAATGGCAATAGTTTATACAAAGTTATAAGTACCATATTAACATTGCCTCTCACCAAAGCTGTGTTTTGCCGATCCCTGGCACTCCACAGAGCTCGACAGTCTTCCCCAGAGGAATCCCTCCTCCCAGTGCCTGATCCAGCTCAGAGCAGAAGGTCACGATGGGCTTTAGCTCTGCCTCTCTCTGCAGCAGCTCCAGTGCAGTGACGGAGACAGGACAGCGCTGAGGATCCACCAGATCCAGCACCTCCAACGCCTCCTCCTCTGTTATACCCGTTTCTGCAAAGACATGCGATATTACATTAGATCAGGGATAGGCAATTATTTTTTCCATAGGGCCACATGAGAAACAGAAAATATTGTGGAGGGCCAGGCCAAAATGCTTAACTCAATTCTACATAAAATTAACCTTTAAATTTACCTCTAAAATAAAAGCAATGCAGCTTTAGTCCACGCATGAGGTAAAATGATAAAATATGTTTATTTTGTATTTTGAGCTTAAATGGGCCGGTCAGAGTCAACCAAAGCTGGACAATGTCCAGGTCTGTTTTAGATTAACAACACTGACTGAAGCCTGTGAGAATGAAGGAGCTGAAACGTGATCTTAAAACTTTAATCAGAAGTCTACTTTTGAAACCTTTGCTTTAAGATGGTGTTGATGATGCAGCTTAGATATTCTGCTATGTTGATCATCATTAGCGTGGCTCAGGCTGTGATCAGGTCTTGTATTTAGTTACTTTCGAACAGTTTGAATAATGTAAGTCCATTAACACTAAAGTTATTCCTCTGTTCGTCTGAAATCTGTACCTGTGCAGAGCTGCTCCGCTGTGAGCTGCTCCAGATCCGTTGTGCACTGAAATCCTCTGCGGTTCAGTTTGGAGATGACCGCAGAGCTCAGAGGGAGACTACACACCAGCCTCTGCATCTTCACTCACTTTTGCATTAACAGATGTATTAAAATAACTGAGTACAACAGGAGATGATGGCACCATGGCGAAATCGCTGCTGTCAGGGATGAGATTTGGATTCAAAACACTGCGCCACAAATCCACGGTGCATTTCCTGTAGCTTTAGCGGTCCAGAAAGTTTTTGTGTTTTTAAAGATTAAACTCAACCAAAACACATCACATATGCACTGGTACAGCATGGATTCATTTGCGATATAGTTCCTTTTGTAGTGAATGAAGATGAATGAAGGAGGATGTAAACTGGATTGAGCGAGCGTAATCGGACAAATTAGCTTTAGCCAAGACTATGCTAACGGAAGTAAACGTAAAATTTCAACTTAATAATTATTTGTGTTTAATATCACCGCATTCAGTAATCTATTGGATTTAAATGAACTTGAATTGTTTCTGTATTTTTAATATAATCATATATTTAATATACTTTAGCCATACATTTAGATATGTAGAAATTTTGTTTCATAACATTTTATTCTGAAGGGTAAAGGGAAAAAAACGTCATCGAGAAGCGACAGTGTGTTGTGGATTTTCTCACGTGTGAAGCAGAGTGGACTTTTCTGTCTACTCTTGACATTTTTATCAGATTCTGCAGGTAATAGTCTGTACTTTTGTCTTAAATAATTTATTTGTGTTTTCTGGATAATAGATTATGAACTAGATCATCTTGAATCTGCAAACAATGCCCAGTTTCACTAGTTAGTTGACCCTTTTATTCCTCTTCTTTTCTCGACTCTCATTAAGATTGTTTGAGTGTGTGCTTATTATAGAATAAAAGAAGAAAAAGATTGCAGACGCAGACATGGAGAGAAACGATGTGGGAGAAGTGGAGGACTCTTTAAAAGATGAAAACGCCAATATCGAGGAATGTGAAGAAGAACAAGTTAAATCAGATGAACAACCTGAGGACAGTAATGGAGATGAAGACGACGATGAAGAGGAGGAGGGAGGCGAGGACACTGGGAAAGGCGAAAATGCTGACTCTGAAAATGAAAATGTTGTAGAGCCAGAAGGGCACACTGGTGGAGAATCTACAACTAAGCAAAAGAAGACAAAGTTTGGAATAAAATCTGACAAAAAGGTGGTTCCAGGGATCATTTACCTGGGACACATTCCACCCAGACTCAAACCCAAACACCTGAGGAACCTGCTGTCACTCTATGGGGAGGTCGGACGCATTTTTCTACAACCAGAAGGTGTGTTTGGGCATTGGCATAACATTTAAGTGTTGGCAAATGTCTTGGTTGACACAATGAGAATCTTTGCGCTTCGTTTATGATTTTACTACTCCTGTTTTAGTACTACAGGTGCTTGCAGTTACTGTAGGATTTTGGGTTGTACTAGAGCTTTACCACCACCACTATTACTACTACTACTACTACTACTACTACAATTACTTTAACTATATGGGGGAATTTGTAATGGGAATAATATATTTTCTGGAGTTGCTACAAGTAACATATTGGTACTTTAGTTTCCCCTCTTTTCAATTGTCAAACAGCAATAATTAACTTAATTACTGTGTATCTTCAAATCTTTACTTTACATTTATTGTAGGTTAGTTACTGAAATAGTAATACCTGACTTTATCTTTACTGAATTGCCTGTAAATTGTGTATCTATTGAGTTGACTGTTTGTATAACAACTCTCCATATTGGCAGATGGGATGATTCGGAAGAGAAAGAAGAAGTCAGGTGTGCGTCGCTGTGACTTCACTGAGGGATGGGTGGAGTTCAGGGACAAGCGTGTGGCAAAGAGAGTGGCCGCCTCTCTCCATAACACTCCGATGGGAACCAGGAAGAGGCAGCGCTTTGCCGCCGACCTGTGGTGCATCAAGGTGAGGTCTTGTACATGTTTATATCATATGCAAGACTCTAATGTGCAATCTATAGTGTATGTATATGATCTAGTGTATGTATAGTGTATGCATGTTCACCTGCACAGTGACTGCCAATGGAAAGTAGCTAAAACTGATGAGATTGGTCCCAGAAAAATTAGGAATAAACAAAACCAATGGACATATTTTACACAAATGTCATGTAACTCTGATAAGCATTAAAAAAAACATACAAAATCACTTATCTCAAATTTTGGGGGAAAGGGTATTGGGAAAGTGTTATAATTCTGTATATGTGGCTTGTGGCAGGTTTTCCACATAAGGAAGTGTTACATTATTATCTAAAGTGATAGGGCATGGTAATTATGAGAAATATCTCTCTGCACTAGGCAATAGCATGTCCTCTTCATACACTTTTATCTGTTTGTTTGTAGTCAAGCTTGTAACAAATTAATACACTGTCCCAGGACACCATCTCTTCTTACATCATCCTTCTTTGTGAGGACAAAAGTGGATAGAATTACTGTTTATCCTAGTATTTTATTTATTTTTGGTTGTTTCTTCTTTATGCCTTCAGTACCTGCACCGTTTCCAGTGGACTCATCTGAACGAACGCCTGGCCTATGAACAGACTGTGCTCCAGCAGAGACTCAGAACCGAAGTCTCTCAGGCCAAAAGAGAAACAAACTTCTACCTCAGCAATGTGGACAAGGGAGAAAAGATGGAGCGCCAGAGGAAAAAGAGGCAGAGAAATGGACAACAGGTACAATTATTCAGTGGATTTGTGATTATTAGTTCTTTATAAATGCTGCTTTTATGATGTTTGTTAACAATATTTGCTAAAAAATATATATTTAAAGACCTTTGGGTTTGTTGTGGTGTCAAAAATGTATAGGAACTAATTCTCTAGCTGCCAGTTCAATTATCTCGCAGTCAGAAATGAACCAAATCATAAACTATATCAAATGTCTTTCCTTTGGTTCAGGAGGAGGAGAGAACATGGGACTTCACTCAGAGACAAACTGAAGAGGAGATTCAGAACAGAAAGAAGAGGAAAAATAAGGACTCACTTTCACAGAAACAAATGGACAAGTCCCGTCTCATACAGCAGAAGAGCCAGTCAAATGTCTCATTGCTTGCCAAGATCTTCAATGCCAATCAAACATAAGCAAACTGACTATATGCTGGCAGAGAAAACACTGGAACATTTTTATACTGCAAATGCATTTTGTCCTTGCCAAACACAGGGTCTGTTTTTGGAGTCAACCATGGAGTCTCTGCCAGGTTAATTTATGCAAAGACATGAGGAGAAAATGTTTTGTTGCTTTATCTCAATAGATTACCTAATTGTGGTCTGCTTAAATAACAATTGAATATGAAACTTATCTGTAAATAAATTAATTCATTGCAACAATGAAGCCATTTATTAGTAAATAATAAACACAAATGATAATGTATCTAAAATACAGAAGAACTTTGTTTGTGGAGCATTTAAATGCTAATAAATGCAGGTACTATAGTCAAGATTGCTTTCTTTTTGCTATGATGCTTTACATCACTAATAATATTGTGTTAACAATTATTCCCATTTAAAAATAATTAATTATGGCTGTCTAGTATGAGTAAAAACTCATAAAAGCCTCAAAGGAGGAAATATGTTCCTGTTGGAGTCTCTATAGTGAAAAAATCTCTTTGTAATTTGAGCACTATTATGTTTCTGCTTTGGTTTGTAAAATAAACCGGTACCTCTCCGTTTTTCTAAATATAAGTTCTAGACACGAGGTTATGAACTGGTAAGTGTCCAGTCCCAGGGAACCTTCCGAGCGCCGAGTGGCCGAGGATCTCCGTGCGGACGCACCGGGGGCGGGGCACAGCGCAGCGGCAACATGGCTGCAGATTACTGGGAGTCAGAGAGACAAGAGCCGTTGTCACACTGAACCGAGCCAAAGAATCAAGCGGCCGGACCGGGACCGATCTTCCCGGTGAGTGCTGCGGGCAGCGGAGTCCGGTGTTCAAACACAGAACCGAAGGCGGAGAGTCCAGCTGGGTATTCCGGCGGTGGCGTTTGTGGAGCGGCAGCAGGTTCGGGCTAAAGCCGCTCCGCCTCCGGGGGCTATTTATAACCGAGCCGTGACAGTCGCTGCGCCGCGGGAAGTAGACGGGCCCCGCGCTGACCGTTCGCCGTTAGCTCCACCGTCCACGGCAGGAATTAGCCTGTGATCTGAGAGTAGCGGCTCTGAGCAGCTGTCAGGGCGATGAGCTAATGTGTGTTAGCCTGTTAGCTGTCAGAACATCCCACGAACCTTCTGCCTGGCGCGGTAACAGGCTCAGCCTCAGGTGGAGCCACAATATAAAGTACTGTACATGAGATTTTCACTTTATTTAACTGTGCTGTTCTGAAATGTGTTCATCTAATGAATAGATCCATATTGATCAGCACCACTGATTCTAATGTCCATAAGTGTGATTGTAGTTAATGTGCGCCCGTGTGATGGTGGTTTCCTGTGGTCTGGTACAGCCATTAGATCAGTGATCACGCGCATAAATAATGGCACATATGTGGAACAATTATTACAGCTTTTGTAACCAGTGACTGTACAGTAAAAAATAACATGCAGGAGAGAAGAGGAGTGCTGAGTCTGAGCAGTCCTCTGGTTCTGGATTACTACTGGTGTTAGTATAGTAAACAACAAAATATATTTTGAAAATGTAAAGCCTAACTATAACCAAAGTGATAATAGTTTAAGACCAAAATGACACAAAAATGCCTTTTCAATAAGAACATAATTTCTTACTGGAGGATTACATAAAGCATAAATGGTGCATGTTAAGGATTTGCAGAGTGCAAATTGTACATTTCAAAATTGCAATATTGCTTCACTTTGGCTAGAATGCTTATAATAGGCTTATACAGGTGTCGTCCCCCTCTCTTTCTTTGTATTCACCTGTGAACTTCACCTGCCTCGGTGTAGATGTGCATCTCCTCTCTCATTATTACCTTTCATTGACCTGTATTTGACCTCTATGTCCAGGTGTGCAGTCCGGCCTGGCTGCCCCTACCCCCTCTTCGGCACGGCCGCCCCTGCCCCCCCTCATGGAGCGGGTGAGGAAGATCAAACGGCAGCTCTCACTCACTCTGGGGAGGGGCGGGGCCGGGGGCGGAGACCGGACGGTAAGCGAGGTTAACCAGGATGTGACTTCTCACAGCGATTCAGGTAAATCATACGAGTCTGTTACAATGACTGGGAAAGACAAACACCAAATCACTGAATGTATTAGAGAAATGGATACTTATGTACTGTTTGTAGTATTAGAAGAAGCCCAATTGTGCTCTCAGTATTAAAGCAACACTGCGTAACTTTTTTGAGATGGCCTGCATGATTCTATGGAAATATAAAGTTAAAACCATACTAAGAAACATTCTCCATGGAGATGGGTAAGTCTTATGCCATACTAGTGTAGAATAGGCACCCCTCCAGGCCAAGGTAGAGTCATGTTTGTGGAGATGCAAGTCCGCTTACAGTAAGGACACACAATTTCCAGTGGAATAAAAACATCCAAAGGGGAAAAAAATGGCATGCTTTTATTTTAGTTTATTTTTTGGATAAAAATATATGTAGTGGGGCTTCAATTAAAAAAAAAAAAGTTACTCAATTATACGTTCATTTTTTACCACATTTTGGAGATTACAAGTGGCTTGCATTAACTGACAAATTATAGAAAATATTGATGTAGATTTGGAACATGTGCTTATATTACAAATTATAAAATGGTAAACATTAGTCATTCTTCAAATCTCTTCAGAGTAGTTTAAATCCCTTTCTCCTAATACATTTATGAGTTATGCATGCTGCACGATTCCCTGTCTTTAAACTGATTGGTTGTTTGGATCGGACATTTTAATTGGTCCGTTCAGCTGTCAATCAATTAACCTTTGTTTTTCCCTTTCCTTTCTTTTCTTCCAAATCAACCAATCATTGCCTTCCCCCCACACTTGTTCTTTTACCCCTGCCCTCACCTGTCCCTCACCTGTGTGGGTCCCAGAGGTGGGCTCAATGCGGTCCTCCTTGGGTGTGAGAGGGGGCGGAGCCAGCTCGTCCTCAAGTGTGAAGGGGCGTGGCACTGGAGGGGGCGGGGCCAGCTCCTCAGGTGGGAAGGTGCAGGCTCTGCTTCAGTCGTACAGCAGCTCTCTGAGGAGGCCGAGAGGACTGGGGAGAAGTCTGAGCTCCTACCTCAACCACACCACACGGCTCGGTATAACATGATACGACTATTACCGACAAGAATGTAAAATGTCATTCACGTAACGTAACAAGATTAGCTATTACTACTTCTTCACCAACTGAGACAAAAAGCTAACCAAAAAAAACAAAACAAAACACAATCACTACACCTTACATCTGGATACAAACAAAACACATTGAAAAAAGACATAAAATACAACATTTTGAGGAGAATTTAACAACAATAAATTGATTTTAATTAAAGATTTAAAGGGCCCATATTACGATATTTTCTGATCTGTTATAATGTAGTTTCCTCATCAAAAACATACCTGGAGTCGTGTTTTGTTTCATTCACACATGTTAAACACACAAATATTGCATATTTAGGCCGCGTTCTTCTCTCAAACAGAAAACACAGTTCCACCTTGTGATGTCATGTGGTAATACAGAAAGTGCTCCACTGTGTTTTTAAACTACATACACTTTCACTAGAATCATTTGGATAATTTCAGCCCTACAGTTGCCAATCTCTACAAAACAAAAGGTCAAAGGTAGCTGTGAACTTGAAAGCTACCACTTCATGACATCACAAGGTGGAACAGAGTATTTTGAGCTTTCGAGATGCAGGCAGACAAATAATAAAAGGTTACTCAAACGTGTGAAAGAAACGAAACACAACTACTGGTATGTTTTTGAGGAAGTAACAACATTGCTTCAAGTTCACAAATTCAATTTTGCGTAATGTAGGACCTTTAAATAGACCCCTGACTTAGCCTGCAGTACTTCTTTCTCTCGCAACAAACTGCAGTGTATTGAATCAAATGGCATTAAAAATAAGAATTAAATAAATAATCTGATATAATTTACTGTGGCTAACTTGTTTGTGCAGAAATAGTCCACGAGGATGTGAAGATGAGCTCTGATGGAGAGAGTGAGCCGGTGTCTTCTGCTGACGAGGTTCAGCAGAGTCCAGTCCGAGTGCGCCTCAGGAACAAGAAGATCTCCAGAGAGGTACACGCACATAACACACCATCACAAAATAATGATCACAAAAGTAAATGTAGAAATGTAGAAAAATATGAGTTAATAGTTAGTCCATTAAATTGCTAGCAAAAGACCTATTCTGCTTGTGTCTGCTTTATATAGTTATAATCTATGACATCTGTGGATCATTACATTATGATTTACACATTTTATAACGCTATACGCTGAAGTTGCCAGCACCTCTGATGGATAGCTGCACATCACGCTAGCGAGCTGTGGATGTTTTTTAGATTTGCACCAAAAGGACTACGTGATGCTGCCGAATCCTACGCACATCACCGATTAAGAAAATAAAATTGGAGCACAGAGCAGTGGGTGTATGTCGGTAGCCGGGGTTGATCTGCAATTTAGCGCCTTGAAAATGCATGAATCACAAATACAACTTTGAAAGAGTAAATGAGAACGGGGAACAACTATAGCATGGTTAAAAGTCGGTTTTGCAGAATATGTCTGCTTTAAAAACACAGTATAATGGTAACCGCGGAAGTTTGTTATTTTGGTAGCTCTCAGCTTAAATGGATAAAGCTGTTGTGTCCTTGCGCAAGACACTTCCTCTTTTATTGACTATGTATGAAGGTGTGTTTGTGCGACTGCTTGTTTGATGGTGGTCTGAGGTGGCGCTATAGGGCTGCCATATATTAGTTTACCTGTGAACTGTTGTGTAGTTGAAGCACGTATGTTTACTTTTTGTGCTAATATTGAATGCATTATTGTAATTATTGTATTTGAGTTGTTGTTTAAATAAATTATACTATTTTCTATCTTTTCTAGGACATAAACAAGCGCCTGTCTCTTCCGGCCGATATCCGTCTTCCTGATGGCTACCTGGAGAAGTTCAGTATGATTGGTCCGGGCCTTTTTGATCAACCAATCAGCAGGCGGCTGCGCAGAGTCTCACTGGTACGTGTGATTTCTTTTTACTAATATGTTATGTCTCTTTCTTAAATTAACCCTGCTATTTTGTGTCTTCAGTCAGAAATAGGTTTTGGGAAACTGGAAACCTATATTAAACTGGACAAACTGGGAGAGGTGAGGATAATGTATTATTTAAAGGTCTTATATTAAACAAAAGTGACACTTGTGAGCTTTAAGTCAGGTTATAATGTTGTTAACGTATCAAAAACATACCTGGAGTTATGTTTTGTTTCATTCACACATTTGAGTAATTCTTTATTTTTAGTCTGTCTACATCTCCAAAGCACAAAATGTTGTTCCGCCTTGTGATGTCTTGCAATTCCAAAAACTGAAATGATCCAAATGATTCTAGTGAAGGTGTGTGGAGTTTAACAACACAGTGGAGCACTTCCTGTATTACCACATGACATCACAAGGTGGAACAGAGTGTTTTCTGTTTGAGAGAAGAATTCAATGCTAAATATTCAGGGTTTGTGTGTTAAACGTGTGAATGAATCAAACACAACTCCAGGTATGTTTGTGATGAGGAAACATTATAACATAGATCAGAAATAAAAAATAGTGTAATAAGGGCCATTTAAATAGATCAAATTCATTTACAAATCACAAAATATTCATGTCTTCATATGTCCAGGGAACTTATGCCACTGTGTACAAAGGACGGAGTAAACTGACTGAAAACCTGGTGGCTCTGAAGGAAATCCGCCTGGAGCACGAAGAAGGAGCTCCGTGCACTGCAATAAGAGAAGGTACTGCCTGATCAATTGTATTATCGACAATAACCCAAACTTTTTAACCATATATGAGTTATTATTATATTTTTATATTATATGTTTCCATGTGTTTGCAGTGTCTCTTCTGAAGGATCTGAAACACGCCAACATTGTCACACTCCACGACATCATCCACACACAGAAGTCCCTTACTCTCGTCTTTGAGTATCTGGTAAAGCTTCACTTATTCATTCTTTAGTAATTCTGGTATTTCAATTAGTTTAAAACAAATTGAGTGTATGTAGCTATAAGTAAATACAATTCCCAACATGTTATATCAGTATATATTGCTATGTATGAAATGTTTCACAGTATGGCTTTAAGCCTTTCTATCAACATGGAGACCAAACCAGGCCAAGTTACTGGTCAGATCTGTGACGAGGCAGCCCCACTCAGTCAGAATGCTTAGGTATTTCTGAGCAAAAAAAAAAAACACCTGTAATGTGACCCACAACAGAAAAGTTCTTTAAATTGGCTTCTTAACATGCTTATTTAATTGTAATCATTTTTAATATTCTTTTTTTTTCAGGATAAAGATCTGAAGCAGTATTTGGACGACTGTGGAAACACCATTCATGTTCATAATGTCAAAGTAAGAACTGCCTTTTTACTTTCACTTGTGTTCTTTGTATAGATTGAAAACTGTCTTATCTTTGGCGTTATGACATCACTTTTTAAAGCTAAATCATAAAAATGAGATAATAACAATGTCCCCTCAGTTCATCTGAATACAAGGCACATTTTAATATTTATTGACCTAGTAATTACTGATAAATTAACCATATAATTCTGACTCAGTAGCTCAGTTCAAAAGGTTCAAGCTCAGTTTTAACTATAAGGAATTTCGAATGTTCTGATTTCATCATCATGAGCCCAACCTATTTTAGTGTTGAGAAATACACAGTACATGTGAGCATAATGTAAACATGATGTAAGATGACGACATTGGATTTTGCTATTGGTTTGAACTGATAATGATTAAACACAACGTCTCACTTGCTCTAGTTTGGAGTTGATCTAATTTCAGAATGAGTTTTGTTAGGGAAAATAAGTGTTATCCTAACGAGTCCTAGAGTTGTACAGAGAGGCAGAGACTCTGGATGTCTGAGGCAGGAGTTTATTTACCATCAGTCCGGGACCCGGTGAACGTGAATACTCAACCCTGCGCGTTAGTATTGGCTATCCAAGCCGGACTATCCTTCCACACAATGAGGTTTAAATAGGAGCTAAGAAGAGAGAGATAAAATGAGAAGAGAAGAGCATACCGCTTCTGTCAGAAGAGTTGACGGAGGAAACTGATAATGTTAAAGAAGGACAAATTCTGTAATAGTTGGATGATGCCAGAGCTAACCACAGAGAAATGTCAACAATGAACTGGAGGTGCTAAAACTGCTAAAAAACCGTGCTAAAACTATACAGGGGATGTAAAATTCCACAACAAGTTTGTGCCATCCATGTTTAACTGGAAACCTTTTTAAATAGACAAAGACAGTCTCCATTTGTTCAAAGCCTGAACACAGCTTACATGTCTCTCGGGGGACAGCTCCTTTTACCCTTCAAAGAAAATGTTTTTTTTAACAATGAAACACTGAACTGAACATGCTCTGACTGTACTGTCTGGTTTTGTTTTTGTAATTTTGTGTATACCTCCTTTTATGCAAACTCTTTTATGAATTGAAAAAGCCAATTCAAAGGCTAAACAGTAATGACAGTTTTCAAAGGTCATACACTGCCGTCTTTCATTGTACTAAACTCATTTTACTGTCAGAAATAATTGAATTCTTGTGTATTTTCTCCTTCAGCTCTTCCTGTTCCAGCTGCTCAGAGGGCTGTCCTATTGCCATCGCCGAAAAGTCCTGCACAGAGATTTAAAACCCCAAAATCTGCTCATTAATGACAAAGGGGAGCTCAAACTGGCTGATTTTGGTAAGACATTTGTGCAGTTAAAATGTTAAAATACCTTTCAAAGTGCTTTACAGAATCAGAAATACATTAAAATCACAAAAGAACAAACCAAAACATAAATGATCATCATAAAATTAACGTTAAAAGAGAAGAGAGAAGAGTGCGGAATAAAAAACGTTTTGAGCCTGGATTTAAAGAACAGTTTAAAATGTATGCTGCACAATACATCACAATTTAGTCAAAATTGCAATTTAAGTGAAATTCTCAAATCACAAAAGACTTCAGTTTATTTATGTAACACAATGTCCATAAAAAAAACGATTAGCAATCTTCCTGGAGTTGTTTACACTCTGCACGTTGAACAGAATCCTGCTTTTTAAAGGGCCCATTTTACACTATTTCTGATCGATTTTATAATTTTGCTTCGCCATGATATAGGATCTTTAAACATATATTCCAAATCTAATCACAACTGCAGTACTTGTCAAAAAAAATAAAAATAAAAGAATTAGACTTTCCTGAAATTGTGTAGCCTCGTGTTGGATCTGTATGAGTGAAGTGTAATCGCTATTTTCTTCTTTCTAAGGTTTGGCTCGAGCGAAGTCTATCCCCACGAAAACTTACTCTAATGAAGTGGTGACGCTGTGGTACAGGCCTCCAGATATTCTGCTGGGAAGCACCGACTACTCCACTCACATCGACATGTGGTCAGTCCCTTATAACAGAAATCAACTACAGTGTTTATTATTGGGTCCTTTATTCATTTATTTATTTTTAGATTAAACCTAATTCACTATGTAATAATGTTAAAGGTGCATTGTGCAAATTTTCTGGTGGAGCGTCCGTCACCTGCTTGTCTCCATGGAGATGTTATTGCTTTGCCTGGAATGTTCCATGGTATGACATTAAACACATTTATCTAGCATTTATTCATTACAGGCGTTTCTATTTCTCAAAAATACATTAATGCTCTCTGTGAATAGGGGCGACTCTCCACAGATCTGACCTGTAGTGTAGCCTATAGTTGTCTCCTGAGATAGATGGAACATTCTAGACAAAGCAATGGCATCTCCATGGAGAAAAGCAGGTGACAGAACCTCCACCTGTACAGCTGTGCAATGCACCTTTAATTCTAGGGATGCACCTTCATGGATACTATAGATACTGATACTACAAAATTTGCTGGATCGAGTAACGATATTGGTAAAACTGATATCTTGTTTGAGCCATCAACTGGATATAAGATTACTTGTATTGCCTTGAATGTTTCAATAATATTTGCATTTTTTTCATACAAAGCTCTCTAGTATTTATCTGAAGGATAAATAACAGTTTTATAATAAGTTAACTGTGTTTTAAGGAAATAAGTTCAATTTTATGCCCCGAGTATCGGTTAATATTGGATATCAGCAAATGCTTGGTACTAAAAAAGCTGGATCAGTGCATCTCTACTTATTTCCCTATGTTGTCCTATACATTGTCCATGTTTTAGGGGCGTGGGGTGTATTTTCTATGAGATGGCCACAGGGCGACCTCTGTTCCCCGGGTCCACAGTGGAGGAGGAGCTGCACTTCATCTTCAAACTACTGGGTAAGAAATACACCCAGATTACTGCTATGGAAACAGTAATCGAGATAAATACCAGATACTACTGACAATGCTGAAAAATACTATCATAAAAAAGAAGATAATACTTTTCACGAGAATTTGGTCATTAACTATATGGTTAGCGGTTTGATCCCTGCCAATGTGTCCACTGGCAAGACACTCCATGAAGCTTGACTGTATGAATATGTGATGAGTACGTGTTTGATGGGGCTCAGAAAGGCCATATTAGTAGCTGTAGTTGTAAACTGTAAGAAGCTCTAAAATGCGTAAACTAGTAACGTCACATAAAGTAGTACTGAACAATTTAGGGGAAAAAACTAAAAAAATCTGCTATTTCTGTTTTAAAATTCTGTGTAATTTGCTTTTTTACATTTGAGAGAAGACTGAGCTGCTCAACTAAAACAAGACTCCCATGCTTTTCAGAACATGTTTATAGATTCAGACTTTTCACACCAACTACCGCCTACAGTAATACTTTCTAAATATCACCAGATCTAAACCCGTACTAAATCAAGTCTAATACTTCTGTTTCTAAATAAAACGCTACAGGCTTGGCCATTTCTTTACAATAAGAATGGATAGTTTTTGCTTGCAGAGACTGTATATTGTATAAAGCAATTTCAGTTAATGCGATTTGCCAATTGCCACAAAATGATGATTCTACTCTACACTGTAACTAGGCCTGTCACGATAACAAAGCGTGATAGTAAAAGAAGTAAATATAGACGATGTGCACTAATTTTGAAACTAATTTATGAGACTGACACAAAAGCAACCCAAGAGCAAATTTAAATCACAAAATTATTCAAAATCTAACAATAGAATAAAATCTAACAAAAAAAAAAACAATAGTGCAATAAATAAACGGCAGAATGAAACACTTTCGTAGTTAGTTTGTATCTGTTTTGCATTATAGAAGATTTATTTTTCTCAGTAGTGCAAAGGAAATGTACACACGATAAATAATGACCCCCAAAATCTTGTTCGGTCTTTCATATATTGAACCGTAAGTCGATAGAGTAATTATCGTGACAGGCCGAGCTGTAACAAAGCTACATTATGTTGCTGACGTTGAGAATCATTCTGTGCTCGCCTATGCCATCTGATCTGAAGCTTCTATGGACAGGCTCGTATCAGTTTCCATTTGGACGTCTGCAGTGAATGATCTCATCCTCGTGTCCTTGTGTTTTTGTCCAGGGACGCCCACGGAGCACAGCTGGCCTGGGATCAGCGCTAATGAGGAGTTTGTGGCCTATAACTATCCACAGTACAGAGGAGAGAGACTTAGCAACCACACGCCCAGGTACCAGACAGTCACTGCAGCTGCTTATGTAACTAGTGTTGTCAAGTTCACTCTCAATGGGGTCATGGAGTTTTTGCAAAATACAGAAAGAGATGTAGATGTAGATTGAATTAAAAAAATGTGAAAAATAAAACTAGTTCATTTTAAACGGTTTGCAGTGGTCCAAAGTTATACTTCACTTAAAGGTGGATTGTGTAACGTTTCTGGTGGAGGGTCCGTCAAATGTGTTTTCTTCATGGAGATGTTATCGCTTTGTCTGGAATGTTTCACAGTGTATTATTAAACCTTTCTATCTTCACGGAGACCAAACCAGACCAAGTTACAGGTCAGATCTGTGGAGAGGCGACCCCACTCACAGTCAGAATGTCTGTTTTTCTAGGTGTTTTTGACCTATAAAACCACCTGTAATTTAATAAATGAAAAGGCAGAACTGTTTAATGTCATATTGTGGAACATTCCAGGAGAGCAATGACATCTCCATAGAAACAACCAGGTGACAGACTCTCCACAAGAAAAGTTACACAGTGCAGCACTGAGTTTCTGAGTTTATGAGTGCTTTTCACAACTCTCAGAGACCAAAGTGGAGTTTTGCTGTGACGGAAATTTTTCTGGATCAGATATACTTTTATTCACACAAAGCTGTTCTGTAGGTACTTGCAGGATAAACAACAATTGCATAACACAATTGGATCAAATTTGTAATAAGCTGACTGTTTTCGGGGGGAAAAAAATGCCATTCTTAGTCCCTACACTGGTATCGTTTAATAATGGATATCGGCAGATACAGAAAGCCAAAGTATTGCTATCGTATCGGAGTTGGAAAAGCTGAATCGGTGCATCTTTAGCAAACAACACGCAGAGGACTTATTTTGAGCTGCTTATACAAGACATTTGTACTGCGGCAAGACTAATTTCAGACTAAATTTTAATACTGTTCAGCGTCTTTGAAAAAATACCAAAATGTTATGTAATGTTAGACTTTAATGGGATTATAATTACCAATAAAAATATAAATGATGGCCAATATTGACAAAATGAACGTCTCTAAAAATCTGATAAAGATAATCAACTTTTTTTTTACAGTCCATCAAAAAATTAGGGCCTGTAATATATCTAATTTATATCTTGGTTCATTCAACAGTTTTGGTGTTCACATCCAACTGTAGTTTTGTTTTAAAAGACCTATATTACGTTATTTTCTGATCTGTTATTGTTTTCTCATCAAAAACATACCTGGAGTTTTGTTGACAGCAGACAATCTGTACTGAACTAAACATTAAATGTAGCTGTTAACTTGAAAACTATCAGTACATAACATTACAAGGTGGAACAGAGCTGGAAGGTGGAATTTCGAGCTTTGGAGATGTAGACAGACTGATAATGAAGGATTACTCAAACGTGTGAATGAAACAAACATACAACATAACTCCAGGTATGTTTTTGATGAGATAACAACATTATAACATGGCTTAAAGGTCGCAGTGTGTCAATTTTGGGTAATATAGGACCTTTAAAAAGTTGCTGTTGCTGTTTCTGGTCAAATATTGTCAATGCCACAATATTTCCACCTCTAACTACACAGTCTCACCTTTGCTTTTGAAATATTTTGTATCTGCATTTGAATCACGCCCTCTTTCCTCCCTGTGTTTCTTCAGACTGAGCAGTGAGGGCGTGGAGCTTCTGTCTAAATTCCTACAGGTCAGTGAGTGAATGCCTCCTGGTTTGGGTTAAATCCTTTTCAGATCATTTTAAACGCTGTGTACGTGTGTGTATATTTTGATGTTATATTTTGGTGTTGTGCGTTGGTGCAGTTTGAGGGGAAGAAGCGTATTTCGGCCGATGAAGCGATGAATCACCCGTACTTCAGCGTGCTTGGGCGGAAGGTGCTCACGCTGCCTGACAGTAAGAGACATACAACTGTTAACACTCATATATTTATAATGGTTTTCACATGTACTTTTCATTTTTTATTTTTTATTTATAACCTACCGATACTAAATGCGAACTTGGTCTACTCTTCATAAAGATGCTCTGTGCATAATTAAACCACTATGTAACTTTATGGTTTGGGGGGAGGTCTGCCACCTGCTTGTTGCCATGGAGATGTTTTTCGCTTTGCCTGAAATGTTTCTCAGTATGGCATTGAACCTATCTAGCTTGCATTTGTTCATTTATTTTATACAGTAAAGAGGGTAACCAGGGTCAGATCTGTAGAGAGGTGACCCTGGTAGAATGGCTGTGTTGCCTGCTTGTCTCCATGGGAAGTTTAAAGCTACACTGTGGAACATTCCAGGCAAATAAATCATACCATGGAGATAAACAAATGGTGCACCCTCCTCCAGAAAAGTTGGAGGATTTTGGTGAAAGTTTGTAGGTTTTTCTAAGTGTCTGTCTTTTTGTTTTTAGCCACGTCAATCTTCAGTATCCCAGAAATCCAGTTGGAGAAGGAGTTGATACGACCGCCGTCTTCAGTGGATCCAGGTACAGTGGCACTTCACTTTCCACTTGAATAAATCTGTCTCTTTTTATTCTGGATATTACTGTTCACAATCCTAAAATTTCAAACTTAATTATTTATACTGAGAAAAAAAATCAGGATACGCTAAAACCACTTTGAGATGTAATTCCATCTTAATCCCACTCCTGTCTCTTTTCCATATAGTAATCATCATAATACCAAGTAGTAGTTATCAAGTCTTATGCTATTTTCAACACAAAGTAAAAAGAAAGTAGCTATTTCAATTTGTGTAAGTTGATCCCAGGTCTCACAAACCCTTTGGCACATCGCTAATTTTCGCCTGCATGATTTTTGGGCACATGCGCAGCTTTAAAACGGCCTTTTCAGATGAGGAAGTGGAACAAAGGTGGACCGCCAACCACAGCCAATCAGCTCTCGTCTCAAAACATTATATAGTGCCACACGCTTAAGATTGTAATCAATAAAATGTTCATCAGTGTTACAATTAGATGTAAACAGCACGCCCAAACTACTGTTTTTACATTACACTTCATGGGGGAGCAAGATAAAATGCACTTAAGATAATGAAGCTTCAAAGGACATATATGCAAAATTGATCTTTTAACAATATTATAACATTGTTTCCTCCTCAAAAACATACCTGGAGTTGTATTTTGCTTCATTGATGCTTGTTTCATTTATCTATTAATCCTAAATCGTCTTCTCTGAGCTCTCAAAAATTCTCCGTTCACATTTTACCCAAATTGTTACGTCACAGGTAAAACTTCGGACTTCCCCTGTTTTTAAATCCTATAAACCATTACGGACTCGTTCTACGGACAAATTCTAGTCACAGCGAACACTTTGCTGTATGAGTATAGCATTCACTTTGCCCGAGGTGTATTTTATAAAGTGTGTTTTCCAAATGTTGATATTATTAAATTAGAAAATGTGAAATACTAATCCCAAGGTGACCAAAAAGCCACAAGAATGCCTAATATGTGTTCTTTAAAATATTAATTTTAGTGTCACTTAGTTCTGGTATCAATAGTTTTCTTAAGGTCTGTGAAAATGTAATAATGTCTCTTTATTTCATCTTTGCAGTGGGTCAGGTCAGCCCCTCACATCGGCGCAGTCTTCTCTTCTGACGTCTCCACAAATTGAGGACGAACAAAGGGAAGTTTAACTGCTCTGAGACTTTTATCATTTATTACTGTTTGAACAAAGCTGGAGCCAGAATTTATGACACATTTAGAACTGAAATATCCTTACCGAGTATTTCGTTTCCGCTGCGACAGTTTGGATGCAATAACAAACCATGTAGGAGCAGCCATTCTTCTTAAAGCAACAAATCCATGAGGAGCCAGTGGATGTCTTCCAGAATAATTTACTGCAAAAGCCCAAGGGAAGTCCTGGAAAACCTGGAAATACACCACAAACAACCTGAGATAATCTAGATTCTCTTAAGGCTATGTCCACTTTCTAAAGCAATAGATAAACCATTTTAGTTATTGTATTATCTTATTTTTTAATTCAATCTTCCACAATATTTATACTTTTAAATTGTATTAAATTCCCATATCTTTATTGGTTTTAGTATGTGACAAGGAGTGGGGTGAATTCTGACCTTTTGATTTAACTTTTTTATAATAAAATATAGAGCTAATCACTGTGAATTCGTTTAAAGCTAAAATAATTTTGTGGACATAGCCTAACATGCAGTAACCAACTCCACCACTAGGAGCTGCTCTTTCTCAAGCGAATAACAAACGGATTCCTTTGCGATCTCACAAACAAAACAAACTTCAAATTTAACCGGATCTGACCAGATTTTAGGGAATTTTACCGTCACCATGGAGACTGTTGAAGAGGAGAAGCCATAGACTGTTATTGTGCATGTCTCTAACACTGGTCTATATTTAAACTCACATATTTACAATAACTTTCTGCTGAGGACATTTGCACAAATCTATTTATTTATATCAAGAACTATAACTGAAGGAGTAGTTTTACAGTCTAAATGAATGTATTATTTAGTTTGTGGATGGTTTAATTTTTAGTGATTTATTTGTTGTTTTTATACGTTTTCTGATGCAATAGTCGTTGTGTTATGTTAATTTTTCAGCGTTGGACTGAGACTTTTAACTGTTTTTATTTTAAAACACTCAATCCACTTAATACTTTGAGTTCATAAATGACTCCTTGTAGAAAAGAAATCTTTTATATTTTCAAATCCGTTCTTATTTTGTGTCAGGCATGTCAGGTAGTGAAACGATTAAAGGGCCTATATTATGTTATTTTCTGGTCTGTGTTATAATTTTTCCTCATCAAAAACATGCCCAGAGTTGTGTTTTGTTTTGTTTGATTCACACAAACCCTGCATATTTAGGCTGAATTCTTCTCTCAAACTGAAAACACTCTGTTACAACTTGTGATGTCATGCTGTGTTTTTAAATTCCATACACTTTGACTGGAGTCATTTGGATAATTACCTCCGCCAAGGAGGTTATGTTTTCGCCTGAGTCTGTCTGTCTGTTTGTTTGTTAGTTAGCAAGATAACTCAAAAAGTTATGGATGGATCTTGAGGAAATGTTCCGAATGGTAAATCCAACAGATGATTAAATTTTGGTGATGATCCAGAAGAAATCCTGGATTCTGGATCACTTTGAAAATTTCGTTAGCATTGCGTTAAATGGGGCTTGGCGGAGGTCTGCGCTCTCTGAGTGCTTTTCTAGTTTCAGACATGGAATTACCAAACTACTGAACAAAAGGTAAAAAGGTAGCTGTTAATTTTAAAACTACCACTACATGACATCACAAGGTGGAACAGAGCATTTTGAGCTTTGGAGATGTAGACGGACTAATAACACGGGGTTACTAAAATGTGCGAATGAAACAAAACACAACTCCAGGTCTGTTTTTGAGCAGGTGCATTATAACATGGCTTAAAGCTCACAAGAGTCAATTTTGCGTAGTATAGGACCTTCAATATTGTATAAAAATCTGCTATTAAAAAATAGTAGATTGTTATCAATCTAATATTCCCCTTGAAGTAACTGTAAACTGAATTTTTTTTTTTTTTTTTTTTGTGTGTGTTTCATTTGGTCGTCTCTTTCCAACGCTTTAAAACAAAGCCACTAGTTTTCTTTCTATTTTTTTCTTCTGGCATTGTATTGGTTCTGATTGTGAAACTAACAGCATCTCAGTGTTCCAGGTCTAGTCCCTTTTTCAGGTTCAATTTAATCTGAATTCTTAGTTTTTTACTGCTTGCTGTTGTGGCCGATGTGAAGTTGAATTTGTGGAAAATTTTAGCAATAGACAAAATCAAATATTTAAAAACTGTAGACTCTAAGGCATTTATTCAGATGTGAATCAGATATTTTTATGTATACAGTTTATATACAGTCAATGGAGAAATAGCTGTGAACTTTTTAATTTAATATGGGAGAATTAGATTATGAGATGTATGGATTTTTGAAGTAACAGTTGGGGATTGTTACTGTGGTTGGCTGTGGGATTTGTGGATAGTCAACATTGCATTAATGACTGTTAATATACATGTTGATTCAATGATGGTAGCAATATGAATGTAGACTGACTTTAAAAATGTATGTTGAAAATGGCACATGGCACATCTGATTTTATTAAGCCGCGTTCATTCTGTAGGAGAATTTGGCCCAAATCTGACCTATATGTAATTCTATGGATTTTATTTTACATGTACAATGCATCTCATTTCATTTTAAGATAGGCCTGTCATGATAACAAATTTTGAAGCAGATATATTGCTGCAGAGAAATATTGTGATAAACGATCATACTGCCACTGATTAAGATTAAAATAAAGCAAGATAATCCCAGCAAACCGTTTTAAAATAGACTGTATCATTAGAAGGCCTGCAAATACAAATAAATGGTAAAATCTTACTTCTTACTTATCTTACTAATCTTACTTATTCAACCCTCTACAGCTCAAATACTTTTTTATTACAACTCAAATAAGAAAAAAAACTCGCCACTTTTGCAAAAAATAGTGCCAATATCGAGTGTTAATATTGAGTCTCCAGCTGTCATATAGTTCCAGCTGTCATATATTGAACAGTAAATAGTAATAATTGTGACAGGCCTATTCTAAGTCACTCACAGTCTTCTTTGGAGTGTTCACGTGACGTTGCTGTGACGTGTTTACACAAGTTTTGATGCTACCTTCCTACCTGTAGAGCGCCATCTTCAGGACCGTATCCCAGGTGTGTGAGAGTAAAAAGGCCCCCTCGTCTCGGTTTATAGTCCAGTGGGCAAAACTTGTTTAAATCGGCTAACAAGACGCGTCACAGAAACATCACGTGACCACTTACTATAACAAAAATGGTCTGATAAAAGAATTATTATCAGAAGACCAAATGGACCTCATTGAACTAAATCTGATTTCAAAACCAACTCAGTCCACCTTCATATGTGGTTCCAAATTAAACCTGCCACGGTGATTACTATGTTGACTTATCTTTCAGTATATGAAAGCTGGGACAGTATTTTTGGGGGGTCAGTATTTAACGTGGGGACTTTTTCTTTATACAACTGGGAAATTTTTGGTTATGTTTGGCGATGTAATAAGATGTAAAAGGCTGAATTAATAACTCATTACAGATGCAAACTAAGTACTAAAGTATTTCATTTAGCTGTTTATTGCAAACTCATGTTTTTTGTAAAATATTGTAGACTTAGAGTAGCTTTTTGTGGTTTAAATCTGCTTTAGGCTTATTGTGTCAGTGGCATAAATTAGTTTCAGTATTATCGTTTATTGTCTGTTTACTTCAGCAATATATCGCATTTCAAATTTTTTTATCGTGACAGGCCTATTCAGAATAGTGTTTTTGACTGTGTTTAAACAATCAGCTACTGGTGTTATTGTTACAGTGCAGTTGGAATTACAGTTGAAATATTGTAAACCGACCTGATACAAAAGTCTGTATTTTTAATGTCAAATGGGGACACTTTTAATGATATAATTATAATGAGTGGGAATGATATCAGTGGCAGTGAAAGACGGTATTGACCATGTTCAGTGGTGGAAGAAGTACTCAGTTTTCTTAAGTAAAAGTACAGATAATGGAGCAAAAAATACCCAAGTAAAAATATCACATGAAAAAGGTGCTTAAGTAAAAGTATTAAAAAGTAAAAGTATTTTGTGCAGTTTGAGATCTATAAAGTCTCAAATGTACTGATTTTGATAAAGAGTTTTTATTTAAAGTTTTTATTTGTATATTTTTGTTTGCTCAAATTCTGAACGTACTTTTCAGCTGGTCTCAAACAATAATAACAAAAAAAAAACAAAAAACTTTTACTTTTCAGTCCAGTTAAAAAATGCAGGGGAGTAGAAAGTACAGATACTTGCTCTCAAATATAGTGAAGTGAAAGTAAACGTATCCACTTTAAAATCCACTTAAGTAAAGTACAGATACGTCAGATTTATACTTAAAGATGCACTATGTAACTTTTCTGGTGGAGGATCCGTCAAATACTTTTCTCCATGGAGATATCATTGCTCTGCCTGAAATGTTCCACAGTATGACATCAAACAGCTCTACCACAATTACAGGTGGTGTTACAGCTCAAAAATACCTATTAAAACAGGCATTTTTACAGTGAGCGGGGTCGCCTCTCCACAGATATGACCTGTAACTTGGTCTGATTTGGTTTCCTCCATGGAGAAAAGCATTTGAAGGACTCTGCACCAGAAACGTTACACAATGCACCTTTAAATACAGTACTTTTACTTTGTTACACTCCACCACTGACCATGTTGTATCTATTATGCAAACTTATTTTTTACAGTACTCTGCTATCCACAAACTCCACAACCACAATGTAAGATCCCCCCCACTGGCTTTGGCTCCTGTTGTTCATTGTTCTCTGTTCAAATGAAGGTATTTCAGTGGAAGTGCAGAAGGTTTAGTGACTGAGAGAATCTGGGTGACTGTTGAATGTAAGTTATGTGCTCAGTATTTCAATGATGTACAGTTATTATTAATATTATTATGAACTCAGATTGTGGTTGCTTTTGTAAAACTTGCTCGATTTTAACCAAAGTTTTTCCGCAATATACCGCAATGCATGCTGGGATAGCTCCAGACCTAATAAAGCGTCTCTTCCACTAGCCGAGAAGCACTTCGTTTTAACACTAATAAGAGCCACTGACTTGAAGCAGTCCAATAAGAACCACTGAGATGTTTGTGTTTATGTGACAAATGCTGTTTACTACATGTACCACAGATATACAGTACAAATATATTCAATAAATCTTTATTTATTATCACAGAGCGTGCCGTCTTTTAACAGCCTTTCATTATAGTAGCATGTTGTTTGTCTAAATTGTTCCTGCAGCTGGAGCCAAAAAATGCAAGTCAGTATAATCCATGATGATAAAAACCCAACTCCTTTTGCTTGTTTCCACAGAAATGTTGTTCCTCTGGGTATAATATTCTACAGTGTGACATAAAATTTATCTCCATGAAGAATGTTCCAAACTATGGTTTTAACTTTTTATTTTCCATGGAGTCATGCAATGAGTTTCCACCTCCAGAGAGTTACGTACTACATTTCTGCGGTGTACTGAGGGCTCTGACTGCCAGCTCAGTTATCTTGGCCTACATCATCAGAGGTATAATACTCCCTACATCAGAAGCATAGCTAGCATAACTGGACTGTACTAGACTGAAATGGACAACACTATCATAATGTCTTTAGGGTTCATGTCTCTGGTGCTGGGTCCTGTACAGATGGTAAATAAACTTCTCCTGCATTAGAACCTCAGACTGTAAATATAAATGGACATAGCTAGAAGTGAGCATGGACGTGCTTCCAGCTCCATCGACTCTGGCTCCAATTGACTTTACGTTGAAAAATTGACACCCATCTCTCTGTAACTGCTGCATGTATTAACCCGCTCTACATGATCCTGGTGTCTGTAAATAAATTCCTAGTCCTAATATGGAACTGGCTCCAAATTCACTCCTATAACTGCTAGCCTCGTGAGCTTCATTTGACTGGAGCCGAACGCCATGGGTGACGTCACACTCCCTTAGTCACTTCTTTCTACAGTTTCTTCATCATTCCCACATTCACCGTTAAATGAGACGGGTCATACAGAAACAAAACCCCATAGTAAAGTAACTGCATATTTTATTGTGTTAATCCAAAACATCAGACACATTTCACAAAGAGTTTGTACAGTGCACCACGACCTTTCACCTCTGACCTTCCCATGACCTGTTACCAATATTTACACCTTTAT
The DNA here is from genome assembly GCA_029959045.1 of Taenioides sp. WSHXM2023. NCBI lineage: Eukaryota > Metazoa > Chordata > Actinopteri > Gobiiformes > Gobiidae > Taenioides > Taenioides sp. WSHXM2023. The sequence goes on from CM057086.1 coordinate 27,802,495, forward strand.
TTCCCCCCAAACCCATTCACTCATTCATGCATTCACTCTCTCACTCTCTCGCTCACAGGGTGCGTCAACAGGAAGTGTCCGGACTCTCCTCAGATCCAAAGTCCTCTTCAGCAGAACCAACACGAAACAGTTATAAGAAAAATAAATTCCACCACAAGAGTTCAGCTTATCTTTGCACATAAATACATAGGAATATTAATAATCGTAATCTACATTGTTGTGCTTTCTCATCTTGTTTCTCTCTGTCTGTCACCAAAGCAGCACTGTAAAAACATCATGCAATAGACAAGGGGAAAGGGAGACTCAGGTAGCACCGTTGGAATAGCTGATAATTAATAAGTTAGATTACTTGTGTTGTCAGTAAATATTAAAATTTAAACAGCAGCAGTGAATTCATGAAGAAAGGAGTCATATTGAGTCAGATTATAGCGTCATATAACCTAATATCTCAGTAATTGCCTCAAATTTAAAGAAAGTTTTAGTTCTGTAATAAAAAAAAATAAAAAAAACTGGCTTCGATATCTTGATGTGGGCGCCATTTTGAGGACTTTTGACCAATGAAAAGATAACATTTAGTCCTGATTTTTCATTACTCCAAGTTTGAATAGTTGGAAAAGTTTTTGTTCTGTAAAAAAATAAATTAGTGTGGGTGCCATTTTAAGGACTTTTGACCAATCAAAAGATAACATTTAGTCCTAATTTTTTGAATAGTTGCAGTCAAATAAGTAAAACTGAGTATTATTATTAGTATTGTATTTGAATTTTCATTCTGTGCGGTCCATTAGCACGGTAGTCGTCTCATAATTATTATAGATTTTTTTTTAAATTTTGTAATAAAATGAAAAGCTGGCCAAGAGTACCTATTCATGGTTTTCTTTGTCTTTTTATAGGCGCCATTTTGAGGACTTTCAACCAATCATAACATGTAAAATTGTTTATAATTTTTTCATTACTCTAAAATCTATTGATACTTCTTCCAGATTTGAAAAAGACAAATTTGTTTTTACCATTTTACCATTTGTGAATTCACTGCTGCTGTTACCTTAATTTACATATTGACATTTTTAAGGCTAAAAAAGTGAATTAGCAGTCCAAACTCGTACCATGTTAAACCCTAATATTATAATAGCTATTTAAGGTAGTATTGTAGTATTATTGTCTCATAATTATTGCATATATTTTGCTGGTGCCTGATTTCAGAGTGTCCCCTTTTTACACACTCCACTCCATTATTACATCATTCAAATAGAAAATATAAAACAAAATTCTACATCTATTGGCCCAATGTTCGTCAATGAAAACAGACATCTTTATCTTACAATGCGTGAAATGATGATAGTAATACCACAGTTGGACACTTGGGGGAGCACACACCGACATAAAGGGGTTACTTTACACAGAATACGCACATGAAGAAGACTAAAATTTTGTAACATTTAAAAAAGTGGAAGATTTTTGGAGCAAACAAAAGCCGTGTTTCTGAAGTATTGGGGAATATTGTTTAAAATAGTATAGAAATAGTAGTAATAGTGGCCACGTACTATTGAAATATATTGGCAAAATACAGATTCCAGCCACAAGGGGGCAGTTACAAAAGATATGATTTTGTGGTTTCTTTAATTTGAATTTTAAGTCTAGTGTCCGTAAAAATAAGTTGTCATTGTGAGATAGGGCATACTGTAACCACAAGGGGTCAGTAAAGATGCAACTAGTGACATGAAGGACGTTGTGACTAAATATACTGAGAATTTACCCCTGAATAAATTTGAATTTCCTTGGTCCAACTCACGATTGGGAAATGTAGACAAAGTGTTAGGTTTTATAGTTTATATAGTAGTAGATATTTTCTCATCAAATATTTGTTTAATAATTGTGATCTGTTTTTTAAAATCCATTTAAAAAGCTCCTGTGCTCAATTACTGTACTTACCCCACTGCTTGGAAACCACCAGAAGCATAGATAATCAAAGTTTGTATACAAAAATGCATAGTAATTATTTTTAGAAACTTGTTTTATTCATATTTTGCTACACTTACTTTGGGTTTCAGATTCAGTTACTTTGAGCCACAGGCGGGGTCCTGGTCTGCTTTATGTCAAGCCTAACACAAGGGGGCGTAGTAGAGTCAATTACGATCCCTTCAGACACACGGCTGTTGTGAAACGCATATTAGTTTTAGCCCATCGTCAACAGCTGTCTTCACCATTTCTCTATCCTTTTTTGATGTGCATATATTAATATCTTACAAAAACAGTGTTGAAAAAGTGAAGTGGTTCCATTACTTTATCCACTACAAACTCATAAATATCATACGAATGTCCTAGAGACTTTTTAAGATCGGCCCGGAGATGGGAGTCGTAAGTCTGTTCTCAAATCCTTCCGTACAAGGTTCAAATATTAAAGGTGCATTGTGTAACTTTTCTGGTGGAGGGTCCGTCTGATGCTTTTCGCCGAGGAGATGCTATTGCTTTGGCTGGAATGTTTCACAGTGTGGCATTAAACCTTTCTATTTTCAAGGAGACCAAACCAGACCAAGTTACAGGTCAGAATCACAGAGTCACAGTCAGAATGCCTGTTTTTCTTGGTATTTCTGAGCTATAAAACCACCTGTAATTTAATAAATGTAAAGTAGTGCTGTTTAAAGTCATACTGTGGAACATTCCAGGCAGACCAGAGACATATCCATAGAAACAAGCAGGTGACAGACCCCAAAACCAAAAAATTACACAGTGCACCTTTAAAGGTCAAATGAAGGCAATAAATAGTAACATCAAAATTTAGAAGATTGTACAAGTATTATAGAGACTAGGTTGGTTTATAATGTATATTTTCCTAATTTAAGGTAGAACATGTGAAAAACTAATCCCAAGGTGACCAAAAGAATGTTTAAAAGCTTTAAGAATGTATAATATGTGTTCTTTAAAGATGGACTGCGCATACTTATAACACTCATTTTCTTGTTTTACTATTTCATAAAGTTTTTAAACAACCTACAAAGTGAAATATTTTGAAATTCTGATAATTTAAGGCTAATATTAATTGTTACTTGTAAAAGATTTTTTGACCATACTTTAAATTGTTGAGGTCTCCAGTTCCAGAATTCCAGGGATTGCACTACTTCCCTCCCTTTCCCTGATTAAGTTTTAAAAGTGCATTGCGCAGCTTTTCTGGTGGAGGGTCCGCCACCTTTTAGTCTCCATAGAGATGCTGCTGCTTTACCTGGATTGTTCCATAGTATGACTTTAAAACATTTCCATCTAGAATTTATTCATTACAGGTGTTTCTATTGCTCAAAAATACAATAATTCCTTCTGTGAATAGGGCGACTCTCCACAGATCTGACTTGTAATGTAGCGTAGTGCTGTAACTTGCTTGTCTCCCTTGTGATAGATAGGTTTAATCTGTACTGTGAAACATTCTAGGCAAAGCAATAACATTTCCATGGAGACAAACAGGTGACAGACCCTCCACCAGAAATGTTACGCAGTGCAGCTTTAAGTTACAAATAAGTCTATGCTCTGTCCATGTTTATATAGCCATTGTAAACCACATTTTAAACCAGAAAAAGCAGCTGGAGATTAAATATGAGTTCAATTCTGTTTCAGTCTGTCCCAATAATAACCAAGTAACCAATAATTCCCTCTTTTCAATCCACCTTCTAGTAAAACCTGTAAACCCCACTTCAGTCGCTGACATCTTGCAAACACAATCTCTCCTCCTCTTCAGTCCGAATCAGTTTGATCCAGATGTAGTGATCCAGATGTGTCCACGAGTGCTGGTCTAAAACGTGCACAGAAATGAATGGATGAAACGTAGTCCATCAGGTTCGCCATTCGCAAATGTAGAGCTAGTTTGGAGCTATAAATGCGTTCTGTTCTAGATTACATTATGTTTCTGATCTATGTTATAATGTAGTTCAGTTGGGGAAACGAACCCTGGACCTTGTTCCTTCAGGCAAAAACTAACCACTATGCCACACATCGCCTTAAAGGGCCTCTACCTGATTGTTTCCCCATGTATTTGAGCAAAATTTGTCTTGCCCCAGTAGATATATTGTATAAGCAGCTCTTGAGGTCAAAATAAGACTGTTGCGTGCTGTCTGCATTTAATTAGAAAGCGTTTTATTGTCCAATAATCAGGAAGTGTGTGTTAGCATGTTAGTTTCCTCTTTACCGTCATGGCAAAACTCTGCACTGCTCTCTGAAAGTTGTGAAAAGCACTTATAAACTCATAGTGGTGAATAATTAGGATGTTTGGAATACTTAAAGTGAGTGAGGAAAAACTTTGGAACACTACAAACTGTTTAAAATGAACTAGTTCTGTTTTTCATGTTTTTAGACTTGATGAAAATTATCTCACACACCTAAACCTTATTTCAAACCGTTTTAAAATACTATTGAAAACTGTTGTATATGATGGCTAGCTTATACTTCTAATTATCAACTCCAAACTGGCTCCTCTCGTGCGTTGGTGAATTTCATCTTCCAGTTTTGTCCATTTGTTCATGTCTTTTGCGAAAGAAAGAAAAAAAAAATCCATCTTTTTTGACTATCTCCAACCTTGGCGCATTGTCCCTCCTGTGTTTCCGTACATCTACATTTCATGAGATTATTGCCCATATTTTCAGGTGTCCGTCATCACCTTCAGTCAAAACTCCACAGTGAAAAGTGTAAAGGGAACGTGCACAATCCGTCCGGGCTCTAAGGCAGCACATGCAGGGGTCATCTGGGGTCAAGGGTCAAACGTGGGGGGTCAAGGGTCAAACGTTCGTACCGTAGAGGGAGAAACATCCAAAGATTAAATTACAAGAAGAGGTGCTGTGTTTGAGTGGAGGAGTGAGATGTGGAGGAGAGAAAGAAACTGGACGCGCTTCGGTCAGTTTAACATCCCCTGTTGGTCAATATTGGTATTGCAACTACTAAAAAGCACTTGAATGGAATATGTTTATGAAAAATATTCACCAATTAATATTTATACTAATCATAGGTTGTAGACTTAAATGTGCTAATTCAACTTTTTTAATTGATCATATTGCCTCTATTTAATTGCATTGCCTGGAATGTTCCACAATATGGCATTAAACTTTCATATATTATGTGTATATGTGTTATTAATTGTCAAAAACACCATGCATCCAGCAGAATGCATTCTTACTGTGAGAGGGGTCAACTTTCTACCTGTACTTTAGCATGCTTGTTTCCATGGAGCTCTGATACATTTAATACTGTACTGTGGACCATTCCAGGCAAAGCAATAACATCTCCATGGAGACAAGCAGACCCTCCAGAAAAGATCAAATCAGAAGCTTTTTACTGTAGTTGAAAATACCACTGTATGACCAGCAGAGGATTTTAAATTTAAACTGAGAAAAGCATAGTTCCAACAGAGGCCATGTTGCATCCAGCCCTTCCTTCTCCTCCGCAGTTTCACTCTTGAGTTCTGTCTCAGTCTCTGCTCCTGTCTTTAGTCTCTCTCTCTCCCCTCTCTTTTCTCTTCATTCCCCGGCCGAGCGAGGCGTGCGCGGGTTCGATTTCCCCTCGTGCGTTCTTCTGTTCCTGCCTTTTCGAATCTCCTGCAGATGCTTCCACTTCTTATTATTGGGCCTGTTCACCGTGACCTGCCCCGGAGCTCCCCCTGCTGGCTGCGCCGCTGAGTGGTCTTTGCCTACATTTCCCACATTGCCTTTCTCCGTCGTGTGCTGGTTAGTGGCCTGTTTGCGTGCCCACACCTGTTCGCAGATCTGGTCGACGGTGCTGAGATTGGGGTGGTCCACGAGCTGCATGAAGTCGCGGTACCACAGCTTCTGATTGGTGGAGGGGTGCGAGTGGGCGGGGTTAGGGGCGCGAGGGTCCAGTTTGGAGGGGGGGTCCTGGGGGGTGGCGGAGGGGACGACCTCGAGGGTGATTCCGAGCAGGGTCTGGGTGAAGCCGTGCTCCATGGCGTGGCACTGGTACAGGCCCACGTCACGCTTTAAAACTCTGCGGATCAACAGCCCGCGGTCAGTCTGAAGGAGGCGGTCGTCCAGACGCACCTGACGGAGGGAAACACAACACGGTAAATAAGAACTTCTAAAGGTGCATTGAGTAACTTTTCTGGTGGTTCATCAAATGCTTTTCTCAATTGAGATGTTATTGTTTTGTCTGGAATGTTTCACAGTATGGTATTAAACCTTTTTATCTTCATGTAGACCAGACCAAGTTACAGGTCAGATCTGTGGAGAGGCGACCCCGCTCACAGTCAGAAAGCCTGTTTTTCTAAGTATTTTTCATACTGTGGAACAATCAAGGCAGAGCTGAAAGGAACATATCCACAGAAACAAGCAGATGACAAACCACCAACCAAAAAGTTACAAAGAGCACCTTTAAATAAAGCCCCAGTTCCTACTAAAAAGATGAGAGATGAAGTGTGCAAGAAGTGGACAGAAAGTTGCTCAAAGAAAATGACTTCTATCACTGTAATGAAGTGTTTTCTTCTATGCACTTCTAAGCAACACTGTGTAACGATAAAGAGGTGTGACCTGCATGATTTCATAGAAATAGAAAGTTAAAACCACACTTCAGAACATTCTCTGAGGAAAAAGTTTTATGCCATATGTGGAATATAAAAGGAACAACAATTCTGTTGAGACTAGCAGGCCAAATCAGAGTCAGGTTTGTGAAGTTGTAAGCCGTTGTTTTTCAGTGCAATAAAAACATGCTATTTATTTTAAACTTTGACTTTAAAGTTGCTTCACCTTTTCCATAGTAGTTAACACAATTTCATATTGTGCTCATATCAAACTTTTACTTTGTGTATAAGCAGCACCTAATGTCTTCTCAATGTCTCGGAGTTGGGAGTGAAGAGACATGAACCTCTTCTTGAGACTGGTCCAAACCAGTTTTATCTATTTGTGCATTTACTGGCACTGATGAACTAGTGAGTGTGAAAATTTAGGTGAAAATTATTTGACTTATTTAATATATGAATTTAATCTAATTTAATCTGTTCATTTTGAGCTGTCTGGTTTAATCTCTCTTCTGTGAATTTCTCACCTCTTCTCTCTGGCTCTGGGAGGTTCTCTGATAGGTCCATGTGACCTGAGCCTGCAGAGATTTGGGGATACACTCCAGGAACGTGCTGCTGCCGTCCACACCGTACAGCTTCCTCTCAGAGACGCGGTGCTTATGGTGGTCTGTAGGGGGCAGCAGAGGACAGCACATGAGACATCACTACAACTGTTGGTTAGGAGAGAGGGGGCATGAACACAGCATAGTAAAAACTGTTACTATCATTTAAGTAAGGTAATTTGTTTTTACTACAGATTTGACTTAAAATATTATGTTGTTTCCAACTTCTACTACATCAACAATTGTTCTATCTACTGTTGTCACAATACTAAAAGTTAGAAGAAATAGACTCGATACTCAATACCAATTCTGATTTTCAATACTTTTGCCAATCCTAGTTCATCACATAATACCAGGACATGCTGTTTTTGATCCGGGCTATTAACTACCTCAGATGTATATTCTTTTGGCAGCAGACCATACATTTAGTGGGCCTCATCAATAATTGTCTCAGTTATAATGTTATAATATATTTAACTATTAATCATATTTACTTTTATCACAATATTGGTATGAATGAGGTCCCAACACCAACTTAACAAAGTGCCACTTGAAGTCCCAAGGTAAAGTATGTGTAGTGGAACATGACACAGCGTGGCAATGCTATGGGGTGAAAGGTCAGAGGTCGTGCACTGAAAAGGGGTCTTTGTTCAGATTAATGTGTTTTCAGCTACAAAGAATTCACAGTTTTCAAAGAATCTCACTGATAACTTTGAAATTTGCTGAGTCAGATTTGATACAATAAGTACTTGTATTGGGTTTATGTGTCATGCAGGGAACATACGGTCACATGAACAAATGATATACAATTTTATATGATTCAGAACTAATACTGAGCACTACTATTACCATCCTACTGCTCTAAACACCACTGTGACTGCCAAGTTTTTTTAAAGGTCCTATGTTACTCAAAATGGACTCTTGTGAGCTTTAAGCCATGTTATAATGCTGTTACCTCCTCAAAACATACCCGGAGTTGTGCTTTGTTTCATTCACACATGTTTGAGTAATCCTTCATTATTAATCTGTCTACATCTCCAAATGCTCAGCTCCACCTTGTGATGTCATGAAGTGATAAATTGACAGCTCCTTTTACCCTTTGTTCAGTAAAGATCGGCAGTTTCAGGCCTGAAATGAGCCAAATGATTCAAGTGAAGGTGTACAGAGTTTAAAACTGTGGAGCACTTCCTGTATTACCATATGACATCACAAGGTGGAACAGAGTGTTTTCTGTCTGACAGTAGAATTCAGTCTAAATATGCAGGGTTTGTGTGTTAAACATGTGTGAATGAAACAAAACAAAACTCAACTCCAGGTCTGTTTGTGATGAGGAAACAGCATTATACAGGAAACAGTGTAATATGGGCCTTTTAATGAAAAATGTAATAAACAGGGTATATTGTCAGCCCTTACCTCCCGAGCAGAGCGTGTTGGGGTCTCCATTCCTCACATCCTGTCTTCGAAAACGCCTGAAAAACAGAAAGACAGAATCCTGGTCAGGAGCACCTAAACTGGAAGGAAACTCCTAGAAGGAACCCACCACCCCGACATAGTAGAACATGAAAACCTAACAAAGAAAGAAAGCTCAAAGACTTAGAAATATCAAGTGAAAAAGTTGTAGTAGTACTAGGTGAAGTAGTAATAATAATAGTAGTAATAGTAGTAGTACAATGGTGGGTGCAATATTACCATTGGGCAAGTTCTGTATCTTTTACACCGATACTTAACCAGGCACAGTAGGATTGTGGTAGTATAGTAGTCATAGTAGTACTATTACCTCTTGGCACTGGGGAAGTATCTTGTACCTAAGGTTCCATCCCAGTAGTAGTAGTAGTAGTAGTAGCAGTAATAGTAAGTATTACCTCTTAGTATTGTGTACAGGAGATGCAGTCCTAGGCGCTGTGGAGTTAGCAGCATTATAGTACTATAGTAGTAGTAGTATTACCTCTTAGTATTGGGTAAGTATCGTGTACAGGAGGTCCCGTCCCAGGCGCAGTAGGGGTCCCGGGCCAGGCAGCACTCGGCACAGGCTTTTCCATAAACACTGCAGCGATGGAGAGGCACCTGAGCCAGCCCAGTGTCCGAGCCCACGTACAGCTGTTGCTATGGATACAAAGCACAACATGGATTTTAATATTCAAATGTGCCACAATATATTTAAAATGAGTTCTGGAAATAGCCTTGAGAGTGCAGTTAACCTGTCTAATCTGTGTTCATTAAATGTGCATTGTGTAACTAAATGCTTTTTTCCATGGAGATGTTATTGCTTTGTCTGAAATGTTTCACAGTGTGGTATTAACACTTTCTATTAGCATGGAGACCAAACCAGACCAAGTTACAGGTGAGATCTGCAATGTTAGAATGTCTGTTTTTCTAAATATTTTTGAGTTATAAAACCACCTGTAATTTAATAAATGTGAAGCAGAGCTGTTTAATGTCACACTGTGGAACATTCCAGGCAGAGCAATGACATCTCCATAAAAAAAGCAGTTGACGGACCTCCAACCAAAAAATTACATAGTGCAACTTTAAGTGTCCCAACTAAAATAAATAAATAGTGACTCTTACCCGTTTCGAGGAGATCTGCATGTTGATGATTGCTGAGTTGTCCTGGAGAGGAAAAATTCACAGTGCCGATTAGCATTCAAAGCTTTAGCTGTACAATGTTATAAGGACTTTAACAGATTGAATTTGAGTCTGACCTTAAAAACTTCCAGCTCCTCCAGTAACAGCTCCTCCATGTTGTTCCAGCTCTCTTTGGGAACACTGATCACCTTTAACACTGTCCCTTTGTCTGAAAAATATAAAACAATTTTAAAATCAATCTTTAAAATGTAAAACAAAAGCACATTTGGGACTAAATTAGAGACACTGGATCTTATTTTTGCTTTCTTAAAAACGTGAAAACAGAACTAGTTCATTTTAAAAGGTTTGCAGTGGTCCAAGCTTATTCTTTAATTTGTTATTGGATTCCTAGAATCCTAATTATTCACAGCACTGATTTTATAAGTGCTTTTCACAACTCTCAGAGGGCCAGAGTGGACTTTTGACGTCACTCTTATGCTAACAGCAATAAACATGCTAACAGCCTGTTATTGCCCGATTTGGCTGTGGAGGAAGCGTGGAAGTTGCAAATTTACTCTCAAAGTCCATGTTTTTAAAAGGCTGTAGCTTTTCTGATCTATGTTATAATGTTGTTTCCTCAACGTACCTGGAGTTTTGTTTTGTTTCATTTACACATAATTTCTGCATATTTCAGCTCAGTCCTTCTCTCCAACAGAAAACACTCTGTTCCACCTTGTGATGTTATGTGGTAATACAGGAAGTGCTCCACTGTGTTTTTAAATTCCATGCACCATTACTAGAATCATATGGATGATTTCAGCCCTGAAATTCAAATTCTCTACTAAACAAAAGGTAAAAGGTAGCAGCTAACTTGAAATCAACCACTACTACAAGGTGGAACAGCTTTTTGTATTGTATGTTTGTATTTATTACATGACAAAATGAGTATGGCCCCATTAATGTATTTGTAAGACCTAAACTGGTACCTGTCCCGATGAACATGACGTCATACTGCCCGTCGGCGGCATTGACCCGGTCCACGGCTAACTGGGTGAAGCTGTAGTCCACGTTGGTCCGGACAAAGATGGGTTTTCGATTTAGAGGGTAGACCGGGTTGTACATGAGCGGGTGGTGCCGGGCAAACTGGATCACCTCGTCTGGGAATCCTTTGGTCGACTCAAAACTGCCAAATGTCTTACTGGGACACTGGGAAAAACAGAAAGCGCATGAACCAGGACTGAACCAGGACTGAACCAGTGCCGAACCAAGACTAAAACGGGACTGAATCGGGACTGAACCAGGAATAAACCAGGATTGAAGTAGGGACTGAACCAGGACTGAACAGGACTGGACCAGGACTGAACCATGACTTATCCGAGACTGAACCAGGAATGAACCAGGACTAAACCACAACTGAACCAGGACAAAAATCTACATAAAGGATTACAAACACACGTGCTACAAATTAGCAGCTGTGGTTGGACCATTTCAAGTTTGGATGGAGTTTTTTCACTTTTCATTCCCTTCTGGATTCAAACAGAATACAGAAAAGACTGGCTGGTCAGGCAAGAATAAATGGGGTGTGCGTGATTGTTGGTCAAAGGAGACCATGGCTGACCCCAAATTGACATCCTGCAACCCCATACAGAAGTCTTTGTTTTGCTGAAGTCCTAAATGAATGGGTCAATTAGAGTGAAAGAGAAGGAGCGGGCTCTCACAGTGCAGGGTGCCCCATCTGAATAATGAGCTGTGATTGGCTGTTGTTTCACCAAAGCAGCGTTTAATGGCATTAGTTCTGCTGGTTAATCCCACACTCACACAAAGAAGGCCATGGGGTGTTTAGGGACTGGACACATGGAGATAAGAACAAATTTAATCAGGACTGGAAACAGTTTGGGTGATGAAGAGAGCTGGGATCTAGGTTGTGAGAAGGTCTGGGTGACGAAGAGCACTGGGAGGCTGTGAGAAGGTCTGGGTGACGAAGAGCACTGGAAAGCTGTGAAAAGGCCTGGGTGACGAAGAGTGTTGGGATACTGTGAGAAGGTCTGGGTGACGAAGAGTGTTGGGAGACTGTGAGAAGGTCTGGGTGACGAAGAGTGTTGGAAGGCTGTGAGAAGGCCTGGGTGATGGAGCACTGGGCTCTGGGGTGTTAGAAGGTCTAGAGCGAAGAGGAGAGGGGTGGAGGAATATGCGGTTTTAAAAGGAGTGATTTGGCTGAGTGAAATTCTGAAAATAAGTCTTAAATAAAGCTGAAAACTACTGATTTGGGTATACTATGAAATGCATGGGGCATTCAGGGACTGGACACAGGAGATAAGATAAAATTTAATCAGGACTAGAAACAGTTTGGGTGACAAAGAGGACTGGGATGTAGGTTGTGAGAAGGTCTGGGTGACGAAGGGTATTGGGCTCTGAGTATGAGAAGGTCTAGAGTGAAGAGGTGGTGGTATTTGTGGTTTTAAAAGAAGTAATTTGGCTGAGTGAATTTCTTTTTAAAAAATCTTAAATAAGCTGAAAACTACTGATTTCGGTATATTATGATAATGTGTGAAGGTCTGGGTGACAAAGTGCACTGGGATTGTGTGAGAAGGTCTGAATGACGAGGAGTACTGAGAGGCTGTGAGAAGGTCTCAGTGATGAAGAGCACTGGGATTGTGTGAGAAGGCCTGGGTGACGAAGAGTATTGGGCTCTGGGGTGTTTGAAGGCCTCGGGTGAAGATGTGAGGGGTGGAGGGATATGTGGTTTTATAAGGAATGATTTGGCTGAGTGAAATTCTTAAAAGAAGTCTTAAATAAAGCTGAAAACTACTGACTTGTACTATGATTATGTGAGAAGGTCTAGGTGATGAAGAGTACTGGGGTCTGGTTGTCAGAAGGTCTGGGTGACAAAGAATACCGGGCTCTGGGGTGTGAGAAGTTCTGGGTGAAGAGGTGACTGGCAAAGGGCACAGTAGAATCCAGCTCAAAATGTGTATATTGGTGTATTTGTATTCATTTCTTTTTTGTCCACCATCTGATAAAAGCAAACTACCAAGCTCATGGTCATGTGATGTGAAACTCACTTATTTTCAGTTTCTTATATGTAGATCAGACTCTTATAATGAGAGTAGATCAGACAAAGGCAAAAACTCCAGAGCCTCAGCTTCACAAAGAGCCCAGGCATTTGTTTATGCTCCAAAAAGTTCAGACACAGAATTAGTTTGAATTGGGAGTCATTAGTTAGGCTTTAGGTTTTAGGAAAATTGTCCGAAAATTGTGGTTGTTTATTCATAGTTTTCAGTCCAGGTACTTTGCCCTTGGACACAGTGATGCTGTAAACTTGGTCAAACTTGGAACCGAACCACAAACCCTTTGGTTAGTTGCCAATCATAATGCAAACAGACTAAACACTAAAATACTAAAAACAGGGCCAGCAATTGTGCACTGCACTGCAGAAATTAAAATCTAGTTAAGATTACTTTAATTACTAAAGTTTTATCATGATTTGAGTCAATTTCACTTGACAAGTAAAATTATCTACTAATGGAACCAGACTTTTTGTACTTAAAATATGAAAATACATCTTGCAACACTTAGATAAGAAAAACAACATTTTGCATTTAAAATAAGAAACAAAATCTAATGTTGCTTGAATTAAGAAAAAACACACTTATTCCATTGGCAGATAATTTTACTTCTCAAGTTGAATTTACTCAAATAAATTAAAATGTTCTTAATTTAAGTAATTTTGACATATTGCTTTTTGCAGTGTATATGTAAGTCCACCAACCGCTTGTCTTAAAAAATTCACCTAGAATGTTACGCAGTATGGCATTATATTGGTCTCCATAGTAACATTTGCAAGCATTTGACATTAACAGGCTAAGTTACAGTGCACTGTGTTATTTTTCTATTGCAGGGTCCACCACCTGCTTATTTTGGAGTTTTTGCCTAGAATGTTACATCATATGGCATTATACTGATCTCCAGGTAAGATTTATAGAGATGCAAGATAAATACATTTAATGTCATACTGTGAAACATTCCAGACAAAGCAATAATATCTCCACGCAGACAAGAAGGTGTGCACGCGCCACCAGAAAAGTTACATAGTGCACCTTTAACTTGTGTAACTGGTTAACTATACAACTTTTGAGTGAAACCTCTTTGCGGGTCTAAACTTCTCATGTGGACTGTTAGTTTCTGTTGTGTGTTCAGTGCAAACATCTCCAGTGTGTGTGAACCCAAAGATCATTCACACATAAGCACCACTTTAACTTACGTCTGAGCTAAAACTACAACTCTTCAGACGCCAGTACCTTCGTGGTCTACACAGTTTGTGTATTTAAGTGTACGTACCATGCCTGGTCGGGGGTAGGGCACTTTTCCTTGGAAGGGGATCCACTGGTAGTTGGGTCCCTCTTTGTGAGCGAAGGGCCCGAGGAAGGCTCTGCGGATGTCATTCATGGAGTAGAGACACACAGCCGAGCCTTTGAACACACTGCTGCTGGGACAGAGGACAAATGTTAGTTTGGTACAACAGTGATACAGGACAAGTTGAATTGAAAGTGTAATTCGGCAAATGAAATGAAAAGGGTGTATATACCTATTAGAAATCATTTTATTGTCCGATCAGAAAATGTGAGTTGTTGTTGTAGCATGTTAGTTGTTGCTTTACCATGCCAAAACTTCGCTCTGGTCTTAGAGCGTTATGGAAAGCGTTTATAAACTGATTGCAGTGAACAATTAAGATGTTCAGAATGCATAAGGTAAGTGAGGAATAATTTGTACCACTGCAAACAGCACCTTTAAATCTAGGACCATCCCGACACTAAACCAGAACTAGGCCAAGATTAAAACCTAATCTAAAAAAGACTAAAGTAGGACTGAATATGGCCTCGCAATCTTGGACTGACCCAACAGATATACATCCAGGACACAAATCAGAACTAAATCAAGTCTAATTAACTTTCGTTGAATTAACAAAAATGCAGACAATGGCTTGTCTTCAGGATGGCACCATGACTAAACGAGGATTAAACCAGGACTAAACCAGGTCTAAAACAGGACTAAAACAGGGCTAAACCAAAGCTAAACCAGGTCTACACCAGGTCTAAACCTCAAAACCTCCCATTAGTCCGTTACAGCACATGTGTTTTTCGTATGTTTCCGACCTGGAAGTGGAGAAGACAGTGTAGACCAGAGGGTTCTTCCTGTCCCTGGTCTGGAGCAGGAAGACGTCTCCTGAGGGCACAGTAAACACAGGGTCAGGGGTCAGAGGTTAGGGGTCAACAGTAGGATAAACACAGCCCTGGGGTCATCTGTGATCTGGTTAAAGAGGTCGTGCAGGTGAGTCTCTCTGGGACACATTCCAACAATGATTAAACCACACTGACGGATGGACAGAACTGTTTGAAATAATGTTTAATACCAATAGGTTTATAGATACAGTATAAGTGTTAACTCAATACAGTACATCTCTATTGTGGTTTTAAGGGGGTCTGATATCCAGTGAGTGGTTGTACTTGACTGAGTCCTAATCCAAATCGAGATTAAATCCAAAAATACAACAAGAATGTTCCAGAATATGTCATTAAACAGATCTACCTTAAATTTATTCAGTTACAGGTAGTTTTATAGTTCAAAAAACCAAAAAAAAAAAACAGGTATTTTGTCTGTAGCGGGGTTGCCTTTCCACAGATCTGACCTGTAACTTGGTCTGGCTGCTCTCCATAAAAATAGATAGGTTTAATGCTATACTATGAAACATTCCAGACAAAGCAAAAACATCTCCACGGAGAAAAGCATTTGATGGACCCTCCACTAGAAGTTACATAATACACCTTTAAATACAGTATTTTAGTACTTTTACTTTGTTTACTTTTACACTCCTTTCAAGCTTGATGACAGCAGAGCACAGAAAGAAAGGTATTTTTTGGGGAGATAACAGCATTACAGCATTATAACATGTTTTAAAGCTCACAAGAGTTAATTTGCATAATATAGGACCTTTAAACCATATAAAAGATGAAAAATGGTCAACAGATTCTTACGGAGTTCATCGAAGTAGGTGTCACTGCCGTCAGCTCCAGGTACAGAACAAACCAGGCGAGTTTTCAAAAACGTGGTCCATTTGTTCACCAGGCTCCTCTGTCCTCCCAAGTCATTCTGAAAATATATAACACAAATATATGTTAAATAAAAAGTTTAGATCAGTCCCTCTTCCATAGACTTTCTTCAGACTGGCCTTACTCTACAGAGCTGTCCGATGCGGGAGTACGAGGACTTGCCGATGCCCTGAGCCTCTACCGCTGTCTCACGGAAGAAGAAGAAAACTTTATCGTCGTCTGGATTCTCACTCTCAGGAACCCAGAACGAACCGATGAACTTGGGCTCTGAAAACAAAACACAAGAGATCAGAACAAGGTCGACATACACCTTTGAGTCTGGGGGAGAGGACAACAATGCAATCAAATGAACTGTATATATGTATGTAGAGGTGTTTTACATTTTCTACAAATGACCCAAAATCATTTCATTAGCTGCATATTACATCACTCCTCAGTCTCGTCCTAATGGTAAAGATACGACTGTTAACAAAGAAGCTGCCTAGAGCTCTTCCCCTATTTGCCTTGTGCTGAAACGTCATTGAAGTCCTAATAAAATTCAAAACTTGCAAGTAAGACGGTGTGCAGGATTTTTGTCTATTCATGCTCTTGGGCTGATCCCTCTCCTCCGCACTCGTTTCAAGAAATTCATGTGTGAGGAACTCTGATGCATCTCCTCTGGGAATGTCCCGTGATTCAAAACTATTGGAGGAAGATTCACGGGTTTATAAAAAACATCACTCGAAACACTTCTGATTCACTGACTTCACAATTCATCCCTCAGCTTTATGTTTTGAGTGATCCAAAAATGACCACTCGATGTTCATATTCAGAATTTATTCAAACTAATATTATGATTGGAAAACAAATAATACGGATCTTACGAACGGATGTCTTTTAAAATGTGACTGAACTGTATGAAGTGTGGACTAACTATAATGTAAAATGTAAAGGATTTCAGTGGTTTTCTATTTAATAAAGCAGACTACTGAAATCCTGAAAACGTGTACTCTTGAACAAGATGTACTGTATGAATGTGTAACCCGACTGCCTCTGTCTTTTTTTTATGCATCTTTACATTGTTATTAATTTTATGTGTGGAAAAAAAAAACGTGCAAATATACTGTGACTTATGTAGAGGGAAAAAAGCACTGAATAAATTGCAAATTTAAAAAATTAATGTGTGAAGTTCTCATTCATTCATAAAGATACCACTGTGCCACAGCTGACAGAGGTGAGACGCACAGCGAATCACATATTCACATGAAAACAGTTTCTTACCAGCCTCACACACTGTAGCAGGCTGACATCATATAGATAGATTTATAGATATACAGTATTATGTTAATAAAGTTTTAAAAGCATTCTCATTGTATTGTATCAGCTGCTCTGTAAGGTGGGGCGGGGATGAAGCCTCTTTTAAATGTTGTTTATCAAGTGCTGGAGAACATTGTGTATTTGAGGATGGCTTAAGGTTTGCCAGTAAATGGAACACATTTTCTAGAGTCTTTAGTAGTAGTAGTAGTAGTAGTAGTAGTAGTAGTAGTAGTAGTAGTAGTAGTAGTAGTATAGTAGTTGTAGCCTTATTAAAGCATTACCGTTGAGCCAGCGTGAGTCGTGCTGCTCTGTTCTTATAGAAGGTCTTTTGCCCAAACTCCTGAAGATGGTGAAGTCTCGTCCCATCAGGTCTGTGGCCACTCCAGCGTACAGCTCATCTCCTGGAAACACAGTGAGGACATTATCACAAGAAGGTAAAAAAAAATACTGTTAATTTCTCACATAACATTGGCTTTCTCAACAAAAACATCTCCATGATCTCTTGAAGTCTAATCCTTAAAACTGCCCCTCACCCACGAGCACAGAGGCTGCCTGGTGTCTGGGGTCATACGGGCTCTTCCCTTTCCCATCCTCCACTTTAGACGGATCGATGCGGAACACGTGATCCTGAAAAACACCAAAACTTTAGATTTATTTAAAGGTGCATTCTGTAACTTTTCTTGAGTAGGGTCGCCACCTTTTTAGGCATATGTTATTGCTTTGCTTGGTATGTTCCACAGTATGGGATTAAAAATTTATTCAGCCTTTGTTTCATTAGAGGTGATTTTATTGTTCAGAAATACCTTTAAAAATACTTTCCATGGAACTGATCTGTACCTTGGCCGGCTTGTCTCCATGGAGATAGATAAGTTTAATGCCTTACTGTGAAACATTCCGGGGTGAACAATTAAGTACATCCACATGAAAACTAGCATGTAGCATAACCTCCCCAAGAAAAGTTTATTCACAAATAAAACACACAAACCCTGAATATTTAGGCTAAGTTCTTCTCTCAAACAGAAAACACTCTGTTCCATCTTGTGATGTCATGCTGTAATACAGTGCTCAACATTTTAAACTGCATACACTATCCCTAGAATCATTTGGATAATTTGAGCCCTGGAATTGCCAGTCTTGCTGAACAAAAGGTCAAATGTAGCTGTTAACTTGAAAACTACCTCTACATGACATCACAAGGTGGAACAGAGCATTTTGAGCTGTAAAACATTCCAGGTTGAACAGTTAAGCTCATACATGAAGACGAGCATATGGTGTACCCTGCCCAAGAAAAGTTACACTGTACATCTTTAATTATACTGAAGTATGTTGTATTTGTGGTATTTTTTAGTTTTTTGAAGTGGACTCCTTACCTCCATCCTGTTGCCAATCTCCACGAAGGCGCAGGTGGGGTGGAAGGCTCCGGTCCCACAGGCGTACAGGTGAGTGCGGTTGTAATGGTGTAGCAGCTTCACATAGTTCACACAGTCAGTCTGTAAAACGAGAAAACAAGAGGTCAGAGCCAAGATTATGGTTCCAAGATGGAGAATTAGCCAATCGGGAATGTTTAAAAGGCCTATATTGTGCTATTTTCTCATCTATGTTATAATGTTGTTCCCTCATCACAAACAGACCTGGAGGTGTGTTTAGTTTCATTCATGTTTAACACACAAATCCTGCATATTTAGGCTGAGTTCTTCTCTCAAACAGAAAACACTCTGTTCCACCTTGTGATGTCATGTGGTAATAAAGGAAGAAAGTGCTCCACTGTGTTTTTAAACTCCATACACTTTCACCAGAACAATTTGGATGATTTCAGCCCTGAAATTGCCAATTTCTACTGAACAAAAGGTAAAATGTAGATGTTAACTTGAAAACATCACAAAACATCATCCAAATGATTGTAACGAAGGTGTGTTGAGGTTAAAAACACAGTTGAGCACTTGTACTACTGCATCACAAGGTCCATCAGCGTGTTTTCTGTTTGAGAGAAGAACTCAGCCTAAATATGCAGGGTTTGTGTGTTAAAATGTGTGAATGAAACAAAACACAATGTTTTTGATGAGGAGACAACATTATAACATAGATTATAAACTAGTAAAATATGGGCCCTTTCAGAACTGAAGAAGCAGCTCGGATGAGCTGCGAAACGTATTCGACCAAATAAACTCTGTCCAGTTGACAAATTAAATTTCTCCTTTTGCCATGGATTCTACCTGGACGACTGAGGGATTCTACAGACGCCCTTTAAGCAGTTTTTATTGTGAATATGGTCACCTCTCTACAGATCTAACTTATTAAATTTTGAGCCAATGCAAAATATAAGTTGTGTTATATAATAGTCCTCACGTTGTATGGTGGTTCTGTTGTGATACTGGTTGTGTTGGTACAGAGTCAGTGCAGTGAGCAGATTGTAATGAAAACAGATCTGTAATGCTCCTCGCAGTTATGTCAGGAATTTGTATCACAGAACACAACCCAGGGACCAGACCAGGACTAAACCAGGATTTAACCAGGACTAACTCAGCAAGGACATAGAACAGGTATCTTTACTTTTCCTATAGACACTAGGGCTGGGAATCGGTGGGTCTTTTATGATACGATATGATACATGACTCACGACAATATTATCACGATATGGCGCTACATGCAAAAATCGATAGTTCGAAGTTTCTTTTCTCAGAACAAACATCAAAACTGTGGCACTGTCACAAAACAATGTAGTAAAATATAGAGAAAAATGCTCTTGGCGATATATGGATATATGGATACAGCAGCCCATGATAACAATAAGTGTATCACCAAAGGTAGTATCACGATACATTGGTATTTCAATATTTTGACTCACCCCTAATAGACACAGTAACAGTATTGTAATCAAGCCATCTTTGACAAAATGTAAGAATATTTTCCTTGCTAATTTAATATTGTAAGTGCTGCCAAGTAAAACAAAACTGTACCATTACTTCAAAATAATATCGCTCAAGAGTATACAGTGTTTAGAGAAACTACTACTAGTAATTGTAAATGGTAACTGTCTGGCGTGACATCTGATTTTTAATTTGAAGTTGTGTAATTAGATCAAAATCTGATATTTTCGAAGGATAGACCAAAAAATGAGAAAAACTAAATCATATCCAAAAGAAAGAAACAAAAATGTGCATATTATTGTTGTAAATATAACACTTTTGTCAATTATAAACTTACTCACAGATGGAAGAGTACTCAAAACTTTAGACTAGTTAAGTAAAAATAAAATTACAATAAATACATAAATAGATACAAATATTACAATAATAATACAATAAAATAACAAAAATACATAAAAATTGTGCGAATGCTATATGGGTAACCTGGTTGGTCAGTTTTGTGATGCAGTGGGGGCCTCAGACCAGTTTCTGTGACCAAAGTCAACTCTAGAATCAAACAAAAGAAACAAAAACCTTCCCCAAATAAAACTTCAAAGTGCTTCCTGTGTCACTTTGACCTGTGACCTCTGACCTTCGTGTGGGTTGTCTTTAGTATTGAACCAGTGGATCAAAACAGGGCCTGACTCGGACAAGCTCAAAGACAGTCTCTCTTTACAATCATTAACCACAACATAGGGTCCACCATGTCATGCACGTTTGAAGAACTCTAAATCTTCTGTTCTACTTTGTGATGCCATGTCGCAATACAGAAAGTGCTCCACTGTGTTTTTAAACTCCATACACCTTCACTAAAATCATAGAAGCATTTGGAGTTTTGGAGATGTAGACAGACTAATAATAAAGTATTACTCAAACATGTGTGAATGAAACAAAACACAACTCCAGGTCTGTTTTTGAAGCGGTAACAACAGTTCAACATGTCATAAAGCTCACAAGAGTTCATTTTGTGCAATTTAGGTCCTTTAAGAGAGTAAAAATCGGGTACAGTGCTTTTAAGCAAATTACTTTTTAAATGAACCAATGGGAAAATGTACATCAAAGTAGAAATAATTGGCATATATTTTTTAGTTTTATCTCTTTTCTGATGAGAGACTGTTAACCTCATGAACCTTACTTGTAAATAGTTGTTTTGTATAAGTGGGTTATCATTAACTGTTGACCTACTTGGCTTCAACATCAACATTATATGACGTTTATTACATTGATTAAATATGATCCTTCTTACTAACACTGGCACTCAGTCAATGAGACCTTCACTTGAAACCCAATTTTTTGAAATACTTGGTACTTAATATTTTTGTTTTGAGGGTCCATCACCTGTTTGTTTCTGTGGCCATGTCATTGCTCTGCCTGGAATGTTCCACATTATGGCATTAAACTGCTCTACCTTTCATTTATTAAATTACAGATGGTTTTATTGCTCTAAAATACCCAGAAAAACAGGCATTCTGACTGTGTGCGGGTTTGCCTTTCCACAGATCTGACCTGTAACTTGGTCTGGTTTGGTCTCCATGAAGATAAGGTAATACTGTACTGTGAAACATTCCAGACAGAGCAAAAACGTCTCCATGGAGAAAAGCATTTGACGGACCCTCCACCAGAAAAGTTACACAATGCAGCTTTAATACTCAGCAAATATAAGCACCATGTAATATTTTGCAGCTAGTTTGACATTAATGGAGCAACAATAATAAAGCCTATGTCTGATTCATTGTGTGGAATATGAGGACTTGGTTTCAGATCTGGACTTTGGTCTTTTGGTATTTGTTTGGATCCAGAATACACACTTCAATAGTTTACAAATATGTAAGTTTGGTAAATGTTGAAACTTCCCTTTTTGAGATGGGCGTGATTGACAGGTAGATTAGCCAATCAGGGACACATATGGTCCGATGTATCAAAACAAATATGGCTGCTTATGGGCAAAAGCTCACAGGAGACTGAAAAACATGACCAATTCGAGCAGAATCATTGAGCAAAGAACTCTACTCTTGTGGCACTATGTAGTTTGGACATTTAATTTGGTCAGGCCAATCGGTGACACTATATAAGCATGTGAGTTTGGCTTCCCTGACCTCTGACCTCCAGTACTTCCAGGGTAGCTGCGTTACGCTCCTCACACTAATGATGCTGTTTGGGGAGCTTCCAGACTGTTATCACCTTGCTGAAGTCTGACTATTTTCAGATGTAGAACCTTTTTTGTAGAAATGTCACTCTGTGGTTGTGTACTTCAGTGGAGAGCTCTGATTGGCTGGCCCGCTTCTGTTTAGTGCCTGGTAGACTAATCATTCAGTCACACTCTCAGTAAATGTAGGTTTTTATTTTTTATTTTCAGGTAGTCATGTATTGGGGGTACGTACCATCTCTACTGTTGGGGAATATGTCTGAACTGCCTTTGAAAATGGAACTACGTGAACATTTGAATGAACGGAGTATGTGTCCTCACTCCGTTATGTGAAAATGATCAATGATAAAATAAATACATTAGAACCTTACGCTGTTTCACCAACTTATCTATGTGTCTTAAAATGATTGTCATCTTTACTTTCTGGGTGCAATCCCCTGGGGTGGCGTTGTTGGTTATGTTAGTATTATAGTTCAGTTCTTTTAAGTATGTACCGTTTATGTCATTGCCACAATCTGAGGTGAGAGAAATGTGATTTAGTTTGTAAATGACAGGTGACCAGTGAGCTCCTTCATTTCAAATGTGTCACTGAAAAAAGCAAATCTGATTATGCGAGCATGTTTAGTTCAGGCTCGAGACTTGGAATTGGTATTGAGTATCAAGTCTTTTCCTTAGTATTGAAATCGAGGTTGAAACTTTAGTATCATCAGCCATACAAACATCTTACTGTCTTCTCACTTCAATCTCCATCCTTCCATCCATTTGAATCTTCTACATTCAAAATCAAAATGACTTCCTCCCTGTACCCATGTGTGCATTGATACTATGTGATTAGAGATCTCTGGACGTAGTGGGGCCCCGGAGGACAGTGAAAGTGTAGAGGGCAGAGTGAAGACTATGTTTACATGTCTGAGAGAGCTTCCTGTAGGAGGTCAATGATTGGGTTTGTCTGTGGGCAGATCTCAAATACTGGACATTACTAGGGCCAGTCCTGGTCAACTCACAACATTTTGGTCAAGTAAGTGTTTGCCTACAAATCAGGAGGTAATCAGTTGGATATCCGCTTGAGGTTCATACTGTCAGGGGTGGGTAGTATAGTTACATTTCTCAAGTAACTTCTGAATAAAATTGTACTTCTCAGAGTTGTTATACTTTTGCTCCTACTTGAGTAATATATGTATTTTACAGTGCAACAGTATTTGAACTAAAGTTTTGGTTACTCTTCCCACCATGTACAATTACTATATCAAGTTATAATTCAATATATGAAAGCTGGAACTATATATTTTGGGGCTCAATATTTATTGTGTGTACAATTTCTTTGCAATTTGGGTAGAGTTTTTGCCATTTTTGGTAATAAGATCAGGTTGGAGCTGTAGAGGGTAGAATAAATGATGTTTTTTCTCTAATTTCTCTAACTTAAGTACACTATAATGTACTTAACTGTATACTGAATATCATGTAGATGTAGATTGTAAATTGTAGGTGTAGCATTAAAATAATCTACTTTTTCCTACTCCTTTTTGAATACTGAATGGTTTAACAATTTTCTTTCTTCTTTTTTTTGTTAGTTTGAAAGTAGACTATATGTTGTTTCATACATTTTTAAAAATGTTCAAATGAAGTAACTCTAACTTTGACTAATTATTGGTTCATTCTGCTGTTTATTTGTTGCAGCTCAGGTCTTTTAATGATACAGTATGTTTACAAATGTGCTTATTGGGATTATCCTGCTTTGTGTCACAATATTTCTCTGTATAAATATATCATGATTCAAAATGTGTTATCGTGACAAGCGTTATGCTACTGCTTCTAATTAGAATGCATTTTCTATAATCAAAGTGTGCGTTAGCATGCTAGTTGTTGTTACTTTTACAGTCACGGCAAAAGTCCACTCTGGTCTCTGAGCTGTGAAAAGCTGTAAGGGAAGTGAAGAGTAACTTTGGACCACTGAAAACCGAATTACAAAACTGAACTAGTTCTGTTTTCATGTTTTTAAGTAAAAATCAGGTACGTCACCTTTAATAATATAGTGTCCTTTTTGACTCTTTAATTAAACCATGAGGTCAACTGAAGATGGGAAAGCTCCTTTATTTGGATTTGAAAGTGTGTCAAAGTATCAAAATACAGGTTAGAATAAACTAACTAACTACTAGAACTAAACCAGCCCTTAGCCAGGTCCTACTCTCTGAATGGCTCTGTGTTGTGTTCAGGTGTAATGGGACACTACAGTTGTGATGAATGGGGCTCTTGTGTCTGCAGCTGTATTATCATTACTGGTCTTTAGTCCTGGTTTGGTCCTGACCGAGTCCTGGGTGGTCTGGACTTGGACCTGTACTTGACTGAGGACAGAGCTCAGTGTGGCCACTCCACTTTAAATAAAGCGTTAAATGAAATACAAGTGGCCCAGGGACCTGAAATAAGCAGTGTGAGTCAACAGTGGAAAGTGTCTATTCTAAGGCTGGTTTCAAGGCCACTGTAGCATCATAGGAACTCACAGTTTCCAAGTTCCTAGAATGCAAAAAGGAAATAATTTATTAATCTAAGAGGATGTTTAAAAGTATTGTGCATATTGTGCTTTTGTCTTCTATAATCTTTCGCCGATAGATCATTATTTTATATTTTGCACATTTTAAATTTCAATATTAATCTAAAATGGACCCATATTACACTATTTTCTAATCTATGTTATAATGTTGTTTCCTCATCAAAAACATTTCATTCACACATGTTTAACACACAAACTTTCTTCTCTTAAACAGAAAACACTCTTTTCCACCTGGTGATGTCATGTGGTAATACAGGAAGTGCTCCATTGTGTTTTTAAAGTCCATACACCTTCACTAGAATCATTTGGGTGATTTCAGCCCTGGAATTGCTTGAAAACTACTGCTGTCACAAGGTGGAATAGAGGCATTTTGAGCTTTGAAGTTGCAGACAGACTAATAAACCAGGATTACTCAAACATGTGTAAATGAAACAAAACACAATTCTGGGTATGTTTATGATGAGGTAATAACATTATAACATGGCTTAAAGAGTCAATTTTGTCTAATATAGGACCTTTAATAAAAGAAGTTTGTCAGCTGACTTCAGCTCAGCAGTTTTCAAACAAAGTAAGTACAGAGCAGTGGTTTGTGAATATTTGGAGCAATGATGCCTTGAAACATGAGAATAAAGTTAATTTAAATCACTGAAAATACAACATCGAGTGGGTATGTGCGAAGCAAAAACAACTATAACATGGATAAAAGTTCTTAAAAGTCAAATATTGAATATCATGTCTCCTTTAACTCCAGTTTTTCTTGGCAATTGAACAAACAGTCTTGTCAATACATATAAATAAGCCATCACGCCACACTTTGCTGAGAGCATGCCACAGCTCAGAGGAAGCATCCCTGTTTGACTAATAAACACTGAGTCACTGCTAATAACTGTGTTTGTGGAGTGGACATGACAGAGGTGCAACATCTGTTTCAAACTCTTCCATCAAAATAAATACTATGTGGACAACAGTCTCTCATCACAAGTCACAGTCTGTGTTTGTATTGAGCATATCCGTTTGTGTAAGGACAAGCAGTAATAATAAACTTAGGGTTGTTCCGTTACCGATACTGGTATCGGCAAAAGCTCTGAAACCGCACATTTTTCAGGTATCAATATCGGTGAGTATTCAGCCCAAATCACCGATCTGATACCACTCTGTATTTTCCACAATGAGGACCTGTAGATGCGAGCGTGGCTGCTGTTTACATCAGTGCCCAATGCTACCGTTGATGCCCAGAGCAGGTTAAATAGACTGTGGAGGCTCTGCAGACACTAAAACATGCTGATAATAACAGAAAAAACATTTGTGTTACCTCTTTGATACCTTCATTTAGCCTTTAGTGTGGATGCTCAACTTAGTAGAAAAACTGTGCTACTGAGAATCCAGAAGGACAACAGTGCTAATTCAGACTTTGTTTACTTTGCAGAATTAGCCTTGTGCTCCGAGGATGAGTGTCTTTTTACAGGCCTCACTGTTGGTTTTATCCATGCACTGTGGTAGAAAGTAACGAATTACAAAAGTATAAGTGCGTAAATCAGCACTATTTATGGTCAAGATCATTATATATATAGTTCTCAAAATCTAATTTATTCTATAGATTTTCTTTAGAGATAGCCTTTTAGTAGATTTGTTTATTGCTCTTGTACTGTAACAGTACAAGCTTGAGTAGCTTTAGTCTACTTTTTCACCTTATGTGGTATTGGACTGGTATCGGTATTGGCGAGTTCACTAAGGCCAAGTATCGGCATCGGATCGGATCCCAATGGTATTGGAACAACACTAGTTATTAGTGTCATTAGAGCAGATGGTTTGTATTACGAACACTGGAAAGGTCTAGTTTTAATACAACCACTAACCACAGAGAGGTCCATTTAGATTTTATAAAACAAAATGTGACATTTTAATATTAACTTTGCATGAGCAGTGGTTTAAAAAATAAATATTGTTACTAAAATATATTTGGTTCTTAAAAATAGTATTATGCAATATATCGATTTTCTCATATATTGCCATATCATGAGCCATGTATCAAGTATCGTATCAAATCGTGAGGGACCCCATGATTCCCAGCCCTACTCATGACTACACAGTGAAGGTGTTCTGTGTCCTCTGATCTTATGAAACGCCAGTGTGATACAGAAGTGATCATTAGAAAACACAGCCACGCTTTTTATACAAACAGCTGCAGGGATATTAGCTCATGTTTGAAGAAAGATGAGTTTGCAGAGTCAGATGTGGTTGACCCTGGGCTAATCATGTTGTGTTCTTTATTGTTTTTCCTTGAACTGTATATGTGTATTTAATTGTAAACAGGAATATTGTTCAAAAATGGCTTAATGGCTTTTTGAAAATGGATTAATAGAAATAGGACTTTTCTTTCTGGTTTAAGACCACAAGCAATGGGTGGTAGCAAGCAGCAGATTATCATTTAAGTATTTGTATTGTTGAAAAGTGGCTACATGACATTTTATAATCCTACATGTATCACTCAAAGTCTTAATTTTTTAGTCTCCAAGTAAAGAGAAGTGGGTAGAGATAGAGGGTAGGTGAACACAGGAATTTATGAGCACTCTAATGCAAGACAATACAGGATTACTTAACAGATGCAGGGATATCAACTCATGTTTGGACAAAGGGCGTCTCTAAAGATGAGTTTGCAGAATCAGACGTGGCTGACCCTGGGCTGTTGTATTTTTCCTTATTTACTTAATAACTGGACCATTATTAAAGTCTTATATAACAGAGCTTGGATTGTGCTGTTACATTAAGCTTGTTAAAAGTATCAATAACAAGAAACTGATCGATTCTAAAACTTGTGTAGAATCTAGATACTTGTTATAACAGGTGTATATTGATACTTTGAAGTGACAGCACGCTGGGGGTGTTCTACATGTAGCTCTATCGGCGGAATGTTCAGCGTTACCATGGTGACACAAGGCACACATTAGAAAACACTGTCAAAAAAGTTTTCAGGAGCCTGTGATCAGTATGAGCGTTCATGGTCCTGTTTAGGAGTTTGATTTTCAACAAAAAATACTGTATGTGTAAGCAACTGAAAAACTGTACGCGTGAGAGACTTGTTTACCCGCACAAATCAGCTCGTCTGTTGTAGTTCCAGCTAAATCAGTTCTTTCTGGTCAGATTGTGTTAAAATAAAGCGCAGATTTAAGTCTAACTTGAGTAATGGAGTTTCTAACGAAGTAGTGCCTCCAGTTAGCTTCACACAACCTTGGAAAATGTTGATAACATCAGCTGCAGAGTATCAATACTGATTTGGAATTGGAAGTGTTCAAAATATTGTATAAAAATGGAGGATTTGTCATTAGAAATCGGTATCGAGTATTAATCCTGTTCCTTAGTATCGTAAGTTCAAAAATTTGTATTTGTGGATCACACCAATGGAGATCCTAAAGGTGCACTATGTAACTTTTTTGTTGGTGGTCCGTCACCTCCTTGTTTCTAATGATATGTCACTGCTCTGAGAATGTTCCACAGTATGACATTAAGCAGCTTTACCTTACATTTACTCAATTACAGGGGGTTTTATAGCTCAAAAATACCTAGAAAAACAGGCATTCTGACTGTGAGCAGTGTTGCCTCTCCACAGATCTGACCTGTAACCTGGTCTGATTTGGTCTCCATGATGATAGAAACGTTTAATGCCATATTGTGAAACATTCCAAACAAAGCAATAACATCTCCTTAGAGAAAAGCACTGGGTGGACCCTCCACCAGAAAAGTTACACAACGCACTTTTAAGATGTAAACAACATGAGTCAGCATTCAGTCCTGACTAGCGTGACAGCGTTTTTACTGTAGTAACTAAGCAATTCGTGGTGGTATTTACGCAGCTCTTATGTTATACTTTACAATGTATTATCTTTTCATCTCTATGGACGCTCTGCCTGTTGACAACAAACGTAACTGGAGTCCCATATAACTGATATATTTCTACAATATCACTAGTTTTAATGACATTGGAGCAGAGATAAAGCTAGTAAAAGTTTTTTAATACTGCTAGATGATTAGATAAGTGTGTAATCTATTGTATACTTACAGTGATGTCTTTCCCTGCCCAGTTGCACTCCTCCCTCCAGTCCACCGGAGCAGGCCAGTAGATCTGAAAACACAAGGAAAAACACATATTATTTTTGTATTATCATAGCCTAGCATAGCCCCCCCACACCCAAAACAAATTAAATTAAAATGTAAATCCTGAGCATAAGAAATAAAAAACTTCACCCATAGTAAATTGCTTCACAAAAATAGCATATGTACTTTATATTTTGTTTCTGTATTTTAAAAGGACATATTATGCTTTTCAGGTAGTTAATATTGAGCTATACCTATAAGTGAAATCATGAAGTAACAAAAGTAATTTTACTTTTTGAAAATTATAAACAGCAATATTGTTCAAAAACTGTTTAATAGAAATTTTGACTTCCTGTTCAAAACTTTAGATAGACCTTAATTTGTTATAGTAGCAAGCAGCAGACTATCATTGTCTTAAGTGTTTTTTATTGTTAAAACGTGGCTACATTAAATTTTACAATCCTATACATATCACTGAAAGTCTTCATTTGTCAGTCTCTAAGTAAAGAGAAGTGGGCGGAGATAAGTGGTAGGTGAAAGCAAGAATTTCTGAGCACTCAAGCCTCAAATGCAATACAATACAACAGTAAGGTGAGGGAACACTGTTATAACAAGATAACAAGACTGACTCGTGAGCTTTAAGCCACGTTAGAATGTTGTTGCCTCGTCAAAAACATACCTGGAGTTCTGTTTTGTTTCATTCACACATGTTTGAGTAATCCTTTATTATTAGTCTGTCTACATCTCCAAAATTCATAATGCTCTTTTCCACCTTGATGAGCGGTAGTTTTCAAGTCAACAGTTCCTTTTGCTTTTACTTCGGCAGAGATTGGCAATTCCGTGAATCGAATGAATCTAAATGAATCTAGTGAGCGTGTATGGAGTTTAAAAACACAGTGGAGCACTTCCTGTATTACCACATCATCACATTTCAAGGTGGAACAGAGTGTTTTCTGTTTGAGAGAAGAATAGATCAGAATAGCGTGATACGGGTCTTTTAAAGAGATAATTGCATAGTTTCATATTATAGCGCTGTAAATATCACTGTTGAAGTCTCTTTTCTACAGACTCATGACATCACAGTTCACAGTGAAATGCCAACTCCACTGTACCAGAGGGAACTTACTGTCCAACATTTGAGAGACAATGGACTTTTGTGACAAGCTCAATACAATCCTGCCAGTGTTAATACTAGAGCCAACATAAACCAACCATTATATTACGACCACTGACAGGTGAAATCAAAAACACTGATAATCTCACAACTATGTAATTTGAGGTACAGTGGCTCTTCTGTTGGATCTGACCACACAAGCCAGACTTCATTCCTCATGTGGCTCCTTGGGTCATTATAGACAAAAAATGACCCACAAGAGGTTTTGGAGATGCAGATTTGGTTCAGTCATCTAGCCCTAGTGTAGTTGGGTCATATTATTGGAAAAGAATCAGATGTTTTGAAAATATGCCAAATTAAAATATTAACTATGGAATTTATAAGAAAACTCTCAAAATCTGAAATAACTTGTAGTCAAATCATTAAAAATGGTATGTGATATTTTTGCACTTTTGTGTTGCAGCAAATTCATTTAATTTCAATCATAGGCATGTCAAAAAATACTGTCAGAATCAGAATAATGCCTCAAAAATAACTATTTTTTGTTAACATTGTCCACACCCAAGCCCAAGCAATCTTTTTCAAACTCAATCACTCAGTATCTTTATTTATAGAGAAAATCACAATATAAAAACATGCAAAGCTAAAATCTTTACCCATCTTTATCCATCCTGCTAGTACAATGTCAACTGTTTGGACAAAATATACACTCCCTCACCTGACCCAACTTTTTATGTCCTTCAAGCAATTTAATAAAAGAGTTTATGCTTTTTCAAAATCAACCTAAGCATCAACATAAAGAAAACAAGCCGGGACCAAAAACTCTCCCTTGCGGAACCCCACTCATTTTGCCCCTCATCTATCACTGAAGAGCTAAATCTACCCAAAGTCCTATATCATTGTTATAGTTTATTAGTGAATATTTATCAAGGTGCACTGCGCAACTTTTCTGGTGGAGGGTCCGCTACCTTCTTGTCTCCATGGAGATGTTATAGCTTTGCCTAGAATGTTCCATGGTATGACATTAAACATATCAACCACGCATTTATTCATTACGGATGTTTCTATTGCTCAAAAATACAGTAATTCCTTCTGTGAATAGGGACGACTCTCCACAGATCTGAATTGTAATGTAGTGTAATGCTGTAACCTGCTTGTCTCACTTGTGATACACAGGTTACTGTAGAACATTCTAGACAAAGCAATAACATTTCCATGGAGACAAGCAAGTGGTGGACTCGTCACTACAAATGTTACGCAGTGCACCTGACAGGTTGGACAACTAATTTCACAAAAACACAGTTAAGATCCTTGTATTTAAGATTTTTACTAAAGATTTTACTTTTCCCAGTTTTTTAGGTTTAAAATTTGACTCTGAAAAATATGTAAATTGTGCTGCACTTTTAGATAGAATTCTCCGTAGTGTGATGTCTCTACTTCCTGAAATTTTCAACATATTTTTCAACTTTTCTTTGCAAATTGCTTCTCGATTGGTGTAAAACTATAATTTACATTTACAACAGGCTTTATACTACCAAATTAAGTAAAAATCTGAGAATCGTCAGAACCTGTCATACTTTAAGCTCGTATTTTTATGACGGTATGTAGACTGTACCTTGTGTTCCTGTTTGGCAATGTTGTCCAGAGACAGTGAGAGCAGGAAGTTCTTGGCGCCCACAAACAGCCGGCCTCTCTCCTCGTCTAAAAGCAACGCCCCGAAACAGCACGATCGGTCCAGGTCGAAACGCCGAACGCCATGAAACTGCTGCAGCTCTGAGTCAGAAGGAGGAAGAAGAGATTAATGATACAATTTTAATGAAATTTCAGAGGAGGTCAGAGAGAGGAGAGAGGTAGTAGGAGACATTTGAGATTGATATTTGGCAGAAATCAAATCGAACTACATCACCACACTATGAAGCAACTAGCACTGGAGTCTGTTGCCTTTATATTCCCTACATTTTGTTCTTCAACCACCAAATGCAAATAATAACACAATGACACATGCATACAGGCAACGCCGGTGAAATGTCTTGCTCAAGAACACAGCAACATTGGCACTGCGTCAGGGTTTTAACTACCAGGTAAATTAGAATATCAGCCTCATACCTCTTTTGACAATGTATATTTGAGTACGAGACTTAAACATTATTTAAAGGTGCACTGCGCAGCTTTTCTGGTGGAGGGTCCGCTACCTGCTTGTCTGAAATGTTATTGCTTTGCCTGGAATGTTCCATGGTACAACATTAAACATATACATCTAGCATTTATTCATTACGGGTTTTTCTATTGCTCAAAATACAGATTCCTTCTGTGAACAGAGGCAACTCTCCACAGATCTGACCTGCAATGTAGTGTAGTACTGTTACCTGCTTCTAGATAGGTTTAATCTATACTGTGGAACATTCTACGCAATAACGTTTCCATGGACACAAGCAGTTAATGGACCCTCCGCTATAATGTTATGCAGTGCGCGTTTAATTTTCATGGTTTCTTTACAGTACTAAGGCTGTACACAAGAAGTTTTTCTAATTAAACACTTGAGGCTAGTGATTTGACAAAGCTGTATCAGAGTGCGTTCACTGCTGAGTCCTGAGGCTTGTTTATTCTGGGACTTTTTAATACAGATGATTATCACACACTCATGATGCTGAATCAGACCAGAGCCCATTATCTAGACAACTTGAACACTATAATGTAAGTGGACACTATCCTGCTATTTCTTTATTTCTTCATTATGCGCCATTGCAGCAGCAGAACCATCAGCCACTTCAGCCACTCCATCCCATCTATCAACACCCTCAGCAAGCACAATATACAGTATACATCTCCAATCTAACTAACCAAACTAATAATAATAAGAATATAGCGTTTTACTTTTAGCTGTTTTATTTCTTTTGATGACGTAAAAGGAAAGTAGAGCTCTTTGAATTGAAGCTGAAAGAGATGAATCTAAAATTACTTTGAAGGTGTACCGAGTAACTTTTGGTAAAGGGTCCATCACCTGTTTGTTTCTATGGACATGTCATTGCTCTAGAATGTTCCACAGTATGACAGTAAACAGCTCTGCCTTATTCATTCAATTACAGGTGGTTTTATAGCTCAAAAATACCTGGAAAAACAAGTATTCTGACTGTGGCCGGGTTGCCTCTCCACAGATCTGACCTGTAACTTGGTCTGGTTTGGTCTCCATGAAGATAGCAAGGTTTAACACCATACTGTGAAACATTCCAGATGAAGCAGTAACATCTAAATGGCAAAAAGCATTTAACGGACCCTCCACCAGAAAAGTTACACAGTGCACCTTTAAATATGGCCCAGAGATCAAAAACACAAGCTGAAAAAAGAAGCCAAACTAAACTCTGAACTGTGTATCATTAATATTGACACACTGGCAACACTGAGCTAAAAAGGCAGTGTGGATAGTTAGGTAGTAGTTAGCTCGTCGTTTTCAGAGCTCTACACGTTCTCTGTGGTTTGGTGCCTGTCCCGCCTCCAGTCTGCTTCTGTGGTTCACGTGGCTCTAAACTTACTCACAAACAGCAGTGGAGAAGTTTGTTTTATAGACTTAGCAACTACCCAGCACCACCACATCAGTCACTACACACAAGACACAAGCCACAACCTGCTGACAGTGTGTGGAGTGGCAGTCAACAGTGGAAAAATGTGCCTCGAGATGTCAACTAAGTCTAAATGCCTCTACACTACAACAGGACTCATATTTTAGACCAGTGTCCTTTGTAAACACCCAAGAGCCTATGACAGGTTTTGACAATTCTCTAATTTCAACTTAATTTGTTGGAATAATATCTGTTGTACATGTAAATTATAGTTTTACACAAGTCAAGAAGCGGTTTGTGAAGAAAAGTAGAAAAATATATATGAAATGACAGGAAGTAGAGAGTACTAAAACATGGATGACGTCAAAGTAGAGTGAATTCTGTCTAAAAGTTCGGCACAATTTCCAGAAAAAACACATTTTTCTGATGCTTTAAACATGATTTCAACAAAACAAATGTGTTTTATTATATTTTTGTTTGCCAAATATTAAATTTTGTGTACTTTAGAGAAGTTTTGGCCTAGAGTACAGCATGTTTGCTTGATAACAGTTATGGAATATCCCTAGCGTGATGCCATGATTTCCAATGAGAAAGTAAAATTGGAAACCTAAAAAAAGACTGTAAAATGTTTTGTAAATTCTTAAATATAATTATCTTAACTGTGTTTTAGTGAACTGTCATAGGCACTTTAAGCAACTTTTCAATCGGGATGTAACAATAACTGAAATATCTTAGATCGTATCGTCAAAACTGGTCACATGGTCACATTTTTATACAGCGCTTTTCCACCTTCAAGCCACTCAACACACATTTATACACCAGTGTACGTAGACACTACGGGCGAGGTGGATTAAGTGTCTTGCCCAAGTACACATCGACAGCATTCATCTGTGGGAGCTGGCATCCAAGCCAACCTGTGGGTCAGTGGGATTCGAACAGCCAACCTTCGGATCAGTGGACAAACGCTCTACTGTGATATCATACTCCCAGATGGGGGGCAAGACATAGATTTCAGTATTGATTACATATTATTTTGCCATAATAACTCTAAAAGGTAAATTAATTCTTTACTTAAGTGCATTGTTTTAGCGCAGCAACCGCTGAAAAATGAAGGAAACTACATAGACCGTGATCTTTTATTCAATTTCAGTGCTGAAAACATGAAGAAAAACTGTTTAATCTTAATTCTTTCAACTATGACATTAATATAGCCCTAAAGGAAAGTCAAAGGAAAAGTATCATTTCTTCAATTCTGTTAGCATCTCCACAATCATGAAATGAATATCGTAATTGCATCGTGCAGTGTGATTAACATATTGTTACGTCCTTATTGTTAAATCAAGGAAACCACAGCTAACTGGTTCACCTATACTGTAGTATACTATGGTGATGCTAGGGGTGCTTTGCTAAGGGACACACCAACAATTTGAACCAATTACCCTGTGGCTGGTGGGTGAGCGCTAGGCCTGTCACCATAATTACTATTGACTTATCGTTCAATATATGAAAGCTGGAACAATTCTGGGGCTCAATATTTGTTGTGTGTACATTTTCTTTGCACTAGTAGAGAGATTTTTGCCACTTTTTTGTAATACGATAAGATCTGAGCTGTTGAGGGCTGAATATATAAATCTTATGGCTAATTATTGATTCATTCTGCTATTAGTTGCAGTTTAGTGCAGTTTTTTTTAATGATACTGTGTATTTAAAAACTGCTTTACTGGGATCATTCTGCTTGTGTCAGTGGCATGAAGTCATTTCAGTATTATCATTTATCGCAATATTTCTCTGTAGCTCTATATTGTGATAGGCCTAATGAACACTAAACCCACTACGCCACAGTTGCCCCAAAGAAGCCCAGACAAAGTGACCCAGTTCTGGTTCATGTTTGGGGTGATGTCAGAGTTTATGGGTGGGGACAATTAAACTCACAATAAATGCATTTTATTGGGAGGACTGTCCTAAACTGAAATGAACAAATTGCTGTGTTTTCAGACAAACTAAGACGACAACAGCAATAAAACGTAGGATCACAAATAAACTGATGTTCACCGGGTAGATATCATATGCAAGAATAAGTGAATCAGCTTAATGTGTATCTGACTTCTGACATCAGTCGGACAAAATAGTAAATCTGGGACGGCTCAATTCAGCCTTTGTTACATCCAGTACAGAGAAAAGTACAAACATGCTTTCCTGTGATGGTCAAATCTCTGTTCCAGTAGTACATTGGGCCCAGTTGCAACAGTTGGAGCCTGACAAGATGGATTCTGATGAGTATTTTAACTTGTATTTGTATTTCTTTAGTAAAGGGACAATGCATATTAAAAGACAAGATAATGCAAAATAAACATGTACTTGTAAATATGCAGGATTGTAGGCAAAGCTAGTTTTCCTCCATTCATCCTGAAGGTTACAATCAACCAGATATACAATATGAGTTTAGTTATAGTGACTTGGAACCAATATATCCAAGCGCTTTACACACCATTATTCATTCATTTTCCAATCACACTTGGTGGTGATAAGCCACTTCTAAAGCCACAGCTGCCTTGGGACTGATTGCCTGAACTGTGGCTGCAGCCGATGGGGAGCGGTGTGATTATGAGTGAGCCCAGTTTGGTTTAATACTAGATTATCAACGACCTAATCCAAACCTTGAAACTAACCTTAACCAATTTAACCATGAGGAAATTATTAACTTGCTCAACTCGGCAGCCAATAGCACCAAATCTCCATCCACCTCAACCAGACTCAACTGGAAGTCAGTGTCACAATCTTTTTTGGACAACTAACGTCATGCAGGGCAGTCAGTCCAGATTAGGCATGGATATTGGGGCAGTTGGCTCCATATTGGTTCTATCAAACTGTTTTTATATGGCATTTCATGGATTTTAATGGGAAGAGAGGGTTATTAATCTAACACCAGAAATCTGAAATTTTCCTAAAAACTGAATACTGATATTTGAACAGTTAGCTCATGTTTCCTTTGGAGTTTACGTTTGTTTACATCATTAGCAACTACAAACCAACATGGCGGAAGGTCGCAAAAATCAATAATGACGCTATTTTTTTTGTTTTTCAGTCTTGACCAAAACTATAAACAAAGTCACAGTTATCAAACACTAAAAGCAATATTTAACCCAGACCAAATCCAGTTCTTACCTTTATAAGACAGTTTCATCCTGGGAGCTGAAGGAGCCGAGGAGGAGGAAGAGGAGCGGGAGGACGAGGCTGCAGCTAACGCTAACGTTAACATTAGCCCACTGCAGCTCATTAGCATCATCACAGTCATCATTTTAAATCCACAAAAAAGACCAAACGTGCTGGAGTAAGTCCTGATCCAAGTCCTGGGTCGGGTTTTCAGGTAGGCCCAAGTCTAAGATTAGTCCAGGAGAAAAACTCAAGAGCAGGAGAAAAAAGTAATCCACTGATGTTGGAAAAAATGAAATTAGTTGCTAAATCCTCCCGTAGTTGTTGTAGTTAACATATCAAATCCACAGAGAGACCGCAGCATCACTGAAGTGGGATAATCCTAAAACAGAACACAAAAAACGATTTAGAAATACAAAAATGTGGGTTAAATAAAACACTTCCTGTATTACCACATAACATCACAAGGTGGAAGAGAGTGTTTTCTGTTTGAGAGATATGCAGGATTCGTGCGAATGAAACAAAACACAACTCCAGGTGCGTTTTTATGAGGAAACAACATTATAACATAGGTCAACAGTGAAATATGCGCCCTTTAAGAATAAACCAACATTACAATTGTTATCAGTAAAAGCCGTATTAGATTTGAATAAGTTTACTTCAAGTCTGGGGAACACAGGTCAAGTTAGTGAAATTTAAATTTGTGGCCCTTATAGGAAACTCTTTCATATACTGGTACATACATACACATACACAAGAAGTAGCCTATGAGTAAAGAGCGTACGTCAAATACAAATCTCCACATACTTTTATTAGTGTTAGCATGAGCATTTAGCCTCTATAAGCATCTGTTTGGTCTATTTCAATAGGGTTCACACTTCTCTTCAGTGTTCTGTGTGCAGCCCATAACCACAGCCTCTGTACATTCACTGTTCCATACTGCTGTCTTTATCCAGCCGGGTCAATAGCTCCATTCTGCTCCCTCTGCTGCTTCTGTGTGTGGGTTAGAGACCGCAGCCGAGCGAAGAGAGGAAAACGCTGCACTGAAAGTTTGTATTGATTGAATGTTGAAAGTAAAAGCAGAAGAATAGTGATGATGGAGCACTGGTTTGGGCTGAGTGAGTTTTCAGTTTTTGTAATGTGGTTTTGATCACTTTATGCATACAGAAAACTGGCCTTCTGGGATTTAATATGACCAGTACTAGAGAGACGTCACATTATTATAACTGATTATAACTGGAAGTGAGGGTTGATGTCAAGTGTTATTATTTTCTGCGTAATTTAACACAATCTGACCATAAAGAACTGACTTAGCTGGAACTATAACAGATAAACAGGTCCCTCTCAAATAACACTCTCACCTTTTTGGTTGAAAAATCAAACACCTAAACAGGACCATGACTGTTCGTATTGATCGCAGGCTCCTGAAAAAGTGTGTGTGTTAAACATGTCTGCGTGAACTTTAAATAACACAACTCCGGGGATGTTTTAGATGAGGAAACAATATTATAACATAAATCATAAAATCGAGCAGTATAGGACATTTAAACATGCATTATCCTTTTTGTATACTTCTTCCTAGTTCTCGGATTCTGGCTCAGAAAAGGCTAGTAACGTTTCCCAATATAAACTTTCTAAAGCAGTGTGGCCCACCACTTTGGATTAGCAGATTAAGATCTTTATGGGTGACCTGATCTTTGTTTTAATCTCAGAAAATCTCACATGAACTTCTCACATGACTGACAAAAATGCTGATTCAAACCAGGTCAGGCTGAAGTCAGACCTGCATTGTACTTCGCTTTATGAGATCGTGGGGAACTTTAAATAGACTCTTTGGTCCAAATACTGGTTCTTTTAGCTGTATGCTCAGATTTAGGCTTCCATCCGTCTCTGTCTGCTCTCTCATTCATCATGTGTGAGCCTAGTGCCAGGTCATTACTGCTCAGAGTGTGGGAGAGGAGCCCCGTGGAGATCCTTCTGTCCAAACCACAACTCAGACCTCTAAAACCCGTTGTCCACTACCACTTTTTTTCTTGTTTAAAAGATTTTTGGATGTCACACAGACTGTATAAAGAAGTGGACTAAGGGAGTGTGACGTCACTCATAGCGTTCGGCTCCATTCAAATGAAGCTCACGTCTTAAAGAGGGTGTATTTTACTTCTATGGGGTAATAACTGTTACCACATAACATATTTAGATCGCCATGTTAACTTGTATTGTTTGGAAAATGCTATATTCACTGAAAACAACATATTCACATGTTTTATACGTTTCCACTGATGCTCGGAGTCTTCCTTCCATTTGCTCCCTACGCTAAGTCACTCCCCTTTTAGAGCACTATCACAACACAATCAGGGTGCATCCCACTAACGAAACTACTGCACACTGCATCAGGTTTGTCAAGTTGCTGTGTACAGTTTTGTGCCATGTTTTTGTATATTTATGGAGAATTGTCATGTAGGGCTTGTGGGTGGAGCATTACACAGAATCTCACGGTTAACTACAGTATAAAGAGGGTTTGAATAGAGCCCAGAGAGATCGCTAAAATACTCGAACATGCATGGATGTTATATAAAACCTCTTCAGGAATGTTGAATGATGAGGGAACAACATTATAACATGGTAGAAAAAAATAAAATAAACTAAATTTGCATAATATCCCCTCTTTAAAGATGAGAAGACTACACTTTTAGGCTCAAGAAGATACTGAACTGAAAAACTGAATACATGTTTGTAATGTGATGGTTTGGGATTGATATTACACTTTACAAGACTGATGAGCTTTTCCATCACTGCACTTCTCACACATTTGTCTTCTGTAGCCACAGCTGCCCTGGGGGTGACTGATCGCTGCCAGTAGTATGTGTCACTGACTCCTTTGACTATCATCAAGATGGGTAAAGTGTCTTTGCCCAAGGACACAACAACAGCATACACTCACTAGAGATTTCAGTTTTCATCTTTTTGGAACTATGGATTGATGTAATAGTTGGTCCAGAAAGTCTCATAATGGTTTAGCTTTAAATATAGAGTTGTTCTGAAGTTACTTGAAAGGTAAATAAAAGCTACATAACACATTTTGTCGTACAATATTTTGTATAATATTTTTTGCTTTTAGAAAAATAAAGTCTATTTTTAGTTCCTGCACTGGTATCTGTAGATATTGGGTATCGGCAGATACTTAAAGCCATGATATCGGAATTGGTATTGGAACTTAAAAAGCTGGATCGGTGCATCTCTAGACTAGAAAGCAGCACTTTTTTCTTTCTTTTTTTTTTTTTTTTTTTCAAAATAAGTAATACTTGTATTTTTTTTTGGAGAAACCACAAAAACACTCTCCTCTTGCAGAGATCAGGAGACTTACCCACAACGTTTCTATGAACAGGATAACCACTCTGCCACAGTACCACATGCACAATTCACTTAGAGCTGCATGAACATAGCCTTGAAATGCGTAAAATTCTTAAAACAATACCACCCCATTCTGAACAAGCCGGTATAGCTGGTCCCATGTAAAACCATAATAAAGAGAATTTTGTGCTGATTTTGCACGGCTGGCTGCATACACATGGAGCGGGTTAGCAGTACGCACACTCAAGCCTCACAGCGCTCTACAATCTCTGAAAGAAAAGGAAAAATACAGGGTCTTAATAAAACCCTCTTTCATAGGTTTGAATGGAGCTCCAAGTATGAGCCAAGAGCCAGGATTACACTGAGAAAGAGGAGAGAGAGAGGGAGGGAGGGGTCAGAAAGCAGTCCCAAAAACATCTACAGGACAAAGGAAAGCCTCCTCTAGAGTACTATGGGAGACTGGAGTTCACTACAGACTGCATGCACGCCTATGGGAACAGTGCGCAACCTGTAGCTGCTACTGAGCGCGCACAAAAGGGAGGTTGAAAAGGCAGTGGAGTGTTGGGAAATTCATGGGTTTGGTCCAAATCAAAGGAAAACAAAAGTATGCATTGATTATAGGACACATAATACGCAAACTTGACTTTATAATATTGTTCCCTCATTAAAAACATATCTGGAGTTGTATTTAGCTTCAATCACGTTGGTTTCAGTAATACTCTGTAAAAAGTCAAAGTCAGACCCTCGGAAAACACATGGTTTGAATTTTCCCAGGATTGTTGTGTCACATGTAGAAACCCTGTACAGTTTTTAAGTCCAAAAAACATTACCAGGCTTGTGCTGCATGCTAACATTAACATTAACATTAATATCTCACGGTAATTCCCTCTACTGCCAATAGATGGCGAGCTGCACCAGTTCCCAGTATGAAGAGCAGTGAAGCTATGAAAAAATGTCTGGCACTTTAATTAGCCATTATATCAGGTTCTAAAGCATGAGGTAATCAAGAGCATGTTTAAAAGCAAATAACAACACAGATAAAGCATAATATTTGTTCTTTAAAATATCCCCTTTTTGCAAGATGGCTTTATTTGACAGTGTAGTAGCGTGAAATGGGGGTGAAGAGCGGGGAGGACATTAAGCAAATAGTCTAAGCTGTGAATTGAACTCATGATCCTGAGGTCGGAAGAGAAATCTGCTGCACCTCATACCACCGTACTCTACACTAAATATATTTGAAAAGGCAAACAGAGCACACAAGTCTTGTCGGCCAACATAAAATGAAAAACAAACAAAAAACAAGACATTTATTCAAGTAAGATCGCTGGATGATGGATGTGGTTTGCCAAAAGACACAACTACAGGCTAGATTTAAACTATCAACCTTACTGTTGTAGGACTTCCTCTATACCTGTGAAGCTCAAAAAGTATTCTATAGGGTCAGGGAATCCTCTTCTCCGTCCAACTATCTCTGTTTTTCCTAGATTTATGTCCTGTCACCACATCCAAAACGTTTTCCTCCTGGCCTCCTGATTCTTGGCTCTAAACTTAAGAATCCTTCTATTCATATATTCAATATGTCTCCGCAATTCTAAACATTTCAATTTGGACATAATCTGTAAAACATATTGTGCAGCTCTCTTCCTCTGGCTCTGCTCCCGTCGCATCCTCTGTCTCTGCTCCTGTCTTCTCCTGTCTCTTCCTCTATGTTTGCTCCTGTCTGCTCCTCTGTCTCTCCACCTGTCTTCTCCTCTGGCTCTGCACCTGTCTCTTCCTCTATCTCTGCTCCTGTCTACTCCTCTATCTCTGCTCCTGTCTGCTCCTCAACATCAGGTGACGGTCAGCCTTATGTTCTGCCAAAGTCCTGAAGGAAAGTCCTGGTTGAGCTCCAGACTGAAATCAGAGTTTGATCATAAGAGTTTAATATTATTTCCAGGAAGTACAGGAGCGGGTTCAGGAGCAGGACAGGTGAAGCTGAGGACAGACTCACATCTTGAGAAACACACAAGAATATGAAATCATCAGAGCAGGGTCCAGAAAGGGAGACGGTTCAGAAAGGTTATGTTTATATACAATTCCTATAAGTAGTCTAATGCTATGATGACTTCAGATCCAACTGGTACTGTAGTTGTCAGAAAATATAAAAAAATATCAATACTCAGATACCGATCGATTCTGAAACTAGTAGTGAAACTAGATACTCATTTGAACAAGTATCGATACTGGAAAACTCACTTTTTTCATTTGACACTGCTGAATCCTACACATATCACCGATCAAGAAAAAAGGCGCCAGGGAAGACCTCAGGAGCTGGAGGAAGTGTGTGGGAAAAGGAAAGTCTGAGCTTCCCTGGTTAGACAGAACAGATGGAAGTAACAGAGCAGTGGGCGATGAAAACAGGAGCAGATCTGAGCAATGATGTCTTGAACATAGGTTTCTAGTATAATGATTACTCAAACATGCATAAATAACTCCAAATACAACTTCAAGAGCGCAAATGAGAAGGAGAAACAACTATAACATGGCTAAAAGCTCTGAAAAGTCAATTTTGCATAATAGATTTGCTTTTTAAAAACGTATTTTGGTATAAGTATCCAGTGTCAAGCATTTTTTACATCAAGTTTTGAATTGTAGTATTGGGACTATCTTAACTTACAATTTATAGTTTGCAATGACATTATGCTGGGGGTGTTCTCTATGGCAAATGGCAAAATGTTCAGGAGTTACTATGGTGACACAATGCACACATTAGCAAACACAGCCAAAAGTTCTAAGATGGTGTGAAAAGTCAAGAAAAAATACAAAATGGATTTAAAGAGCACATTTTCAGGAGCCTGTGGTCATGGTCCTAAACCAGCTCTTTCTAGTCAGACTGTGTTCAAATAAAGCTCAGATTAAAGTCTGTCAAACTTCAGATAGAGCAGTGCTTACAGTTAGCATCACACAAACCAATACTCCAATACCAATATATTTCCCGTCTTCAAAGAATTATTGGAGCAGATGGAAATGTAAACAGTAAATCGCCTGAACCAGAAATCAATCAGTCAGTGGAAGCATGCTATCTGGACACGTGCTGGGACCTAACCCCTAAACCATCATCCATTAATCCAAAAAATGTCACTTTAACCCCATTACGACATATATTACACCATTCTAACTTTGAAAAGAAAAAGTAAACGCGCTCCCCTCCTTCACCGCATGTTGTGGTTTGAAATGAGTCCACTTAAATAAAAGCAGGTGCTGGGTTAATGTGTTCCAGATACTGTAGAATGAGGAGCAGGTGCAGAGCTGGACTACAGCCGGACTTAACCAGGTCCATGTGAGTCCATAGAACAGTATAGTCCTGACTCAGACCAGGACTCAGACCAGGACTCAAGCCAGGACTCAGACCAGGACTCAGACCAGGACTCAAGCCAGGACTCAGGCCAGGACTCAGACCAGGACTCAGACCAGGAGTCAGACCAGGACAGATCAGGACTCAAGCCAGGACTCAGGCCAGGACTCAAGCCAGGACTCAAACCAGGACTCAGGCCAGGACTCAGACCAGGACTCAGGCCAGGACTCAAGCCAGGACTCAGGTCAGGACTCAGGCCAGGACTCAAGCCAGGACTCAGGCCAGGACTCAGACCAGGACCCAGGCCAGGACTCAGACCAGGACTCA
This sequence comes from Taenioides sp. WSHXM2023, assembly GCA_029959045.1. Taxonomy (NCBI): domain Eukaryota; kingdom Metazoa; phylum Chordata; class Actinopteri; order Gobiiformes; family Gobiidae; genus Taenioides; species Taenioides sp. WSHXM2023. The sequence continues at coordinate 27,846,095 of CM057086.1, forward strand.
GACCAGGACTCAGACCCAGACCCAGGCCAGGACTCAGGCCAGGACCCAGGCCAGGACTCAGACCAGGACTCAGACCAGGCTCAGACCAGGCTCAGACCAGGACTCAGGCCAGGACTCAGGCCGGGACTCAGACCGGGACTCAGGCCGGGACTCAGGCCAGGACTCAGACCGGAACTCAGACCGGGACTCAGACCGGGACTCAGACCGGGACTCAGGCCGGGACTCAGGTCAGGACTCAGACCAGGACTCAGACCAGGACTCTCTCTCATCTGGACTTAAACAGGTCCCAATGTTCTATCAGACAGTTTTAGATTTATTTTAGCAACCTCTGCTATATTCATTATAAAACAGAATTTATGGTAAAATATTTTATTGTATTATCACACTAAAAATCTAAATCTATGTAAACAACTTTTTGTTTGAAGTTCTGCTTGTCTCTATGGATATGTCATTGTTTTGCCTAAAATGTTCCTCATTATGGCATTATCAATCAGGTCAATCCCACGGGTCATGTTAAAAGTCAGAAGTGTGGAAAGACGAGCCCACTCACAGGTCCGATATTACACATAAAATGTTATATTGTTGTTCTAAAGCATACCTGGGGTTGTGTTTTTTTATTTTTATTTTGATGAGGAAACAACATAAGATAAATCAGAAAATTGTGTTATATGTATCCTTTAAGAATGCATGATTTTTAGGGTATTTTATTTATTGATCAATTTAATACTGTAACATTCCAGACAAAGCAATGCAATCTCCATGGAAACAAGCAAGTGGCTGATCCCTCACCAAAAAAGTGGCATAGTGTACCTTTAAATAATGCACCACAGCTTTGTCAGACTCAAAAGAAATAAATAAGAAATACATAATTAAACCAAATAACAGACAATTGTCCAGTTCACCGTTTTATCAACATCTCCCAATCACTTGAGCCCATAGATCCATTTAGATAAAGGACAAAATGTGCACAGTAATTACGAACAAGCGGCTGCCTGGTTAAAAAGCTTAGGGTTTTTGGTGTTGGAAGGGAAATTCCTGCAGGAAACTCTGGGAATGCTGTAATTCCAGGTTTTGGGAAAAGAAGAGCCCCGGGGCCAAAGTGATCTGAGCCTGTGGAGTTTGGACAAGCAGACTCCAAACCGACTGACGCGTTTTAACTCTGACAATACAAGATTTCTATAGGAACGGATGGGGTGAAGAATCCATGGAAGTGTATCAAATCAGGATTAAAGAGGAAGAAAGTGGGAAAAGACAAGACCAAAACTTGAAATCATTTGCACCTGCACTAGTAGGTTTAACCAGGACTAAACCAGGTCTAAACCAAGTCTAAACCAGGTCTAAACCAAGTCTAAGCCAGAACTAAACCAGGTCTAAACCAGGTCTAAACCAGGTCTAAACCAAGTCTAAACCAGGTCTATGAAAAGTATTAGACATACCACAATTCAAGTATTATAAAACACTAAGTATTAACTTGAGACTTGCAGCCAATGTATTTTTCTGAGCTATAGCGACAAGTCTGGATCAATGAAACTTTCCGTATCAGGAAGGGCATCTGATGTAAAAAAAAAAACAGCACCAGTACTCAAACTGCTGCAGTTTGCCTGAATATCTGAAAATGTATAGCACCAACAATTCACTTGAGACTCAAACCCATTGAGGTTTATGAGCTATCGTGACAAGTCTGGATACTTTGAGACACTGACATCAGGAAGGGCATCCGGTGTAAAAAAGAAAACTAATACTCAAATCACTACTGTTTGCCTGGAAGAAATATTAGATCATATATAATACTAACCATTCAGTTGAAACTCAAAGCCAGTGTAGTTTATGAGCTATAGTGACAATTCTGGATAAATAGTGAGAGAGAGTTTGGTATCAGGAAGGGCATCTGATATAAAAACCAAAACCAATACTGAAATAACCGCTATTTGCCTGGAAGTATTAGACAATGTGTGTGTAATATTTAAAATTCACTTGAGACTCAAAGTCAATGTAAAAACAAAAACAAAAAACAATACTAAAATCACTGCAGTTTCCCTAGAAGAAATATTAGAAAATGTATAACACTAACATTTCACTTGAGACTTTCAGGAAGGGCATCTGATGTAAAAAAAAAAAACAAAACAAAAAAAAAACAGAACCAGTACTCAAAATCACTGCAGTCTGCACAGAAAATCAGATTCAGTTTTAAATATTGTGATTGCAGTATTTTTGGAAATATATGGTGTAGTTTGGGTTTAGTCAATGTTGTTTTCAGCTTTAAATCATAACCACAATTTAGTCCAAAAGTGCATAATAAAAAAATATTAATAAAATAAATAAATACATTTTAAAAATTTTAATCCAAATTTTCTCCCACTCAGATAAAGCATTTCCTGACACATGCAGTTGACTCATAGTTGCAGCATTGTGTTAAAATTGACAGTTTCTTAAGAAAATTCCACACTTTTGCTCCGTACCTGTCTGCACATGTATCCAGCTCCTCTTTTAGACCATTTACACATCTCCACCTGATCTGCCCATTTCTCTCTCTCCTTGTCTATCGCTTCATCTGTTCTTCAAAATGTAATAAAAATATCCACTTTCAATCCTTAGTTTGGCCCAAAATTTCTCCCATTCTGCAAAAATCCTGTCAAAATCCCACAATATCCGAAGAGAAAAGTTAAATTCCAGATTCAAAAATGGTGCGAAAAGATGACGAAAATATAGTCCATGTAAAATTGTCTTGTCTTGATTTTTTTTTTTTTTTTAATCTATATTTTAGAGAATTTTTTAGTTTTAAAATTTCCAGAACAATTCCATAAGTCCAGGAGCAGCGGCTGTGTGATGTGTTCAGGGGCAGGGCTGGACTCAGAATGGAAAGAGTAAAAAACGGAGAGACAGGAGAGAGAAAGAGGGGAGGAGGGAGGGGCTGTATGGAAGGGGGTGGAGTTTACAGCTGGGACAATATTGTGTGTGTGTGTGTGTGTGTGCGTGTGTGCGTGTGTGCGTGTGTGTGCAGAGAGAGAAAGAGGGAGGAGAGAGAGAGACGCTGGTTGCAGTTTGGTGTTGAAGATTTGAGCAAATGTCTCACGGAAAGAAAATTTGCAGAAAGAGAAAATGGAACCAAAAGGCATGTATTTTGGACTCAGCATTTTTATAAAAAAAAAAAATATATATATATATATATATATATATATATATATATATATATATATATATATATATATATATATATATATATATATATATATATATATATTTATTTTTTTTTATTGTTTTGGTTAGATTTCATTTTCAAGAATATAATTTGGGGATTTTATGATTTTTTTATTTTTTTTTTAACATAGGAATAAATGTCAGCAAAACATGGCTATAAGTACGTCTTCAAACTAAGTGTATATTAATTAAATTCAGATAAGTACCTTAATACAGGTTACTGGATATTTTCAGGAAAACAATATAAGTTCCAAATATTGTGCAAATTACAATTTATACACTAAACTTTTTCTTTTTTTTTTGCATGAATAGAATGTTTTTTGTTTTTGTTTTTTTTTTGTTTTTAAATTGTCTGAAACTGCCACTGAATATTGTAGTACTCATAAACTTGTATACACCAGTCAGAGGTTTAGATAGACTTCACCAGTGTTATTTTTCAGTCTTTTTTTCTTACTTCTATCTACATTTTATTTTATAGACACACAGAAGACATCAAATATATGAATACTTGATTAAAAATGTGATCACAAAAAAAAAAAAAAAAGTGATAAAGTCTGGTTAAATTTGAATTTTAAAAAAAAAAAGAAAACAAATAAAAATAAAAAATGTTATGGAGTTGTCAACTTCTTTTTTTCTCCTTATATCTTACTTCATATGATGTCTTCTGAGTGTATATAAAATGTTGAAAGTTGTTAAACATATAGAAAAACAATGAATGAGAGGGCCACCACCAGCCTATTCTTTTACATTAGCGTCTCATTCATCCCCATGTGTTCTCCGCAGTGACCTCACCTCTCCTGTACACACACACACACACACAGACTCACAGATACACATCTAGAGTGGACAGATGTGACACAGGGTAATGCAGATTGCTCTTCACCGTGAGTTTGATGCCTTGATGCAGGTCGGCCATGTTTAGACTGTGTTATAATGATACTTCATAATAACCACACATAAGGGCTTACATCACTGGAGCATATCTGAAATCAACACCGGGTCATGATCTTCTATCTGTGAAATCTGAAAAATATTTTTAGACACTGTTTTTTGTTTTTTTAGAGATAAATATATATACATACGTGTTACTGTACTGGCCACACAGAAGTTTGTCTAGTTTTTTTTCATAATCATTCATAAATCCATGTTATAATGTTGTTTTCTCATCAAAAACAGATCTGGAGTTGAGTTTTGTTTTTGTTTGTTTCATTCACACACGTTTAACACACAAACCCTGCATATTTAGGCTGATTGAGCTGATTTAAGTTCTTCTCTCAAACTGAAGACACTCTGTTCCACCTTGTGATGTCATGTGGTAATACAGGAAGTGCTGCACTGTATTTTTAAACTTCATACACCGTCACTAGATAATTTCAGACCTAGAAATTCCAATCTCTACTAAATAAAAGGTAAAACATACCTGTTAACCTGACAAATACCGCTTCATGACATCACAAGGTGCAACAGAGCGGGAGCTGAACTTTCGACCTTCAGGTTGGTGGGCGAGTGCTATAACCCACTGAGCCATTGTCTGAATTTTAGGTTGACATTTTCCAAATTCCTTGTTTGTATTATTTTTGATTTTTATGAGCAGTTGTCAGATGCTAGTGCGACTTTAGTTTTTATCCTGGAAACAAGACCAAAAAATACATATACTGAGCAATGAGGCTTACGATGGAAATATAACTGATCATTTCTCGATTTTAAGTGCTAATAATATAAACAAACTGACACATCGACCATAACAAATGCAAGTTCCATTGCATTCCATACATTTTGTAAACGTTCTGACCACAGCTTGCTCTTGTTTCTCTTTGTTTTTTTTTTGTTTTGTTTTTTGTTTAACCCTATTATTATTATCATTATTATTATTATTGAGTGAGGTTCCTTTTTTTTTTCCCTTCCTTTTTTCCTGTTTGTTGTTCTAAACTTTCCTATGCAGCTCCAGCCCTCCTCTCCACAGTGCACTCTTCATACCAGCAGCAGGTGAAGCAGCTCCCGGCAACAGCCACCCCGGCACAGTGACCCAGACTGGGGTCAAAGGGCGCGCAGGAGGGGACCCGCCATGGAGAGCGTCATACACAACAGTTTAGAGGGTGGTCTGTGATTCTGACACATTATCGATTCATGACTCATACACTGAACTGAAATGTGTCACAAACTTCAAACTTAAAGTGAATATATTACGCTATTTTTGATCTTTGTTATAATGTTGTTTCCTAGTCAAAAATATACCCGGAGTTGTGTTTTGTTTCATTCACACATGTTCAACACACAAATCCTGCATATTTAGACTGGCTACTTCTCTCAAACTGAAAACACTCTGTTCCACCTTGTGATGTCATATGATAATACAGAAAGTGCTCCACTGTGTTTTTAAACTCCATAGACTTTCACTAGAATCATTTGGATGATTTCAGCCCTGGAATTGCCAATCTCTACTGAATAAAAAAAGGTTGCTGTTAACTTGAAAACTACCACTAAATGACATCACAAAGTGGAACAGAGCATTTCCAGCTTTGGAGATGTAGACAGACAATAAATAATAATAAAAAATTACTCAAATGTATGTAAAAGAAACAAAACACAACTCCAGGCATGTTTTGAGACGGTAACAACATTCTAACATGCCTTAAAGCTCACAAGTGTCCATTTTACATAATGTAGGACCTTTAATCATGTTAACAGTTGTTTCCCCTCACCGTTAACTCACCCGAAGTTGTATTTGATGTGATTCATGCAGTTTGAGTTTATTTTCAAGATGCCATTTTGCCGATCAACTCCCATTTTCAGTGCCTCTGTTATACGCCCACTGTATTTCGTTCTCCGATCAAATTTTTTTTATTTCACAAGGTCAGAATAAGTCAGTTGTGTGCAGTCTGCATTTAATTATAAAGTGTTTCACTGTTCAGGAAGTGTGTGTTAGCATGCTAGTTTTTGTTAGCTTTACCTAGAGTTGTGCTTATTAACTCATAATTAGGATACTCCAAATGCATAAGGTAAGTGAGAAATAACTTTGGACCACTGCTAATGGTTTAAAAATGAACTAGTTCTGTTTTTTTTTTTACATTTTTACAGCAACTTTACACATCTCTCTTCTTCTACCCTTCGATCCAACCTCCATAGTTACACACTGTATTTCCTGCGTTCCTGTGTGCTCATTTTACAACACAATAATGGTAAATATATTGATTCTGAGGGTCACCATGGGAACGGTAAACTACACAGCGTGCCCCGCCCTCACTGCGGAGAGACAATACCAACGTAAAGAGGAGTGGTGCGTCCAACCCAAAGACAAAGGAGCAGACTGTTTTATGACAGACAGGTCAGCAGGGGGCGGGGTTTAAGAGGGCAGCGATGGGGTCGTCGCTAGGGGCAACGTGATGTGGGGTCCAATGTGGAATAAGAATCAGGTTTAGAAATGTGAAGTCAAAGATGGATTTTATATTTCTGAACTCTAAATAGTCATAATTTGAACAAAACTAAAATAATAATAACCACACCACTTTTTTTTTTTTTTTTTTACACTTTATTATTCTGGTTTTCCTCAAATCACTTTTAAAATGTCAAAGTAAATGTTGAACTGTCTAAAAGTTTAAAGGTCCTATATTATTAGCTTCAAGTCATGTTTTAATGTTGTTACCGCCTCAAAAACATACCTGGAGTTGTGTTTTGTTTCACACATGTTTGAGTGATCTTTTATTATTAGTCTGTCTACATCTCCAAAGCTCAAAATACTCCTGAAGCGGTAGTTTTCAAGTTAACAGCATGTTTTTTACCGTTTGTTCAGTAGAAATAGGCAATTCCAGGGCTGAAATTATCAAAATGATTCTAGTGAAGGTGCATGGAGTTTAAAAACACAATGGAGCACTTCCTGTATCACCACATGACATCACAAAGTGGAACACAGTGTTTTCTGTTTGAGAGAAGAACTCAGCCTAAATATGCAGTTTATGATGAAACATTATAACATAGAAAATAGCGTGAAATGAACCCTTTAAACAGCATTTCTAGTTCTAAACCAGATCTAATCCATGTCTAAACGGGTACGGTCAAAGCTAACAAGCAATAATGTGTGGACAAAATTAAAGGTAACACAATATATATACTTACACTAGTCTAATCTTACTGTCTTTTACCCTGTCTAAAAGTGTCTAACACGTGTTCAGATCATCTCTTGTATTCCTTTCATATTAGACGGGTATGCCCTTTTAACATTCCTCCGTACAGCACTCCCTCACACAGACAGTTGTCCTGCATTAGCCCCACACTTGCATCTGCAGCTGTGTGTCTCATTTGTATTTTCTCGTGATAAAAATAATACCACAGTTGGTTGTTTAATTCTCAACAGCTCAAATACTGAGTCAGACTTGCAGCCATTTCTGAGTCATGTTTTAGAGAAGATATATTATACTTGTTCTACATTACTATATTTACTATTCATACTAGGTGTTGATTGTACATTTTTTCACTCTTAACTACAATTTTGATCTAAAATAACTTTATTATATACGATTATAAACAGGTCCACAGACTCCCTGTTCAAAACATCTGCACTGACTCACTGCTGCTGGCCCAGTCTCTTCATAGTTCACATAGTAACATGGCACCAGAGCAAGACGCACGCTTTCATTTATGGAGTTTTAACCTAGACTGTTTATGTAAATGGACCACGTTCCAAATACAAAGTGAACATGGACGCACTTCCGGCTCCATTGATTCTGGCTCCAATTCACTTTGTATTGAAAAAACGTTGTCCCATTCTCTAGAACTGCTGCTGTGGGTCTTAAATTGTTCAGATTCACCCACTCTATATGATCCTGGTGTTTATATTTCGCTATTTTGTCCGTAAATAATTTCCTATTCCTATCCCAAATTCACTCCTAGAACAGCTAGCCTCATGAGCTCCATTTGACTGGAACTAAATGCTACGGGTGACGCCATACTCCCTTAGTCAACTTCTTTATACAGTTTTAAATATTAGAAAAATGTTACACAATGTTTTGAAATCTAGAATCTGATTTTTACAAAAAAGTAAGTACATGGGTGGGGATAGGGGGTAGGTGAAAACAAATATTTTCTGAGCATCTAAGTCTCGAAAGCAGAATAAATAAAGATTAATACACAAACATTTATGAGTGTATCAAAATAAAACTTTGAGTAGGCTAATGGTTACACGGGTTACAGCTTGTGTATTATTTGTTAATTGTGTGTCTCTAATTTTGGCAATATTTAAAGCCACAATATGTAAATTTTAGGCCCCAAAATTGACTAAAGTAAAAGCAGGTTGTTTTCATTTTGTTTGTGTTTATTGCTCTGAAAAACATCATAAAACGTCGTAACTCTGAGCGGGCTTGCATGTCCACAAACCTGACTCATATTTAGTCTGGAGAAGGGCCATTGTTTCCATGGAAATGTTGTTCCTTTGAGTATAATCTTCCACAGTATGGTTTTAACTTCATATTTCCATGGAATAATACCACCTCCAAAAAGTTAAATATTGTGGCTTTAAATACAAAAGTAATTTCACCCTAAAACACACTGCAATACAATCTTACCATAACACTTTTATCCTGTTTTCTCTGTGCTAAACACTTACTGAAGATGACAAAACAAGCTTTATGTTGGTGAAGGGTAAAGGGTCCATATTACACTATTTCTGATCTATGTTATAATGTTGTTTCCTCATCAAAAACAAACCTGGAGTTGTGTTTTGTTTCATTCACACATGTTTAACACACACATCCTGCATATTTAGTCGAGTTCTTCTCTCAAACTGAAAAAAAGTTGGTGGTGTGGTAATAGAGGAAGTGCTCCACTGTGTTTTGAAATTCCACACACCTTCACTACAATCTTTTGGATAATTTCAGACCTGGAATTGCCAATCTCTACTGAACTTAAGGTAAAAAGTAGCTGTTAACATGAAAACTACCACTACATGACATCACAAGGTGGAACAGAGCATTTTGAGCTTTGGAGATGTAGACAGACTAATAATAACGGATTAATCAAACATGAATGAACAAAACACAACTCCAGGTATGTTTTCGATGATGTAACAACATTATAACATGGCTTAAAGCTCACAAGAATCCATTTTGCGTAATACAGGACCTTTAATGTGTGCTTTTTTTCTTTTAATCTGATCTCTAGCTGGCCTCTATATTAGTGTCCAAGTCTCAGTCAGGTTTAAATCCTGCATGTCAACAACACTTCCTAACTGTCAAATGGCTGTCTTTACTTAAATTCTTATTTTAATGCCACAGTCACAGTCACATGCAGAACTCCTGACAAAACACAACTCACATAATCTGCTTAAGTTCACTGATATTCCACTAACACTGTTTAGACAATGGACTAAAATAACTCTGGGTTAGACACAATTTAAAATGAATGAACTTGTTGTTTAGTCCCACATTTCTCCTCGACCTCTGACCCCAGTTTGTGTTGGCCGAGCTTAGGCACTTGAATACGTCTTGTTATATGTATTTACAATTTTGTCTTTCGTCATAATGTTTTACAATTTAAAGGTGCATTGTGTAATTTTTCTAGTCCTTTCTAGGAGGGTCCTTCAGATATTTTCTCCATGGAGATGTTATTGCTTTGTCTGGAATGTTTCACAGTATGGCATTAAACCTTTCTATCACCACGGAAACCAAATCAGACCAAGTTACAGGTCAGATCTGCGGAGAGGCGCCCCCGCTCACAGTCAGAATGCCTGTTTTTCAAGGTATTTTTCAGTTATAAAACCAACTGTAATTGAATAAATGTAAAGTAGAGCTGTTTAATGTCATCCTGTGGAACATTTCAGGCAGAGCAATGACATATCTATAGAAACAAGCAGGTTACATAGTGCACCTTAAAGTGATTGGATGTTTTGGCAAGACATGTATAGTAGAGATAGACCGATATTTATACTTTTCAGCGTATCTGTTATCGGCCTTAAATCTCCAGCACAGGCCGATATTTTGTTTTGGTTGATCTGCTGCCTAAAAATACAAACAAAGCTTTATATTAACACAGTGATACAAAGAGATAACTACACAAAACATGTCTACTCAGCTCTCTTAAAGGTTTGTGGTAAAAAAAAAAAGGCTTGGGAGGAGTTTAATAGTAAGTTTAAACTACATAATGAGGGGAAAATAATCAAAATTGGCCCAAAAATATCAACAGAGCTTATTAGCCATTGGTTTCTCTGTAACAGTAACTGCATATCCCACTCAGAGAGACCAGGATTCAAACCCACAACCTCCTTACTGAGAGGTGGGAGACAGGCTAACCACTCTGCCACTGTAACACACTCCACTAAGAGAGATCAGGAGTCTAACCCACAACCTCATTACAGATTCTTCATAAAGTACAGTTCCTTTTTGCACCTTTGTATGACAATTTGGAGCTATTAAGATTTATGGTTTACAATTGTGAATTTTACAGTAAATTACAGTAATTTTGAAATCTTATTTAGTAAACACCGTGACTATTCACTGTGATTTTACAATAAACACATTAGAATGTGAAAAGTCTTCAGTGGTTGCAGTAAATTCTTTCTTATTTCAATACAACTTGGCTGCTACAGTATTGGGCCACTGTATTGTCCCTGTGGCCCTCAGCAGATCGGCTCCTGACTCTTGACCCGGGGATTAAGGGGCCCCTCTCTCACACACACTTACGCACACACATGTTGGTTTTTCCATGCTTTTTGGGGACATTATACTGACTTACATTAACGTGGAGACAAACTCTAATCTAGTGTTGTCAGGATACTAAAATTTCAATCTTGATTTTGACATTAAGGATACTCAATACCGTTCCGATACCACAATGATAATAAAAAGCACTCTTTATTTAGACAACAGAATGTGATTTTCAACATTAAATTATAGTACTTTTTTATATAACCATGTGACCTTATATCTGTGTAATCCCTCAGTCGTCCAGGTAGATTTAATTCATGTGTGTATACTAGTCTATGTAGTCTTCTTTGGTATCGATACCTGCTCAAATGAGTATCGGTACTAGTTTTAGTATCAATTAGTATCAGACTTTTGATACTTTTGACAACCCTAGTCCCCACAACATGATAAACACCTGCCCTCCCAAACTGTCACCCATACGCTGGTGTCAGAATACCCCAGCATGTGCAGCTTTATGTGGGGACAGTGTCAGACACACGGGGGCCCTCACTGCTCCAGGGGCCATATAATCCCCTCTGCACACATCCGTATGGGGACAGCAGACCCCCACCCACACAAAGCCTCACACAGGGGCCCCTCCACTGTCTGTGCCCCCCCCACCCCCTCACAGTGAGAGGAGAGCGAGGGTGAATGTGCGTCAATCACCTGTCCGGAAGATGGGACTGTGCACGGCTGGAGATCGGATGTCCGTGTGAAGTGGAGTTTGGCCTTTATAAAAACAGAACTAGACTGTGGTTTCCTGTGGTTTCCTGTGGTTCTGAGCATCCTCCTAATTATTCACCGCGATGAGTTTATACGAGCTTTTCACAACTTTCAGAAAACAGAGCAAAGATGGAGTTTGCAGACACTGTATTGCCAACAACATCTAGCATGCTAATCGTGCACATCCTCATTCTCCGACAGTAAAATGCTTTATAATTGCAGACAGCACACAACTGTCGCACTTTCACTTCAAGAGCTGCTTATCCGATGCATCTGTACTAGGGCAAGACAAATTCTGTTCAAATATATGGGGGAAAAAATATCGAGTACTCTAAAGGTACAGTATGTAACTTTTTTCATGACCTATCATTTTATTTTAATCCATGTTTGAATCAAATGTATTTAATCTAAGGTGTGTAAATGTAATTTTTTAGTAATGCACAGCTATAATGTTAAATTTTAATATATTCATAAGATAGAGGCTTTTTTTGCTTCTTCCGGCACCTACTTTTTTATCTAGTGTGCTTCTTTTTATTGTTATATGTTATATATGTGCAAAATAAATAAATCAAATATAACTTTTACTGATAACCATTGTAATGCTGATTTATTCTTAATTACAAAAGCATTGGACACGATGTAAGACGATTATCCAATCAGAAAGCAGATGAGTGAATTCTGGAGGTTGTGAGCTTTCACGTGAGACCTGTTCATACCCTGAGAACGACAAAAAAAATCTGTTCTCACTCTGGAGGTTAAAGCACTAGCAACCCAGGTTCATACTTTTTAATCTTATATAGGACAAACAAATACTGAAGGAATACTGACATGATTTAAGAAGTAAATATTATTCTTAGAGCAGCTATCTAACTTTGGTCGAGGGTCTGCCACTTGATTTTCTCCATGGAGTTTGCCTTATAGAATGTGTTTTTTTACTTATTACTATAGTGTCAAAAGTACATCTTGTGTCTCTGCAGCACAAACCACACCCTCCTCCTCCTCCTCTTCCTCCTCCATCTGTCCTGTTTTCAGATCATACAGTTAAAAAGGGCCAGATATGCAGTGACAAAGGGAGGTGTCCAGTTCTGAGCCCGGGGCAGAGGCAGGGACAGTAATCCTGTTCACTCTGAGGGGATCAGAGAGAGGGGAGAAAGAAAGAGGGGAGAGACAGGGGTATTTAACACACACACACACACACACACACACACACACACACACACACACGCACACACACACGCACGCACACACACAGCCAAGAAAAAAACTCATTATTATTATTATTTTTTTTTTTTAAGCTTTTTTACCATGATATAACATTGTACTCTAATCAAAAACATGCCTGAAGAGGTTTAAGATTTCATCCATGCATGTTTGAGTAATCTAGCAATCTCTCCCAGGCCGTATTTGAACTCTCCTTACGGTTAGCTGTAAGATTCTGTCCAATGCTGAGTCCACAAGGCTACGTCACCCATGCTCCCACACGACAATTTCAGAACAATAAAAGTTAACATGGTGATCTAAATGCATTATGTGTGTGCAGTTAATACCCCATAGAAGTAAAATAACCCTTCTTTAAAGACCATATCACGTACATTCTGAGTGAGACTATAGGGGCTGTGTTTTTCCCATAGACATTATCTGTACATGAGTGACCACAGACTGACCGGCTGCTCAAACCCGCCCTCCTCATATTCACACGTACAAACACAACTCACACACAGGTCTCAAACCTATACAAAAACATCCTCTTGTCATTTTTTTAAATTTTTTTTATTTAGAGAGCAGTTGGCACACCCTTGCACATAGACTGGTGTACACACAGACACAGGGATAGAACCAGTGACTTTTAGGTCACTGGGCGATTGCTCAACTGACTAAACCTCTGCCTCTGTGACAGTACCAGGCCACACCAGAGCAGGGCTTGGAGATTTGACCTCTTAAAACACTAGAGCAAATTCTGACTGAACAAAGCCATGTCCTAGATAGACAAAAGACAATAAATGAAACAATCCAAAATATGAGGAATTAAAACTTCTAAAAAGGCACACATTCACACAGCAGTTTCCACACAATCACTTTACTACTACTCTCTATTACTATTATTATAAACTACTAAGTTTGTATGAGCGTATAAGGCTCTATGCACCGTGCGGTAATGTCACCATAGCTGTACCAAGTCCTGGGGCCTAAACATGGCCGCTCATTTAAGTCAATGGACCGAGCTCAACAGCGCATGTCTCCAGCAGTTTATGATTACATTTCACTCTATGGGAAAAATCCTTTCTAGGCAGGAGGGGTTTTTTCGCTGAAGTACCAATGAGTGGCCACCAAGCCAACTCAAGACAGCTCTAAGCAATAGCCTGTCTAGTTATTTGAATAGATCCATGAGTTGTATCTGTTATTTGAGGCTAATGCAACATGCTAGTGGTGTTTTCGCACTTTTGAACTAAAGTTTGCAGAGCACTTTTGTTCACTGTTAGTTTGTAGGTGCAATGAGAGAAGGGCTCACTCTGCGACCAAGACTCCAAAATATCCAAAACTGCTTCATCAATCGCAGGTTGTCTTTGTACCTGTCCCACTGTGATACTCACCATCGCAGGTGACCAAAATTGTACAGTGGACTGTTATTGATATAGTGATAAGTACCTGAGGTATTAGAAAGAATTGATTCTTTTACTTAAAAAAAATCAGTACCTATAATGTGTATATTTAATTTGAGTTTGAGCTGGCACAATGATAATGCTTTACACCAAGATAAAATTCTTCATATCTGAGGAGTTTCACTGTATTCAACACAAAACAGCATCGGATTTGTATCGCCAAAGGATCTGCTGGTTGAGTGATCAGATCCACTGACCCACAGGTTGATTCAAGCTCCCAAAGATGTATGCTGTCATTGTGTCCATGGGCAAGACACTTAACCCCCCCTCACCCCCAGTGTCTGCATACTCTGGTGTATGAATGTGTGTGAATGGGTGAGTGGTTCTTTGACGTAAATCGCTTTGAGGGTCTTGAAGGTGGAAAAGCACTACATAAAAATGTGAGCATTTACCATTTGGCCATCGATATCACAATATATGCCATAAAATGGTATTGGATCAAAACAAAAACAACTCACATCACTTTAAACTGCAGTGATTATCTAGTTCTTGGGATCAGAAAGTCTCAAAAATTACAACACAAAGTAGCCTAACCTCACCCTAAATTTGATCAAGTATCTACAGCTGATATCAATAGAGCTCGTACAGATGACGTCACGCTATCCCAGCATGCACCACCGGGCACCATCTTGGCAGGAATTATTATAAACAAACAAACTAGCCTACAAAACTTCCAGCTTACAACGATGGTAGACTCATGCTGTGCCCCTGGATGCACAAACCACCGAGGACAAGTTAAAGATAGAGCCTTTTATCGCATTCCCAAAGATCCAGCTCGGAGGGAAAAATGGATTTCTGCGATAAAACGGGCAAGAAGCGCGCTGAAGAAAACCGAGCGTTGGAACCTGTCACCTAATGGATGTCGCTTGTGCAGTGCAGTTTAATCTTTGTGAATGATTCACTTGTAATTAAAAGAAGTTCTAAAAACTGTCGCTGTTTCTGCAAATAGCTCGCGGTCTCGCGTCATCATAACTTTAGCCTATGCTAACTAGCAAAATGGTACACTACTTACCCTGGCAGTAACAACAAAACAACTCCTTTGTGGTAAACTCCAGAGTAGCACCTCGATCACGAATCCCGACTGAGTCCATTTGTATCCTTCCAGGCTTTTGTACGCCTTCAGTGAATCTCCGGTGTAGTAAGAAGTAAAGTTAATAAGATAGTTGTAGATATCGGGATATTGGACATTTGGAAGTCCCGAGCCTCCTTCCGCTACCTGAACTACGGTTTTAAAAATCACACCAGGCACTAGATAAGGATCACTAATTTGTAATCTCTGAAGTTTAGTGGTGTAACGATGTTTGTCTCTGTCCGAAAGTTCGTTGCTGGCATCCATTCCTATCGCTGGTCTATGCAAATATCTCAGTCTCTCGCTACTTGCTACTTCTTGCCTGCCAACATGGCGTCGTAAACAAACCGGGTCACGTGACTGCAGGAGGTCTATAGAAGACATCACCCATACAAGACACTAACAAGAAGAAAAACAGACCATATATCAAACCAGACACGATGAAAGCTTTATCAAACTTGTACAGAGAAATCATTGTTTGCTGTCTCAGTAATTGTACATGTAAAGTTTTGAATCTTGGCCAAACCGCACAGACTATAGTTTGAATAACATAACAGTGTGGTATGAGCCATGGCAGACAGACAGTACGTGTGGAGATGGTTTTGAAGTACAGGCCCTGAGGCAGGACTCTGCTCTGTAATCTGCTCTGTCTGTAATCTGAGTGTGAGGAACATCATTGTCTGTTTGTGAAGAAGGTCTGGAAAGCACCTTCAGAATGTTCTCAGGTGTTCAACCACACACCTGTCTACTCCAAAAAGTCTGTACTGACCAGGGAGTCAGTGTAGTTACAAGAGCAAAGATATGATTTTAGACTTTGTGAAGTTACATGTTATCTTTACAGGAAAAATAGGTCTTAAAGGTCCTACATTAAACAAAACTGACTCTGAGCTTTAAGTCGTGTGAATGTTGTTACCTAATCAAAAACCTACCGGTTGTTGAGTTTAGTTTCATTCACGCATGTTAGTAACCCTTTATTGCTATACCTACATCTCCAAAGCTCAAAATGCTCTGTACCACCCCATTATGTCATGAAACAGTAGTTTTCAATTGGTAAATCCAGGGCTGAAATTATCCAGATGATTCTAGTAAACGTGTATGGATGTTAAGAACACAGTGGAGCACTTCCTGTATTATCACATGATATCACAAAGTGGAACATAGTGTTTTCTGTTTACGAGAAGAACTCTGTCTAAATATGCAGGGTTTGTGTGTTAAATGTGTGAATGAAACAACACACAACTCCAGGTATGTTTTAGATGAGGAAACAGCATTAAAATATATCAGAAAATAGCATAATATGGACCCTTTAATCAAATCTATGGAGACTGTTATAGGATAGCATGGATAGGATAGAATAGGATAGCATTTATTGACATATTAGATACTAATAAATGTATTTATAAGATTTTTGGTATCTTATTTAATATTTGAGTAAACTAGATCTGACTGAAAATGTCCCTAAAAATTCAAATTTCGCCTCTTTTCTTCAGTTAAAACTTTAATAACATATTTCAGTGCTGAGCATATAATTTTGTTGTTTCCACGTGAAAGCATGTATATTAAGAGACCAAACTGACCAAAAACCAAAAAATTGAAAAAAAATAAAAAATGAGTGACTGAAGCATAACTACACTATTAAACCAAGACCACTAGCTTTGGTCTTAATTTAAAACAGAAGTCAAGCTTTCTCAGAATGCACAAATAAGAACTAGATCTTCCAAAAGTTAAAAAAAAATTCCTTAATTGACAGAGATGGGTGATACCACAGGTTTTTGGTATTGATACTATACCAAATTCTTTTGAGGGTCATTTGGGGGGTAAGTCACACCACTTTGGTACAAATGAAAAAAATAAAATAAAATCTGCTGCTCGCTAGTGCAAGTAAGAGAAAGATATTTTATTGGTAAACACAACAGGAAAGGCCTTGTTCTTCCTCGACTCTGGTGTTTCAGTTGGTGATCAAATGGTTCATGCTCTCAAAGTATTTCCTCTAGAAGGTTTTCTGTCACATTTGCTGCCACATATGGTGTAAAACGCTGCAGCATCTCAAATGTCCAAAAAAAAGTTGTTAGCTAGCTAGCATCTTGCACAGTTTCCATGGATTTATATTGTTGTACTGACAAATGCTGTAGCAGGGAGTCTGGGAAAGGTTTTAGATGAATACTGTGATTAAAAATGTGCAAATTATAACATAATGATCCACGGGTGTCATAGATTAAAACTTATATGGAATACACATGCATAAAAATGAAAAGTTGGCTGCTGAGGCCTTGAGTGGAAGCAACGACAGCTGTGGCACGAGCTGCACTAGCCAAATCAGTTTAATCACCCATTGACACACAACGGCGAATCCTTTGAGATCTTAGTAAACATGTATTTTGCCAGGGTTTAATCATCCATGACTGACTCCAAACCTCATCCTTTCTCTCCCTGATGCTCCAAAAACACGCCGTTCTTCCCATATGTCCCAAACACTCCGTCCCAGCACAAGCTCCTGCAGATTTACGATTGTACAGCGACATCCCGCTATCATCCGAACCGCTAACTGAGTACAGGAATGAGCAGTATGAGCACTATGCAGCACAGATCAGGTTACTGTCAGGTGGAGGGGACTGCACGCTCTGAAACCCCCTTGCACACGCCGCACTTCACTGCTGTTTAGACCAAAGAGGGAAAACATCTGTATCTGAACTCACCGATATGGGCGATACAGATTAGCAGCATTGTGGTAAATTGGTATTCAGCTAATATAGGGAATAGAAGCTAATCCAGGTTCTATGGTCATTTGGGGAGACACATGTATTGATAATGACCTATTATGACTACTTTACAAAGATGAGTGGGTCTGGAGCTGTGTCCTGTCTCCCTGATTGCAGAGGACGTGATTGACAGGCGGATTAACCAATCAGAGAGACGCATGGTCCATCTGCGTCAAAAACAAACATGGCTGCTTACATGTAAAAAAGGGAGAAAAAATAACATAAAGGACTAAGAAACAGCATGGATTTCTACAGAATCGTATATATTTTGTTTTGAATGTTGCGAGAACTTTCGAGAGGTCCAATTGGAGTCCCTTCTGGAGTCAAACAGAATGTAGAAAGGGACTGGCAGCATGTTTACAGTCATTTTTATTGTGATTTTTTTTTTACAACGTACATTATAAAAAATATGTAAAGTTGACTGAAAAAAAGGTAAAATTTTCGGTTAAAACTACATCAGCCGTTGGAGTTCTCAATAGTAGCATAACCTTTTTATTAAGGATTTGTACCACAAGAACCAATTATTTACCGTCAATTTTACAGTGTTGTTTACAAGGTTTAGACTCATTTTAAAAGCGGCAATAAAATGTCTCTGGGGTAAAATGAAGGATCTCACTCTCCTTCTCTCTAACCCCTCTCCCCCTCTGTCTCTCTCTTCCCCCTCTCTCTTTCTCCCTCCCTGTTTCTCTCTCTCCTTCTGTCTGTCTCCCTCTCTCTTTCACTGTGTCTCTTTTCCCCCTTCTCCCTCTCTGTCTATCTCTCTCTCTCTCTCCTTTTCTTCCTCCTCCTCCTCCCTCTTTATCTCCCTCTCTCCCTTTCTCCCCCTCCCCCTCTTTCTCTCCCTCTCTTGCTCCTGCCCTCCCTCTGTCTCCCCCTCTCTCTCCTCCCTCTCTATTTTTTCCTCTCTCTCTCACCCCCATCCCTCTCTCTTCCCCCTCTTTCCTTCCTCCTCTTTCTCTCCCTGTCTTTCTCCCTCTCTCTCATTTCCTCCCCCGCTCTCTTTTTCCTCTCTCTCTCTAACCCCCTACCTCTCTCTTCCCCCTCTTTCTCTCCCTCTGTCTTTCTCCCTCTCTCTCATTTCCTCCCCCCTCCCCCCTCTTTCTCTCCCTCTCTTGCTCCTGCCCTCCCTCTGTCTCCCCCTCTCTCTTTTCCTCTCTCTCACCCCCCTCCCCCTCTCTTTCCCCTCTTTCTCTCCCTCTGTCTCTTTCTCCCTCTCGCCCGTCCTTCCTCCCTCCTCTTTCTCTCCATCTTTCTCCCTCTCTCTCATTTTCTCCTCCCTCTTTCTCTCCCTCTCTTGTTCCTGCCCTCCCTCTGTCTCCCCCTCTCTCTTTTTCTTCCTTCTCTCTTCCTTCCCCCTTCTTTTCGCCTCCTGTCCCCTTTCTCTCTCTGCTCCTTCTCTCTGTCACATCGCACCCTTCCCCTCCCTCTCTCCCTGTCTTTCTCCCTCTCTCCCCCCCTCTTTCTCTCCCTCTCTTGCTCCCGCCCTCCCTCTCTCTTTTTCCTCTCTCTCTCTCTCTCTCTCTCTCTCTCTCTCTCTCTCTCTCTCTCTCACCCCCCTCCCTCTCTCTTCCTTCCCCCTACTTTTCGCCTCTTGTCCCCTTTCTCTCTCTGCTCCTTCTCTCTCTCTCATCGCTCCCTTCCCCTCCCTCTGTCTTTCTCCCTCTTTCTCTCTGCTCCCTCTCTCTTCCCCCTCCCTCTCTCTTCCTTCCCCCTTCTTTTCGCCTCCTGTCCCCTTTCTCTCTCTGCTCCTTCTCTCTCTCTCATCGCTCCCTTCCCCTCCCTCGGTCCCTCTGTCTTTCTCCCTCTTTCTCTCTGCTCCCTGGGCTGTGGTTCTTGGAGTGGTGTGGTTTCCCTCAGTGACACGTGGCTTTGAGCTCACACACAAACTGGAGACAAACCAGAGCCAATAAAAACCAGGCGAGTTTACAGACAGAGGAGAGTCAGAGGAGAGCTGACCCCGTTCAAAATCAACACATGTTTGGTTTCATTAATTCTGTTTATTTAGTTCTGCCAATGCCGTGGTTTAGTGATATGTTTTGTTTCATCTTGGTTTAGATCTGGTTTAGCTGGTTTTAGTCCTGGTTTAGTCCATATTTTGAGCTCATTCTGCGTCAAGTTCTAATCTAGTCTGGTTTGACCTTATAATTTTGGTTCTGTCTTAATGCTGATTTAATAATTTTAATAATTTAATAATTTTATTCTAGTTTTGGTTATTCCCTTGTTAACTGTATAGTTTAAGTTTGTTTTAGACCCGGTTTTGCTGTTTTTTGTCATTCTGTTTAGCTATTTATTGTTAATTTCTAACTTATTTAGTTACCTATTAAATCCTAGCCTAGTTTAATTCTTGATTTATCTGTGGTCCGAGTTAAGGATGATGTGACTGATTTTTACTGCCATAAAAATGTGAAAAACTTTCATTTTAAATTGTTTGCAGTGGTCCAAAGGTATTCCTCACTTTCTTAACATTTTCTGAGCATCTTAATTATTCACCATGTTAACTTTATAAGCTCTTTTCACAACTTTTAGAGAGCAGAGCGTCATGGTAACAACAATTAGCATGCTAACAGCGCACCAGCATTATACTTCCTGGTTTTTTAGCCAATAAAAATGCTTTATAATTAACCACAGACAGCACACATTGGTCTCATTTTGACCCTAAGGACTTGGGTTACATTATTATCTATACTACCAGGACTGGACCGGGACTGGACCAGGACTGGACCAGGACTAGACCAGGACTATGTTATATCTATACTAGAGCAAAACAACATGGAAAAGTCTATTGCAGCCCCTTAAAGTTCTGTTTTAGTCCTTAAGTCTGATTTGGCCCTGGCTTTGTTTTGCTATTACTCTTCATAATATCAGGAAAAACACAAGCTGGAACTATTTACTGACGCCATACAGAAAGTTATCATCTAGAAAAACATATGATTATTGCATTAAATGGATTAAATATTCTCTTTATCTCCTACTTCTCCAAACCAGAGTCAGCTGGGCCTCTGAATAAAATAAATCTTATGGAAACTTGGACCAGCTCCTGTCCACTTCCCTTTGTGACTCTGCTCCAAAACTAATGTAGCGCTTTTACAGCTCACATGTTGTGATTATATAGGTCTCTATGGTGAGTGCTCTTCAATGGTTCGATCCACTGAAGCCAGAAGTCATGCCCATATTAGGAAAAGGTCAGGAAAGGTAGTCACGCCCATATTTGGAAAAAAGGTCAAGAAAGGGCAATATGGACTTTTTTTTTACGCATGATGCAATATTTTTGTAAACTTTCAAGACCTGTTATATTGTTAAGAGTGAGATCCAGCAAGATAATACCAAATTTAAAGAAATAATTTAAAGAAACACAACTCCAGGTATGTTTTTGATGAGGCAACAGCATTATAACATGGATTAAAGCTCACAAGAGTCAATTTTATAAGCTATAAGACCTAATAGGGCCTTTAAAATCTGCAATATTTTAAAATACTAAATAATCATGTGCATAGCTTTTTACACAAGTTTCAAACACTGATGCCGTCCCCCAACAGGGAGGACTCAATGTTTTAAAAGTCCATAAGGATAAGAGTGGATTAAAGACTACATAAATTTACAAGCAAAAAGTATATTTTTTCAACTTATTGCGAAATTTATTTTAGACTACAGGGGTAAAAATGACTCCACACAGTCTCCTCTGTTAATGGGAAATACTACATCATGCTCCCTCTGCTAGGAACACTGGTGTCTTATGAACAGAAAATATAGGACTTGAATCTGTTTTCCATGCATTATTTTAATTTGACGTTGTCCGAAAAGTTTATTGGTTTAATAGCTTCCAGTGTTTAAACCATTTAAGTCTTTATCTAAGTGTTTTTGTCTTGGCCTTGGTGAACTGGAGTCAAGAGAAGTCGGTGGGAGAGATGAGGTTTTGAATGTTCAGTGTGGTGACAGTCAGATCCAAAGTCAATTTCAGAACAACTCAGAAATCCAAAAATTTCCTATGAACTTAGTGTACTCTCCTCTGCTCGCTAACAAAGGCAAAATGCACTTCTAATAAACTAAAACAATCAAATACAGACAGAGTAAGGAGAGAGGTGAGAAGTGAGGGAATAAATGAGGGAGAGAGGGAAGAAGGGAGGACTGTGAACGTACAAATAAACTAATAAATTACACCAAACAAAGAAAAAAGGAGAAAGGGAAAATGAAGTGTGTCAGAATTTCCTCCAAACTTGAGGTGAACCACAAACTGGTCTCTGTTTCCTACTGCAGGTTCAAACTAGGACAAGACCAGGACTGGACCTGAACTGGACCGGGACTGGACCGTGACTGGACTGGGAGTGGACCAGGACTTGACCAGGATTGAAGCGGAACTAGACCAGGACAAGACCTGGACTGGACCAGGATTAGACCTGGAATGGACCAGGACTGGACTGGGACTAGACCAAGACTGGACCAATACAGAACCCCAAAAAGACCAGGACTGGGCCAGGACAAGACCAGAACAGAACTAGAAGGAGTGGACCAATACAGAACCAGGACAAGACCAAGACTGGACCAGGACTAGATCTGGAATAGACCAGGACTGGACCAGGACTGAACCAGGACTAGAACAGGACTAGACCAGGACTGAATCAGAACTGGACTGGGACTGAACCAGGACTGAACCAGGACTGAACCAGGACTGAACCAGGACTGGACCAGGACTAGACCTGGACTGGACCAGGACTGAACCAGGACTAGATCAAGGACTAGACCAGGACTAGAACAGGACTGAACCAGGACTAGACCAGGACTGGACCAGTACAGGACCTGGACTGGACCAGGACTGGACCTCCTGCATCAAACATTGGCACAATACAATATGATGATCTAAATTAGTTTCATGACATGAAAATTCAGTCATAAGTCTAAAATAAAAAGACATTCAATATAAAAACGTTAAAACAAAACTGCAAATGTGTCCGCCCAATGAAACTACAGTAAATCTACATCCGCAATACTTTCTAGACTATTTATAAGTAGCAGTAGTAGTGGACCATTGGAAATTAATGACCTAGAAAACGATGGCCTAATAAGGACTCCCTTTATAAACCACATATTTCCATTCTGCCCTGGCTCTCTTATAGTGTAATAAAACAAAGCCAGGTAATTTAGGTCTCTGGTTTAAACAAACACAAGACCTGCTCCTTGTCTTGGTATTAGGCACGGTCTTGGATCTGGGTCTGGACTTGGACCGGTCTGAAGTGGTCTCTGGTAAACTCATTTATGAAAGAGAAAAATGTGTCTCTAAAAACACACCTGCAGCGTTCATCAGTGTGCTGTGTTGAGAGGGGAGGGAACTATAGAGTCAACATAACCCAGGTTTGGTCTACTTCTGGTTTGTAACTAGGACCTCTAGTAATTAAAGCTGCACTGTGTCATTTTTCTGGTGGCCTTATTACACTTATATCTATCACCATGGAGATAAGCAGGTAACGCTTTTAGACCAATATACAGGTCAGATCTGTAGAGAGATGACTTTGCTCTTAGTAAGAACACATGATTTTCCATTTAATCATTTGTTTAATAAATATGGGAAGTTTAATGCTGCGTTGTGGAACATTCCAGAAATGGCAATAATATAATCACAGAGACAAACAGGTGGAGAAAAACTGAAAAATTTCAGCCCTGGAATTGACAATCTCTACTGGACTAAAGAACTAAAGGGCAGCTGTTAAATTAAAAACTACTGCTTCATGACATCATAAGGTGGAACAGAGCATTTTGACATGTGTGAATGAAACAAAACACAACTCCAGGTATGTTTTTTAGGAGGTAACAACATTTTAACATGGCTTGAAGCTCACAAGAGTAATTTTTGCGTAATATAGGACTTTAACAGAGACTAAACCAATACCAAACCGAGTCAAATGTAGGACTTAATAAGGAAAACCATAAATAAAATCTGCCTCTTATCCATTTTACTTCCGTAAAACTGAGAACTTTGTGTTGTTACGATTTATTTTATCGGTTATTGCATTAGGCAGTATTGCGGTATCTATTTTTGTGATATATTGTGTGAGTCTTAACCAAACCAAACCAGACTAAATAAAACTAAACAAGGGCAGATTTCTAGTATAGTAATAAAATGGTTTCTATATAACTAAACTAAATTCAAATCAAAATTAACCCAGAAAAACAAAACAGAACGAAGCCAGGGCTAAACTAAAGCTATCTCAGTAATGAAGTAGACCTAAACCAGGTGCAGACCAGGACCAAACCGGGACAATATACTGCCAAAGAAAAACCAACAAGGGACGGTTAAGTGCAGAGGTAGCCCCATATGCTTACAGGTTCACTTGAAACCAAAGCCTGGCTCAGTTTTAAGCCTGAGTCTTACCATGATATGCAGCAGTGAAGATGATGGTCCAGTTACATTCAGTGGAGCAGAGTCACTCCTGGAACAGACAGACAACAAAAGAATGAGGAAATGTTCTGGTGCTGGAAGTGTGAGGTCAAAACTGTACTAGGGTGTCTAATATTAGAGCCCTCCATCACTGCTTGCGGTTTTGGGGTCACGATTTTTCTCAGTTGTTGTAAAAGAAGAAATTATTTTGCACTTTGAAGTACACTGTCGTCATTTGAACCACTCAGGTCTAGACAAAGACTTAACCTTGGCAGTAAAGGAGACCAGACCAGAACCTAATCCTACCCCCTTTTACATTTGATAATTAATAGCTTAATTAAGATGGTAATTTGTCATTTTTTGTCTCCTAAAGTGAATATGACATTGGTTCAGATGGTTTTTCGATCCATGGTCTACTCCTTTATGCCTGGTCTAATTTCTGGATTAAGTTTTAGAATACAATCTGGTCTTGAGTCCGGATTGGATTTCAAGCAGACCCTCCAAGTCTAGACCAGATTCTGGGATTAAGTCTGTACGGTCTGAGGTCTGGTCTGAGGAGTCCTAATTAAGAGCCGTTATCAAGGGACGCCAGATCACAGCGGCCAATCAGAGCCTGTCTCTCGTTAATTAACTCATTAATTAACAACAGTGATAATAATGAAAAGTGTCAGGTCTTGCTAAAGATCAGACCAAAGTGGGATTACAGAGGAGCTGCTTCAGACAAAACAAAGAAAATGTTTTATGTACATTATGGAAAAAGATTAGCAGTTAAAAAATAAACTGGCAAACACAACTTCAAAAAACTCTAATCCAAGGTTGAAGTGACAGATAAAACCTCCTAGACTAAACTATAGCAGACATGGGGCAGTACATCAGGACTCAATCATAAGATTACATTTTTAACTAACAATTTAAAATGTCACTGGATGGCAAGGGCCTATGTAATTTTTAAGGTCCTATATAATACAATATTGACTCTTGTGATCTTTAAGCCATGTTATAATGCTCCTCAAAAACATACCCAGAGTTGTGTTTTGTTTTATTCATACATGTTTGAGTAATCCTTTATTATTAGTCCTTAACAAAATTCATGATGCTGAACCTTGTCATTATTTGTCAGGGATTGGGTCCACAAACCTGTCGTATTAATCTCATGGTCGTGTTTTTGAAGTTGAGTAATGGCAGCACTTTCTGAGGCTATTGTGAAAAAATCAGTTATTTTTGTTCACTTATACTGACAAAGAAGATGTGCCGGTTCAGAGATATTAAGCATAAACCAGATCCACAATGAACACATGAACTCACCCTGTTCGATTAAAATGACATCAACATATTCAACCATATTTGTCTAAAATGTCTAATTGCTACAGAAAGTCTATAAAATAAAGCCAAATGAAAACCAAACCCTATATCCGCTCTTTGTTGTCATAATTGTAAGTACATATATTATTATTTAGACTTGTGTGTGGTTCTGAAGGAGGTCCGTTCTGATCCACTGGTCTGATCTAAGGTTCAGCAGATTTCTGGGTCATATTTTGCCTTCACTTCTGTTTAATGTAAACTTGTTAATTTGAATCAGGACTTTCCCATTGTCCCAGTCTCTGATTTGTGGTTTTCCTGTGACCCTAACTCCATTGTAACTTGCACAGCAAGATGGATTTTCACAAATTTGTGAGTTCACAAACTCCATCTTGGCCTGTTCCCTCTGGTGCGTTAGGGCCACCCACTGGGTGGAGGACCAATCACAGCGCAGCTTTGTGGTTTGTATTGAAGCCAAAGGCAAAGCGCCCAAACTATTTGGTTTGTGAAAAACATGCAGAAGGTAAGGGCTTTGTGCATTTGTGGACAGAGAAGATGTCTGTGCTTTTCCCTCAACTGGACTTAACAAAAGTTAGATTTTTTCGCCTTGTTGTCATGATGTTTTCGCCTTCAGCTCTTGCTGAACAAGGTCTGGAGTAAATTTTAAATGAAAAAAATATATTTAATTTATTATTATTTTTTTTTATTGATAACACATGAGGAATATCTGACAAACTATAAGCTGAGACTGACAAAGTTGAGGAGTGAGAGATGAGTCCTGTGGCTGTGCTTATTGAAGTAATGTATTCTTAGTCTCTTTCAAACCCCAAAAAGGGAGTATCAGTTTCATATACATTTTTCATGATTTAGTATAATTCACAGATGGTACTCAAACAGTATTACGCCTTATTAATATTCCAACTTCACCAGTAGTCGTCTAATATTACAGCAACTCACCATAAATCTCTTGAGTCTGAGTTTTTAGTGCTTGGATCCACTGGTGTCCCTGTGGTGGGTTGTGTGTTGTCACTTATGTTAATGAAAGTAGCCTGATCCAGGCTGTCATCTCCACACGAGCTGTAAATCCTCTCCCGGCTCTGGATTAGACCTGGTACTGTCAGCGCACACAGGTGGAGAGGAGACAGCAGTGTACGCATGAAGAATCTCTAATCCCAAATCTTACATGGAGAAATGGGGTCGCTTACATGAGGAAACAGGAGTTCAACACTTTGATGTTTATGTACTCAAAAAATGCTAGTAAATTAAAATGAAACAACAACTGATTCCTTAAGATTAGAGGCAAAATATGTTCATCTTAAAGAGGGTGTATTATGCAAAATCAAGTTTTTGGCGTTGTCTACCATGTTATAATATTGTATACTTGTCAAAAACATGCCTGAAGCAGTTTTAGATGTCATCCATGCATGTTTGAGTAATTAAGTAGATCTCTCTCAGGCCCTATTCAAACGTCCTCACGGTTAGCTGCGAGATTCTGTCCAATGCTCAGCCCACAAGCCTATTTGTTATATTTATTTTGGATCCCCATTAGTTATTACCACAGCAATAATTATTCTTCCTGAGGTCCAACGTCATCCATGCACCCACACATTAATTCTCCATAAATATACAAAAGCAGGATAAAAAAAAGACTCTACAACTTCCCAAACCTAATGCGATGTGCAGTAGTTTCATTAACTGGATGCATGCTGATTGTACGTGGAGGTGACTTAGCACGGTGAGCAAGGGGAGGGTCTCAGAGCGTTAAAAATGGAAACTTATTAAAGATTTTAATACGCTGTTTTCATCTAATTTAAAAGGTAAACAAATGACAACATGGTGACCTTACTTAAATATGTTATGTGTTAGCAGTTAATACCCCAGAGAAATGTAAAAAAGCTAGATCTGTGCATCCCTAAAGGATCCTGGTTAAGCTCTAGAGAAGGGCCTAACTCCAAATTTCATCACGATAATATTTTGAAAACAACTTTACCAATGGCATTCTACCTAAAGTTGATGGATAAGCCAACTACTGTATATGGGTAGTTATTTACACATTTATAATCCTTCCTCTGCTTCTGCAACTTCCCATTTGTCCCTGTGGTGATGTGCTCCAGTTAAAGCTAAGTGAGTGAAACCCCACCACTGTCTCTGATCCACAAACGTGACACTAATTCTTCAGTCCGATCTCGTGTGGAGAGAATTCTGCTGATGTTGGTCAAAGAGGAAGCAGCAGGAGCTAATGCCATCGTCACATTCAACAACTATCCAATCAAACGTTGACTTACTTACTAACATTTGCTAGTGCCACAAATGCTGTGCTCAACTGACAATTTTATAATGACTTTTGTGAGAAATATGGAGTTTTGCCATACCTCTGAAAACTATTCTCAAACTCACTATGTTATTCATATGTTTGGCCCTATTTCAATTGATTTTAGTGCACGTTCAGGTCTGGTTTTAATCTTGGTTATTTTTCATGTAGGCTATGCTATGAATTCTGATTGTGCTTTAATTTCTTGGGCTCTTTTTAAAGACAATACGGTAAAGTATATTTACCTTGTTGACATGTTTTGGCTGCAAGCTGCAAGCCATCTTCAGACAGTTCTGAAGATGGCAAGAAGTTAAAGTACATAAGAAGACAAAATTAAGATCTTTGGTTTAATTCTGATTGTGGACTGATCGTACGCTTTTATTCTTATTTTATATAATAGTTTAAATTCTGTTTTGTTATGTTTTGTTTTCTGTTTATTTTATTAAAAAATATTAAAAGTTAGTGACTTAGTTGTTTTGTTAAAAAGAAAATACAAGTAGAATGTAAATTAGGCAGGTATGCTATGCTTTTCTTCTGTTAGCCTTTTCAGTCACTGTCATAGACAGTGTATTGATATTGTTGGTATATGTTAAACATTGTGTATAAAATAAAGTGAACTGAAAAATACTTTCAATACACATTATAAACACAAATAATCTACTGTCTGCAAACGGTTCCTTAACATGAATGGTTGAATCCATATTATATTTTTACATGTTTTTATGCATTTTTATACTGCTAAACACTGAACCAACACACGAATCAGCACAGAAGCAGAGCAAGCAACACGACTGAGAGCTTTGTGCACAAAAAACCCCAAAACATATTATTAATATTATTATTATTGCAATGTAACACTTTATTTAGAATTTAGAATTTCATAACTTCCATTTTTAACAAATCTTAGTCTTGGTCATTTCTCTCTGTGATTAATTTGTAGTAAATAAGTTCTCACATATACCTCTGTCATATAATTAAATAAAAGAAGAGCCAGACTTTTGAAGAGATTCAGATCCCACAAAGGAGCTGAAGATCCCATCACTAACATCTATAGAGGTTATATACATGTTTGCTTTGAAATAATAATTATAAAGTACAAATAAATCCACACAAAAAGGCAACAAATACAAAAACACAAACATTCTAAATTTAAACATAGAAAATCTTTCTATTTTCTGTCTCCAGATGCTGCAGTGGGAGACAGGAGCAGCTCCGTTCTGTCAGTGAGTGAATGAAATAATTATTAGTTGGAGGTGAACTTGCTCCTCGTGTCTCTGTGAATCACCATCAGTGAATCATCTCTGGAAATACTGACCCATGCATCAGAATTATGCAGTCTATTAAAGTATCCTTCAATATATCTACAAACAAACAAAAGTTTATAGAAAGTATATAGAAATGTTGCTTTTTGTCAACAATTCACAGACTACTATCTTTGCCTCTAAACTAATCACATCTCAGATCATAAGTCACCTTGGCCTTTCATTTCCTTTATCATCACTAGTAAATTATTTTAATTTTTATTTTACCTTTATTTACCCAGGAGCTCCTACTGAGATTTAGAGAGAGACCTGGCCAAGGTAGCAACCAACACAATAAATACAAAACAGTAAAATCACAAAATATCACGTTATAAAACCATTTGCGTCTCTCAAGAAAACCATACACAAGTCTCGGTCACTACGATTTTCTTATCAAATGACACCGTAGATTCCAATTTAAGATCTTTCTGTAAATTAAATACAGATTTTTCTTATTTATTCATTTTCAAATAAACCAATTACCAAATTATTTTTCTAAGCATTGAACTTTATTCCAAAAAAGGGTCAGGACAAGTATCTCCGCTGAGTCCTCTCAACTTTTCAAATTTGCTTTATACAACTAAATAAACTGTAGAAGAAATGGTAAAGTGGTGCAATGGGTTTGTTTTTGTTTTGGAAATGACTGAAAACTGGACAGAGAAGAAGAATGCTATATGGAAAAAGAGGAGAGAAGGTCAAATACATATATACATACATAATAAGTATATTTATCTTAGTTTGGTCATGGTTTAGCTGCATTTCAAAATATTTCTCAACCATTTTGTTTTCCATTACAGACTTTGTGTAGCTAGCCTTAAATCCACTTGAATTCCAGCTCTTTGTTCATTCCCTGGTTCATAGCTTTTTGTAAATGTGTTCCGATTTTCTCCATAAACCATATGCATTTGTTCTGCCTTCCAGCTCCTCTCTGCTTTGTCCTATCTGCGTTAACTGTCACTAAACACACTTGTGCGCCTCTCATCTCACTGTCAAAACATTTCACTTTGTCTCTTTTGTGGTTCATGATCCGGGCTTCGGAGACCAGGTCTAAACCGGGACCAAACCAGGACTAGTGAAGGCCTATTGTCCCCTGGAATGACAAGTATTTGTGTGATCCTAAAGAGAGAACTTTTCAGTATTCCATCTTGGATTTTGTTTTTGGAACTGTCAGGTCTGTTATTGTTTAGAAAAATGGTAAGGCCTTCATCTATCCTCTCCTCTTCATCCTCTTCTATCAAACCCAACTAACTTAAACTTTTAACAATGTAATAATGTTCGTTCAATATTCACTTACTCAGAGTTGTATTTTGATTCATTCATACACGTTTGAGTAACATGAGACTTGGGTGCTCAAAAAACATCTGTTGTCCGCCCACTTCTCTGTACTTATTTGTGGTTATTCATAATTAAAAATGTCATGTCACCATTTTTCGACAACAAAAACACATCGGTTGCTATGGTCACAATAAGTAATAATGAAGTTCCACAGTTCTGACCAGTTTCCATTATTAAGTGTTTAACACACAAACCCTGTATATTTATTTCATATGTATTTTTTCTGTCAAACTGAAAACATTCTGTTCCACCTTGTGATGTCATGTGGTAATACAGGAAGCCCTCCACTGCACTCTATACACCTTCACTAGAATCATTTTTGTAACTTCAGACCTGGAATTGCCAATGTCTACTGAACTAAAGGTACAAGGAATCTGTTAACTTGAAAACTACTGCTCCATGACATCACAAGGTGGAAATTGGAAGTGCAATTTGAGCTTTGGAGATATAGACAGACTAATAATAAATTACTTTATTTTAATTTGCTCAAACGTGTGAATGCAAAAAAAACAAAAACACTCCAGGTATGTTTTTGATGAGGAAACAGCAGTGTAACAATGCTTAAAGCTCAAGGGTCAATTCTGTGTAATATAAAACCTTTAACAGTTTATGCACCAATAAAGTCACTATCTCTTTTGTAAATCAAAGGCTTTTGATACTATAAACTATACAATATTACATTTATGATGAACATCCTTTCTCTGAATCACTCTTGTTTTCACAGACTTCAGATTTGACCCAGTTCATGTTCTGGCCCCACACAAAGATCGGCAAGACTCTCCCAGCTAAATTATCTTCAACACAACTTATTTAAATCTGGTTTAAATGGGATTAGAACCAGACTTCCAGATCCTGTAGAGAACCTGTCAGCACCAATCAGCCCAGATTTATACCATACACTGGAGTTCATCTTTTAAAGCTCCTGTATTACGCAAAATTGACTCTTGTGAGCTTCTAGCCACGATATAATGTTGTAACCTCGTCAAAAACAAACCTGGAGTTGTGTTTTGTCTCATTCACACATGTTTGAGTAATCCTGCATGTTCCACATTGTGATGTCATGAAGAGGTAGTTTTCAAGTTATTGTTTACCTTTTGTTCATTAGAGATTGGCAATTCTGGGTCTGAAATCATCCAAATCATCCAAATCTGGTATTATCATGTTTTCTTTCTTTGCAACTAACTTTTTTCTCACTAATAACTTGCAGTTCAAAGCCAAAATTACCTGATAAAGCCATGTATTCATTTTTATTCCCTTTTTCCTTTTAAAAAGTAACTATATTTTGAATACCACCAAATGAAAGAGTAATTGTCCTGGAATACAGTTGTTTCCCAAAGCTGATTATGAACTTCTATCACTCAGTATAGACAAACTAACTCCTTAAGTGTTACATTCTACTATTCATTTATCGCAGCTCATGTCTTTTTTTTATATATATATATATACATTTAGAATAGGGTTTTTGGGGAGATTATTGTGTCAGTAGCATAAATTTGTTTCCATATTATCATTTATCGTCTATATTTACTTGCACTTCAAAATCTGTTATCGTCACAGGGCTAGAAATTACTCTCTGAATTTTTTGGTATCCGTCCCATGTCAAAGAAATTATAGCATTAAAATTCTTAACAAAACCCTGCCTACATACCACCTCATTATATTGTGATGGCCTAATTAGTCACAATTGGAAAGCCTTTATGATGTCTTTAAAGCCTGCCACACTGAAACCTGCTAATGAGACGAGGATATACAAACATATGGGACATGAAAGAACAGCCCCTCCCACTCAGGCGGGACTCACTGGACCAGAGACCCCCTTCTCTTCCTCCTCTTCCTCCTCCTCATCCCCCCATACTGCACAGACCACCAGAGCCAGGACTAAAGACCGGACCACACCTGGCCATAAACCAGGTCCAGGTTGTGGTTAATGACAGTAATGGCTTCTACAGGAGGTGTGCATGTTTTATAGATGGAGATGTTACTGCTTTGCCTGAAATGTTCCACAGTATGTCATTTAACTTGCTATTTATTCAATTATAACAACAGTGTTTAATAACTGTACTTTATCCTGCTACTATATTGAAGGGCCCATATTATTTTCTGATCTATGTTGTAATGTTGTTTCCTCACCACAAACATACCTGGAGTTGTGTTTTGTTTCATTTACACATGTTTAACACACAAACAAACCCTGCATATTGAGGCTCTCAAAAGGAAAACACTCTGTTCAGTCTTGTGATGTTGTGTGGTGATAAAAGAAGTGCTCTTGTGTTTTTAAACTCTTTTATTTTCAGCCCTGGAAATCTATGATACAACTGCGAGACTACGACCAGCTTTTATGTTGTTGTGTCCTTGGGCAAGACACTTCACCCCCTCTGTATGAATGAGGTATGTGAGTGGGTCCTGGATTGGCAACCACTTTTCTGTCTTCCCCTTCTCCAGCTGTGGCCTTATAATTATCTCTCAGTGTGGCGGAGCGAAGGAATAAAGAATTGTAAAGAGCCTTATAGTGAATGGAAAAGTTCTATATAAGACTAATGCATCATCATTATAGCATTATACTTGATTTTTGCCTTCAGACTCTAGGAAATATGGGAGGAAAGGATTGTGGAGATGCAGTATTTTCCATTGGTCTGTGTTTCCATAAAGTTCAAATGAGTTTACCAGCAGTAGTTTGAACCTGCAGCTGTGGCTCTTATCTGGTCATTCAATTCTTGTGAAAAAACTATGAAAAAAAAACAAAAAACTGGAAAACTACTGACTCGTGACATCACAAGGTGGAACGGAGCATTTTGAGCTTTTTAGATGTAGACAGACTAATAGTTAAAGGTCCCGTATTACACAAAAATGACTCTTGTGAGCTTTAAGCCATGTTATAATGTTGTTACCTCATCAAACACAGACCTGGAGTTTGTGTTTTGTTTCATTCACACATGTTTGAGTACTCCTTTATTATTAGTTTTCAAATGTCTAAAGCTAAAAATGCTCCGTTCCACCTTGTGATGTCATGAAGTGGTAGGTTTCAAGTTAACAGCTACATTTTATCTTGAGTTCAGTAGAGATTGGCAATTCCAGGACTGAAATGATCCAAATGATTCTAGTGAAGGTGTATGGAGTTAAAAAACACAGTGGAGCACTTCCTGTATTACCACATGACATCACAAGGTGGAACAGTGGAGTGTTTTCTGTTTGAGAGAAGAACTCAGCCTAAATATTGTGTGAATGAAACAAAACTCAACTCCAGGTCTGTTACTGATGAGGTAACAGTATTATAACATAACTCAAAGCTCACGAGAGTCAAATTTGTGTAATATAGGACCTTCAGTGAAAAATATATGATACAGTTGTGAGACTGCTACTAGCTTTTATGTTGTTGTGTCCTTGGGCAAGACACTTTACCCCCTCTGTGTTTCCATGAAGTTCAAATGACTTTACCAACTGCAGTTTGACCCTGCAGCTGTGGCTTTTATCTGGTCATTCAGCTCTCATGAGGAAACTATGAACTGTTACTACTACTACTACTACTACTACTACTACTGCTGCTACTACTACTACTACTACTACTACTACTACTACTACTACCACTGACACTGCTCTCGTTCGTTTCAGTTCCAGTTCAAGGCAGTTTCACATGAAGTTGGTTATTTTTTCGGTTAATAACGTCTCCATCTGTTAAAGATACAATATGTAACTTTTCTGGATAGGGTCTGCCACCTGCTTGTTTCCATGGAGATGATATTGCTCTGCCAGGAGTTTTTCATAATCCAATCAGACAGGCAGGGTACATTCTCAAACTGAAAACACTCCACCTTGTGATATGACAATACAGGAAGTGCTCCACTGTGTTTTTAAACTCCATACGCCTTCACTAGAATCATCAGGATGATTTCAGCCCAGGAATTGCCGATCTCTACTGAACAAAAGGTAAAACGTAGCTGTTAACTCGAAAACTACCACTTCGTGACATCACGAGGTGGAACAGAGCATTTTGAGCTTTGGAGATGTAGAGAGAGTGATAATAAAGAATTACTCAAGCATCTGTGAATGAAACAAAACACAACTCCAGGTCTGTTTTTGATGAGGTAACAACATTATAACATGGCTTAAAGCTCGCAAGAGTCAATTTTGTGTAATATAGGATCTTTAACGGAAGTGAAAATTAAGTTTTATAGGTAAAGCTTGAATTCTCTGGCTGGTTGCATATCTCTTCTAGCACACACTTTCCAATAAAAACGCATAGCACAAAGCAGACTAAAAATAAAGAGTGTATATTATAGAAAAGTTCAAATGCAACAAAAACCATTGCCCACTGCTAAATGATCCAAGGATGCAGCAAATCCTTGAATCCTCTCTTCCCTCTCTCCCTCTTTCCCCTCTCCCTCTCACCTTCTGTTGTGTCTGTGCAGTACAGCGGCCCGTCCTTGGCCTTGCCTCCTCCCCCTCCCCCACGCGCTCTTCATTTGCTCTAATTGAGAGTGTCCCAGGACGCAGGGGATCACTGATAACTGCCCCCCTCGATCTGAAACCCACACCAGCGCTCCCGTCTCAGTGCTAAAGAGAGGGCGGGGTCGGCTAAACACAGGCAAAACCCTACAGGAGAAGTTCAGCATGTTAGAATAGATATTTATTCACCTGTGCATTTATATTTTTTGGATTATAAAGCAAGGACATGCCAGATCAGGGATTCAACTCACACCCTCCTTACTGAGAGGCAGGGGACAGGCTAACCACTCTGCCACAGTAACAGTGGCATAAATAACGCAAAATTGAGTCTTGTGAGCTTTAAGCCAAGTTATAATGTTGTTACCTCCTCAAAAACAGACCTGGAGTTGTGTTTTGTTTCATTCATGTTTGAGTAACTCTTTATTATTAGTCTGTCTACTTCTCCAAACCTCAAAATGCTCTGTTCCACCCGCTGATGTCATGAAGTTTTCATGTTTTCACCTTTAATCTTTTGTTTAGTAGAGATTCCAGAATTACAGAGCTGAAATCATCCCAGTGATTCTAGTGAAGGTGTGTGGAGTTTAAAAACACAGTGGAGCACTTCCTGTATTACCACATGACATCGCAGATCGAAAAGAATGTTTTCTGTTCGAGAGAAGACCTCTCAAAGTCCAATCCAAATAAAAGAGTCTGAGATATAAATTTTAAATCACAAAAAGCTGTGGGTTAAACTCCCTTTGTTGTGAATAAAAATAATGATTGTCTAAAATATCAGTTTGTCCTGTGTAAATGTAATAGGGCTTGTTAGGGTTTTGAAAGCTCAGTGGAGGGGGTCTCACCTGGGAACAGTGTGTGTGTGTGTGTGTGTGTGTGTAGGTGTGTGTGTGTGTGTGTGTGCGTGTGTGTGTGTGTGTGTGTGTCTCTGTATGTGCGGAGGGGAGGGGTTCTAACGAGACACAACAAAGACATCTGTCATCGATCGACCGGCGCTCCAAATCACTGCTGATAATCCACTCCCATCCATCACAGACAAACACACAGACGCACACACACAGAGACACACACAGACACACACACACACGCTAATGTGGACACTGTTAGCTTACTTATCATTGCAAAGTCATATTAAAGGCCCTAATTCTGATTTTCTTCTTGTGTATTCGAGCAAAAGCTTTGTGCTGTCTAATTATAAAGTGTTTGTTTTTTTTTCTTTTTTTGTTGTCTGAGAATCTGAAAGTGCTTGTTATTGTTATTGTTGTTGTTGTTGTTAGCACTGTCGTAATGGTAAAGTCTGCTCTGGGCTCTGAAAGTTGTGGAAAGTGCTTTTAAACTCATTACGGTGAATAATTAGCATGCTCGGAGTTTATACGGTAAGTGAGGATTCTGTTTGGACCACTGCAAAACATTTCAAATGAATTAGTTCTGCTTTCACATCATAATCATATCACACATAAAAAAGCACGGAAAGAGTGGTAATCTGGTTATGACCGCCTTTGGTGGGGCACAATTTTGTGTTCACAGGATTATGATTTTGTGAAGATTGTTTGTCATTTAGCCAACCACCTAAAACACACACATTGTTCTTGCACAGAATAGATGCTAACATTATAACAACTACACCTTTATTAGCCATAATAAACTCATAATGAAGACAAAGTTCATTAAGGCTTAGTAGCTACTTATTTGATATCAGAACCTTTAACCTTTAATTAAGTAGTTACTAAGTTGGACACATTATTAATGAATAAACTATTTGTTCATTGGGAATGAAGTCTTTGTTCATGCTTTATACATTAAGGTCTAGGTCTAGTTCTTATAAAGAGGTAGGCTTTAGTGGAATACATTTTTACCTCATTTAAATTTTATGCAAATATATATTTTTATAATTGGCAGAAAATGACTGAAGAGTCTTTGAATACATTTGGTCTTGTTTCTTGCAGAAGTATCGAGCTCCACCTTGCTCCGCTCTGCCCTGTTCCTCCTGACTGAACCCTGAATATGTGAAGACTAAAACTGCTCTGGTCTCATTAGAGCTGAAGGTGTGTCTCATCGCCGTGGAAACAGACGAGTGACTGACAGGTGAGAGACTCACTGAGCGCGCTCAGTAGGGGAGAGCTGTACTGAGCGCGCTCAGTGGGACAGACCCTCGTTATCTGTGTTCAGCGAACAGCCTTCCCCAGGGACCCAGACGAGACTAGAGAGAGGAGAGGGAGAGAGAGGACTGAAGAGACAGAGAGGACTGAAGAGACAGAGGAAGAGACAGACGACAGAAGAGAGAGAAAGGAGACAAGAGAGAGAAGACAGAGAAGAGAAACGACAGAAGAGAGAGGACTGAAGAGACAGAGGACTGAAGAGACAGAGGAGGCAAGAGAGAAAGGAGAGAGAGAAGAGAGACGACAGAAGAGAGAGAGAGAGAGGACTGAAGAGACAGAAGACAGAAGAGACAGAGGAGGCAAGAGAGAAAGGAGAGAGAGAAGAGAGATGACAGAAGAGAAGACTGAAGAGACAGAGGAAGAGACAGACAACAGAAGAGAGAGAGGAGAGAAGAGATAGAGGAGAGAGATGTTCTTATGCTAAATACTTGGACAATACTGACAGTTCTTCTAAAAGGACTGAGTGTCAGTGTATTTGCAAGTGAATTAAATGAAAGGCCCTGTACACAATTCTTCCACACATCTAGTCACAGTACTATTGTATAAGCAGCTTTTGCATCTAATTATAAAGCGTTTTATTGTCCGATAATCAGGAAGTGCATGGTCAGCATGCTAGGTGTCTCAGTTAATGAACTCAGACTCAAAATAATGCTTGAAATCCCACATAAGGAAAGTGAGGAACAGCTTTGGCCCACTGCAAACCGTTCAAAATTAGTTCTGTTTTTCACATTTATAAGATACTAAAAACCAAGTACAGGGACTTTAAGTGTCCATCACAACAAAGAATTGCAAGTAAGCAACAAAATGTGTAGTGTTTCTATTCATGTGTAGGGCAAGTCACCTCATGTTTTTTGGCATTCAAGTGGTTTTAAAACAGCCCACTTAGCACAGCCAGTTGGTTTAACACATTTTTGTTTTGAAAGCCAAGCAATTGAGAAACCTTATAATAACAGTTTGTGAATTCATTTATCATGTTAATCATTTGGCTCTGTAACTCCTAACTAGCTCAGTCTGGAGTATGTCACGTCTTAAACAAAAATTGGCTAAAATAAAAGCATGATTTTTCATTTTGGTTGTGTTTAGTGCAGTGAAAAACATGAATCTTTCCTCTGAAGTGGCTTGCATCACCACAAAGTCATTATTAACCCAACCCACGCGTCCACAAGCCGGACAAAACAAACTCCAAAGTTCACTTCAAAACTACCAAGAACTACGTATCTACTTCCCATTTGATCCCAACAGATTTGAAGACCACACCTGGGTCAGGTTTGGGCACAACACATCCACATACAGAGTGTGGCAGAGAACATTCTCTCCATCGAGTCACTCTGACCCGGGACCAAACACTGAGCTGATTCCCTGATGAGAGGATGAGGAGAAGAGGAGATGAGAGGATGAGGGAGGAGAGAGGAGATGAGAGGATGAGGGAGGAGATGAGAGGATGAGGAGAACCAAGAGGAGGAGAGAGGAGATGAGAGGATGAGGAGAACCAAGAGGAGGGGAAAGGAGATCAGAGGATGAGGAGAACCAAGAGGAGGGGAGAGGAGATGAGAGGATGAGGGAGGAGATGAGAGGATGAGGAGAACCAAGAGGAGGAGAGAGGAGATGAGAGGATGAGAGAGATGAGAGGATGAGGGAGAAGAGAGGAGGTGAGAGGATGAGTAGAATGAAGCGGAGAGAGGAGATGAGAGAATGAGGAGAACCAAGCAGAGGAAGAGAGGCAAGCAGAGGAGAAAGGAGATGAGAGGATGAGGAGAACTAAGAGGAGGAGAGAGGAGATGAGATGATGAGGAGAACCAAGCGAAGTAGAGGGAGAGGAAAGGCGCTCTGATGAAACTTTGATGGGACAGGCTTCTGCTCTCCACTGCAGCCTCTGGGTCGATATTCGCGTCAGAAAAACTTAAATATTTCACACACACATGACAGCTCCTCCTATAGAAACACTGTGCTCGGATAAAGAATTAAAGACGGAGGCGGTGGAAGGATACAGGGCAAAGATCAGAGCAGGTTTTATGGAGGAAAAAAATTTTTTACGGTTTGAATGGTAAGGGAACTAAGGGTTTAAAAAATATGAATCTCAACATTTCTACCTATGGTCTTGCTTTTGTTGGATTTTGTTCAGCTTCTCTTCTATCAGCACAAATGAGAATGAGTTACAGGTCAGATCTGTGGAGAGGCGACCCCGCTCACAGTCAGAACACCTGTTTTTTCTAGGTATTATTGAGCAATAAAACCATGTGTAATTGAATAAATGTAAAGTAAAGCTGTTTAATGTCATACTGTGGAACATTCCAGGCAGAGCAATGACATTTACATAGAAACAAGAAGGTGACAGACCCCCTACCAAAAAGTTACATAGTGCACCTTTAATATCTCAAACTTCCAGTATATCAGATCACACACACGCTGCAAAAAGGTTCATGTATTCATTGGTCTTATCACACATCACTAATTGTTAATCAAAGGGCCCATATTAAGCTATTTTCTGATCTATGTTAAAATCCTGTTTCCTGATCAAAAACAGACCTGAAGTTGTGTTTTGTTTCATTCACACATGTTTAACACACAAACCCTGCATATTTATAGCCTTTCTAAAACAGAAAACACTCTGTTCCACCTTGTGATGTCATGTGGTAACACAGGAAGTGCTCCATATACCTTCACTAAAATCATTTGGATGATTTCAATTCTGGAATTGCTGATTTGTATTGCATTTAAGGTAAAGGCAGCTGTTAACTTGAAAACTACCATTAAATGACATCACAAGGTGGAACTTTTGAGCTTTGGAGATGTAGACAGACTAATAATAAAGGGTTACTCAAACAACACAGGAGATAACGACATATTAACATGACGTAAAGCCCACAAGAGTCAGTTTTGTGTAATATATAGGACCTTTAAACTGATAAATAAATACATTCAGCACAATTCTCTTTTGTTTATGGCCAATTCTGCAAATGATTACAACAGGGCTAGACTGATTATATTATCTATCTCCATGCAGATCTCTGGTGGGGAGATATGTTTTATATGCACTGGGGTAGAACGACAGAAGAGTGACTGCCATTCTCTGCCCAAGCCTTACCCGGTCACCACCAATTACACATCTAAATATTATGAAGTATCTTGCCAAAGGACATAATGAAAGTATGGGAATTATGGAAGTTTTCACCTCAGACAATTCAGTTTTCTTGTATTTGTCTCTCATTCTAGCGTGTATTTCTCTGTAAAACAACATCAGAAATCAGTTTTTGTTCCTATACGGTCGAGCCTCCTACATGCTGCAGTGTGTGTCCCTCCTCTCTGCTCCGGTCTGTGTAGGGTTCACCGTGTGTGGGGTTAATGGGTTTGGGCAGTGGGCTGTGGCTGTGGCTGGTTCACCCCACCTTCACCTTATCTCCGCTCTGCACCAAAATACTACACACACAAAACACACACGTCTCTTAAAGTCACACACACACTCACATATACAGGCCTGTTACGATAATTACGATATCAACTTGGCGTTCAACTCATGACAGATGTAATTTCCAAATTCAAATCGAAATTTATCTAGCGTACTTTTTTCTTTGTACTAGTGTTTTTTTTGGTTATTTTTTTCTGCAATATGATTATAATATGATTATCGCTGTAGAAGGTTGAGTTATGAACCAAAACTACACATCTAATTACTAGTGAGTGGTTTTTTTTTATGATATTGTACATTTAGAATACTTTTTTGGGAATAATTCAACTTTATGGATTGGTTTCAATATTATCGTTCATATATCGCACAGGTTTACAGTTATATAGGTGTCTCTAAATGTCCACAGACACATGTAAAGGTGCACGCACACACACACACACACACACACACACACACACACACAGTGGGACGGGTGTGGCCTGTGTGAATGCCTGAGAGCAGGTTAAACGCAGGTCAAACTGTGGTAATATGACGCTATAATGTTGTGCTAATGGAGGACTAGCGATTGACTGAGGCCCGTAAATTCGACACAGACGAGAAGATTGAAGTCAAACCTGAACCGCCGTATCATTGTGACCACTGACAACATTTGTAGTTTGAAAAAAAAAAAAATTATTTGAGGTTTTTTTGTGTGATTTTCTTAGAATTTTGATTTTTAAGAGGGCATTTCAATTCTGCGTTCCTTGTCAAAAGAACTCTCTGCCATGTCAATTACACGTCAACAAAAACAAAGACGCACCGTGTAATTTTTCTGCCACCTGCTTGTCTCCATGGAGAGGCTATTGCTTAGAGTGTTCCACAGTATGGCATTAACTTTATCTAACTCCATGGTAACAAGTAAGCATCGACACCAAGCCAAGTTACAGGTCAGTTCTGCGGAGAGGCAATCCCGCTCTTAGTAAGAATGCATGATTTTCAACAATGAAAACACCCTCAATGAAGTATTACTAAATAGATCTGTCTAATGCCATGCTGTGCAACATTCCAAGAAAAGCAATAACATCTCCATGGAGACAACCTCCCACTAGAAAGGTTACGTAGCGTGCCTTTAAACCTGGGAAAATAAGGTAATACAAATAGGTTGCAGAGGAGATAAAATAGGAGATATACTGTAGATACTCACTAAAACTTAAAGACTCACTTAACTTAAACAAAATGTTAAAATATTAAGAAGAGAACTTTCTCGTCCATGTATTTGACAGACAACAACTTCGTAATATCGTAATCTTGAATCTTTTACAGCGTATTTATGAGCTTCTTCCGTCTGCTGCTTTGAACATCTCCTCACAGACATTAGATAAGATAACAGTCAGGAATATGGACCATTCTTTTTATAGACACCACACAAT
This sequence comes from Taenioides sp. WSHXM2023, assembly GCA_029959045.1. NCBI lineage: Eukaryota > Metazoa > Chordata > Actinopteri > Gobiiformes > Gobiidae > Taenioides > Taenioides sp. WSHXM2023. Next base: position 27,888,204 of record CM057086.1, read on the forward strand.
GCTTTTAAAACACCTCTCCGTTCTCCAGAAAACCTTAAACCTATTTAGGCTTCACTTTCAAGTCTAACATTATAAAAGCACCACTAAAAATACATCTTTACTTCACTTCCTGCTTTAAGGTCTGCTGTCCTGATTCAGTCCATGTGTGATACAAACATATAATAAAGAAGACAGAGTGCACAGAAGATAAAGTCATAGCTTTTTACGATCTGCAAATGAGAAATCCCAGCTTAAAAATAAACAATGAATTATAGTTTAAAGATTTAGAAATTGGGGGAGGGGGACAATCCTAAGGGAATTGTTAATATTTTCAAAACAATACTGCTCCTAAATGTGGAAGTTTTATGTTTTTATTACAATTATTGAGCATTATGTGTTTCTGAATGTACATTATTTACTTTAAAGGTTTAAAAAAGTAATATTACGTTAAAGGTGCATTGTGTAACTTTTCTGGTCGACATGGAGATGTTATTGCTTTGTCTAGAATGTTTCACAGTATGGTATTAAACATTTCTATCATCATGGAGGCCCAACCCAACTAAGTTACAGGTCAGATCTGTGGAGAGGTGACCCACGCATCAACCACCTGTAACTGAATAAATGTAAGGCAGAGCTGTTTAATGTCACACTGTGGAACATTCCAGGCAGATCAATGACATATCCATAGAAACAAGCAGGTGACAGACCCACAACCATAAAGTTACACCTTTAATTTGTAATATTTAATGGATTTACACCTATTTTGAGTTAAAAGTGTAACTTTTCTGGTAGCTGGTCCACTACTGCTTGTCTCCATGGAGAAGTTATTCCTTCGCCAAGAATATTCCACCCTATGGCATTAAACTTGCCTATCACAAGCAGGTAACCCCGCAAACCCAAATTACGTGTCAGATCTGTGGAGAGGAGACCCCGCTCACAGTAAGAACGCATGTCTTTCAAAGGTATTTTCCTAGCGATAAAAACACCTGTAATTGAGTAAATGCAAGATATAGAATTGTAATGCCATACTGCGGCACATTCCAGAAAAGTTGCACAGTGCACCTTTAAACATCACAAAAAAAAAAAATCTTCAATATGAAAATCGTACATTAACACCAGTCCAAAACTCGACGCAAGTTTTGACAAATCCTACATATTTGTTTAATGACATCGTCTTTTCCACACAAAACTATAGTTCTTATAAAACAATGCATTCTTTTCCTCTTTTCCACTTTCCAAATATTACACCCCACACAATCCGCATCAGAGTGAGACCTCACCTCCAGCGCGCATCGCCCTGCCTTTTCGTCTGGTCCGCTGGTTCTGCAGGTGCTCAGGTCTCCCCTTGTAATCCTCACTCAGTTCATTTCCTACGGACAGATCAGCAAACCAGAAATACCTCTTTTAAAAAATACTCCAGTTATCATAGTCATTCATGTACTCCGCGTGCTCGAAGGGTATTGTCTTGCATTTGAGAGAGGTGTCCGTTCTCGGGATAGAGGAGAGAGAGGGAGGAGGGAGAGAGAGAGGGAGAGAGGGAGAGAGGAGGAGGAGGAGGGAAAACAGGGGCACTTCTCTTAGGACATCCCACTCAGAGCCACTCCCTTTAAGTCCAGAGGTGGCGTTTACAAGCCGAGAGGAATGAAGCGTGACCGCGTTACTATAAAAACAAACGAGACAACAAGAATTCATGATATGCAAAATTATAACATGGAATTTGAATGATGTAATGTGCGTTCCTCATATATATAAAAAAAAAAAAATCATACCTGGAGTTGTGTTCCATTTCAGGTTTGTTTGTTTGTTTGGGTTGTCAGTGTAGAAAATCAGATACTAATCAATACTAAAACTGGTATCGAAACTAGATACTCAAAAAGTCACATTCGCAGGACAGAAATGAAACTTTCCTGAACAGTTTTAGAAAAATCTTTAGTTGTATCAGAACATGGACCACTGAGGGATTACACAGATATAAGACCACAAGGTAAAAAAGAAATGTGTAAGAATATAAGAATATAATATAAAAGAAAGTACTACTACATTCTATTGAGAAAAAGACTAAAGAAAGAGTGTTTTTGTCATCATCTTAATATCAGAATTGGTATTGAGTATCAAGGTATCAAGTCTATTTCTTAGTTGAGTTTGAAATTTCGTGGAGGTTGTGGGTTAGACTCCTGATCTCCTGTTTGTGTGTCACTGTGTTTTTTTTTTACTGCTCAAACTAATTGCCACTGTTTGTGTTAATAAAGTTGTCTGAATCTGAATCTCTCTGAATGGAGTGTGCATGCCTTCTTCTCCTCCTTCTTCTCTTCCACCTTCACCTTGTCCATCTCTTCCACATTCTCCTCCACCACCTCCTCTACCTTCTCCTCCTTCACCTTCACCTGTTCCTTCTTCTCCTCCTGATCTTTCTCCTCCTCTACCTTCTCATCTTCCACCTTCTCCTCCTCTCCTTCATCTCATCCACACTCTCTTCTTCCTCTCCTCCTCCTCCAGTTCCTTCTCCTCCTCTACCTTCTCCTCCTTGAACGTCTCCTTCTTCACCTAGTCCTCCTTTCTTCCACCTCCTCCTCCACTTCCCTCTGCTCATCCACCTTTTCTTCCTCTCTTCCTCCTCCTCTACCTTCTCCTCCTCCTCTTTCTCCTTCTCCTCCTCTCATTCTCCTGCTTCACCTCCTCCTCCACCTTCTCCTCTTCTCCCTCTCCTCCACCTCTTCCACCTCCTTCTCCTCCTTTACCTTTTCCTCCTCTCTTCCACCTCCTCCTCCACCTTCTCCTCTTTTCCCTCTCCTCCTCCTCTTCCACCTTCTTCTCCTCTTTCACCTTCTCCTCCTTCTCCACCTTTTCCTCCTCTCTTCCATCTCCTTCTCCTCTTTCACTTTTTCCTCCTTCTCCACCTTTTCCTCCTCTCTTCCACCTCCTCCTCCACCTTCTGCTCCTCCACCTCCCGTCTCCATCCAAAGACATGCACGCACAGGTGGACTGGAGAATCCCAGCACTTGTATAAGCCGCTCTTTGAACACTCTGTAAGTGCATAAACCAACTGTGAGTGTGGTAATGATTTACAGACAGCCTCCTTCAGCAAACACCCTGGAGACAGACACATTAAACCAGACTAAATGAAAGTAAAATACACAACACAACACATAAAAAACACGTATTTAATTTACACAACCTTATTTAACTTTTTATGGTCTTTACCTTTTTAATTATTGTCTTAACATGGACTAGTGGAGTTAAATTAAGCTTTATTTTATATTCATGTTGTTTTTTTGTTGTTTGTTTGTTTTATCTGTATCTTGCAGCACTTTGGAAACTGTTTTGTTGATGAAATGTGCTGTGTAAATAAAGTGGATTAGATTGGAACAGTAAATACAAACAACTTAGAGCAGTACAGTGAGTAATGCATTGAATGATAAAGTGATAAAGGATTTGTTATTGGTGGTGAAGAGGAGGAGATGGAGAGGCTGAGGGTTCTGCTGCTGCGGTGGAGAGAGGGAGGAGGAGCAGCAGGAAGAAGAAGGGGAAAAGGAGTGTATTTTAATGAATGGCTGGAGAGGTAACTGATTTGGATTTTTTTCAGGTACATGGAAGAGAGAGAAAGAGGACAGAACTTTTATTTTTTTATTATATTATTTATTATTATACTATTTATTTATTAATTAATTATTATTATTATTATTATTATTATTATTATTATTATTATTATTATTATTATTTATTTATTTATTTATTTATTTATTTATTTATTTATTTCTTTATTTTGCTCTGTATGATTACACAGTTGGATGCAGATTTTAAACAGACACAACCATACAAAATAAAAATAAAGGAGCTGTATGTAGCCTGCACTCTTACTATTTAAAAAAGAGAGTTCTACAATCACATCTGAACCGGAGATGCCTTAACCTGCACATACAAGTTTTTCTCATTCTCAGCATATGGCCTCATGTGAACGCTCAGAACCTCCTCACTCACTGAGCTGCAGAGGCTGCACTAGCACTGATTCATGATTGGCCACAAGAGAGGCATTTTAGAATTGAACCAACTGGATTTCAGCATTGAACCTGGCAACCCCAATGAGAGACTCGTGTGAGGCTCATTCTGCTTTCTGATTGGAGGATTGTCTTGAGAACCAAAACACCAAATTGTAACATAAATAACTTGGCTATTATGTCTAATGTTGGCATAACGTAAAAGTGAAAAAAATGTCCAAAACTTTATTTTATTTTTAGATTACGTTTGGGGAAAAAAAACGTTCTTTCTGGCCTTGGAATCACAGTCCACAAAATGATTGCCAGCCCAGGTCCAAGGTTGGTGTAAGTAAGAATAAATCAGCATTAGAATTTGAACATATCTTCCTTGTACCTGGGGGCATAGTTGGGCCATGATGAAATTTGACATAAAAATCTTACTGTGCCTTTAATTTTCAACGAATAATAATTTTTTGCCAACCTTTTTAGAAAATCAGATGTGGTGTTCGATTCAGAGCCGGTCTGGAGCACAAAGGAGCCTCTTCAGACTGACAGGGCGGCGCTGCTGCACAAACAAATCGATATGTGATAAATAAATCATCAGCTCCAAATCTCAGTCGAGCAGCTCACATGACCAGAGGAAGTGTGTGAGCAGAGGTGTCAATGTCAAACACTCAACATTTTCATAGGTATTTTTAGTGTTGGAGAATTTTAAAGGTCGTATATTACGCGAAATTGAGTCTTGTGAGCTTTAAGCCATGTTATAATGTTGTTACCTCCTCAAAAACACACCTGGACTTGTGTTTTGTTTCATTCACACATGTTTGAGTAACGCTTTATTATTAGGCTGTCTACATCTCCAAAGCTCAAAATGCTCTGTTCCACCTTGTGATGTCATATAGTGGTCATTTTCAAGTTAACAGCTCCTTTTACCTTTTGTTCTGTACAGATCGGCAATTCCAGGTCTGAAATGATCCAAATGATTCTAGTCAAGGTGTGTGGAGTTTAAAAACACAGTGGAGCACTTCCTGTAATACCACATGACATCACAAGGTGGAATGGAGTGTTTTCCTTCCTTCTTTTCCTCTTCTCTCCATATCTCTGCTCTCTCCCTCTCCTTTCTTCCTCCACCCTCTCTACATCTCTCATCTCTCCGTTCTTCCTTCCTCCTCCTTCTCCCATCTCTTTCTTCCTACTCCCTCTCTCATCTCTCCTCTTTCATTCCTTCCTTTCTTCCTCCCTCTCACCTCTCCTGTCTCCTTTCTTTCTTCCTTCCTCCCACTCTCATCTCTCCTTTCCTTCCTCCCTCTCTCCTCTCTCCTTTCTTCCTCCTCCCTCTCTCCTTTCTTCTTCCTCCCTCTCTCATCTCTCCTTCTCTTTCCCTCCTCTTTCATCTCCCCCGTTTTCTTTCAGTCCCACATTCATTCATTCTGTGTTTTCTCTCTCTCTACCCTCTTTCTTTCTTTCTTTCTTTCTTTCTCTCTCTCCCACGCTCCTTCACTTCTTCTTCTTCTTTGGAACCTCCTTTGTCAAACACCACAGACTTTAACCCTTTCACGTCTTCCTCACACTAAAGAAAGAGAAACAACATAAGTAATGGTAAAGACCAACAATAATGTGGTTTCAGTGAATGACATCGTCTGAACAGATTATTAAAGGTGCATTGTGTAACTTTCCCGGTTGAGGGCTCGTCAACTGCTCATTTTTATGGATGGATGTCAAATGTTCCACAGTATGACATTAAACAGCTCTACTTTACATTTATTCAATTACAGGTGGTTTTATAGCTCACACATATGTAGAAAAACAAGAATTCTGACTGTGAGTGGGGTCGCCTCTTCACAGATCTGACCTGTAGCTTGGTTTGGTTTGAAGATAAAAAAAAAAGTTTAAGATCATACTGTGAAACATCCCAGATAAAGCAATAACATCTCCATGGAGAAAAGCATTTGATGGACCCACCACCAGAAAAGTTGCACAGTGCATCTTTATGTATTTCTGGCCACGAAAAATATATGTTTTTATAATTACCTGGGAGTTTTGTTCAATACTTGGTTGTGATTGACAGGTGGATTAGCCACTCAGGGTGGCACGCATGGTCCGTCTGTATGAAAACAAATATGGCTGCTTATGAGGAAAAAAGAAATGAAAAAAATATCAGAGGGGACTGAAAAACATAGCAGATATCTGCAGAATCAATGAGCAAAGCACTAAACTCTGTACAGATATACTTGCTTCAGTATTGATGCTTTGCGGTGACATCATGCTGGGGGTGTTCAGGAGTTACCAACACAATGCGCACATTAGCAAACACTGTCACAAAAGTTCAAGAAAAAACACAAAATGGATTTAAAAAGCACATTTTCAGGAGCCTGTGATCAATACGAGCGTTCATGGTCCTGTTTAGGTGTGAGTGACTAACTGAAAAACTGTTGCCTAATGCTAATTAGCTTGTGACTGTAATATTTTTTGAGAAGGACTTGTTTAACAGCACAAAATCAGCTCACTTATTGTAGTTTCAAAGTCAGATTAAAATATAATAAAGCCTCAGACAGAGCAGAGCCTAAGGTTAGCATCACACTGTCAGGGAATTGATGATACCAGCTGTAAAGTGTCAACAGTTCAGCTTTTAGGGTAAAATGAGACCTCTGTGTGCTGTCTGCTCCCAATTATAAATTGCCTTTTACCATCCTTAAACCAGGAGGTAATGCTGGTGCGCTGTTAGCATGCTAGTTGTTGTTTCTGCAAAATTCCAGTAAGATCTTCTGCTCCTTCAATCGCATTCCATGTATTGATTATTTTGCTCTTTAGATCTGCCCCCTACTGTAATTATTAATATTTCAAACCCTACTCTTAAAAACACTGTAGTTTACACTTCAAAGTCTGGTGCTCACATTTACTCCTCTGAGACTTGCACTTGAAAGCATCGCCAGCTCCAACACAAAAAATAACAAAACACTGTAAAAATAACAAAACACTGTACTACACAGCAAAACTGCTACTGTTAAATTAACAATGGCACTGTTCATTTTAACACTTTAAAATTATGCATATGCATCCATTATTTTTAGTGTTAAATTGACACTTTTGAAAGTGTAAAGTGTAAAGTGCTATTTTAACAGGTCAATACAAAATATCAACATATCAATATCATACTAGCATACTACGATACTACTAGGTACTGAAAAATGTCAGTACTTATGTCTAAAAAAAGTAATAATAAAAATAAAGAAATAGTTTTAATCAAATTTTAAATCAATAAAACAATAAAAATAAAGAAATTTAAAATCTTTTTTTAAATACATTGTATTTTAGTTTTCTACACATGTATTTCATTTTAATGTATAGTTGGGCTGGAGCAAAGATAATATGTATTAGTGGACTCGAAAAATCACTGGTATCAACCATTGTTACGACGTAATTCTGGAATAAAGGCATTTTATTAAACACACGTCATACACAAAAAATAAAAAATGTATATTATTTGTTCCCAATTTTAAAAAAGTATTTTTCTACGCCCGCCACTTTTCTCATTTCTGACCTGACACGCGAACAGGAAAGACGTATTTCAAGAGCTCAGAGCAACTTTACGAAAACCTCCACAGACCAACGCTGTATAAACACTGCACACAGATGGCAGATACACAGCTAAATACTGCACTTGGACCTGAATTCAAGATGGCTGCTACGCAAAACTCCTGCATGTCTACAGCCAGTGGCACTTCCAAGAACGCCCTGACTCAGGTTTGACAAACGATTTATGAAAAACTACTTGCAAACAGTGATAAATATCTTTTGTAACTTATTTTCATGGTATTACAGCTTAAATAATCAGCAATGAAGCACATGTGTGTTACAAAATGATCATTTTTATGCATTTGGCTTAAAAATTGCCTCAACTGCTTAGCATACTCGGTTAGTTAGTGGTCATTTAAAACTAAATAAGGGTGGATACTTGGGGAAATTGTGTTTCTAGATCATACATAAATTTTAAATCATACTAGTTCAAAGTTTTAAGTTTTAGGGGTTTTTGAAATACATAAACAGCAGTGCCAGGATTCTAGTTATCAATGTAGCTTTGTTCTGCTTCTCCAAACAGTCTAAATATTAACCTCATTCTGTATTGTATTTTGTGTCATTGATGAGCAACTGTGATTTTGAGTGTGGGAAGACTGATACAGTGAATATAGATTTCTTTAACTGATACATCATTTGTGTTACAGGTGAATGATCTGGCAACAAAGCACCAATTGCCCATTGGGTTCTTTGACTGCCAGGAGCACGGCCGAGCCCGCGAGAAGATCTTCTCTATAACCATCAAAGTGGGAAGTCTCTCCGCTGTGGGTCAGGCTCACAAGAAACAGGCCAGAGCCAGAGCAGCGGTCAACATCCTGGAACCTCTCAAGGAAATGTACCTGGCTCTTCAAAACAATCAGGCCAATCCAGGAAAGGCCATTAAACTGGATCTTAAACCCAATGGGTACCTGTTTAAAGCGGCACAGGCAAATGGGTGGGGTTGGCCAGAGTACGCACTGCTGGATTCCAGGCTCCTCCCCTGGGGCTGGCTCTTTACCATGAGGGTCTCAGTACAGGGAGTGGATGCGGTCGGGACAGGGCCCACCAAAAAAGCTGCAAAACAGAATGCAGCGGCCAAAATGTTGGAGCTCCTGGGATTTGAGTGTCCCAAGTACAACCCCCTGCTCGACAAAAAGGACAATGCCTCAACAACTACTCAGGTACATGGACAATAGGTGTACTTTTTACTACACAAACATTATATCTGTAAAGGTTAAATATCTTTAAATGTAGTGTATTTAAACAAACTTTATTGATCCACAAGGGAAATTATTTGGATACAGATCCAACAACCAGAAGACCAGGGAGAGGTGGTTAGGCTGCTGCTGGAGAACACAGCAGAGAAGATTCTCAACCAGGACATCCCAATCTCTATCAAAAACATGAGGGCCATCGGCAAAGCTGCCGCCAAAGACCTCTTGAAGGACTTCAAACTCCAGGGAACGCAGCTGAGTGGAGAAGACAAGGCCTTCCAGGAGGCCATGGTCAAACACTTGAACTATCGTTTGAACAACTTCCTGTTCGCTCCAAAGCAGAAGGGACTCTCTCGGCTGTGTGCAGCCATGGGCAAGTTCTTCCGTGCTCAGTAAATGTATTCACTGCATTTGAAATAAAGCATTAAAAAGCATTATGTTTTTGTTTTCTTTTATGTAGGATAAATGCAAATAATGATAGAAAAAAGCAGACCTTACAAAAGGATTTAAAAAAAACAACAACTGTCTAATAATCTGGGTATAACATGCCGTGGTGTTAAATGTAAAATGAAATATTGAATAAAATAAAATAAGTATGGAGATGTTTTTTCAAGGAGATGTTATATTACTGTGTCTGGAATGTTTCAAAGTATGGCTTTAAAATTGTGGAAAGGGGAGATCAATATAAAATAAACATCCATCCATCCATCCATTTTCTCCCGCTTAATCCGGCTGGGTCGTGCACCAGACCCACACCCCTATGAACCCCTCTGCAGGTGGTGAGCCCACATAAAATAAACACTCTATTAAAATTCTAATGAATTAAAATAAAGTCAACCCAATAAAGTAAAGCATACTCAGTTATTTTATATGTTGAATTATTCAGTTTGTGGCATTGTTTTAATAGTTATTATGCCTCAAAATTAGTGTTAGCAATGAGACACAAACCTCTCTTTTTAAACACAGAAGTGTCCTCTGTTAAAGTATTCATTTGATTTGAGTACTTTTTAACACTGTCACTGCCTGATCTTTAAATATTTATTAATTTTATCATGACTTGGCAAAAACCTCATAGAGATAAAACTGGACAGGAAGTAGTAACGCTAACAGTGAGGTTTGCTGGGCGCTATTGTACACAGAGCCTATTGAGTTAGCAAAGGAATAAGAATCAGAAAACAGTATCTCCAAAACTTTGATTCACCATTAAATTCCGAGGTGCATGTACAAAACAGCAGGAGGTCATCTGCAGCTCTCATCTTCTCCTGTTGGATGGACTTCAGAAGTTAGACTCCAGCAAATCTATGAAATAAACACATGCACAGAGGACAAGTCACTGAGCAGAACTTTTTTCATGGCATAAAAAACAGTCTGGGAGTGTGTGATATACGTAGTTGTTGTGAGGTGATTAAAGGCGCTGTACCTGAAAAACAGAACTAGTTTATTTCAAACAGTTTGCAGTGGTCCAATTGAACACATGGCCTGTCCACCTCCACCTCACTCTCCCCTTTAATCCTCAGCTACTGCCCAAGTTTGCAGCTGTATTTGGTTATGGGCAGAGCTTAGGTGTTTAGTCCCGTTTTAAGTGATGTGTCTTCCTTTGTTTTTGACTGGAGAATCTTTAGTGAGTAGAGCTGTTTAACGTCATACTGTGAAACATAGCATATCTCCATAGAAACAAGCAGGTGACTGACCCCTAAACAAAAAGTAGCACATCTTTAAACCACCGAACTTACCCTGCAGAGATTGTGAGGCTGAGGAGGCTGAAGCTTCTACTGCTGCGGTGGAGTTAGGGAAGAGCAAAGAAGCAGTGAGCACGTTTTACACCGCGATGTGACCAAAGTTGAATTTATACACCTTGTTCATTTCTTCTTCACTGAATGTTTTATAGAAAGAATTGCTCCTTTTGTCAGTGCGAGCCGATTACGGAAGGATTTGACGCCATAGAAACCAGACCCGGATCCCTGTCCCTGGACTGGACTCAGATCTGGTTTAGAATCAATCAGTCTCTTCCTGTAACTGAGAAATGTCCTTCTGAAAGTAATGTCCTTCTGAAAGTAATGAATTTGAGGATTAGGGTATGGGAACTAGTTTTTCGGAGCTGTGTTCACATTTGACCTGGTTTGGTCTTGGATTGATCCTGGTTTAGTTCTGATAAGACTTGTTGTTGTAATGCTCTGGTAGTCTATTAGTTTAGTCCAAGTCTAGTCCAGGCTTAATCCAGGTTTGGTCCCAGTTTAGTCGCAGAAGTTGACGTGGTGTGAGTTCAGGAGAGACACTGAGTTTTAAAGGTGCACCATGTAACTTTTTGGTGGAGGGTCCGTCACCTGCTTGTTTCTATGGATATGTCATTGCTCTGCCTGGAATGTTCCACAGTATGACTTTAAACAGCTCTACCTTACATTTACTCAATTACAGGTGGTTTTATAGCTCAAAAATACCTAGAAAAAGAGGTGTTCTGACTGTGAGCGGGGTTGCCTCTCCACAGATCTGACCTGTAACTTGGTCTGGTTTGGTCTCCATGAAGATAGAAGTTTATTTGACAGACCATTCATCAGAAAAGTTACACAATGCAAATATATTTTTCCAACATTGCCTACACAAACTTTGAAACTTTTTTTTTGTTATACAAAATTGCCTTTTTAAAGCTTGTAGCCATGTTATAGTTGTTTTTCTTCTCTTTTACCCTCTCACTGCTCTGTACTTCGTTCTTGTATTTTATTTTCTTAATCGGTGATGCACATAGGAATCTGCTTCTCTTTGTTATGACATTTACGGCAACGTCAGCTCCCATTAGGCACCTAACATGGCAGTCAGTGGACTTGTTTCTTTTATTAAGGGATTTTAGATGAATATTGCGATTTAAAATGTCCAAATTATAACATAATGATCCACGGGTGTCATAGATTATAACTATATAGCAGATGCAAACACAATATGTCTTCTTTAACATTGGAAAATTTTAGAAAGAAATTTTGACTATTGCAATTTAGCCCATTGAAGAATTTTATTTTCTACAAGACTCCAGTAAGAGATCTGTTGTTATTCGGAAACATAATGCAAATGTAGTAACGTAGACAAATAAATTTAAGTAGCTATAGAAAGTACAGAAATTATCATCATTATATTTTTATGTAGTAACACTTAAAATGCTGTTTGCCACCACTGTCATTGTCACTGAAAATGTGCGATGTTCTCTTTTCCCTGCACAAAGCCGAAGAACACAGATGAGTGCATTGGTCTGTGCTGCAAAAACTACAAAAACAGCTAGCCTGCGGATGTTAGCTTAGCGCTGTGGAGTCTTCCTGTGCTAATCCAGGCTGACCTGAGCTTTCCGCGCGACTGTTCAAACTTATTCAGGCTCACTCAGACTCCCAGCACCAGCGCACCAAAAAGACCGTGGGAATGAGACCAGAGACCACATATACACAGAGTCCACATGGTAAAGCTGATAATATACAGTAAACAGTGGTGGAACGTCACAAAGTATTAAAGTACAGTACTTTCAGTTCCTATATTACTCAAAATTGACTCATGTGAGCTTTTAAAGGTTCAAAAATACAATAATTCCTTCTGTGAATAGGGCGACTCTCCACAGATCTGAATTGTAATGTAGTGTAGTGCTGTAACCTGCTTGTCTCCCTCGTGATGGATAGGTTTAATCTGTACTGTGGAACATAGACAAAGCAATCATTTCTCCATGGAGACAAGCAGGTGACGGACACTACACTAAAAATGTTATACTGTGCACCTTTAAGCCATGTTATAATGTTGTAACCTCCTCAAAAACATTACTGGAGTTGTATTTCAGTTCATTCACACATTTCAGTAATCCTTTATTATTAGTCTGTCTACATCTCCAAAGCTCAAAATGCTCTGTTCCACCTTGTGATGTCATGAAGCAGTTGTTTTCAAATTAATAGCTATATTTTACCTTGTATTTAGCAGAAATGGGCAATTCCAGAGCTAAAATCATCCAAATGATTCTAGTGAAGGAGTATGGGTTATAAAAACACAATGGAGCACTTCCTGTATTACCACATGACATCACAAGGTGGAACAGAGTGTTTTCTGTTTGAGAGAACTCAGCCAGCTCAGATTACTTTTTTTTTTAACTTCATTACATTTGAGAGCAGGTATCTGTACTTTCTACTCCACTACATTTTTTAACTGGACTGAAAAGTAAAAGTATTTTTATTATTGTCTGAGACATGCTGAAAAGGCACATTTGTAGTTTGAGCAAACAAAAATATACAAGTCCAAACAACATGGACAAAATTCAGCACAAATCTGTATCAAAATCACTACATTTGAAGCTTTAAAGAAAAGCTGCGCATTTTTTTTACTTTTTACTCTTTATATACATTTTTAAATGAGTACTTTCACTTGAATATTTTTTGCATTTGTATCTGTACTTTTACTTAAGTAACAAAACTGAGTACTTTTTCCACCACTGATAAGCAGAGGTGGGTGGAGTAGCCAAAAATTGTACTCAAGTAAAAGTTTACTTCAAAATAATATTACCCAATTAGAAGTACAAACTAGTGGTCCAAGAAATTACTCAAGTAAGAGTAAACCACGAATGGGGAAAAGAGTAACTGTCAGGGCTGTTTATAATTTGAAGGACTAAACTTTAAATGGTCACATTTTTATATAGCGATTTTCCACCTTCAAGGCACTCAAAGCGCTTTACATACCAGTGTACGCAGACACTAGGGGCGAGGTGGGTTAAGTGTCTTGCCCAAGGACACAACGACAGCATTCATCTGTGGTCTTATAATATTTGTGTATACTGTTCATCTGTTTGCATGTATGTTTGTTTAAAATAATTTGTATGTATGCATATATGAATTAAAAAAAAAAAAAAGTAAACCGCATTTTTGGAGTCTAAATATGAGGGGGGTTACAATAGTGGTGGAATGTCTTTTGCTGGAATCATTTTGCGAAAGTTAAAGTTAATATCTCTAATTATTGAGTCAATACAATGAAACAAAACTGACATTTCTGTTCACAAGATTCACAAATCAGGAATTTATTGTCATTGTTTAAAAAAAAATAATAATAGATTGCATTAGAGTATAAACAATGTAAACAGATGAAATTGTCCATCCCATAACCATTGAAACTGTGATACAGTTAGTAATACATTTTCCCCTTTAACCTATCACCTATATGAAATAGGCCTATTCTATTTAAGTTTACTTGTCTGCAGTGACTTATCCTTACCTTTGTTTTTAATAAGAATGTAGTGCTGTTTAGTCCAGGTGGAAGGCAAATGAAATCAAATCTAGTATTGTAGATTTACTTATTTGTGTCTGTGAGTATCATTTCTTACTCTTTTTGTGAGATGTAATTCTCAGAGCAGCTGATGTATTGACATTTTTATTATTAAACTCTGGTGCTAAAAATGGTATGATGTTCCCAGAGAAAGAGCAGCGAGTGAAAGAGTAGAGCAGGTCTGCACTGTCCACATCATAAAAAGAGACCAGACCCTGGTCAAAATCCACAAAGACCCCCACAGTCTCAGGATTGGTCCTCAGGGACAGAGGGATGGGAGGAGCAGCACAAGCTTTGTACTGATCATCAATCAGTGTAATTATCCAGTATCCTCTCTGTGGCTCAACAGTAACTTTTTCCTTTCTCTCCACTGACTCTCTGGCCACTCCTAAAAGCCAGCTCTTTCCTTTGACATGAACCTGGAAGTAGGACCTCCCTGAAGAGAACTTCTGTTTCCCTAAAACACAGGCTGATTTAAAAAATCTCTGTGGTACATCTGGATAATTCATTTTCACATTGCTGTGATGAACCTGTTTATTATCATGCGACAAGACAAGTTTTTGATAAGCTGTGTCAGGATCCAGAGTAATGTCCACTTCATACTGCTGCACTCTTCTCAGCTCTGCCTCAGAAACCTTCTTTATCTGTGGAACAAGAGTCTTCTCCAGCTCAGACACAGCTTGAGCTATGAGACCATCGTACGACTGAGGAGAAACCTTCACTTCAGTCCAGTCCTCCAGCTCTGGAGCAGGTTTCACTGAGGAGAATGTCTGTATAAAACTGAAGTGGTCCTCAGAAACCAGCTTCATCTCAGCTCCTCTCTGCTGCAGGACATAGATCTCCTGCTCTAACTCCTCTATCAGCTCTGAGGCCCTGTCCTCCACCTTCTTCTGATCTCCTGAGATTCTCGCTTTGAACTTGTCCAGACTTTTCTGAACACACCCCATTAAAGCTGTGAAGACTTTAACCCCCTCAGCCATCTCCAGATCAGCGTTCTTGTTGTTAACCTTCACAGAGTTCTGGATCTCCTGGATCTTCTGTCGTCTTTGTTTCACCAGTGTCTCCAGCTCTGCCTGCTGTCTCTCACACTCCTCTTTGAGGGGCACTGCAGGGTGGTCTTTGTGCTGAGACAAGTTGCACTGCAGACAGATAAACTTCTTCTCTGTTTGACAGAACAGCTCCAGAAGCTTGTCATGTTCTTGACAGATGCGCTCCTCCAGGTTCTCCACGGGGCAGATGAGGTGGTGTCGTTGGAGGCGGGCGGTGCTCCGGTGAGGCTCCAGGTGAGTGGGGCAGTACGAGGCCAGACACACCAGGCAGGACTTGACCGCCCTGAGCCTGGGTTCAGAGCACACGTCACAGGGAACACCTCCTGCTTCAGCTGAGTCCTGTGACTCCTCGTGGTCTGGTTCCTCTTGAGGTCCTCTGAACTGGGAGACCATCTCAGACAACAAAGTGTTGGTTTTTAGCTGAGGTCTGGAGCTGAAGTGCTCCTTACAGACTGGACACTGGTACTGCTCACTGAGGTCCCAGTGGTGATAGATGCAGGTTTTGCAGAAGCTGTGTCCACAGGAAGTGGAGACAGGGTCAGTGAAGACCTCCAGACAGATGGAGCACAGGAGCTGGTCTTCAGACAGAACACAGCTGACAGACGCCATTTCTGTGACACAACAGAGAGAAATGTCCTGTGTTTAGAGCCAATGGCCTTTGTAGCTGTATTTCTGCAGCAATAGTAACAGTATGTGGAGTGACAGTAGTAATAGTAGAAGCAGCTGTGTAACACCTGATAGTAACATTTACAGTTAGAGGCAGGGGCAGGATTTACAGCATTTGACAAGAAACAGCTTCACTGTGGGAGGCTAATGCTAAACCCAGGGCCAGAAGTTAGCGATATATTTTAGCTATAGCAGTTAAACAAACAGCTAACTTTGACAGCTAATTCAGAGTAACGTTTAAATATGTTGAACTTGTACTCACTGAATGTGTGAACCTCTTTTCCAAGCTCAGAAGACGTCAGGTGAAGTTTCTGTAGATCAGAGACTGTCAACAGGCTCATTTCTCTTGTGTAACACTGAGGTGAAGCTCCTCCTCATTCCCTGGTTTGGCTCCACTCCACACACCACATCGACACAGTGATGAGTGTTGAAATATACTGTGTTATAGTGGGGTAAACATATTACTGAAATCAATATCGTCCACAAAAGAATTACCAGGGGAAACATTTGGTAGAGCAATTTAGCAATCCAGTTGATTTCTATTTTGGCAATAGAGTCTGTGCCACTTTCTTGTTTCCATGGAAATGTTAATTGCATTCCCTGGAATGTTTCACAGTATGGCATTATCTACCTTGCATTTATTACAATTACAGGTGTTTTGAATGTTGTTGTGAGCTATTTTGTCTTTCAGGGAGATTAGGGAGATTTTATTTTATTTATTTATTTATTTATTTATTTTCTTTACAAAGTTGCTTACATGGGTGAACTTAGATAAGAGCTAACATTTTATGTGAATAATATTTCACTTATGACTTTACGAGCTCATCCTTGTTACTCTGTTCTTATTGGCTGTCTAAATCAGAGGTGGGTTGTACTCAGCTACATTTACTTGAGTTACTTTTCAGAGTACTTTTCCAGCAGCATACTTTTACTCCTACTTGAGTAATATATTTGTATGGTGTAACTGTTGGCTACTCTTCCCTGTGAGTAAGTCTACAAGTGACAAAAGCTTTATACTGACAATATGAAATGATTTGAACATTTGTGTTTCTTGCAGCGCTCCTTCAGATATGATTTAGTTTGTCTAATCTTTGTCTCTATCCTTTGAAAGTACCAGATTTATTCAATTTAAATTATGAATCAGATTACTTCAGTTACTCTTTAAGTTACTCTTGAGTAGTAGTTTTCCCCAATACATTTTTATACTTACTTGAGTCATTTCTTGGACCACTACTGTGTACTTCTACTTCATTAATATTATTATAATGTACTCCTTCTTCAGTACATTTTTGTCTACTCTACCCACCTCTGATCTACAGTGGAGGAAATAAGTATTTGATCCCTTGCTGATTTTGTAAGTTTGTATACTGACAAAGAAATGAACAGTCTATCATTTTAATGGCAGCTTTATTTTAACAGTGAGAGTTAGAATATCAAAAAGAAAATCCAGAAAATAACTTTGAAGAAAATATATGATATATAAACTGATTTGCATTTCATTTAGTGAAATAAGTATTTGAACTCTCTAGCAAAAAAAGACTTAGTACTTGGTGGCAAAACCCTCGTTTGCAGCACAGAGGTCAGACTTTTCTTGTAGTTGATGACCAGGTTTGCGCACATATCAGAAGGAATTTTGGTCCACTCTTCTTTGCAGATCATCTCTAAATCATTAAGGTTTCGTGGCTGTCGCTTGGCCACTCAGAGCTTCAGCTCCCTCCATAGGTTCTTCTTGAGCCACTCCTTTGTTGCCTTGGCTGTATGTTTTGGGTCATTGTCGTGTTGGAAGACCCATCCACCACCCATTTTCAGTTTCCTAGCGGTGACATGGTGAAGTTGTCATGTGCCCTTGGCAGAGAAACAGCCCCAAAGCATAATGTTCCCACCTCCATGCTTGATGGTGGGGATGGTGTTATTGGGGTCATACGCAGCATTCCACTTCCTCCAAACACGGTGAGTTGAGTTAATGCCAAGGAGCTCGATTTTGGTCTCATCTGACCACAGCACCTTCTCCCAGTCACTCTCTAAATCATTCAGGTGCTCATTGGCAAACTTCAGACGGGCCTGCACATGTGCCTTCTTAAGCAGGGGGACCTTGTGAGCACTGCAGGATTTTAATCCTGTTTAATGCCACTTAATGTCGTATCGTGGAACATTATAGGCTAGTGTTGTCACGGTACTAAAATTTCAAACTTGATTTCTAAGGAATGGACTTGATACTTACCGATTCTGATACCAAGATGATTCTAAAAAAAAAACAAAAAAAACCCCAGAAACAACAGAATGTGATTTTCAACATTAAATAATAGTACTTTCTTTTATATTTCCATGTGGTCTTATATCTGTGTAATCCTCAGTGGTCCAGGTAAGTTCCACAGTGGTCCATGTTCGTATACTAGTCTATGTGCTTTTATACTTGTTCTGATACAGCTCGAGATCATTCTAAAACTATTCAGGAAATGTTCATTTCTGCCCTGTGAATGTGATTTTTTTTAGTATCGATACCTGCTCAAATGAGTATCTAATTTTGACACTAGTTTTAGTATTGATTAGTATCTGATTTTCGATACTTTTGACAACCCTTTTATAGGCAAAGCAAAAACAACTCAAGCAGAAATCCCACCAGAAAAGTTCCAAAGTTCACAATGCAGCCTTAAGTATAACCAGCATGGAAGCTTCAAAATATTCTGACTGAAGAGGTACTGGGGTTTACAGCACTTTTACTTCACTTAGCCAACTCTTTTATAGAACCATTTCAGGAGACGTTATCATGAAACTCATTGAGAGAACGCCAAGGGATTGCAGCACTGTCGACAAAACAAAGGGTGGATACTGTGAGGATTTGAATCTAAAATATAAAACATATTTAGAGTTATTTAACACTTTTCTTTGCTACATAATTTAATATTTGCTTCACATATTTAATATCAGTTTGTATGTATAATGTAGAGAGTAGCAGACATAAAGAAAAAACACTGATGAGAACAATGAATGAATGGTAGTGTACTGATAATTTGCAGCTGCTGCCAACATTCCCTGGGGGTGTGACGCTAACTGTAGACACTGCTCTGTCTGAAGTTCTGTTACTTATTTACGACTTTAATCTGACGTTTGTTTGAACACAATCTGACCAAAAAGAATGGACTTAAGTGGAACAAGAACAGGAGAGCTGATTTGTGCTGTTAAACAAGTCCCTCTCACATTTTTTTTCTCAGGTTTTCAGACTATCTACAAACTTTTTTGATAGTGTTTTCTGATGTGTGCATTGTGTCATCATGGTAACGGCCATAGAGATACATTTAGAAAACCCCCAGCGCGATGTCACTGTATCAATATGTGATGACGACAGAGCATTTTTGAGTCTAAAATTAAGGGGGGTTACAATAGTGGTGGAATCATTTTGCGAAGGTTAAAGTTAAAATATCTGTAATTATTGAGTCAATACAATGAAACAAAACTGACATTTCTGTTCACAAGATTCACAAATCAGTCATTGTCATTGTCATTGTTAAAAAAAACAATAGATTGCATTAGTGTAAACAATCTAAACAGATGAAATTATCCATCCCAAAACCATTCAATGTGCGTGGCAAAAGGAGAAATTCAATTTGTCAGCTGGTCAAAAGTTTATTTTGGTCAAATACGTTTTGCATCTTATCCAAGCCACTTCTTTCTGATCAGATGCTGGTGGACACTGCCTTATATCTGCCTGAAGGAAAGATCTAACTACACTGAAACTACTCTGAAACTAACACACCTACTTGTTTACCGTTTCTGTTAATTATGTGGGCCTATTGAACTGCACTGAGTGTGGGGGTCATATTAGCACAAATCATTCAGGCCCATAATTCAAAGTGCGATACAATTAGTAATCCACTTTTTCATTTTAACCTATCACCTATATGACCTAGGCCTATTCTATTTAAGTTTACTCAGTATATGTCTGCAGTGACTTATCCTTGCCTTTGTTTTCAATAAGAATGTAGTGCTGTTTAGTCCAGGTGGAAGGCAAATGAAATCAAATCTAGTATTGTAGATTTACTTATTTGTGTCTGTGAGTATCATTCCTTACTCTTTTTGTGAGATGTAATTCTCAGAGGAGCTGATGTATTGACATTTTTATTATTAAACTCTGGTATAAAAAATGGTATGATGTTCCCAGAGAAAGAGCAGTGAGTGAAAGAGTAGAGCAGGTCTGCACTGTCCACATCATAAAAAGAGACCAGACCCTGGTCAAAATCCACAAAGACCCCCACAGTCTCAGGATTGGTCCTCAGGGACAGAGGGATGGGAGGAGCAGCACAAGCTTTGTACTGATCATCCATCAGTCTAATTATCCAGTATCCTCTCTGTGGCTCAACAGTAACTACTTCCTTTCTCTCCACTGACTCTCTGGCCACTCCTAAAAACCAGCTCTTTCCTTTGACCTCAACCTGGAAGTAGGACCTCCCTAAAGAGAACTTCTGTTTCCCTAAAACACAGGCTGTTTTAGTAAATCTCTGTGGTACATCTGGATAATTCATCATCACATTGTTGAATCGAACCCGTTTATTATCATGAGACAAGACCAGATATGGATGAACTGTGTCAGGATCCAGAGTAACGTCCACTTCATACTGCTGCACGCTCCTCAGCTCTGCCTCAGAAACCTTCTTTATCTGTGGAACAAGAGTCTTCTCCAGCTCAGACACAGCTTGAGCTATGAGACCATCGTACGACTGAGGAGAAACCTTCACTTCAGTCCAGTCCTCCAGCTCTGGAGCAGGTTTCACTGAGGAGAATGTCTGTATAAAACTGAAGTGGTCCTCAGAAACCAGCTTCATCTCAGCTCCTCTCTGCTGCAGGACATAGATCTCCTGCTCTAACTCCTCTATCAGCTCTGAGGCCCTGTCCTCCACCTTCTTCTGATCTCCTGAGATTCTCGCTTTGAACTGGTCCAGACTTTTCTGAACACACTCCATCAAAGCTGTGAAGACTTTAACCCCCTCAGCCATCTCCAGATCAGCGTTCTTGTTGTTAATCTTCACAGAGTTCCGGATCTCCTGGATCTTCTGTCGTCTTTGTTTCACCAGTGTCTCCAGCTCTGTCTGCTGTCTCTCACACTCCTCTTTGAGGGACAGTGCAGGGTGGTCTTTGTGCTGAGACAAGATGCACTGCAGACAGATAAACTTCTTCTCTGTTTGACAGAACAGCTCCAGAAGCTTGTCATGTTCTTGGCAGATGCGCTCCTCCAGGTTCTCCACGGGGCAGATGAGGTGGTGTCGTTGGAGGCGGGCGGTGCTCCGGTGAGGCTCCAGGTGAGTGGGGCAGTACGAGGCCAGACACACCAGGCAGGACTTGACCGCCCTGAGCCTGGGTTCAGAGCACACGTCACAGGGAATGCCTCCTGCTTCATCTGAGTCCTGTGACTCCTCGTGGTCTGGTTCCTCTTGAGGTCCTCTGAACTGGGAGACCATCTCAGACATAAAAGTGTTGGTTTTTAGCTGAGGTCTGGAGCTGAAGTCCTCCTTACAGACTGGACACTGGTACTGCTCACTGAGGTCCCAGTGGTGATAGATGCAGGTTTTGCAGAAGCTGTGTCCACAGGAAGTGGAGACAGGGTCAGTGAAGACGTCCAGACAGATGGAGCACAGGAGCTGGTCTTCAGACAGAACACAGCTGACAGACGCCATTTCTGTGACACAACAGAGGGAAATGTCCTGTGTTTAGAGCCAATGGCCTTTGTAGCTGTATTTCTGCAGCAATAGTAACAGTATGTGGAGTGACAGTAGTAATAGTAGAAGCAGCTGTGTAACACCTGATAGTAACATTTACAGTTAGAGGCAGGGGCAGGATTTACAGCATTTGACAAGAAACAGCTTCACTGTGGGAGGCTAATGCTAAACCCAGGGCCAGAAGTTTGCGATATATTTTAGCTATAGCAGTTAAACAAACAGCTAACTTTGACAGCTAATTCAGAGTAACGTTTAAATATGTTTGACTTGTACTCACTGAATGTGTGACCCTCTTTTCCAAGCTCAGAAGACGTCAGGTGAAGTTTCTGTAGATCAGAGACTGTCAACAGGCTCATTTCTCTTGTGTAACACTGAGGTGAAGCTCCTCCTCATTCCCTGGTTTGGCTCCACTCCACACACCACATCGACACAGTGATGAGTGTTGAAATATACTATGTTATAGTGGGGTAAACATATTACTGAAATCAATATCGTCCACAAAAGAATTACCAGGGGAAACATTTGGTAAACAGTGAAGTTGGCCACAGACAAACAAGTTGGACTTCAGATCAAACACGCAGTAGTACGGTTGATTTCTAAATGTCATTGCTTTCCCTGGAATGTTTCACAGTATGGAATTATCTTGCATTTATTTCAATTTTTCTTGCAGGGGCATTCTAGATACAGTGAGTTTGTGTCCATACAGTAGAACATTATAGGCTTAGGTGTTATTATAGTACTAAATACAAAAATGTCTAATTTAAAACCATTATAGTGAAATCTTTCAGTTACTTCCTTGTGTCTTGTCCTTCAGATGCACAAACACTTTCTCTCTGCTCGTCCTCCCTGGTCCCTCTGCTCTGATTGTCCTTGGAGGTTTCCGTTCTCATTTGTTTCTTCTTCATCACTTTTATCCTGTGTCCTGTCCTTGGCTCCTGCTCTGTCTCATATTATTATCCTGCAGTTTTATCTGTTCACACCCACATGCACACTCACACACCCACATGCACACTCACACACCTATGTGCACACTCACACACCCACATGCACACTCACACACCTATGTGCACACTCACACACCCACATGCACACTCACACACCTATGTGCACACTCACACACCCACATGCACACTTGCAAACACACATGCACGCTCACAGGCCCTAATGCACGCTCACAGACTCCACGTGCACACTCACACACCCACGCAAATCCCAGTACACCCACATGCACGCTCTCAGACTCCATATGCACTCACACACCCACGTGCACTCTCTCAGACTTGTGCACACTCACACACCCACGTGCATGCTCTCAGACTCCATGTGCACACTCACACGTGCACTCTCTCAGACTTGTGCACACTCACACACCCACGTGCACGCTCTCAGACTCCATGTGCACACTCACACACCCACGTGCACTCTCTCAGACTTGTGCACACTCACACACCCACGTGCACTCTCTCAGACTTGTGCACATTCACACACCCACGTGCACGCTCTCAGACTCCATGTGCACACTCACACACCCACGTGCACTCTCTCAGACTCCATGTGCACACTCACACACCCACATGCACTCTCTCAGACTCCATGTGCACACTCACACACCCATGGGCACAAGCTCAGGTGCACATGTTTGGTTTTGTCTAAAGGGGACATTACATTGACTTAAATTAATTTCTGCTTGTCCATGGAAATGGAGACAAGCAGGCCCTAAATCCTCTAACAGAGAAGGGCCTGCTTGGAAATGTTCCTTTCCACAGTAGAGCATAAAACATACCTACCGTACGCACCTTTATCCTATTTTACCCATATCTGAACTTTAAATCATGTTGTCTAATAATGTTATTTCATTGGGACCTGATTTTTGTTCTTATAAAGAAGGCAGGTTCCCATGATGCGAGTGTGTGTACAAATTTTAGTCCTACAATATGATAAATACTCGCACACACACTCAGAAGTGCACGCTCCCACACATTTACACATTAAACAAATGAGATAGAGGTGTGCATGGCATTTACAATAAGACTAGAGGAAATCATTGTTGGATGGATTCTGAAAAACTAGACAACACATAATAATTTGGTAAGCAATTCAAAAGTTGGGATTTTTTTTTTTTTTTGGAAGATGAAATGATCTTACAGCCAAAGAAAAGGAAATAAATATAGGCCAATTATGGAAACGACAAACCATAAACCCCAAACTATGTCAATCATAGGAGTGGGTAATTGCCAAACTCTACTGAACTAACTGTAAAAAAAGTAGCTGTTAAGTTGAAAACTACCGCACAGAGCACTTTGAGCTTTGGAGATGTAGACAGACTAATAATAAAAGATTACTCAAACATGTGTAAATGAACTAAAACAACTCTGGGTATGTTTTTGATGAGGTAACAGCAAAAGCTCAAAAGAGTCAATTTTGGGTAATATAGGACCTTTAAATAACAGTACTTTCTTTAATATTACCATGTGGTCTTATATCTGTTTACCCTCAGCTGTCCAAGTACGTTCCACAGTGGTCCATGGGCTTATAGCAATAATTATATATTATAATTTGGTAAGCGGTTAAAAAGTTGGGATTGTTTTTTTGTTTTTGGAAGATGAAATTATCTTACAATCAAAAAAAGGAAAAAATGTAGGCTAATTATAGAAATGACAAACCTTGAACCTAAAACTGTGTCAATCATGACAGACGATTCTTAACAGGATTTAAACAGAGACACTGCAACAAGACCAGCTAACAACAACTAGTATGCTAACAGTGCACTTCCTACTTTTCGGAAAATAAAACACTTTATAATTACATGCAGACACTCCAAGAACAAGAACTAAACCGAGACTAAAACAGGACTTAAACACATATTCATACTCACTTTGATTCACTATGCATGGGTCAGATTTCAGTTTTGGTTTTTTTTGTTTTTTTCAAATTCTGCACATTCACCCACAACATTATTTTCATTTATTATATTAAAACTGTAATTTACTTATCCTCACATGTTTAGATTTGGTAGACAGAGAAAAAAAAATCTCCAAAATGCAACTGAGTTAATTTTATCATATAATCCTGATTGTCTGTGGTTTGGATCACAGAAGAACTGAAGGGGGTAGATGAAGCTGGGCCCATTGTAAACGACTGAACCTGAGCCAGACTGAGGAGGCCTGGAGGAAGATCAGGACTACACCCTGAGGAACCAATCATATTTTATCATATTCTTACGCCACCAGTCTGTAGGGAAACTCGTCTACAATAGAGCTTCATTTCTGTGGATTCATTTGTTAAAGGGCCCATATTACGCTACTTTCTGATCTATGTTATAATGTTGTTTCCTCGTCACAAGCCTGGAGTTAAGTGTTTTGTTTTGTTTCATTCACACATGTTAAACAAACAAACCCTGCATATTTAGGTTGAGTTCTTCTCTCAAAACACTCTGTTCCATCCTGTGATGTAATTGGTAATACACAATACACCTTCACTAGAATCATTTGGATCATTTCAGCCCTGGAATTTACTATTTCTATGAACTAAAGGTAAAAGGAGCTGTTAACTTCAAAACTACAGTATCATGACATCACAAGGTGGAACAGAGCATTTTGAGCTTTGGAGATGTAAACAGACTAATAATAAAAGGATGACTCAAACATGAATGAAACAATATACAGTTCTAATATGTTTTTAGTAGGTAACAACATTATAACACAGCTGAGTCCAGGTTTGATTTGGCTTTGTCTAGTTCTGGTTTAGTCCCAGTTAAAGGGCCTGTCCACATTTTTTTTATATATTAGAACAAAATTATCTCATGCCCCAGTACAGATTGTACAATCAGCTCTTGAGGTCAAAATAAGTCTGCTGTGTACTGTCAGAGAATCAGGAAGTGTGCTGTTAGCATGCTACTTGTTGTAACATTCCCATAACGTCAGAACCTTCCTCTGACATCTGCAAGTTGTGAAAAGCACTTGTAAATTCATTGTAGGAAATAATTCGGATACTCTGAATGCGTAAGGTGAGGAATAACTTTGGACCACTGTAAACTGTTTAAACTGAACTAGTTCTGTTTTTCACCTTTTTAGGAACATTTAGTTCTGGACAGCTGGTTTAGCACAGTTCATGATACCAGTTTGTTTAGTCCTGGTCTGCTTTAGTCCTGTTTTAATCTTGCTTAGTCCTGGTCTAGTCCTTCTATATTCCTGGGCATACAGAGATAATGTGCAGTCCCCGTGCGGAGTCAAAGGTACTTAGTTCTGTTTGAGTTCACTTGGACACTCAGGGACCACTGCAGGTTAGAGGACAGGTTAGACTACTAATTTCACACGCACACAAAAAAAGGGAAAATAGTTGACATATTTCAGATTTTACTCATTTTTCAATATTGGTGAAGTTTATAATTTTACTTCCAGGCTGGACATGGGCAGCCGTGATGATGTAGAGACATGAATCTATAATAAGAACTGCGATAAGACACACCCCCGCTGTCCCTGCGCGAGATCGACTAGTGGCTGCTTCAGGTACTGCAGCTTCAGTGTTCAATTGACTTCTTAATATTTCTAGCTGTTTTTGTGTTTTTGTGTATTTGGTTTGCTCAAAATTGGAAAATGACACTCAAATTAAATGTGTTTAAAAAAAGTCTCAGCCATTTCAGCAGGTCTCAAACTATAAAGACAAGTACTTCTTACTTTTCAGTCCAGATCTTAAACGTAGTGGAGTAGAAAGTACAGATACATGCTCTCAAATGTGACCTTCGTCTTTTACCATACTTGCATCAACACAACATGTAAATCACCACATGTCACAGTTCAACCAAAGTTTTCCACATATATCTGAAAGCTCGATCCTGTCTGCTGCTCCTGACGTCTGGGCAGGTGCTGACAGTTACAGATAGAAGACTTATGTAACCCTGTAATCTCCCTCCTCCTCCTCCTCCTTCAGATGACACAGGGAGAAAAGATGGTTCTTATTGTAGCTCTGAAGTCATGAGTCCAGCCCAGATTGGACAAAGAGCTCAGTGTCTCATTCTGTGGAGAACATGTCAAACCTGTCATCATCCAGCAGAGGTGGGGAGTACGCAGTTACACAGGAATTGTACTTTTCAGAGTAGTTTAGAATTACAGTAATATGTTTCATTTTTCAGTAACATGGTGATATAACGCATTACTAAGATGAAAACTGAAAATATATTACTTATTACAATCCCAGGAACGCAAGGTACATAACATTTTTCCGTACTGTTCACACAAACATTTCACCGGAGCAGTGCCGGGGCCTGTCCAAGTAGCCTGTGAGCGGGGAAGTGGGGTATGTGCCACCACAACAAATGTGACTGATGTGTTTTTTCATTTTTTGTTTTTCGTTTTGTCTGAAGCCAAAATGTCCTTGAATAGATGAAATATGGACAATTTTATAAAATACAGTGGCAGTGGCAAAAATATCTCAAAGTAATGCAAAGTAGTGTAACTACCACTTACATTTTTGGGACAGAAATAGTGTCATATAAATATATTACATACATAACATATAATGTATTACAATTTTAGAAGAACTTGCCCAACACTGTTTTACTGTTACTTAAGTAATATTTAATTTATTTCACATTTTGGTTACTCTTCCCACTGTGAGTACACCTATAATGACAAAATCTTTATGTGAACAATATTAAAGGATTCTTACTCCTTATCTTCAGATAACTTATGTTTTGGGGGTTTGGGGGTAATTTTTGTATGCATTTTTTTGTCTGTCTTTAATACAAATCCTGGCAATTTTTCCAACCAATTCCCTGATCATTAAGCCCTACTCGTTCACAAGTAATATTTGGAGAATCATTATTGTACCATTATCTTCCTAATCACGCCTGCACTGACTAAATACAGTGATATGTATGACAGCCTACCATACAACATCGTTAAGACTCCAGTTATTAGACCGCACCGCCCACTCCATTCTTCTCCCCTGAGACTGTTCATGTTTGGGCTCTCATTCAGGGAACAATGGCTCATTCACACACTGTTCTGTTTCTGTTATAGCACATGTATTCAGGGCTTCATGAAACCCTAATCTGATCACACCATTCAAATCTATATGAGAATATTTCCAGATGAGAGAGGATTTGCTCTGAATATAACCCAGACGCCTTCAGATCGGTTCAGTGGGTCGACACGCGCTAAAACAGATGTGTAAAATAGGGCCCATATTACACTGTTTTCTGATCTGTGTTATAATGGAGTTTCCTCATCACAAACAGACCCGGAGTTGTGTTTTGTTTCATTCACACACAACACACATTTAGGCTGAGTTCTTCTCTCAAACAGAAAACGCTCTATTCCACCTTGTGATGTCATGTGGTAATACAGGAAGTGTTCTGTTGTGTTTTTACCCCCCATACACCTTCACTGGAATCTTTTGGATGATTTCAGCCCTGGAAATGCCAATCTCTACTGAACTAAAGGTAAAAGGTAGCTGTTAACTTGAAAACTAGCACTTCATGACATTGCGAGGTGGAACAGACCATTTTGAGCTTTGACGATGCAAACACACTAATAATAAAAGATTACTCAAACATGTATGAATGAAACAAAACACATCTCCAGGTATGTTTTTGGTGAGGTAACAGCATTATAACATGGCTTAAAGCTCACAACAATCAATTTTGTGTAATACAGGATCATTAAAGAAGGCAGCTGAAAAGAGAACAGTACATTCTGAAGTAGTAAATAAATATTTTTTTTTACGATAATTTGAAGCTAAAAGTCTGTATTTTGTGGTTTTGTTCAGTGAGGGAAGACTGTATGAGACATTGTTACTCTCTCCTGTCTTGGTTATGACCAAAAGGACAAGATCACAGATATAAGAAGTCAAAATGAGTTTAGAGATTGGGTGAAGAGCTCAGTCATCTGGAAAGAGCTTGGAGTAGAGCCGCTGCTCCTTTCCATTAAGAAAAAACAGCCGAGGTGGTTCATACCACACCAGCTTGTCAATTTGGACTGGGGTTGCAGCAGATTTGGAATAAAGTCTTTCATTTCTTTTTTCCTGGAAACTGGTCTGTTTGTGAGGATATACAGTCCCTGACAAAAGTCTTGTCGCTTATCCATTTTGTAGAAACAAAAGCTTATAACCTGACTTTAATCGATTGGCTTTAGAAATGTCTCATATGAAAGCTAAAACCCTCCCAAATTATGCTCAATATACTAAAATAAATTTGCTTCACTGAAGAAAGATTGATCATTTAATGAACACAGAAAGGTCAGATTTTGGCAAGACAAAAGTCTTGTCGCCTTGTCATATGATGCACCCAATCCTAGATTACAGCCTCACCTGTGATCAGTTACTGATCAATCAATTAGTGGGTGTGTATAAAAAGAACCCCAGCACACCAGACCTTCACATCAACTGCAACTTGACCTCTGACAACATGCCTAAGATCCACCCTGAGACCAAAGCGTTAATTATCAAGAGGCTGAAGACCAGATCCACTGCTGAGGTGGCTGACACCTTCAATGTGTCTCAGCGTCAAGTACAAAGAATAAGAAAAAGATCTGAAAAGACTGGAGATGTTTTTGACAAGCCCAGGTCCGGCAGACCCCGCAAGACAACTGCTCGGGAGGACCGTTTGTTGATTCGAAAATCCAAGGCCAGCCCCTTTTCCACTGCAGCAGAGCTCCACCAGGCCTGGTCACCTCAAGTCCCTGTGTCAACCAGAACAGTTTGTAGAATTCTGTCTCGAAATGGCCTCCATGGTCGAATCAGTGCACAGAAACCAGCACTAAACAAAAGGCAATTAAAAAACCGTGTGGCATTTGCCAAGGCCCACAGCCTGCTAAAAGGATGGACACTGGAAAAGTGGCAGAAGGTGGATTTCTCAGATGAATCCTCGGTTGAATTACATCACAGCCGCCGCAAATATTGCAGGAGACCTACTGGAGCCCGCATGGATCCAAGATTCACCCAGAAAACCGTTAAGTTTGGTGGCGGAAAAATCATGGTCTGGGGTTACATCCAGTATGGGGGTGTGCGAGACATTTGCAGGGCGGAAGGCAATATCAATAGCCTAAAATATCAAGAAGTATTAGCTACCTCTTACATTCCCAACCATAAAAGGGGTCAAATTTTACAGCAGGATGATGCTCCATCGCATACTTCTATCTCTACATCAAAGTTCCTCAAGGCGAAGAAGATCAAGGTGCTCCAGGACTGGCCAGCCCAGTCACCAGACATGAACATCATTGAGCATGTCTGGGGTAGAATGAAAGAGGAAGCATGGAAGGCAAAACCAAAGAATCTTGATGAACTCTGGGAGGCATGTAAGACTGCTTTCTTTGCTATTCCTGATGACTGCATCAACAAATTGTATGAATCATTGTCGAATCGCATGGATGCAGTCTTTCAAGCTCATGGAAGTCATACAAGATATTAAATATGGATCTCACAGCACCACTACTTAATTCACTGACGTTATGCAACATATTTTTGTATTTGAAGTAAATTATTTGTTAAATTTTCTGTAGGCGACAAGACTTTTGTCTTGCCAAAATCTGACCTTTCTGTGTTCATTAAATGATCAATCTTTCTTCAGTGAAGCAAATTTATTTTAGTATATTGAGCATAATTTGGGAGGGTTTTAGCTTTCATATGAGACATTTCTAAAACCAATCGATTCATTTTAAGTCAGGTTATAAGCTTTTGTTTCTACAAAATGGATAAGCAACAAGACTTTTGTCAGGGACTGTAGATCATTTTTGTTAGTGGCACTAGATGGCGGTAATGCAACTTTTTGGATGTAAGCCACCGTTAGTAGAAGAAGAAGAAAGAAGAAAGAAGACGACAACGACGACTTGGGTGGAAGACGCTGGGAACACTAGATGCCACAGTAAAACAACAGCAGTGGCTCTAGTGGGAACTGTTGTTGTGTCCTTAGGCAAGACACTTCACCCACCTTGTCTAGTATATGTTGGTGGTGGTCAGAGGGGCAGATGGCACAGATTGGCAGCCTTGCTTCGCTCAGCCTGTCCCAGGGCAGCTGTCACTACGATAGTATCTCACCACTAGCGAGTGTGGAGTGAATGAATAATCCAATGTAAAGCACTTTGGGAATCTTGAAAGGCATTATATAAAGTATTATTATCCATGCATTATTATATATATTATGTGCTACTGTGAATAAATGATCATAAAATAATGAATGGACAAATTAGCTCACTTCAGTGACAAAACTCACATATCATAGGAAATAAGCCCACATGGAGCAAACATGGCTGGTACGAACAGTGTAAAAAGGGTGAAATCTGATATAGAAACAGTCTGCTGAACACATGCCATAGCACACATCAGCTCTTTGTTCTTTCAGACATATATTTCCTGTATTAGCTCCTTCATCATAGTTTAACCAGGCGCAGACGTGTGAGCAGGATCCAGACACACTCACACAGCAGTCCTTCCTCTGTAAATCTTCTACATGTGGATTCAAAGTCACAGCCCACACGTCGTCACACCTCGTTCTCATAGCGACAAATCTCTTATTTCACATTTCCAGATTCGCTCTCGCTCCTCTGGTCCCTAATCTGACCCAGGTGATGTCTGGAGGGGCTCACTTATTTATATATGAAACTCAAGACTGTGCTAAGTTTAAGTTTTGCTTTATTTCTAAGCCACGTTTTACAGGCAATGACTGCGAACAAAACCCGATACAAAAAATAACATATGAGTGTAATCTAATAATACACTATCATATATGACCCATGTTGTGTGCACATGTTTCAAAGACATATACATACAACACAAAACTTTTGTTCCATTTTAGGCAGTAACTCTTTAAAGATGCACTACGCAACTTTCAGAGGGTCCACTACCTGCTGGTCTCTATATTATTGCTTTGCCTAGATATGTTCCACAGTATGGCATTAAACTATTATGCATTATTTCATTATGGGCGTTATTATTGCTCAAAAAATACCTTGAAAAAAATACATTTTAAGGACATAGATAAGTTTAATGTTATTACTGTAACCTTTTATTAATACAATTTATTAGCATTCCCTGTCCCTGAAATAAAAACACAATAGATTTCAAACTATAGTTGGATCACGATGTACACAAACAGCTGTTGAGTGCTTTGCCCCATAACAGTCAAATGGGGAATCAAACCATCAACCTTCAAGTGACTACATGACCTCCTCTACCGCCTACTGAAGAAAAAATAGGTGGCATGTACTTGAACCTGGAGTTACGCAAGCCTGCGTCTTGTCAGTTCTGTCTTTAAACCACATTACCCAGAATCCCCTGGGCCGGTGGTACTCTGAGAAAGTCTTCAGTGAGCAGTCTTCCTCTGCCTCCTCTCATTACACTCCACTCTCTGAGCTTTTCCCATGATGCTTTGCTGTAGAACTGCTGCGTCAGTGAAACCTTCACCCTCGAATCACCTCCACTTGAAACTACACCATGCGTCAACGGATTTAGCATTTAAATTGTAGACCTTTTAGTCTTGGTTTAGAACTGTTTTAAATCTGGTTTAAACCTGATTCAATCCTGGGTTAGTCCTAATTTTCTGTTGTGTGAGGGAGAAATGAGAAATACAACCTCCTTACTGAGAAAAGCTAACTACTCTGCCACAATAACACAGGCAAGTGCACTCTTCACTCAGATACTGTAGATCAGGAGTCTAACCCACAACCTTACTTACTTTCAAACTTTTAAAGGTGCATTGTGTAACTTTTCTGGTGGAGGGCCCATTAAAGGCTTTTCTCCATAGAAATGTTATTGCTTTGTACGGAATGTTTCACAGTATGGTTAAGCCTTTCTATCTACCTGGAGACCAAACCAGACCAAGTTACAGGTCAGATCTGTGGAGAGGCAACCCCTGCTCCCAGTCAGAATGTTTGTTTTTCTGGTATTTTTCAGCTATAAAACCACTTATAATTGAATAAATGTAAGGTAGAGCTGTTTGTCACACTGTGGAACATTCCAGGCAGCGCAATGACATTGAAACAAGCAGGAGATGAACCCCCAACCAAAAAGTTACATAGTGCACCTTTAAGACCAGCTACCATCTTTTTCCAAATGCCAAACGTCTCATGTGTGAAATTACACATTTTAAAAAACACCACACGTTTTCACCTGCACGTGCACAGATGGTAGAAAGTGCTGTCCATGTCCTTTGACCATGAGGGAGATAGAAGAAGATAGAGGCTTGGGGTTAAGTTTGAGGTCACGTGGTCTTCCTACAAGTTGAGAGTCCACATTAGTCACTGTCCACACGATGCTGAGACGATCTGGTCCAAGCCAATGCCTCTGCCTCTGATTCTGCTGACTCTGTACGACTGAGAGAAGAGGGGGGTTTAAATTACATCCTCTACTGTACGTGAGGAAGAGGGGAGAAGTGAACAAGCAGAGTTTTCCGTTAGATTTCAGGAAATACACTTGGTAAATAAAAGCAATGCCTACCTGATTTCTTTTATCAAAAACGTAAAAGTAGTGTCTCTGATCTTATGTTATAGTTGTTTCCCGTTCTCAATTATTTTCAGTGATTTGTGCGTTTATTTTCGAGACACCATTTTGCTGATCAACTCCTGTTTTCACCACCACTATCATACGCCCACTGCTCTGTATTTACTTCGAGTATTTTCTTAATCGGTGTGTAGGATTCGGCAGTGTTGTGTAGTCATTTTTTATGCTCTTATTCACCTAAGTGTTGACTTGTATTTTTGTTCAAATACATGACTGAAATTGCATGGCTGAATAAAAAAATGAAATGAAATTAAGGTGCTGAGTGCTACACATTTTTTTGTTGTGACTTGTGACTCGTTTTAGATGAATACTGTGATTTAAAATGTTCAAATTATACCATAACCACAGGTGTCATAGGCTATAACTATATAAGAGACACAAGCACAATAGGACTTTTGCCATAACAGTAAAGCTAACAATATCTAGCATGCAAATCGCACACATCCTGGTATCAGATATGAAAAGCGCTGTATACCGATCTGACCTGTGACTTTGCCGAGTAGCATCACCTTCTCGTCTCTGCTGAAATAGGTCAGTTTAATGCCATACTGTGGAACATTCCAGGCATAGCAATTACATTCCCAATGAGACACGCAGACTGCAAAGCCTTCACTAGTAAAGTTACACAGTGCAACTTTAAAATGATGTTCTGCTCAAAGACGAGATGAGGTTGGAGACGTATTTTTTACTTTGCACTTGAAAACATTGTCTTTTTTAATGTTCACGCAAATGTGCAGAAACTTTGACTAAATTGTAATAATTTGTATAAAATTTAAATTGAATGTAATTAACGTTTTAAATCTCCAGACAGCTGATATTTTTCCAAACCCTGCTTTAAAACACCTTAGCCATCCCCTGATGACATCTCCGCCTCCCCAAGGTTAAAAATGCATTTATTAATTTAACATGTCATTTCAGATTAAACCAGTGGAACGCGTCTGCTCTGAAAATGAATGCACAGATATTAATAATTCATGATCATCTTACCGCAGCGTCTTTGCAAATACAGGAAGTCAAAGTGATTCAGGGAAGGGCAGAGGTCCGAGGAACAGAAAATGACTTCCTCTTCCTTGTTATCTGGGGTCAGGGGTCAAATGGAGAGGCTTGGAGGAAAAATGGTGGCAGCAGAAAAGAGCTTTGTGTTTGAATGGAGAAGATTAGAGACATGATTAATGGCTCAGAAAAAGATGTTAGGGGTTAAATATTGAAGGTGAACATAAGGACGAACAAGGACTAAATCAGTACTGGGCCATAATTCAGGTCTAGTTCATTTACTCTAGTTAAAGGTCCTACTATATTATGCTAATTGATTCTCGTGAGCTTTAAGTCATGTTATAATGTTCTTATCTCCTTAAAAACGTATATACCTGGAGTTGTGCTTTGTTTCATTCACACAGGTTTGAGTAATCCTTTTTTATTAGTCTGTTTACATCTCCAAAGCTCCAAATGCTCTGTTCCACCTTGTGATGTCATGAAGCGGTAGTTTTCACCTTAACAGCTACGTTTTTACCTTTTGTTCAGTAGAGATTGGCAGTTCCATGGGTGAAATAATCCAAATGATTCTAGTGAAGGTGTATGGAGTTTATAGAGTTTTCTGCTTGAGAGAAGAACTCAGCCTAAATATGTAGGACTTGTGTGTTAAACATGTGTGAATGAAACAACTTTATAACATAGATCAGAGACTAGAATAATATAGGCTCTTTAAAGGCTTGTCTTTTTCCATTTATTTGAGCAAAATCTGTCCTACCTCAGTTCCTATTGTAAAAGCAGCTATTCAAATAAGGTCAAGGTGTACTCTCTGCATCTAATTAAGCGTTTGTCTGGGAATCAGGAAGTGCACAGTTAGCATAATAGGTGTGGTTAGCTTTACTGTCACAGCAAAACTCTGTTCTGGTCTCTGTGAGCTGTGAAAAGAGTTTATAAACTCATCATTGTGAATAATTATAATAATAAGAATGCTCGGGATGCATAAGGTAAGGGAGGAATAACTGGTCCACTGTAAACCGTTAAAAATGAATTAGTTCTGTTAATGTCATTGGACTAAAACAGGATTAAACCAGAGTTAAAACAGGACCATAATCTGGGTTGAATATGAATTATTTCTACTGGACTAAACATTGACTAAACCACTGTAGCTAAAGATGGACTAGCCCAGCTCTAGAACTGGAGCAAACTATAGGTCTACATAAGGACTAAAAGATGCAATAATGGCCCTAACCCAGAGATAAACCAGAGATAAACCAGAAATATCATATTCAGGGTTTACACCAGGACTCAGTCACAATTAAACCTGGACTACAATAACCAGTTCAAAAGCAGAAGCAAACCAAAATAGTCTTGCCTTCCTTAGTTTAGTCCCGTTTAGTCTTGGTTTAGTCCAGATCTTGTTCATTAGCCTGTCCGACAGCTTAATCAGTGCTTCAGTATGAATTAATAACTCCATATTAAACATTCAGTGTTTCACATGTGTTTATCAGTGCACTCAGTCTGTAGCATAAATATAAAAGCAGGTCCGAGCAAAGTGGCAGAGTGGTTAGCCTGTGGGATGCCTGTCTTTTTAGGCCTTGTGCACGTTCTCCATGTGTTACTTCCTCCCATTGTCCATAGACATACAGTACATGTACAGGTAAATCAGGGAATATAGTGTAAAACTGTTTGGTTCTCAAAGGTAGTATGAGATGTTGATTTATTTCATTGCACAGAGTTGGCTGCAAACAACTAGGGATTTAATCTCACGGTACGATATTTATTGCAATATTTTGAGGAGGCTAACAAAATTGTGACTATTCAGTTTTTTCCTTTAAAGATGCCCTTGGTTCTCTCATAAACCAGAGTTAAGATTTAAAAGTGTTTCCTTACATCCTCTTGTATACAACTGTGATATACTGTATGTTTAAAACTGTGATATACTGTATGTATATAACGATGTTTGTTTTTTACTCACTTGTACATACACTTATATAATTTATGTCTTGTTTGGCACCAGTCTCTTGCTGTTTTTTATTGCTACTAATTTAGAAGTTTTATTACCATTTTTATATTCTTTTTCTCTTTGTTATTGTAATGTGTGAGCTACGGTGTCCAAGTAATTTCCCTTGTGGATCAATAAAGTCTGTTTAAGTCCAAGTCTAAGTCTAAGTTAATAAGTTATTTCATTGTGGAAATTGACTGAAACAGAGCAAAGAATTATTGTATATGTAGTTCCGTCTGTTTCTTTTAACTGATGCTGCAACATAATAAAGAATTTGAGAAAAGAGACTTGAAATTTGATATATTGTGATGGCCAACCATATTATTGTGAGACTTTTGACAAAACTATATCGCGATATTTCAGTTATTGTTACATCCCTATATTCGACATATATGAGCCCCCCACTGAAAAGATGTATGTACAGTATGTATTCATTCCTGGTACAAAGCTGTAGGGTTGTTGTCAAAATAATAAAACATCTACTTATTTATTATTTACTTCACTTATTTTTAAGCCATAAACTCGCGCTATGACAACCAGCAACAGACTCAGCAGGCAGTAAGAGTGAAGTGTTTTGCCCAAGAGCACAATGGTGAATTCAGCAAGATTCACACTGCCAGTCATAATAATAATAATAATAATAATAATAATAATAATAATAATAATACAGAGAGATATCAGTCTGGATATCTCTCTGTGTTTTTATTTTTTGGATATATAGATGGATATCCGTCTGGTCACTGTATCTGTCACATCGAATCAGCACCAAACACTGCCGTCCAATCAGATTTGTTTATTTCAGTGAGGCGTGTGAAACAAAGTAGTTCATTGGTCGCCCATCATAACAAACAAAATTAATCTGATCTCATCTCAAAGTTTAGAGTTTAGGCTTCGCTTGTTGATTATGCAGAAATCTATGATGTTTTTCAGTCTCCTGTGATAGTCATTTCTCTTTTTTCCTCATAAGCAGACTTTTTTTTTCCCCCAGTCTGGACAGACCGTGCATGTCCCTGATCTGAACTTCACATTCAGATTCACCAGTGACCAGACTCACATCTTCGTAAAGTATTAAAGGTGCACAATGCAATGCATGTAACTTTTCTGGTAGAGGGTCCATCAAATGCTTTTCTCCATGGAGATGTTGTTGCTTTGCCTGGAATGCTGCACAATATGGCATTAAACCTTTCTATCTTCATGAAGACCAAATCAGAGCAAGTTACAGGTCAGATCTGTGGAGAGGCGACCGCGCTCACAGTCACAATGTTTGTTTTTCTATTTTTTGAGCTATAAAACCACCTGTAATTGAATAAATGTAAGGAAGAGCTGTTAAAAGTCATACTGTGGAACATTCTAGACAGAGCAATGAGATATCCATAGAAACAAGCAGGTAACGGACCCCCAATGAAAAAGTTACATGGTGCACCTTTAAAGAAGTGTGTATTCTGGATCGCAGGCAAACTCTGAGTGGCATTGACTTGTGAATTTGTAAGAATGCTGACATTTTGGAAAGAACAAAAGTTGAGTCCAAGTCTGACGTTGTACCGCCTGATGGTCTGTGGTTTGGATCCTTAGGAACCATGACGAGACTGAACCGGACAGGAGAGTTGAGGGTGAAATTCCCCAGTTGGAGTGTGCCCTTTAGCCTTTTGCCTGGTCCTTGAGTGAACCATGACTCAGATCCAAGAATCCGCTGTTCATTCACTCCCTTTTCTGTCTTCTGATTTTACTGGACTATGTGACACAGAGAACATCTGACATTTAACATCTGCCCATATGACTACGGTGAGCGGGAAGGGACAAATTTAGAGCATTAGTAATTTGTACTTTTAGGTTATCATAAACTTACATAATTTATTCACTCCTGTTTGAGTATTGATACTTTGCAGCTGATGTCATCAACATTCCCTGGGGATGTGATGCTAACTGGAGGCTCTGCTCTGTCTGCGGTTTTATTAGACTTTAATCTGTGCTTTATTTTAGCACAATCTGACCATAAAGAAATGACTTAGCTGGAACTACAACAGGTGAGCTGATTTGTGCTGTTAAACAAGTCTCTCACACTTAAACACCTAAACAGGACCGTGAACGCTCATTGACCACAGGCTCCTGAAAATGTGCTGTTCAAATCAATTTTGTTTTTTGACAGTGTTTGCTAATGTGTGCGTTGTGTCACCATGGCAACACCAAGTACACAACACCCCCAGCATGACGTCAATGCAAAGTGTCAATAGCCAATATCTATTTTTCTTTCAGGAATTTAATGGAATCAAATGGAAAGCGCAAGGAAAGTATACTCTATTTTTTTAATTTTGGTTCAGAAGAGCACAAATGTCCCTCTACTGGTACTTTCAACTTTCACCACTACATACCAATACAATCTATTACATTTTTTTATGACGGTTTTAAAGTTATAGATTCCATACTGTTTGGGCAGGAGATACTCAGTGCCCATTGGAGGTGCCAACAGCTACACGACTCTTTGTTGTGATGACGTTTACAGAGACTTAAGCTCTCACTGGGTACCAAAGTTTTCTAAGTAGACTTGTTTATGATGAATATTGCAATTTAAAATAAACAAATTATAACAGAATGATCCGCGGGTGTCATAGATTATAACTATATAACAGACACAAACACAGTATGTCTTCTTTAATGTATACTTTTTTCTTGTTTTTATTCTTACATTCTTGTTTTATTTGTTGATGAGGTTGGATGCATTGGTTATCACTACTACCCCCTAAAGGTTGTTATAGATGCCACATTAATTTTAAAGCGGAAATAAAAAGCATCAAAACACTCCTTAAAAGAAAAAAAGACCCTTTTCAACTATTAAACACAATAAATCCTCACAAAAAGGCTAGTCAGTTTGGCCAGTTTCTGTAACAACCTCAGCTCTTGAATGTGAACTTAAATCCTCTCTATTCATTCTGCCTCAGCTCTATGTTCTCCTGTTGTGTTCATACGTGAGCCTGGTTTGCAGTGTATTTGAGTATTTAGTCTGTTCTTTAGTGCCGTTTTGACCCTGAACACAGCTCAGTGTTTCTCTTTCTCTGGTTTTGTTCTGCTCCAGGTCACCTCTGAGCCAAACTTTCGCTCCGCTCTTTCAAATCGAGCTGAAAAGATTTGAAAGAGTAGTGAGTTTGTTAAGAGGTACAAATGAAGCGCGCAGAGGACAATGGGGCGAATCACAGCAGCTGCACCGGTCTGTCTGTTATGGACTTATGAAAGGTTAATAAAGGAATGCAGATACATAAGCGAGATAAAAACTCAACTTTCTGTTTCATTCAGTCGTTACTTCCTTTTAGAGATATAAGGAATGGTGTTATGTGACAGCAAAAAAAAAAAAAAAAAATGCACGGTGGGGAGACAAGGGTGAGTTTTTGCCCCACAGCTTTTCTTTGGTATAGCGCAGATATAAAACGGGTATATATTAGAACTATTCCAGGTCTAATCTTGGGCTAAATCAGTCTTAAAAGTTCACTATATTACTGCCACTGTTCTAGACATGAAATTATCCAAAGAAGGATAAAAGCAATTATAAAATGGACTCTAAATAAGGCAAACCCACAGATCGAAAAGCTTTCCAAGTACCACCTGAAGGAGCTCACCACTACCTGTGTTAGAAAACTGTGGTGCCCAATCGGAGCAGACATCATGAACGTCATCACAACTATAACGTAGTTAAAAGCTCTAAACCTGTGGCTGAACTTCCTTGTCAAAGCCTGACCTCAGAGGGTAAACTAGAAAGGGACTAGTTTGTACTTGGAATACCAAAAGTTGCAAAAGACACTTCACTCACATTGTCTAGTATGAAAGAGCCGTGTGTGAGTGTTGGTGGTGGTTGGGATTGGCAGTCTCGCTTCCATCAGACCACAATAGGGTGTTGCCACAGAGTATGGAGAGAATGAACAATACACCAAATTGTAAAGTGACTCTGACCATCTAAAAAAGTGCTACACAAGACTAGTGCATTACTATTATCATTAAAAAGTCAATTTTGCATAATAAGTCTGCTTTAAAGCTGCTGTGTGTGTTATAATAGGACTCTGAAATAAAGAGTTTACTCAGTGGGTGACACATTAAACCGCTCAAAGTCCACCTTGCCTCAGTATTTGTTTGAGGTGACGCATCTTTCACCCACATCGTGATTTGGGTGCTCATTGTTGGTGGAAAATACATTCAGAGCATTTATCCAATATTTTTTAAACTTTTAATATGCTAATTATCATGTATAATTTATAAAAGATTAATCTGGACCTCATCTACCAGTTCCTTTCCACATTTAACTAAAAGAAAAACAGTTTTGTGGTCTAGAGGTCTAATCCTTGTCTGGTGTTTTATAGATTCATATAGAATAATTCCACATTTCCTAAAAAATACTGTGTGATACATGTAGTTCAATGTTCTGTACAGAGAACATACCAGCTGTGTCTGAGCCTGTCTCTGACCTCCACGTGTGACTCATCCCTGCTCCATCCCTGTAAACTTCACATCAGCGTCACAAACATAAATCTCACGGCGACAGGTGTCAAAATGGACCTGATTTATCCTTTACAGCCGTTACAGCCTTTTAAACAGATCAGCTGCAGGAGGAGAGATGTGTGCTGTAAAAGTACACAGCGGCCACACAAGAGCTCGCCACATCCACCGTCACGCACAACACGTGTTTACAGGTGCACTTCAGATTCAAATAGTCAATGAGACCTATGAAAAAAACTTAATTATAATAAAAAATGCACACACTTAAAGGTACAGTATGTAACTTTCTGGTATGTATGTATGATTCCATGAACACAGAAAGTTAAAACCATCCTTCGGAACATTCTCCATGGAGAAAGACACAGTTTATGCCCTACTGCGAAAGATTATAGTCAAAGGAACAACATTTCCATGGAAACAAGCAAGACGACGTTTGTGGAGCTGCAAGCCCACTCAGCGTAAGAATGCATTTTTTTTGTTTTGTTTGCTTGCTTAGTTTTGCTTTTATTTTGATCTATTGTTTGACTAAAAAGTTACACATTGTGGCTTAAATGAATTAGACAGACTAAACTGAATGAATTAGACTAAACACTTTCCTCCAGATTTAAATGAACCTTGAATGCAACAATTAAAATGTAATGTTGCTGTACTCACCAAATCAAATATTAATTTAAGATGTAATTATACCCTCTCTCATACCCACTATACACTCAATAATAATAAAACATCAGGACATACTAGAGATGGGACGAGATTTTGATGGCATTTTTTAAATAAATTGTGTAGTTCAATTTTGGCTTCACCATGTTTTTTATTTACTTTAATATTTTGCAGTCATGGTAAAGCTGATTTTGGGATCTAAAGCTTCTTAGGAAATGTGACTCAGCACCACTTAAGCCCTTTTTTGTCAAATTCAAAATGAAACACATCAGAAAAATCACAGGGGATTATTTTCCTCGTGTGTGTGCAATTTTTTCTCTCGAGATCTTGTATGAGATCTTGTCCCATCCCTTGTAAATACTGTTAAATTAAACACCACCATAACAACTCTTTAATTCTAAAATTTTGGTTGACATTTTGCATCTAAAAAACAAGATAAAGATTACTTAATTTTTTTTACTTTTTGCCTTGGTTAAGCGCAGTAGGTATGTGCTTTTTTAATCAGATTTTTTATTTTACATTTTACTAAATGTATCTTTTATTTCAGTGATTACGGCTAGTGTATCGCAGTAGTATATGCAAAGTACTTGTACACCTCTACTACATTGTTAATAGGCTCCATTTCACCTTAAAGAGCTATAACTCATCCGTCACCCTCACCGAACCAAAAGCAAAAATGACATTCTTAACAATAAGTACTTCAAGTTTAAACCTGACCCTGCAGTCTTCTCCAGTCTGGGGGCTAAATACTTAAATAAACAGCAGTGCGTATGCTGCATCTCTGTGCCTATACGGTGTGATTTATGCTCTTCTGTCGGCTACTCTTTGTTCAGGTCCAGATCAGGTGTCCTTGGATTTGGGCCAAGTGCCAATCACCTCACACAATCTCACTGCAGTTTGTGGATTCATAAAGTCATGGCCTGCGGAGGAGGAACCTGAGAGGAGAAGGAGATCTGAAAGAATTAACACAAATGATTATTTTACACCCAAACCAGGGCAAACGTCAATCAAAGGACAGGTCCAAGGGAAATGGTTTTAAAAAAAAAAAAAAAGAAAAAAGAAAAAAAAAAAAAAAAGTCCCTTGAGCGTATATTTCAATATTTTGGGGTACAAGTACTTTAACAATACTATTTTTGTTACCTGCCCTGTATATATATGTATATATGTGTCTACTTTTGATTCCTATTATTGTGAATTATTTTATTAAATGACAATAATATAATAATGATCATTTAAAATCCTCCAGCTAAGGTGGGCCTGACCAATAGGGACAAGATCTAAAGATGCTCCCTGTGTAATCTTGTGCATCAAGTTTATCTTCCCATCCAAAGCTCAAAACTGCTTATTCCAGATAGTGACATCACCAGGTGTTATTCCAGCAAGTGCTCCTCCATGTTTTTAAAGACCATACATCTACACCATGCTTATTATGAAGAACAGATCAGTTTGATCAGTTTTATTTTGTTTATTTGGGATCGATTGGTATTGGGTATCCACAAGGATGGATGTCATTGTCGAGACTGAAAAAGCTGTCAGGAAGGGCATCTGGTGAAAACAAACTCTCAGACAAATAACACAGAGTTGAACAGTGGCTAAGTGCAGGTAGAACAGGTAAAGCACAAAGGTAAAAATGACAGGTACAAGTCGAGACAGGCCTGTGAGAGGAAGAGTGGTCATAACGGAGCTCAGAGCTGTAGGACAAATGCAACTACACAAAGCCTTTCAGTTATACTACCTGAAACAGGGGGAGGGTATCTGGTGTTATTTATTTTTAATTAAAAAAATAAATAAATGAATAAAATTACATTCAACAACACACTGCAAAAAAAAAATAAAAAATCTAAATGATATATTATATGAAATTAAGTCAAAATAGGTCTATAGAGTGGAGCAGTTTTGACCATTTCAGTATATTTATCTATTCTTGTTTCTAAATTCTGTCCATGTAATATAATATTTGACATGATTAGTTGACAATTTAAGTCAAAATTCTTCTTAAGAAAAGTATAGCCTATTGAAATCAATCAATCTATACAGAGACATAGAAGGTTGTGTCTGGGGAGGGCATCTGATGTAAAAAATTTTATTTCAACACACTGTAAAAAAAAACAATAAAAAAAAATTAATTCAAAATTGGCCTATAGATTTGAGCAGCTTTGACAATATTGATTTATTTTTTTTGTTTTATTGTTTATTTTCTCATTTCAAAATTCTGTGATTATTTACAATTCAAGTCAAAATTCTTACTTCATTAAGCAAAGTGAAAATCACTCAAAAATACGGTTCTTACTTGCTTTATGTTCTTTTGTTGCCACAGTAATTGGGTAAGAAAAACACACACTTTCCATTGATGTTGGCCGTTTTAAAAGGCACTTGAGTTTCACCTTTTGGGGTTAAACGGTACAGAAGGTCAGAGGTCAAAGGGTCAAGCAGAGAGGAGGCGGAGTCACATGTGCAGAGGCTTGTGCGTAGCTCCAGGCCCAAACATCAGCTTCACTTTTAAATTGATTAACTTCAATAACAAGAGGAAGAGGAGACATGCAGAGTTGGTTTAGAGTGGTAGAGAAAATACCATCCATTACACTCGTTTTTTAGGTGTTAATAAAAACATATTTTAGGCGTTAATAAAAATATTCAGGTACATTTTTGTTAAAGGACCCATATTACACTATTTTCTGATCTATGTTATAATGTGTCCTCATCACAAACATACCTGGAGTTGTGTTGTGTTTCATTCACACATGTTTAACACACAAGCCTGAATTCTTCTTTCAAACAAAAAACATGCTGTTCCACCTTGTGATGTCATGTGGTTATACAGCAAGTGTTCCACTGTGTTTTGAAACTCCATACACCTTCACTACAATCATTTAGATCATTTCAGTCCTGTAATTGCCAATCTTTACTGAACTAATGGTAAAATGTAGCTGTAAACAAGAAAAGCTTCAACAGCCAAGTTTTCAACTTAACAGCCCCTTTTACCTTTTGTTCTATAAAGACTGGCAATTCCAGGGCTGAAATGATCCAAATGATCAGTGAAGGTGAATTTATAAACACTGGAGTAATTCTTATATTACCACATGAC
Source organism: Taenioides sp. WSHXM2023 (assembly GCA_029959045.1). NCBI lineage: Eukaryota > Metazoa > Chordata > Actinopteri > Gobiiformes > Gobiidae > Taenioides > Taenioides sp. WSHXM2023. The sequence goes on from CM057086.1 coordinate 27,932,314, forward strand.
ATCACAAAGTGGAACAGTGTCTTCTGTTTGAGAGAAGAAATCAGCCTAAACATGCAGGGTTTGTGTGTTAAATGTGTGAAGAATGAAACAAAACACAACTCCTGGTATGTTTGTAATGAGGACATAGATCAGAAAACAGTTTAATATGCCCCCTTTAACAAAAACCTGGCTGAAGTAGACTACAGCTGATGCGATAAGTAGAAGTGTCACTGTGATAATTAAGTTGTGACAAAGCTAAGCACAGACCCATCATTAAAACCATTAGGAGCTGTTAGTGCTGAAGGGGTGCCAGTTTTCCTGGAGGCCAGAGCTGGATCAGGTCACACAGACAGTGAAGGTCCCCAGAGGAACTGGTGGACTTTGTCTTTGAACATTCTCTGATGATTATTACAGAGTGTAGAGAAGCGCTTTGATCTGGGGGAGTGCAGTGTGCGTGTCCACTCTCAGTTGTTAGCTGGTTGGGGTAGTGAACTTGAAGCCAACTACCTGACGTGAACACCTTGCACCTTTAACTTTTTGGTGAATAAATAAAGAATTGTAAACCAAATATGAGTGTGCAGACAAAATGCAATGTAAAAGCAGTGCAATACTTGTTATCAGTACATAAATAAATAAATATAACAAATCCTTTTATGTTAAAAGTAAGTCTTTCCTCCCGTATCTCTTATGTAACCCGATCCACAGACTCACCATAGTTCACTTCCTGTCAGGTCTTAAAAGCTACAGGTCCAAAACAAACAAACAGCATATTAGCAGCTCCCTCACCTCACACAAGTCCTCACAAGTCCAACACGAGTCTGTTACTTCCACTACACAGATATATCTCCAACTGCATCCTCTCCGTAATACAGGGTTGGAGAGGAGCCAAGGAAAAGAGAAGGAGACTGTGCCAGAAAAGCTTTACAATAATAATCACAAACTTGGAGAAGACAGGTGTCAAGGAAATATGTGATGTATCTGAGTTCAGACAAGTGCACGTGGGTTTATAGGAGTATACAAGGAGATCCATGTTAAATTTGTGACTGTTAACATCACGTCCCATGTGGTGCGCCCCAGGGCTCAGTCTGTGGACCAGCACTATTTAAAGGGCACATATTACGCCATTTTCTGATCCATGTTATAATGTTGTTTCATTATCAAAAACATACCTGGAGTTGTGTTTCATTGCTTCATTCACACATGTTTAACACACAAACCCTGCATATTTAGGCTGAGTTCTTCTGTTCCACCTTGTGATGTCATGTGGTAATACAGGAAGTGCCCCACTGTGTTTTTAAACTCCACACACCTTCACTAGAATCATTTGGACCGTTTCAGCTCTGAAGTTTCTAATCATTACTGAACAAATGGTATTGATTCAGAGGAGCACTTCCTGTATTACCACATGGCATCACAAGGTAGAACTCAGATTAAATATGCAGGTTTGTGTGTTAAACATGTGTGAATGAAACAAAACACAACTCCAGGTATGTTTGTGATGAGGAAACAACACAGATCAGAAAATAGCGTAATATGGTCCCTTTCAGTCCTTTTGAGACCACACACCACACAACATCTCCACATGAACCTTTGTCTCCTTGTTCTCTTTCCTTTCTGTTTCCTCTCCAGGCCCTTCCCACCGATCTCCACCTCGTTGCAATTACAAGGACACTTAGAGCTCATTATGGGACAAACAGAGGACTATTATGGGATGGAGAGTGAAAAAATTCCCAATCCATTTAATTCAAGCCTGTTATAATAATCACACAGCCCCTAAGCCGCTCTGAAGTGGATTAATCTCAGCTAAGAGGAGTTTTTTGGAGGATTTTGAGGCCCGAGTTCTCATCACACTACTTTTTGGATGTGGCTGACCTTCATTGTCATTGGTCCATTCAGGAACATGTGGAATTTAGTGAGTGGAATTTAACATTTTGGTGAGATGGGAAAAAAGTTCTGCCATTTTATTACAGAGATTTTAAACTGCAAAAATCCCTTGTTTCTCGAGTTAGATCACAGCAAAGGTGAAGAAAGCATCATTTTTCATCAGCATTTAAAGCTAGTGGCAGCTAAAGTAAATCTTATTAGTGCTTTAGGAGGGCTCTGTTTTGTTTTTTCATGTTGGTAAAACGTATTAAATAAGACAAGTTTAGCTAAAGGTACAAAGTGGGCATCTGGCAGATAGCATCCATGCTAAGGAAATGGCGAAAATCTTATTAGACTATGTTAGATATCTTGTTAACAACATGTGTGGTTACTTTTTTCATGTTGTTGTTCACAGTTCAGTTTCATTGAAGGATGGATTAAATACAGAGGATAATAAAGTTCACCAGTTTGAGGTTGTTGCATATAGAACAGTTTTGGTGCATATATGAACCAAACAATCACATCAGACTAACCTTGGTGCACGTGCTCAGTTGACCCGGGCCCTGCTTTTGTGAGTGGCGGTGTTGATGTTTTAAGTGATGGATCGCAGTCCGAGGAATGCACTGAAGGTACAACAGCTGTTCTGTCAAAAAACAGTGCAAACAGATGGATTTTCACATGTAAAATCTTTATAAATGTAGTTTCTGTTCTGCACACAGGTCAGTGTGAGGAGCAGTTCACATGTGCATGGGACTGTCCTGTCTATATAAGACTTTATTGATCTCACAGAGGAGAAATTCACTCATGACAGAAGCTCACAGTCAGGGGACAGTATAGTGCAAAAAGTTGTGAAAAATTGTGCAAACACTCAGAACAATAAGTAAATAAAAAATAACAATCACAATAAATATTAACATATTTACAACATCAGGTAGCTCTTATGTACAGGGAGTGAAAGAAATGTAAATATATAATAAAACATATCTCTTAGGTGACATGGTTACAGGTTATTGCACGGGCTATTGCACAGGTTATTGCACAGGTTATTGCATGTGTTACACAGTGGAGTTATACTCGTTACTGTAAGTATATGGAGTGTCTTGCCATGGGACAGTGGGAGTAACTAGGTAACACTTTATTAGGGGCATGATGGCTGCATGCATCTCAATCTTAAAACACTCCAGCTTGTTCCACCTTGTGATGTCATGTGGTAATACAGGACAGGAAGTGCTCCGCTGTGTTTTTAAACTAGAATCATTTGGATAATTTCAGTCCAGGAACTGCCAGTCTCTACTGAACAAAAGGTAAAAGGTAGCTGTTAAATTGAAAACTATCACTTCATGGCATCACAAGGTAGAAAAGAGCATTTTGAGCTTTGGAGATGTAGATAGACTGATAATAAAGGGTTACTCAAGCAACTCCGGGTATGTTTTTGAGGAGATAACAGCATTATAACATGACTTAAAGCGCACAGGAACCCATTTAGCAAAATATAAGACCTAATGTGAATGAATGTACTTGTCTTCTATTATGTAAAAACTGTCTTCATTTATCCCATTTTATATTATATGTAGCTTTAACCTTGAGTTAAAGCGTACATACTAGTAAATACATACACTGATATTGCCAACATGTCTCCTCAGGTGTAACTATGACAAACCCACATCGTCTCTTGCAGTGGGACAGATGGGGGACACTGTGGTGATGGATGCTCTCTGTTATGCAGGGTGCTGGTACAGGGCTGTAGGTGATGGCACATCTATAATTTGTCCTTGGATTCTCACATTAAACCAGGAAATGGAATACTATGTCTACTTTAGAGGGGTGGAATTACATGTATGGGGCATAAAAGAAGACCTATTGTGCTTGTGTCTGCTGTGTACTAGTAGTTAAAATTTATGTCACTTGTGGATCATTATATTCTAATTTGCACATTTCCAATAGCAATATTCATCTTAATAAAAGAAATAACCACCGATTAATAAAATAAAAATAGAGAACAATGTAAATAGAGTAAAGTAGTGGGTGATGCTGGTCTTGAAAATAAGCAATTAAACTCAAACATGCAGGAATCAGTCCAAACACAACTTTGGGTGAATAAATGTATGAAAGTACCACTACCTCTACTACTGCCAAGTGTGTGGAGGGAATGGAGTTGAATAGGGCCAGGGAGAGACCGCTAGATTACTCAAACATTCATGGATGACATAATACCCCCTGTGTAAGTCATACAGTGTAGGTCTGGTAGTGGACATGTTATGTTTATAGAGAGGACTGGTGAGGACTGTGCAGATGCAAGTTTGCTCACAGTAGGAATTCACGTGTTTCCACCATTAACTCAATAACATGATAAACTTAGGCCGATATACGATGACGACTACACAAGAACTAACCCATGACTAAAACAAGAAATTACTGGTGCAGTGTTATTGCTTTGTCTTGAATGTCTTCATGGAAACTAAACCAGACCAAGTCCCAGGTCAGATCTGTGTAGAGGCAACCCCACTCACAGTCTGAATCCCTGTTTTTCTGGGTATTTTTGAACTATAAAACCACCTGTAATTGAATAAATGTAAAGTAGAGCCGTTTAATGTCATACTGTGGAACATTACAGGCACAGAAATGACATATTCATAGAAACAAGCAAGTGATGGACCCTCCATCAGAAAATTTACACAGTGCACCTTTAACATGATCTAAATGAGAACTAAACCAGGACTAAACAAGTACTAAACCTTAACACAATCAAGAACGAAATGCAAACTAAAAAAACAGTAACTCTTACAATAACTCTTACTAATAACTATACCAAACTTTATTTCCATATATTTTCCCCTGTTCCTTCGTCTCGTCTAAATGTCGTTGAGAGAAGGTCCCGGATGGCGCGGTGGAGACAGCGGGTTATAAAGATCTTCAGTCTGACTTAATCCTGGTTTGAATCTGACGCTAATCTGTGCGTGAAGAGTGACAGAGGAGCTCCTTCAGACTCACTTTTCAACTACTGCTCCTAATATAACTGTTCTCTCAAATCTCCCTCTAATCAGAAGGTTACTGGTTCATCACAATTGCAAACAGTTGGTGTATCCTTGAGCAAGACACTTCAGCGATTTTGCTATTGCTAATGCGTCAGTCTTGATTGGTGGTGGTTGCGTTTTGTTTCATTCACTAGTCTTTCTCTCAAACAGAAAACACTCTGTTCCACTTTGTGATGTCATGTAATAATACAAGAAGTACTCAACTGCGTGATTAAACTCCAAACACCTTCACTAATAATTTCAGCCCTGGAATTGCCCATTTCCATTTTCCAACAAAATGTAAAAGGCAGCTGGGCAATTACAAGTACATTGCTTCCTCAAAAACACTCACATGCGTTCTTACTGTGGTCTTACAGGTCCGCCTCTCCACTGATCTGACCAGTGACGATGTCTGTCTGTCTGTCTCCATGCATTTATGTGAGCTTGAGGCCATTTTAGGTAAAGCAATAACATCTCCACGGAAACACCAAAAAACAAAACACAACTTCAGATTTTTTCCTGAACAAACCATCAAATCATTTCTAGCGGTCCACATTTTCCTGGTGGTCTGGGGCCACACCTGCAGCAAAGTTCTGCTACAGTGGAAGAACACAAAAGAAGAAGAAAACTACAGCGTTGGATGGAGAGGGGACAAAGGAGATCTGTCATGAACGTCATTAGGGCTACTCAACACAGAAGAGAGTGGAGACAGACACAAAACAGGAACTGAAGTCACACACCGCACCACAGGGACGCATCAGGCTGTTACACAAGATTCTGTTTTGGAATTTACCTTGTTGTTTTTGTGCAAATGTAAAAAGGGTTTAAGACCAAAATCTCCATGGCATTCAGTAAGATTCCAGAGATAACATAGGAGTACTGTATATCTACAACTCAAAAGTTTGGATTCACCTTTTTTTTCTGTGTTTACTACTTTCTAGTTTCTACATTTGATACACTGTACATACAGAGGACATCAAATATATGAAATAAGATGCATGGAATTACGTAGCAAAGAAAAAAACATTAAATGAGGGGGTGAGACCAAACGTTTGACTGTAGTGTATGTAGTAAAAAAGTTGATAATACTTTGAGTGTTTAAGTCATCTTTTTAGTTTAATTGCTTTTTTATTTCTATTTGAACCGACTACTCTGCAAAAGAGACATCATTTAGGACGGATACATGGAAAAACATTGACCGATATTAATAACAGAAGTTTACCAAAATTTGAGCTGCTTTTTTTTTTTAACTTATTTTATTTCCCAATTGTACTTTTATTATGCAGATCAGTGAAAGGACATGCAATAATTAAGTTATTTGTCATTTCAAATCATATCTTTGGAGAAAGATCAAAATCAGTGAAATCATCCAAATGATTCTAGGTGGAATAAGCTGTACTGTAACTGTGGACCATTCTTTCACCTTGTTGGCAGTGGGGGAAAGTATAAATACACACTGACACTTTAAACAGGTTTCTCTGGCTCAGGTTCAGAACCAAAGCTTTGAAGAACTCACCCACACTGTAAACTGTCATGTTCTCACTCGCTCCATCGGGCTGATTTGATTCATCACCACACCACACACATTTTATATTCTACTGCCTGATTAGAGAATGACGTTTATATCATCATCTGGAACTATCTAATTTCTGGTAGAAGAGGCTAATTAAACAAATAAAAGAGATTACTGGAATTGGGTTTAGGATAGGGTTTGAGTCAAATATTCTGCCTCTTATCTGAACAAACAAAGAGTTCATTAACAAAACGGCTTTGGTGAAAACACTGTTAAACAAAGTGTGATTCAAAAAGCTGTACAAATGAACAGTCACATCCACAGCACAAACTTAAAGGGTCTATATTGCACAACACACACATCAAAAACATACCTGGAGTTGTGTTTTGTTTCATTCACTCATGTTTAACACACAAACGCAGTGAAAGCACTCTGTTCCACCTTGTGACGTCATAATCAGGAACTGCTCCACTGCGATTTTAAATTACACAAACCTTCACTAGAATCATTTGGAGAATTTCAGCCCTGTAATTGGCAATCTTTACTGATCTAATGATAAAACGTAGCTGTTAACTTGAAAACTACAGCTTCATGACATCACAAGGTGGAACAAAGCATTTTGAGGCTTAATGGAGTAGACAGACTAATAATAAAGGCTTAAATAAATACAACTCCTGGTATGTTTTTGATGAGGTAACAACACTGTAACACGGCTTAAAGCTTAAAGTTCACAAGAATCCATTTTGTGTGATATTGGACATTTAAAGGGGCTGCTGTTGGCATGCTAGCTTTTGTTAGCATAGTTGACGGCAAAACTTGTGATAAGCACTTAAAAACTCATTGTGGTGAATAATTAGGATGCTAGGAAAACATTCAGAAAGAATTTGAAATTTGTATCACTGCAAATTGTTGAACTTTTTATTTATTTATTTATTTATTTTTTATGTTTTTAGGACAGTAAAATCAACTTTTTTTGTGGTGAGCACGTGAAGACGCACACGCCCGTTTCCGTATCTTCTGCGCATGAGCACTGAACTCATTCATTACCAAACGTCCATTAAACTATTTTCCACAGCCTGTCCAGCGTGTTCTGCCGTGACTAATGGTGCACACTTAGACGCGCTACTTTTGCACATCCAAATCACGCCAAATTCATTCATTTACTCACCCTCGCCTCGCCGCCTTCTCTCTCCTCCCGTGGTGCATTTCGGCAAACCCGCACACCTCGTTAAATCCACCAGTTGCGCGAGCTCCGGTGGTCACGTGAGCCACGAATAATTTGCATAGACAATTATTTGTATTTTCTGCGTATTTGAAGCGTCGTGGGTGACTTATAGATTTTGTATGTATTAAAGCTATTGACTGTGCAACTTTATTATATATTAGGCATTTAATAGTAGAAAATGTGTAAATAAATAATATTTTCAGTATTATGTAATGTAGGAGGGGCAAATGGGGTACATAGGTGCGCCCTACAGCTCTGCAGTCAGTATTATCCAGGTTACAGTGGAAGTAACGTGTGCTGAGAGGAAAAAAGAGTGAAAGTCTACTATAAAACTTTATTTTTTCTCTTGCTTCTAAATTTTTGATTATTTTTTTTAAGAACTACCACTGTAAATAATGTGCAAGCACGTTTGGAACTTTTTTGCACTGTGGGAGAGCACAATAAACCACCAATAAACACATATTCCAACTGAGCCTGAGAATCCCACCACATCTTATTAAACATTATTCAGTCATCAATTTTAGTGGCAGCAAAATGAACATAGAGTAGCTATTTGCTAACAGTACAATAATAAAAAAAAAATACAAAACCAGTATTTGAAATTGTGTTTGCGCATATGGATTTCTATCTATTAATTTTTGTTTTATCAAAAATAGGGATCCCACGTTTTCAGTTCTGATACCGATTTCGATATTACAGCTTTAAGTATCTGCCAATTATTATTATTAATCGATACCAGCGCAGAAACTGAAAAGAGCATTTATTTCCTTTAAATAAAAATAAAATAAGACTAAACTGCTCTAAATGTGTTATGTAGCTGTTATTTATTCCTCAAGTAACCACAGAAGAACTTTGTATAAATAAAAGTTTAGACATTACGACTTTGACTTTCTGGGCCAACTATGACCAGTAAATACTCTTATTACATAAATTTATATCCAACCAAATATTCCAATACTTGGAAGCCGATATCTGATCCAGCAAATTTTCCAGTATTAGCGCCGATATCCAATACCAGTGTCAGATCAATAAATAAAATTTTAAAAAATGTCTGAATTAGGCTAAATAACATCATTCCTTTGCATATCGTCATATTGTTTTATACTATACTAATGTCATTGCTGATTAGTTGTAATGATTGTAGCATATTTATTTCACGACTTCCAGACTCCTAACCAGCATGCCTGTTTATTCCCACGGTTCTTATCTCTTATCTGTGTTTGGCGTTTTCTCAGAGCGCAGATGCTGCTTCTGCTTCCTCTCAGCAGTGGACCCTGACCCAAAAAAGCCGCCATTTACACTCTCATAGTGTGGGCTTCTGATAGGATCAAGGTGAGACACATGCAGGTCCTTCAGCGCCATCACGCACGGAGCTAAATACACTTATATAGTCAGAGATAGACCCAGGAAAACCACAGAAGGCCGGATTAATGTGGTTTTTTAATGGAGGTACAGTATGTTTGGTGTGTTGGAAGAGGAAGTATTACAGATTATGAAGTTTAGCAGTGGGAAAGTAGAAGCATGAGGGTGGAACAAAAGCAGTAAACAGAGAGGGCTGGGAGGAGGTGATGGCTGAACTTTTCCCACTATATCCCCCGGAGAAGGGTCTGAACAATGCTGACACATGGGATCAGATGAGATAAGATGTTTTATCATGCGGAAAAGATTGTTTTGACCATATTAAGATTTTAAGTCTGTCAGTGCGGTTAGACTTTTAATTGGAATTTTGACTGACTGCCTATAGATGGACCAGTGGGAGAATAAAATGAAGTCTGAGAGTTGAAGAGAGAAGAAACTGGAGTTCTAACAAAGATTATTTACCATCAGTACAGACCGAGCATCCAGAGACATGAACCCTGTGATAGTGTTGGCCATTCTAGTCTTCGACTGTAAGGAGTATTATACTTCTGATGAGACCAAGGACAGGTCAAGATCACAAGGATTGAGTTGGCAGTGCAATTTCTTTATCAGTGAATGTTGCTATTGTAACAGGGGCTTAGCACATTTTCACACTGCAGTAGTGAGGTCTTACCACATATTTAGTTTGTCAAAGTCTCTCAAAGTGCTACACAGTCATTATTCATTCATTCCACACTCTGTCCTGCTAATCTGCACCATCGACCACATTCACCTGAGGCAAGGCAGGTGAAGTGTCTTGCCTAAAGACCCAAGGTCCAAGAGGAAAATTAAATTTACAACCTTTGGATGGACAGACAAATGCTGTAATTATAAGTCACTGTCACCCTTTGGTAACATAATGGATGTGACATTTAAGAACATTTGTTCTTCTGTATACTATTAAAGTTAATATATATAATTAATAAACTGTATTTGGTATAATATATTGTGATAAATGCATGGTGACACTTGGTGACAGAAGCTTGTGTTAAGGTGGCTCATCTCCTAAGTGCATTAAGTCCATAGAGATGTGTGTGTGTGTGTGTGTGTGTGTGTGTGTGCGTGTGTGTGTGTGTGTGTGTGTGTGTGTGTGTGTGTGTGTGACAGCAGAAATGAGATGGAGCACAGAATCAAGTCTATTCACTTAACCTCTCAGTCCACAGCAGATTTATGGTCCCTTTCCCGGACCCATCGTGTCTTTATATTTCACACATTTTACTGTAAATCCTGCTCCGACCCATAGACCTTTGTCAAAACCAAGAAAATAGAGTGTGTTAATCCTATTGCCCCCATTTACCCTCTCACTGGATTTCAAGTTGTCAAGTTGTTGTGTACAGTTTTGTATCATGTTTTTGTATATTTATGTTTCAGTCACACATGTTTAACACCCTGCACATTTAGGCTGAGCTCTTCTCTCAAACAGAAAACACTCTGTTCCACCTTGTGAGGTCATATGGTAATACAGGAAGTGCTCCAATGTGTTTTTAAACCTCATGCACCTTCACTAGAATCATTTGAGTGATTTCAGACCTGGAACTGCAAATCTCTACTGAACAAAAAGGCAAAAGGTAGCTGTTCATGATATCACAAGGTGGAAAAGAGCATTTTGAGCTTTGGAGATGTAAACAGACTAATAATAAAGGATTACTCAAACAAAGCACAACTCCAGGTATGCTTTTCAGGAGGTAACAACATTAGTCTTTTGTGTCATCTCATTGGTATCCCCAGAATGCCCCTGTTCACATCCATCTTTTCTGACACTCATTTAGACCATAAAATCCTCAAATTTCACTCAAATATTCACCTGCAGCTCTGTTTTTCACTGCCTAGCGTTGATTTGCTCAGAATGAATGACTTTGGGCCTTAGGCGGTACATATCTGGCAACTTCTATAACTCCATTTGTCCATCATCAGAGTGAGAGGACCATCAGGAGAACAGATGGAGGTAATAAATGTGTCCAAAAATCAAATAAATCAGAGAATTATTTGGTGGAATATGAGAGATAAGAAAGACAAATTGAAGTGTTAAAATAAGAGGTTCTGAGCTAATTTCCAGTATGTGATATATTTAATAGAAGAAGTTGTCAGTAACTGCTCCATTAATGTTTTCAATCAAGTCCTGTAAAAAAAAAAAAAAAAAAAAAAAAAAAAGATAATTGAAAAGTACATCTCAGACATAAAACTCTTTCCTTTCATTCCATTCACAAAAAATGTTGACCCTAAAATTTGTTATTTATTTTAAGTTGATCCAAAGCAAATAATTTAGATTTGCAGGTGATCTTGAAATACATACAAACAATATTTGAATGGAAAAGGACATATAATGCATTTATAGGGTCAACATATTTGGGGATGTTGGTATAACTGTCTTGGATCCAAAAAACACTTCTCTGATACTTTACAAAGATGTGAGTCTGGTCCCTGATGAATCACATGGGAGTGATTGACAGGTGGATTAGCCAATCAGGCAAACACATGGTCCTTCCATATCAAAACAAATATGGCTGCTTATGAGAAAAAAAAGGCCCAAAAAAATCACAGGGGATGGAAAAACAGTGTATCTCTGCAGAATCAATGAGCAAAGCACTAAACTCTGTTAATCTGAGATGAAAGAAATTAATATAATTATATTAAAAATGATGGGTGACCTACATATGAGCATCGTTTCAAATGCTTAATTGAAAAAAAAAAAAAAAAAAAAAAGGTATCTGATTGCGTGATCATGTTTGGTTTTGGTTTGAGGCATAATGGAAGGAATGAGGACCAGACTGATATCAATATATATAAAAAACACAATGATCTGAGATATCATTCTAGATTTGCCAGCCAAAGAGCATCGTTCTAAATTAAAAACCTTTGCAAAACTAAAAGTATAACCAACTGAAAAAGTATGAATAACCAAAATATGAAGCTTGTTGGTCATCAGCTGCTCTGGATTTCAAAAGTGTAACCTTTATTAGCCATGAAGAAAAACTAAACACAACAGGAGGAGACCAAGGTTAAATCTTCAAAATAAAAAGCCCTAAGAAATCAATTGAGGGCTTGAATCAATACTGTAATGTAACACAAGGAGGCCATTCTATCTACTGTGGGCCTTAAAGCTGCACTGTGTAACTTTTCTGCTGGAGGGTCCGCCCCCTGCTTGTCTCCACGGAGATATTACACAGTATGGAGATGAATTTGGTAATAACAATGGAGACTAGTTAATGGTCTGATCTCTGGAGAAGTACGCCTGCACATGGTAAGAATTTAAAGTTTTTCAGGGTAGTTTTGAGCGATAAAACACCTGTAACTGAACAAAATGCAAGGCAGGTATGTTTAATGCCCTTCTGTGGAACATTCCATGCCAAGAAATCACTGCAGCATCTCCATGGGGACAAGCAAGTAGTGGACGGTCTACCTTAGAAGTTAGATAGTGCACCTTTAAGCCAGGTGGACTCCAGGCTTTGAGCAGGGCACTTTACTTGACAAGTTATCCACAGTTTAAATGTGAAAGCCGAGGGGCGGAGGGTGAAGGGGGGCGGGCGGTGCAGAGGGGGGTGGGTGGTGAAGGGGGGATGGGTGGTGGGTGGTGCAGAGGGGGGTAGGTGGTGATGTGGGTGCTGTGGTATTGGTTTGTGTGAGTACAGCGCTGAGAGGAGCTGTGACAGATGGAACCGCAGATAGATGAGGATCTGAAGGTCAAATCTGTGCACATAACATCGCTCCACTGCAGGGGAAATCGAGAAAAACGGTGAATTCAAAAACTAAAGATCCACTGTGTAACTTTTCTGGTGGAGCCACCTGGTTGTTGATGTTTTTGCTTTGTCTGAAATGTTCCACAGTATGACATTAAACTTGTCTATCTTGTTTTCGTCCAATTGCAAGTTTTTATGTCTCAGCTTGAAATACTGTGAACTGGCTTGCCTCTCCACAGATCTGACGGGTGACAATATCAATCCAATCCATTTTATTTTTTAGAGCACATTTTATAAGCATGACAGTTTCCAAAGTGCTGCACAGACAAATTAATACAATAAAATACAGTAAATCATAAATAAAAACAATTAACAAAAAGTGTTAAAATGCATAAAGCTAAAAATGATTAAAAAATGAATAAAATAAATAAAATAAAAGACACAGAGGACCACACAACTCACACGGTGTTAAAATAGAGCTCATAGAGTGCTTGTCCACTGATCTTAAGGTTGGCAGTTCGAATCCCGCTCTCAACATAAACATCATTGGTTCGGTCAGATCCATTGATCCACAGGTTGGCGGTGCGATTCCAGCTCCCACAGATGAATGCTGTTGTTATGTCCTTGGGCAAGACTCTTAACCACCTTGCCCCTAGTGTCTGTGTACACTGGTGTACGAGTGTGTGTGTGTGAATGGTTCTTTGATGTGACCTGAAGGTGGAAAAGCGTGAAAATAAAAATACTGTAGGACATTATGAAAACAAGCAGGTGGCAGACATCCTACCAGAAAGGTTACACAGCACAACTTTTAAAAGAAATTGCACTTGACTATCTTGATTTGTCTATTCAATTTCAAGACAAAACAAAAGGGAAAGGGTGATTCATGGACAAAATAGTGAAATAAAAACCCAAGGATCGTGTAGAGCGGGTTACAGTTAGAGAAGGGTGAGAGTTTTTCAATAGAAAGCAAATTGGAACCAGAGTCAGTGGAGCCAGAAGCACACCCATGCTCACTTCCTATTTAGAACACAGCAGCTACTTTGTTAGCGCTATCCATTTATACAGTCTATGGTTAGGATATGAAAAAACTATATTTGAAAGATGATTTTTTACATGGATGTCTTTCTTGTTGCAGCTGTACTTTAACAGGAGTTAGCAAAAGGGGAAAGCCAGGTTTGAACCAAATACCATCCACTGCTGGGCAAACGCTTAACCCACTAAGCCACTAACACTCAAGAACTAAACCAGGCGTAAATAGGGGTTTGTTAGTTCAAAACAGCACCAGACTGAGTGATTTTTGTCATTTTTGAGAATAGCTGGTCAGCCACTGTTAAAGATACAATTTGTCCAAGTCTCAAAGTGTTGACAGTTAAATAAGATTCTTCCACTGCAACACATGAGAAGGCTGTGTTTATGGGCCTGGGGATATTTGGGACCAGATTTCTGACCCAAATAAGTATAAAAAGACAGAAAACAATTAGGTTAAAGGTGCCAGTTTTTTCATGTTTGAGGTAAATATTGTCTTGGCCCAGTAGATATATTGTAAACGCAGCTCTTTAAGGTCCTATATTATGCAAAATTGAGTCTTGTGAGCTTTAAGCCATATTAGAATGTTGTTACCTCGTCAAAAACACACCTGGAGTTGTTTTGTTTCATTCACACGTTTGAGTAATCCTTTATTTTTAGTCTGTCTGCATCTCCAAAGCTCAAAATGCTCTGTTCCACCTTGTGATGTCATTAAGCCATAGTTTTTAAGTTAACAACTACATTTTACCTTTTTTTTAGTAGAGATTGACAGTTCCAGGACTGAAATTATCCAAATGATTCTAATGAAGGTGTGTGGGATTGAAAACACAGTGGAGCACTTCCTGTATTACTGCATGACATCAGAAAGTGGAACAGAGTGTTTTCTGTTTGAAAGAAGAACTCTTTCTGTGTGTTAAACATGTGTGAATGAAACAAAACACAACAGGTATGTTTGTGATGAGGAAACAGCATTATGAAAAAGTAGTGTAATATGGGCCCTTTCAAGTCAAATTGAGAACTCTGTCTACATGTAATTATAAAGCAATTTTATCATCCGTGAAACAGGAACTAAGATTATAGTGAAGGCTTAAAACTTAAAGTGCTTATAAACACATTGCGGTGAATATGTTTGGATCTATGCAAACAATTTCAAATGAGCTGTTCTGCTTTTTTTCCCCATTTTAAAGAGAACTCTGATACACTAAAGGTGCTGTACCTGATTTTTACTTTCTTAAAAACTTAAAAAAACAGAACTAGTTCATTTCAGATAGTTTGCAGTGGTCCAAAGTTATTCCTCACTTATGCATTGAGAGCATCCCAATTATTCACCATAATGAGCTGTGATGGTAAAGCTAACAACAACTAGCATGCTAACGTGCACACATGCAAACAGTAAACCGTGGTCTTATTTTGATCTCAAGAGCTGTTTATAAAATACATCTGTAGTGGGGCTGAAATACATGGAAAACATTGGGTACAAGACCTTTAAATACTTGCGGACTATAATATTGAACAAACTGTTATTATGAACTACTATTATAACTCAAGATATGAAGGGTTTACTGCAGAGAGATTGTAAGAGAAATGAAAACATGAGTGCCCTTGTGGTTGAGTGGATGTACTGTTTTAATGGTGTTTTTTGTGATGGAGCAGTGGCCCATGACTGAAGCCTGCAGCTGTGTGTGTTCTTCTCTCAGTGGAGTCCTTCATGTTTTGTCTTTAATGTACTTGTAGAATATAAGTGAGTTAAAAATAAGCATTCAAAGACAAAAAAGGAAAAAAAAACATTGTAAGAGATAATGGCCCCTTGAGATACTTGAGTCATACAGGAAGGTTTTATTTGAAATGTCTGACCACATGTGTGTAGGAGTTACTTCTATAGTCACCACTACATTTCAGAATTATATATCTGTATTTTTTCTGGTGATGTGTAATAAACTATCACACATAGACATGTATAAGGACCACGCCACAACAATGAAATACAATAAAGATATTTATTGACGGTGGGTAGATGTGATGGCTGGGGGGAGACTCAGGGTGGGGGGTTCGTCTCTAATCTAAAACGGTCACCCAGCTGGTTCGGAACCCCCCCTCCTTAAAGATGACGTCTTCAGGCTGAAGGAGAGACACGAGAGACACAGGGAGAGAGCTGACGTGGACTGTGTTGTCGGGACAGGCTGTATAAATGGGGCTTCTGGGTAATTGAAGGCGTGGTCGGGATGAGCTGTGGTTGGCTGGCGAGGAGGTTGAGGCGTGGTCCGCTCCTGAATCTAAGTTAATCACTTACTGTAATAATGTTCTAAAATGACTAAATGACAAGCTCCTACGTAACAGGCTGGAAGAGACCTGCTCCACAGACAGTCTGTGCTGTGTCCCACTGCAGGGGACAGTCAGGCCTGACCGAGAGTACAGAGACATCACACTCCCCAGTCTCCCACGGGTGCCCACAGAGGAAGAGGACTTCCAACAGCGAGAACAGAGCTCTGAACCAGGCCTAAACCCAAACTAAATAATATGATTGTGATTAATCTTGCAGCCATACTTGACCAAACCTGGTGACGTAGCCTTACAAGTAAAAAGCTATGGCAGAGCCTCTAATTCGCGTGCACCAAGGACACACTGGTGACTGAGCCCTGCGCGACAAGTTAATGAGGCAAGACCCATTACAGCGGCAGGGGCGACAGGAGCAGTGTGGATCTGTGTGAAATAATCAGGGAGAGAATGGACTGGAACGCAGAGTTATGAGTGAGACGAGCATTTAGAAGACAGATCACCTCCTGTCAGTCTCCTCCATCATCTTTGTGTTTGTTTGTCATGTGTGTGTTTCATTTATAGTTTTTATGGTGTTTGACAAAGGGTTTTTTAAATCAGGTATTTAGAAAGATGTGGGCAATATATAAAAACTTAAGTGTTAACTACTACTATCCACTACTCCTACTCCTTAATATTACTACTATTCCTACTACTACTACTACTACTACTACTACTATAATGATGTAATGATTTTCCCATAGACTTCAATGAGACAAGTCTCCCCAATTTTGCTAGAGAAACAGGCAAGAGCAGTTACGGACACTGAGAGAGTGAGAGATACTTTATTGATCCTGATGGAAATTCATAATTTTCACCCTCACATCTCAGTGGCCTTGGGTCAAAGGCCTCAGTGTAGTTTAACAGGAGAAGGTCAGGGAGGGTCAGCAGATCCTGTGGAAGAGCATCTGACGTGTCCCTCCTCTGTGTCCTGCAACATCACAGCAGTGTCCAGGGGGGAACCAGGTGAACACAAAAGGGAAGGCCTCACTCTCACTCTGCTCTGGTGTTTTGGTTGGTAACGAAATGGTCCATTCCCTCAAAGTGTTTCCTCTGGAAGATCTTCTACCACATTTGCTGCCACATACGGTGTAAAAAGCTATCCTCTTCTCCACGGATATGGGAAAAACAAACAGCCCATTGCTGCATTTCTTAGTTGGTTAAAATCCCATGATATGTAAAAAACTGAGCTCAAAACACAAAGAAACAAACAAACAAAAATTGTTCTGTTGTATTTGTTCATAAGTGGATATGATTAGGGACTGGTCCATTATAGGTATATAGATGGAACTATGGAAACTGTGTAGGGATAAGGTATGGAATTTAGTCAGTTAGAAAAAACAGATGACGCTTCAACAATTACGGGTGATATCAATGAAAGATTTGACCACTTCACTGCAAAAAGCAATATCTAGGTAAGTTAAAATGACATTTTACTTGATTTGAGTAGATTCAACTTGACAAGTAAAACGATCTACCAATGGAATAAGTGTGTTTTTATTAATTCAAGCTACATTAGATTCAGTTTCTTATTTTAAGTGCAAAGAGTTGTGTAGCAAGATGTATTTTCATATTTTAGGTACAAAAAGTCTTGATCTCTGTAAAATGATCTCTCATCGGGAGATCATTTCACATGTCAAGTGAAATTAACTCAAATCATGATCAAATAATTCAGTTCATAATTCAAGTAAACTTGGCTTGAGTTTTTGCTGTGTTTTAGACATCTTATCAGCTTTTGCAACGAGATTTGAGATGCCATAAGAAAAGGTTTTGAAGAAGAGGATTTGCAGATATAGTTTTTAGTTGCTATGTAACAAGAGGATACAGAGGAGAGATGCACATTTTAATATTTCCCTCAGAAAACACCATAAAGAAGTTGGTTGGGGCAAAGTCTTTGGTGTAGAGCTTGTCCAGTCAGCGTAAAAACCTGCTCTGTTTTCATTGATGTTTGGTCCAGAGGCTCGTGCCTCAGAGCAGCAGAGGAGGGAGGAGGAAGGCGAGGGGGTTTGTGATGGTCCTGGGTTTGTCCTGACGCAGCGTTTCACAGTGAGTCCGATCAAAGAGCAGAGAGAGCCAGGCCTGAATACACATGAGCCCATATACATATACATAAACACAACACACTGCACTGAGGGAACAGGAGGAGAGCTGTTAGCACTCCTGCCTCACAGCAAGAGGGTCCTGTGTGAGACAAGTTAGCATGTGAATTCAAAGCCATGTTACTTTAGCTTTGGCTCATGCTCGAGTGTACAACTTCACAATCTACAATAACCGTACAAATGTGGCTATACTTGTTATTCAACACGTCAGTATTATTAAACACAGTGTAATTCAGGCCAATTCCAACCTGAGCATTTGCAGGGCACCTAAATACACAGGTGTGCTCAAAGATACTGTATACTCAAAGATATGCTTGAATTTGCATTATCAAAACAATATCAAATTCAAAACACATGTTAGCACAATGTTTGTTAGTCTACTTAGTTGAAATGTGGCCCACCACAATCAGCATTACCACTAGAATGCATTTACAAAGTTTCACATTCAGACTTGGAGGTAGAGCAGTTTAGAACAGCACATGATCTTCAGGTTTACACATCATACAGTGAGTTCCAGTTCACCATGTCAGACACATTTGTTTGGAGCTGCTCTCCCACATAAGTTAAAGAGGAAGTTAATGCAGCATATGCAGAGTTGATCTGAATGTGGCAGTGGGCCTATGTGCCTGCCGGGAGCCTACTGCGTGTGGCTTGAACCTTTATGAGGGAGGGTCCCTCACCTGCTCACCTGCACCTGCTGTTTAGAAGCAGTGCAGCAGCACGAGCGCCGGATTAAGCTTTAATATCGCTTAAAAATCACCTTTCTCGGGCCTAAAGCCTGGTGATTTTCCCCGCGTTGCCTGTTCCATCTGTGAGTTCCTCAGTTATTCATTCACCGGTGTATCCAAACAAACATTCCTCCATTCGCAGACCTCCGGCGCGTGCACGAGGATCAGCTCGGGACAACTCCCGGCTCGTGCGTGTACGCCCTGGTAAATTATTTCCTAATTTAAAACTGATCTTATTAAAACAGATATTTACCTGACGCTGTTTGTGCAGTGCGTGGCGTCCAGAGTGTTGTTCATCCCGTTCATCCCGTTCATTCTCGTTCATTCCCGTTCATTCATACAATTCAATTACAACACACTGTTGAAGTTTAGGTAATTAATCCAGCGCTGTCTGTGGGTGGGGGCTCAGGTTACACCCGCTCTCCGCGCTGGGAGCTTCTGTGCCCGCGGCGCGTCCTTGAAACTTTGGTGTGTTACGCATGGCCCCTGTCCTGCTCCGTATGACTTTGAATAGTTCATATTCTAACTTCCAAATGACTTTTTAGGTTTGGAGACTCCACGAGCTTCCCCTTCTCCCCTTATTCTCTTCTGTTCTCCTCCTCGTTTTCTCCTCCTCTTCTCAAACTGGACTCAAACTGTAAATCAAAGTTTGTTTATGATTCAAGCCGCTGTTGTATTGGAGCTGCCTGGTTTAGCAGATCTAACGTAGTTAAAAACATTATTGAACATTATGTCATTATTGAACTTTATTGTATGTGAGAGAGTGAGAGGAATGACATTTTATAAATAATCTTTAAAATAATTCTGTATACCTCAAACCAACAAGTAACTTAATAAAATTGTATATTTTTCCTAGTTTGTGTCTCTGTCACTTCATATCTGCATTGCCTTTATATTATAACTTACCTGTTCCCTTCGGCTGGTGTTGTGGGACAAACATTTATAGTTACAAATTGGGGCTAGTGAGCAAAACTGTAGCTTATTTGTATTTTTAGGGCCTTCTGCCCCTGTGCCATGACAAGAATTCCTGACATCACATTTCTGGGAGCTCCTCCCTCTGCCTCTGTACATGTTTCTAAAGACTAATGCAGCAGGAAGTGTTGTGATCCTGAGGGTTTAACTGTGCAGTTTGGACCAGTCAGCGACTCTAACACCGTGACCTATGACCTTTTTCCCACTCATAACAACCATGTTCTGCCCATCCTACAAGTGTTAACGTTTTGTTATCAAAGTGTAAATTATGTAACTTTTTATGAAATGAGTCATAAGTAGATGTTTCATGGTTTATTTTTTTTTTCTAGTTCAGTTGGTTTCTAAATCTGACCACTGAGTACTGTGAACCGAGAACAGCCCACAAGACCAGACTAAAGCTGGACTAAACCAGACCTAACCCATGTCTAACCCAGGGCTAAACCAGGACTAAACCAGGCCTAAACCAGGACTCAAGCAGGTCTAACCCAGGTCTAACCCAGGTCTAAACCAGGTCTAAACCAGGTCTAAACCAGGTCTAAACCAAGCCTAACAGGTCCAGCCCAGGTCTAACCCAGCTGTCGACTGCAGACCGGACATCCTACACCTGGACCCAATCCTTGGACTATCAATTATTACCCAGACAAAACAGTTACTTGCACAGTAAATGTGCCATAATAAAAAGTTGCATTATTCACGTCAATTTACAGAGTTTATAGTGTTATGGTTTTTCTTTCACAACTTAAGTGTTAATTTACCTCAGGGTGGACAAATAAATACCCAGACAGTAATTGATACAAACACTAGAACTGAAACAAGATACTATTTTGAACAAATATCAATACTTAAAAACAATGACGTAAATAGAAAAAATGCTGATCTTTTCTGAATAGTCGGAAATAGTGAAAAATCACATAAAGAAAATGGAATATTTTGTGAAAATTACATTCTATTGCCTAAAAAATTGTGTCTTTTTTTATACTTGTGGTGTCAGAATCTGTGTGGAGGCTTTTTATCAAGGCTCGGTATCAAAATTGCGTTTGAAATTTCAGCTTCGTGACAACACTAATTCCAGTGCCAAATATTGCACATTTTGGGAAAGTCCATTCATTCTTATTCACTCCTCCCACTGTTGTGAGACGAGCCCAGTGCACATCCTGCTCTTTTCTGTTTTCTCTTCTTTGTGTCTAAGATTCTCAGTTCTTTGGTCTCTTCAGTTCCAGATTCTGTTCTGTGGGTTGAGAGAAAACCCCGGCATCATGTGAAGCGTCTTTGTGTCTGTCTCTGGTCCATTGTCCTCCTCCTCCAGGCTCCAGTCCACAGTCAGCTCTTCTGTCCACTCTGAGCTCCAGCCCACAGAGGGGACTATCTCCCAACGCCCCAACGTCTCACAGCCCAGTCGCAACACGTCTTTATACTGAGAAGAAACACTTTTAAGATTTAAATGTGTTGTTGTAGAAGACTTAAAGGTGGATTGTGTAACTTTTCTGGTGGAGGGTCCATTAAAATGCTTTTGTTTTGTTTGTTTGTTTTTTATTTTTGAGCTATAAAACCACTTGTAACTGAATAAATGTAAAGTAGAGCTGTTTAAAGTCATACTGTGGAACATTCCAGGCAGAGCAATGACATATCCATAGAAACAAGCAGGCGATTGACCCCCAACCAAAAAGTTACATAGTGCACCTTTAAAACCATATTGCGTAACTTTTTTTTATCCAGAAAGAGACAACAATGAAAGCAATTTCCTGGTCAGTACTTGGATGGTCATCGTGTCTTTAGGCAAGACACTTCACTCACATTGTGTAGTATGAAAGTGATGCGTGTGTGAGTGTCTTCTGTCAGTTGTCATGTGGTAATACAGGAAGCGCTCCACTGTGTTTTTAAACTCCATACATCTTCACTAGAATCATTTTGGATCATTTCAGCCTTGGAATTGCCAATCTGTACTGAACTAAAGGTAAAAGGTAAAGCTGTTAACTTGAAAACATGACCTCACAAGGTGGAACAGAGCATTTTGAGCTTTGGAGATGAAGACAGACTAATGATAAAGTTACTGAAATATGTGTAAATTAAACAAAACACAACTCCAGGTATGTTTTTGAGGAGATAGGACATTTAATAGTGATTGAATTTCCTGTCCGGGGTTGCACTTTTGTGCCCAGAGAACAGAAATCTCTTGATGTAAGTTGATTTTATTGATAAACTCATGATAAACCATATTGATAAACCATAACAGAACACAGTAACGTTCATTAGGGTGTACAGGTGGGTGAAGAGTGCCATCTGCTGGACATTTCTCATACTTTTTGTGTTCCCATTAAAACGAAACAAACGTTGAACCAAATGTAACCAAATATTTTTTAAGTTCATCAACAAAGTCAGATTTGTTTATTTTAATTGTTGTCATTTAAAACAAAATGTTGCAGAAATGAAAAAGATCTAATCGATTACATGTTTTTACAGGAATATTTTAAAACCAATATAAAAATGTACATAGCCACTGAAGTAGCTTAGCACCACGTAGTACGGAATGACTGAATCATGCAATGTGTCTCAAATACATGGTTATATTATTGTTATTTCTCCACTGTGATTATTTACATTATATTGTAATTGTGAAAATCTTTAAAATAGCAGTAAGAGGTAAGAAAAATTGCTGGTGATTAAGGTTAATTAAAAAACAAAGAGTCCTGGCTCAAATTCAAACCTGGATAATTCGGTTTTGAGTGCAGTTCAGTGAGATTTTAGTCCAGATGTGGAGCAGATGTGTCAGTGTCAGAGATACTGCTGTAGCCACAGAACAGTGTTAAGGAAACAGTCTGTCTGAGTGTCCACACGAGACAGAGAGTGACCGTCTTCAGGGAACCACAGCAGCCTACGGACAACAGCAAATAATCATACACTTTTGGAATATCTTTATTGTCTTTAATTCATCTTAAACCAGAACATATTTTAAGTAATTGTATATAGTTTTGAATTCCCTTCTGTCTATCTGTCTGTTTGTCTGATTCTATGTTTCAGAGGCTATTTAGCAAATGTGTTGGACAAAGATTTCACTGAAATAAAGCAGAGGGAAAACAAAATATATCCAGAAATATACAAATACAGGAGTACATTCATAACATACTCCATACAGTTACAAGAACTGTACAACAACTCAATCTGAAGTAGCGGATAACCTTATGCCCTGTCAATCAGCATATTATTTGCAATGTTGTTCTTGTCTCTTGTGTATAGCTGTGATTTTATATTTTATTACTTATTTTTCTATTTTATTTTGACTTGTACATACACATTTATTTTTATAATTATGTCTCATTTGACACGGGTCTCTTGCTCTTTTTTGCTATACCATCTATTTTTGTTACTCTCTGTTATTATATTATATTGTGATGTTTGAGCTACTGTGTCCAAATAATTTCCCTTGTGGATCAATACAGTTTGTCTAAGTCTAAAAATACACAGGTAAAAAGCCTCAAACTTGATTTGAAGGACACATATTATTCATTGTACATATAAACTCTTCTGCTCTTGAGTACCTTCGCTTTGGTATGTTTTAGAACTTAAAACATTGCCTATAGAAATCACACATCATGGATTTGGTGTTAGTGGGTATGAACCATGGGGAAATAAAACAAAAGCTCGCCATTATGATGATATCAGTAGGCACTTGTACTGAATGTGATGGTAATGACTTGATGAAAGAAGAGTGAATGAAGTAAAATACAACTCCTGGTCTGGTTTTGATGAATGGACAACAATATAAGACTGTTAAAAGCTGAACAGTGCAGTTAGGAGTGACATAGAGCAGTGTTTTAGAAGAATACTCATGACATTTTAAAGCAGCTGTTACCTGACGGTCCTCCCTCTGCTCTTCAGAGCTCTGTACAGCTCCAGGCCCTGGTGAGGAGACACTCTTCGGTCTCTGGCCCCCAGCATCAGCAGCAGGGGACACTTCATCTACACACAAGGACAGAAGTGTGGTGAGCATCTGGTTCAAATGTTACCACGCAAAATCATCCTTATGCTTTTATACAGGCAAGATTCTGAAAGCATTTGGTCCAACTGTTAGGGATGCACTGATCCAGCTTTTTTCAGTACTTTCAATACTACGGCTTTAAGTATCTGCCCATCCGATACCCGATATCAACCGATACCAGAGCAGAGACTGAAAACAGCATTTATTTAAAAGACAAAATTGATCCAAACGGGTTATGTAATTGTCATTTATCTCTCAAGTAACTACAAAAAAAAGCTTAGTATAATACAAGTGTAAACATACTGAGACTTTCAGGGCCAACTACGACCAGTAAATAGTCTTATTCCACCAGTTTATAGGTCTAACCAGGATATCAACCAACTGTATGAACTTAGTGTCTCTTGATGTAAAAAAAAATAACAAATGTGAAGTTACTCAGAATTCCATGAGTAGTAAAACACACAAGTTTTCCTGATTACAATTACATTATTTTATAAACACTGGTGGTTTTCAGATTCTAGTATGCAATGACGTCACACTCCCAGATGGGGAAGAGACAGTTTTCCCTATGGATTACATTGGACTTATCATGAAATATCCAAAAGGTGAATGCATAAATGTTGAACCTGATCATTTCTATTAGTGACTACCCAGAATCTCAGTGTACTAGAACAAAAATCTGCCCTTTAGCAATATGAATTTTAGCTGACCCCATTTGTATTAAATATTATTGGCCTATAAAATGTTGTTTTGTTATCTGAACCTGAGCAGTGAGCCCTAGTGTCTGACCTTTGGCGCATGTGTGATGGGTGACCTCTCCAACATGGTGGCCAGAGCCTCAGGAGTTGGAATCTGCTCATAGGAGAAGTTCATACCAACGCTGCTGTATCTCCTGGACAGAGAAAAAATATATACACAATTAAATAAAAATACAAAAT
This sequence comes from Taenioides sp. WSHXM2023, assembly GCA_029959045.1. Classification (NCBI taxonomy): domain Eukaryota; kingdom Metazoa; phylum Chordata; class Actinopteri; order Gobiiformes; family Gobiidae; genus Taenioides; species Taenioides sp. WSHXM2023. The sequence continues at coordinate 27,957,035 of CM057086.1, forward strand.
ACAAGTATAAAATCATTACAAAGTATTCTCTGTATACAGTCTTGATTACCAGTCAATGATGTCGCTGGTCCCCAGGAGAGTGGCTGCGTTCACCACAGGGTTCCTCACTGCACATGCTCGGTAGACGTCTGGGAACTGGCCAATCAGGTGACAGGACAGAAACCCACCGTGTGACCCCCCGAAAACTGCCAACCGCTCAGGGTCAAGGGTCGTGTCAGTCAGGAGGGCAAACTGAACGGCCCTCTGGGAAAAAAGAGGTAAGTGGCAAAAGTTAAACCAACTGTTATAATTCAAGTTAAAATATTACAGAAAATATAACTTTTAGAATTGAAAATCATTTAAAAAGCCCATATTACTCAAACAGAAAACACTTCATTCCACCTTGTGATGTCATGTGGTAATACAGGAAGTGCTCCACTGTGTTTTTAAACTCCACACACCTTCACTAGAAACATTTGGATAATTTTATACCTGGAGTTGCCAATCTCTGCTGAACAAAAGGTAAAAAGTAACTCTAAACTTGAAAACTACACTTCATGACATCACAAGGTGGAAGAGCATTTTGAGCTTTGGAGATGTAGACAGACTAATAATAAAGACTCAAACATGTGTGAATGAAAAAGGTAACAGCATTATAACAATAATATAAGACCTTTAATGCTGCATATCTGTTTGTACCGATTGTATTTAAGTTCTTGATCCAATAAGATTTTTTTTCTATTATAAAAATTTTGACGGTAACATACTTGTACATCTTTGACGTCTTGTCGACCGATTTGGCCAATCAGAGACAAGATGCTGTCCTGACCAAACCCCGTGGACCCTCTGTAGTTCACTGCGAAACAAAATGAAATTATTTAACCATCTAAATAAATATATCATCATAGTGTAGAAGTTTTACTACCTTTGATATACATACAAAGAACATTTGAATAAAAAATATATTAAAAAAAAAATAGTAGTTATTCAAGTTTTTTTTTTTTTTTTACTTCATATATTTGATGAAGTACTAAAAATTAGGAAAGAAAGTACTAAAAATAAGGAAAACATTGAAGGAGATGGTGTGCCCAAACTTTTTATAGTGTATTTGATAGTGTATTTATAGAAACAAATTATCTTATTAAAACACAGGGACTACTTACTTACTTACTTACTGTATATTAATATGAAATGTAATTTATTAAATAGCTTTCTTCTTTACTCACCCATTAAAACAGCAAGTCCCAGTTGGACCAGACCCGCTGCGGTGATGTTCCACTCAGCGGGGAACTGGGAGTGAGGGCCTCCTGCATAAAAATCATAAAAGATTCATTTAAATAATTATCAGCAGTTGATTACAGTGTTAATAATTCGAGATGTAATTTAATATATCTATAATTACCATGAATGAAGACGACTAGAGGTAGTTTGGCTTTGCCCTGAGTGGACGGTTTCACTAAAATGGCACCAAAATCAAGACCAGCTGCAATGACACAACATAGAAATAAGATGAAGCTTTAGAAACGTAAGAAAGATTAGCTGGTAGAAAATAAACAAAAAAAAAAACAGTTAAAAAGCTACTGTATTTGGCATTGTCCTCTTCTGCTGTGGGCCGCACATCCATGACGGTCCAGGGGAAGTCAAACGTGCTCAGAGGAGGAAGAAGAGTTTTCCATGAGACACTCTGTCCACCAGGGGGCAGGAATCCTACTCTCTATCAATGACAACACAGAATCCTAAACATTTAACATGATTGTCAACACTGGGTCAGGTTAGTGCTTGGATGGGAGACCTCGGGCAATGCACTTCACCCACATGACCAAATACAAACCCATATGTGTAAGTCTGGTATATGTAATAGTATTAGTGATAAAATGCAGGGTAAAGTGAGTGTAGTAGATACCAGTGTGGGCGGAGTATTGGGGCTGGAGCAGCAGACCACCATCAGGTCTCTGTGGATGGTCAGAAGCCTCCAGGATCCAAACACCTTCAGACCATCAGAGACATCTGTGGAGAAACATAAACAAGAGAGTTTAACAGATTTCATTAACATTAACGACTAACAAATTAAAGAACACATAATGAAAAAACAATGTCGATAAGCTTTTAAAATGCTATAACGTGCTCCTTCATTATCTTACTCAAAGTTGCGTGTTCATGCATGTTTGAGTAATCCTGTATTGTCCTGCATTCAAAGCTTGTGTGCTCAGATAATTCTTGTTCTCACCTACCCCATATCTCTGTATGTACCATAGAAGTGGACTAAGCGAGTGTGACGTCACCCACAGCGTTCAGCGCCACCCAAATGAAGCTTGTGGTTACAGGGGCGAATTTGGAGCCAGGCTCCATATTAGGAATAGGATTATTTTAACGGACAAAATTGCAAAACAAAAACACCAGGATTGACCACATTTTAAGACCAAAATGGCGAGGCTCACAGCAGCAGTTACAGAGAGAGGGGTGACAATATTCCAGTGTAAATCCTTTATATGTCCTATGTCCTTTGTATATACAGTATCTACCTATGTTACTAAATGTCTTTTTTAATGAAAGTAGAATAGCAACACACACACACACACACACACACACACATATCAAAATGTGTTCTGCTTTTTCAAAGTAACCAAAGTCTTAGTTGCAAATAAACACTGGGTCTGTGCTTGGTGTACTTCAGTTTGATCACTTTATTGATTTTGAACTATCCTTTAAAAATTAAAGGCACAGTCTCTAAAAAGTAAAAAGTAAACTGTATATTATCATAAAGGGCACCAGATAATGTTGTACCTTTATTTTGTGTTGGGTCCTGTTCATGAGATGAGGAGGAGGAAGAGGAAGACAAGGAGGAGGAGGAGGAGGAAGTGGAGGAAGAGGAGGTTCAGGTAAAAGAGAAAGTGATGTCACGAGAAGAGGAGGAGAGAGCGGAGAGAGAGGGACAGGAGACGGAGGGGGAGGAAAGAAGGAGCTAGGAAGGAAGGGGAGAGAGCTAGGAGACGGAGGAGGAGGAAAGGAGGTGAGGCTCAGGGACGAGGACAGAGGAGACGAGGAGACAGGAGAGGACGGAGGAGCTAAGGAAGGAGGCTTACTATCAGAGAGACAGGAGACAGTCTGGGTTCGCCTGTCCACCACAAATATGTCCTGGAGGAGAAGACAATGCGATGACGTTTAAAAAAGAAAATAGTGCACAAATTCTTATAGCGCATCTTAAAGGAGTATTATGTAACTTTGTCTGTGTCTGACCCCTGCTTATCTCCGCTGATGTTAATGCTTTGCTGGGAATGTTCCACAGTATGTTGTTTCCATGGAGACAAGCAGTTGACGGACCAGAAAATGTACATGGTGTAATATAAGACTTTTAAGTCTTATATTACACTAAATTGTGAGCTACACCATGTTAGAATGTTGTTACCTCATCAAAAACATAACTGGAGTTGTGTTTTGCTTAATTCACGCATGTGAAAATGCCCAAAATGCTCTGTTCCACCTTGTGATGTCATGAAGCAAGAAGGTAGTTTTTCAAGGTAACATCTACCTTTTACCTTTACCAGGGCTGAAATGATCCAAATGTTTCTAGTGAAGGTGTGTGGCGTTGTGTGTAGTGTAGTGGAGTGTTTTCACTTTCAGAGGAGAGCACAGCCTAAATATTCAGAGTCTGAATGAAACAAAACTCCAAGTATGTTTTTGATGATGAAACAACATTACCGCATAGATCAGAAAATAACTGGCTGATAAAGGCATTATCATCAGGTCATGGAGCCATCAGGTCAGGAATTTGTCTAAACAGCGGTACCTATGGAACAATATGTGACTATTGATGAAAATTAGGTCTGTAACAATTATTAATGTAAATATAAAAGTGTGAATTGTGTGTGTACCTTCCAGTTCTTGTGAGCGCTGCTGAAAACTATTCTCTGACTGTCCTCGGACCAGCAGCAGGAGGGCAGAGACTCGTACACTCCAGAGAATCCACCTGCAGCGTGTACACGAGATATTTACTCTGTTATTATGAGTACATGAAGCAGTACACTGTATCCACACAAAAACAATATACTATTTTGGTGATGGCGTCGTATTGGGATTTTCAAATTTTCTGTTTAACAGAGCTCTACACTTAAAGTTTCACTGTGTAACTTTCCTAGTGGATTGTCCGCAAAATGCTTGTTTCCATGGAGATGTCTTTGCGCTCTCTGTTTTTAAGGTATGGCACTTTTGAGTAATAAAAATACCTGTAATTTACTTACTTACCTAAATATATTATAGCACACTTTGGAAAATTCCAAGCAAAGAAGTAGCATCTCCATGGAGACAATTAGGTGGAAAGTTGCATAGTGCAGCTTTAAACACAAACACTTTTCCTATTGGCCAGCCTCTGTAAGGTTCTGAGTGAGTGACAGGTGGATTTAACCAATCAGAGTGAAGAGTAAACTCACTGAAGAAGCAGATATTAAGACACTAAATGTACATGAATCCTGGTCTGTCTCCAAGAAAATCTTTTGTTTGTTTGTTTATTTTTTTCATATTGCCAACCCATAGATGTCTCTTTAGTTTGATTCTTGATTCTGAACAAAAGATGGAACAGACCGGTGTCTTCTCCACTCTGCGCTCTGTGGACGACGTCAATAAGGGTGGAGATTTTTTTGCTCTTCAAGTCCAACTGTAACACACAAAATCACAAATGTGTAAAAATGTGATGTTGTTAATCATTAAAGGTGCAGTAACTGGAGGAGGTGGCACGTCACCTGCCCGATTCCATGGAAACAGAAAGCTAAAACCATACCTTGGAACATTCTCCATGGAGCTAGATAGGGTTTATGCCATACTGTCAAAGATTATAGCCAAAAGAACAACATTTCCATGGAAACAAGCAGGAAGACGAGTCAGGTTTGTGGTGAAGTCGACCAAAATGAAAATTCATGCTTTTATTTGAGTCTATTTTTGGCTACAAAGCTACATACTGAGGCTTTAAAGAGCCCATACTACGCTGTTTTCTGATCTATGTTATAATGTTGTTTCCTCATCAAACACTTACCTGGATTTACACAACAAATCCTGCTTATTTAGTTCAGTTCTCAAACTAAAAACACTCTGTTCCACCTTGTGATGTCATATGGTAACACAGGAAGTGCTCTACTGTCTTTTTAAACTCCATACACCTTCACTAGAACCATTTGGATTATTTCAGCCCTGGAGGTGCCTATTACTACTAAAATAAAGGTAAAAGGCAGCTGTTAACTTGAAAAAGAGCACCTCATGATATCATTAATTGGAACAGAGCATTTTGAGCTTTGGAGATGTAGAAAGACTAATAATAAAACAAAGTCAAACATGCGTGAATGAAACAAAACACAACCCCAGCTACAGTATGTTTTTGAGCTGGTAACAACATTCTAACATGGCGTAAAACTCACAAGAGTCAATTTTGCATAATACAGGACCTTTAATATTACAGTACACATATAAAGAGTTACCATTTGCATCTTGAGGCACTGAGCATGAGGCCCAAACACGTTTCCCTGAAGAAAAACTAAAGCCGATCCATCTGGACTGAGACGAGGACTCAACACGGACACGTTCTCTTCTGACAGACGCTCTGAAAACAAAACAGAAAAGAGAAAACAGAATAGTCAGGATTGAGGCAATGTACTTTAGACTTATGTATTTTTTTCATATAATTTCGTTTCAGGTTCATCATATTATCCTTGCACTTTAGCTGAGATATATTTTTATTACTTTATTTCTATATTTTATTTAATTTTTACTTGTACATATATATTTTTTTATAATTATACCTTATTTGACACCAGTCTCTTGCTATTTTTGCAACTTATTTTGAATTTATTATTACCATTTACATTGTTGCTCTTTGTTATTATAATACATTGTGATGTGTGAGCTACTGCGTCCAAATAATTTCCCTTGTGGATCAATAAAGTTTGTCTAAGTCTAATTTGAGTTTTGATTTAAAATAACAGAAGTTGATTCTCACCACAATTTCCTTCCAAATCGATCTGCAACAATGCAGACCTGCACAGTGACAAACAGGAAACGGGACTCAGAAGTAGTGGATTTGATGGTGTATAATATTAAAATCCTCGGCGTTGGAGTTTACCTGCGGTTAGTGCAGAACTTGAGTCCCAGTCTGTAGGGCTCGTGGTACCAGCCGATGAAGAAAACGCTCTCACCATCCAAAGACCACACTGCCTATAGAGGATGTTCAAACTAATACATTGTAAATAGGACAAAACATTATAAAAAAGTGGATAACTCTATTCCTTTCTTCTGCTGTAGTGGTCAGGGTTTCAAGACTCTGTTCAGCCATGTGGATAAAGTAAAACAGCTGCCACGTCCAAATAATTCATTCTGAATAACACTACACTTGCATAGTACCTACCTCAACACAACACAACAAATTAAAACTGATACAATAAGATATAACTCAGCCCTTTTTTATCTACTGCGCCACTGTAATTACATATTAATACTGGTTTTATTTGACATTTTAGGTGTAGGGTGTGCCACATGCATTTTAATGAAGATACTATTGCTACTATTGCCTGGAATGTTCCACAGCATGGCATTAAATGTACCCGTCTCTATTGAAACAAGCAGGTAGTGCCATCAGGGTAAGTTACTGGACAGATCTGCGGGGAGTTGCGACTGTACTGGACTAAAAGCACTAAAACACCAGTAGTTGAATGAACGCTAAATAGACTGTTTGTTGTATTATACTGGATGAGATCACTACAGTGGATCATGTTCAGTGTAAAGTGTAAAGTGTAAAGTTTGTGCACAGACCTGTCCTGCTGAGAGCTGGTCTGGAGCTCCCTGCAGCACACAGAGAGCCCCTGTCCTCAGGTCCACACAGCAGAGGACAGGGACACTCTTCTGAGACAGAGCCTCTCCCCAGTCCTCACGGTACACTCTGCGCTCCTACGGACAGTCAACACTGAGCAATTACTTATCTTCAAACTTCAGAGCTATTATTCCCTTATTTTCACTAATGTTACATGATACTAAACAACTGTCCTGAGAGTTTTGCAGTGTGTCTGAACCATCAGGTCTCTGTGGTGTTTAACTTAGTTCTATGGTGGTTCTATGTTCTGTTTGTTGAGTTAGTTTTGTGTGATCCCAAAAAAGTGGGGCTATCTGAGACAAATATAACACTGCATGACAGACAGACTTAGTGAACGTGTCTATCATCTTAAAGTGGCCTGGATTCATAAAAATTATTTCTCATTGGCCCTAATTTTCACGTCTGGCAGTGACATCTTTATTGATGCTCTTACACTTTCAGCTGCGATTATGAAAGCTTAGACATTATGCAAGTTATTGAAGTTAATTTGCACATATTTAAGTTGTTATGCCTCTATCCTCTGCCTCTCTCACTGCTACTTAAGAGCCAACCCTGTTAACTCCCTTTATTCCCACTGAGTCCCATGTTCTATTCATACATTTTCCAAATTCCCCAAATTTTCACCTCTAGCTGAGAACACAGCACACAGCACGTCTCTCACCTTCACATCTCCGGATGAGGCGTTTGGTGATTCTGTTTTTTTCTCAGCGATGTACAACAGTTTGTTTTCACATCGTGACCAGGACAGACAGCCAAAGTGTACTAAAAATATACAACAAGAACAATATTACTACTATTAATAACTTTTTAAAAAGTCCTGCACAATTCTCTTGAGAGCCATGTTAGAATAGTGTTATCTCCTCAAAAACAGACCTGGAGTTGTGTTTTGTTTCATTCATACATGTTTATAACACTTAATTATTCGTCTGTTTACATCTCCAAAGCTCAAAATGCTCTGTTCCACCTTGTGATGTCATGAAGCGGTAGTTTTTGAGTTACCATCGACCTATAACTTTTGTTCAGTAGAGAGTAGCAATTTCAGGGCAGAAATTATCCAGGTGATTCTAGTGAAGGTGTATGGAGTTTAAAAATATAGTGGAGCACTTCCTGTATTACCACATGACAAAGTGAAAGGCCCTTTAATTTGAGTTAATTTGGAATCCAGTAAAAAAAAAAAAACAGTAATTTTCTCACCATCATCATAGACCCGTCCATGTTTGTTGAGAGCTGTGAGGTTCAGGCACTTTCTCAGGCCACGTTCGTCCCAAACCTAAAACAAAAACAAGAAACAATAAAACAAAATTAAATTATATCAAAGCCCTGTAACCATTTCTCACTATTAGATTAAACATGATTTTTTTCTACCTCGAGAAGCTGGTGTCCATTTACGTCTTTGATAACTGCTCTGAGGCCTTGGACTGGAGAGAATGAACTGAGACATCTGAGGAAGAGAAAACATATGATGACTACAGATTTATCGAAAGAATATTTACATTCCTAGTTGGGACTGTTTTGGTTTGGTTTCACATACGTCCTTGTCCCAGATATCTGCAGCACATTAATCAATTCTTTGTCCAACTGAAGGACCAGTGTCTAAGATTAAATAAATACACATAATGATTTGCAGACAAAATCTACAAGAATCATTTTGTAATGCATTGGAAAGATACAATTAAAGGTGCACTGAGCAACTTTTCTGGTGTCTGGCTTATCTCCATGGAGATATTAACGCTTTGCCTGGAATGTTCCGTGGTATAACATTAAAAATATCCATCCAGCATTTATTCAATCATTAAAAATACAACAATTTCTTCTGTGAATAGGGGCGACTCTCCACAGATCTGAACTGTAATGTAGCCTAGTGCTGTGACCTGCTTGTCTCCTTTGTGATAGATGGGTTTAATCTTTACTGTGGAACATTCTAGACAAAACAATAACATTTCCATGGAGACAAGCAGGTAGCGGACCCTCCACTAGAAATGTTACGCAGTGATTAATCAATAACAAAGCAATAATAACACCCGAATACTAAAAAGTTAGTTCAGTATGTAAACTTTTTATTTAAAGGAACACTACTGTCTTTTAGGTGGAGGGTCTGCCACACGGTTGTCTTAACAAAGATACTATTGCTTTGCCTGGAATGTTTCACAGTATGGCATTAAATGGAAACAAGCAGGTAGTGCCACCGGGGCAAGTTAAAGAAGGTATGTTTTTCGAGATATTTTTGAGCACTAAAAACCCCTGTAAGTGAATAAATGTTAAATAGATTTTGACTTTGTTGTCGTGTCATCTGACCTCCGGCCGCGTGTCTTGGACACTCGGGTGAAGAGAGGGGCAGAGCTGTCAACTGATCACCACCTGGTTGTGAGTTGGGTCCGCTGGCGGGGGAGGAAGCCGGAAAGACCTGGCAGGCCCAAGCGTATTGTGAGGGTCTGTTGGGAACGTCTGGCAGAGCCCTCTGTCAGGGGGACCTTCAACTCACACCTCCGGGAGAGCTTCTCCCAGATTCCGGGGGAGGCTGGGGACATGGAGTCCGAGTGGGCTTTGTTCTCGGCCTCTATTGTCGATGCGGCTGCTCGTAGCTGTGGTCATAAGGTCTGTGGTGCCTGTCGCGGCGGCAATCCTCGAACCCGGTGGTGGACATCGGAAGTAAGGGATGCTGTCAGGCTGAAGAAGGAGTCTTATTGGGCCTTGTTGGCTCATGGGACTCCTGAGGTAGCTGACAGGTACCGGCGGGCCAAGCATGCTGCAGCCCGGGCGGTCGCGGAGGCAAAAACTCGGGGTTGGGAGGAGTTCGGAGAGGCCATGGAGGAGAACTATCGGACGGCCTCAAGGAAATTCTGGCAAACTGTCCGGCGCCTCAGGAGGGGGAAGCAGTGCTTCACCAACACTGTTTACAGTGCGGGTGGAGAGCTGTTGACCTCGACTGGGGATGTTGTCGGACGGTGGAAGGAATACTTTGAGGATCTCCTCGACTCGGAGGCGGATTCGTCCATCACCCTGGCTGAAGTCACTGAGGTGGTTAGCAAGCTCCTCGGTGGCAAGGCTCCGGGGGTGGATGAGATCCGTCCCGAGTATCTTAAGTCTCTGGATGTTGTGGGGCTGTCTTGGTTGACACGTCTCTGCAATATCGCGTGGCGGTCGGAGACAGTGCCTCTGGACTGGCAGACCGGGGTGGTGGTCCATCTGTTTAAGAATGTATGTAAAATGTATGTAAAATGTATGTAAAATCCCTCAGAAACTGTATTTAAATATGTGTTGTCTCAGAGTAATTTTCATTGTAATTAAGCTCCTCCCTTCAGGCAGATATAAAGCAGTGTCCACCAGCATCTGACCAGAACTGAGGAAGCAGCTTGGATGAGCTGCGAAACGTATTCAACCAAATAAACTATGTCCAGTTGACAAATTAAATTTTCTCCTTTTTTTTTTTTTTTTTTTTTTTTTTGCTCTGTTTAAGAAGGGGGACTGGAGGGTGTGTTCCAACTACAGGGGAATCACACTCCTCAGCCTCCCCGGTAAGGTCTATTCCAGGGTACTGGAGAGGAGAGTCCGGCCGATGGTCGAACCTCGGATCCAGGAGGAGTAGTGTGGTTTTCGTCCCGGTCGCGGAACACTGGACCAGCTCTATACTCTCCATCGGGTGCTCGAGGGTTCATGGGAGTTTGCCCAACCAGTCCACATGTGTTTTGTGGATCTGGAGAAGGCATTTGACCGTGTCCCTCGTGGGGTCCTGTGGGGAGTGCTCTGGGAGTATGGGGTCCGGGGCTCTTTGTTAAGGGCTGTTCGGTCCCTGTATGACCGGAGCAGGAGCTGTGTTCGCATTGCCGGTAGTAAGTCGGACATGTTCCCGGTGCATGTTGGACTCCGCCAGGGCTGCCCTTTGTCACCGGTTCTGTTCATTGTATTTATGGACAGAATTTCTAGGCACAGTCAGGGGCCGGAGGGGATCCGGTTTGGGGACCACAGGATCTCATCTCTGCTGATTGCAGATGATGTTGTCCTGATGGCTTCATCGAACCAGGACCTCCAGTGTGCACTGGGGCGGTTCGCAGCCGAGTGTGAAGCGGCTGGGATGAAGATCAGCTCCTCCAAGTCCGAGGCCATGGTTCTCGACCGGAAAAAGGTGGCTTGCCCTCTCCGGGTGGGTGGGGAGTCTTTGCCTCAAGTGGAGGAGTTCAAGTATCTCGGGGTCTTGTTCACGAGTGAGGGGAGGATGGAGCGTGAGATTGACAGGCGGATCGGTGCAGCGTCGGCAGTGATGCGGTCGCTGTACCGGACCGTTGTGGTGAACAGGGAGCTGAGCCAAAAAGCAAAGCTCTCAATTTACCGTCAATCTACATTCCTACCCTCACCTATGGTCATGAGCTTTGGGTAATGACCGAAAGGACAAGATCGCGGATACAAGCGGCCGAAATGGGTTTCCTCCGCAGAGTGGCTGGGTGCACCCTTAGAGATAGGGTGAGGAGCTCAGTCACTCGGGAGGGGCTCGGAGTAGAGCCGCTGCTCCTCCACGTCGAGAGGAGCCAGCTGAGGTGGCTCGGGCATCTGTTTCGGATGCCTCCTGGACGCCCCCCTCAAGAGGTGTTTCAGGCATGTCCCACCGGGAGGAGGCCCCGGGGAAGACCCAGGACACGCTGGAGGGACTATGTCTCCCGGCTGGCCTGGGAACGCCTTGGGGTCCCCCCGGAGGAGTGAGAGGAAGTGTCCGGGGTGAAGGAAGTCTGGGAGTCCCTGCTTAGACTGTTGCCCCCGCGACCCGGCCCCGGATAAGCGGAAGAAAATGGATGGATGGATGGATAGATTTTTTATGCCGTACTGTGGAACAAAGCGACAAAATCTCCATGGAGACAAGCAGGTAACAAAGTGCACGTTTAATAAATAAACATCGTATCATTTGTATATTGTATTTCTCAACACTTAAATAGACATGCTTCATTGAGCCTGTATAAGAACACGTGTCCTGTTTCATTTGACCCACTTCAGCGTGTGTGAGGAGCAGTGTACTCTATAACCAGGACCGCAGCATTATTACAGTGTGTTTACGTACCATTACGGAACATTTGATTCATGGACATAACTGCAATAGTTGACTCACTCTGCGCTGAGAGGAAGAGCGGGTCCTGGGGGGAGGACACACTGGATTCTGTGCTTCTCTTCAATGAGCAAAGTCCATCTCTGACAGAAACTGAGTCTGGAACCACGGACCAGATCGTTCTGAGTCCAGTCTGTAAAAACACACACGAGACTTGTATAAAATATCACCTAGAAATGTTTATGTAATATAATGTTTTTAATAAGGATACTGTAAATACTGCAAATTTAGTTAGGACCTATTCAATATAACTGTACTGTACATGGAATTTCTGGATATTATTCACAAGGATTTCATGAGTTCTGTCCACATATTCCCACTCAAAGACGGTCTGGACTTTGGTCGGACTTATAATTTTTTGGGTAGCGTTTGTCTCACCTGTGTTGACGTCGTACAGCGTCTGTCCGTTCAGCTTCTGCTCCTTGACGTGCGCTCGAACCGGGACCGCGAGCGCGCACAGATCCGAAAACAGTCCCGTTATCCTCCCAGGGTCCATTACGCACACTCACGGACTTCCAAAAACCCCCCTATTCAGCAGCAAGGTGCAGCTCAGATTACGAGTCTTGCAAGAAGGGAGCGCGTTTGTCAAGAATCTCCTGGAGTTTGCATTGACCTTCTTCAGATCAAAAGTTACTCGCGTGAAAATCGAACCGTCTCCATTTACGCGAGTCAATAATTCACATGAGCTGCTTCTCTAAAGTTGTATAAACGCGCCCCAAGTATGGCCCACGGTTCGAGTTCGTCCATGTTGAATGGACTGTACCACTGCAGCTGTAAAAGAGGGGGGTAATTCTGTTAAAAAACACTAGATGGTGCTGTTTTAGCCGCTTCAAAAGAATCCTCTCCTCTGTATTCTCCAGTTGTCTCCCCCAGTTTCAAGGCATCCTTCCACTGTTACTCATCACCAAACACATATAGACCTGCTACTACTACTACTACTACTACTACTACTACTACTACTACTACTACTACTGTGAGATCAGTTCAGGTTTTTTGTTACTGTTAGTGTTTTGCAACTTTATTTTTTGGTGATTTTCTTATATCTCTTCTTTTCTTTTTCCTTCATTCTTTCTTTCTTTCCTTCTTTCTTTTCTTCTTTCTTTCTTTCTTTCTTTCTTTTTCCTTCCTTCTTTCTTTGTTTCTTTCTTTCTTTTTCCTTCTTTCTTTTTCTTTCTCCTTTCTTTTTCCTTCTTTCTTTTTCTTTCTCCTTCTTTCTTTTTCCTTCTTTCTTTCTTTTTCCTTCTTTCTTTTCATTCTTTCTGTTTTTCTCACGTATAGCCGCTGGGTCGGAGCGGATACGCGGCGTTTCGCTGCGCGCGATCTGTAATATTTAATAACGTGCGCTCCAGTGGCGCAATCGGTCAGCGCGCGGTACTTATAAGACAGTGACCTGCAGAGCGATGCCGAGGTTGTGAGTTCGAGCCTCACCTGGAGCAAGAATTTAATTTAATAAAGAGCACATAAAATTAAAATTCAAGTAATTAACGACTTGAGAAAACCTCCAGAGTGACATGCTGGAATAGTGCTCATAGTATGAATTAGTCTGACTACAGTATATCAACCATAAGCAGGTTATGGTTTTTAGCCCTTTTCAAACAACTGCTGAATCATTTAGTGAAGACAGTTGTGTCAAACTTGGGCATCAAAATGGACCCTGATGTAAAACTTGATCAGCAAATTAGTGCCGTGGTAAAATTGAGTTTTTCCAGCTAAGACAACCCATTTTAGCTTCTCTCCATTGGCTTCCTGTGGGCTTTAAAATCAGTTTCAAAATTCTCGTGTTTGCACGCCCCGCTCACATTCTCAGGTCAGCAGATGCAGATCAGCTGCAGCTTCTGTCCCAAACACTAAACGCAGCTTTGTGGGGACCGTGGCTGAAGAAGCAGTTGTCATTAGAGACAGGCTGCCTCTACCTGTTTTTAAATCACTCCTGAAAAAGCACATTTTAACTGGCTTTTGGGTTAATTTACATGTAGATTTCTTGTTGTTTATTAACTTGAATAGTGTCGTATTGTTTTCTGTGTGTAATAGCTGTATTGTGATTGCCTTTGTGCATTCTATTTTTGTGCATTTGCGCAGCTGTAAAGGTTTAAAGTGCTTCAGATATAAAGTTGGCATGGTATGGTATGGTATCCATACTATAATAATCACCAAGACCTTTGTTGTCCCCACATTTCTGCATGAACAGTGTTAAAATTCTACATCCATTTGATTACTGTTATGTGCTCCAATCGGTCAGCGCGCGGTACTTATAAGGCAGTGACCTGCAGAGTGATGCCGAGGCTGTGAGATCGAGCCTCACCTGGAGCAGGAATTATAAGGAATTATAAGGAAAATCTAAGGTTTGTGTTATCAAATATCCATATAAACCATCAATAATTGTTCTCAGTGTTTCTGCACCACGCATAAGGCACAAAACTGTACCTCCTAAACTTGGTGCCCATAATTGTGCGGATATTCCAAAAATGTCACTGCGTAATGGGGCACTTTACACTGTCCCTAAAACTACCCGCCTGCTGCATTCATTCCACCACGTCAGCATTATGTGATTATTATTAGCGCCATTTCAGAGCCTTACGTGCTCCAGTGGCGCAATCGGTCAGCGCGCGGTACTTATAAAACAGTGACTTGCGGAGTGATGCCGAGGTTGTGAGTTTGAGCCTCACCTGGAGTACTTAAAAAAACTGTAAAACGTTATTTACGACATGGGAAAAATGTGAAGTGCTCAAAATCAAATACCCATAATAAAACAATCACCAAAGGCCTACATGAGTTTCAGTTATGTCCCAAGATTTCTGCATGAACAAGTGACAGAATTTTATATTTATCTGTTATTTTTATATCGCGGAGATGTGCGCTCCAGTAGATCTGCGCGCGACACTTGTATAACACAAACCTGCAGAGTGACGCTGAGGTTGTGAGTTCGAGCCTCACCTGGAGCAAGACTTAAAGGCTCTATATTACAAAATTGACTTTTGTGATCTTTAAGCCATGTTATCGTGTTAACTCCTCAAAAACATCTAGAGTTGTGTTTTGTTTCATTCACACGTTTGAGTAATCCTGCATTATTAGTCTGTCTATATCTCCAAAGCTCAAAATACCCTGGTCCACCTTGTGATGTCATGAAGTGGTAGTTTTCAAGTTAACAGCTCCTTTTACCTTTTGTTCAGTAGAGCTTGTAACTTCCAGGGCTGAAATTATCCAAATGATTCCAGTGAAGGTGTGTGGAGTTAAAAACAGCGGGGCACTTCCTGTATTACCACATGACATCACAAGGTGGAACAGTGATAAAATAAGCCAAGTGACCCAGGCTATAAACATTAGGTGTATTTCATTTTTTATTGATTCAAGTTGCACACATTTCCTGTCCATCTGAAAACCAGACGTAAACAGCACCACACCACCATCCCAGATTTGTAATAAATTAGGAGTAAAACACACTTCTCTCCAACACAATGGTTAAAACTGGATATCTTTTCTCATAAATTCATCTGAGTACAAAGATTATAGCTTCTCAAACCCATTGGGAGTCTTCTATAGATATTATTTATTTAAAAAGTTAAATAAACTCTCACACCACACTTCATTTTTGGCAGATTAAACCACGGCTCCGGTTTGAGACAGACTGAAGAGAGAGCTGCAGTCCGTAGCTCAGGGGTCGGCAACCCGCGGCTCCAGAGCCGCATGTGGCTCTTTCATCGTTCTGTCGTGGCTCCCTGTGACTTTGGAAAATAATAATGAGTATTTAATTGCATTGTATTTTTATTTTAGTTTGTTCGTTTTTAAATGTAAATCTAAAATTGTAGATAATGGTAATCTTGTAACATTTAAATAAAACGTTTTTAATATTTTTGTCGCTCAAAACATGCGTCAAAGCCGCTGATGTGCGCCAACCCGCACACACTGGAGCCCGGACTGACCGGCACCTACATCAGCAGGATGATTTTAGGCCCAATGATGATAAATCTAAGAAAAGAAAAGTTTCTGAAGAAAACAGAACGCTTAATGCTACGTGGGCAGATTCATTTGCTTTCACGGCCGATGAGACTGGAACACGCGGTACACGGATAAAATGATGACAGACACAGAAGCAGACGCATTTTTGGTTCTGCGGGTGGATAATTTAAGTTTGGATTTTTATTTCCTACGAGGAGGACTCAAATAATAATGTGTTTAATGCAGCTTTGCGCACATTTGTTTACGTTATACAGAAGTGAAACTTAAAACCACATGGCTCATTTGCATAAACTAGAAGCGCTGAAAAATGCGGTCAGCTTCTGTCAGACTAAAGGGCAGGACTCAGTGGAATATGCGTGTTCTTTCTGTGACTGAGGGATGTTCTGCCTATGGTGAGTCTGTTCTGTGCTTCTATCGCGTTGGAGATGGTTCATGTTAAACTTTTCAGAGATTATACGTGTGCAGGTCGTACGTGTGCAGCGCAGTTCTTTATTTCACTCATGCACTTTATTTATGTTGCTACTGTTGTGATGAAAAGACTGAAAGGTGTAAAGAATTCTCTTAAGACTCTGTTAAGAGCTGTAGTGGAGGATGGTGCTTGTTGTAGTCCGTTTTCTGGGAGTTGTAGTTTTGCCTGTAGTTCCTCTGGTTAGCGCTGGTTTAGAGTCAAAAGGGTTTTGTGGCTCTGGGTGTTTTATTTTCTGTGGGAGACGCTCCAAATGGCTCTTTGAGTATTTAAGGTTGCCGACCCCTGCACTAGCTGGTTCCTCAAGGGGGCACTTAACAGCAATTTCCAACCACCATGATAATACATAGGCCCTTATAATGATAATTTTGTACAAAGTAGTGTCACAAAAACATGAATAAAATTAGTTTGGGTTCCTACTGCTGTAGATGTGAAAATTAGAAGATTTAAAGAAATAAAAGAACAATAAGAAAAGCTGCGGTAAAGGTAGAAATGGTGTTTATTCCTGAACACCTCAAGGAAAGCCCTGTAATATGTCTTTTGGCTCAACTTAAAAGGTCCTATACAACACAAAACTGACTCTTATTATAATGTTATGTTATAATGCTGTTACCTCTTCAAAAACATACCTGGAGATGTGTTTTGTTTCATTCACATGTTTGATTAATCCTTTATTATTAGTCTACCTACATCTTTAAAGCTCAGAATGCTCCATTCCAACTTGTGATGTCATGTAGTGGTAGTTTTCAAGTCAACAGCTACATTTTACCTTTAGTTCAGTAGAGACTGGTAATTCCCTGGCTGAATATCATTGATCAGAAAAAAGCCTAATAAGGGCCCTTTAAATGTCTTTTTAAAGTATTTCGTCCTATAGATTTTCCATTGAACCAGGACTGATCCAACCATTCAGTTCCTACAGATCTGACCTGTTATAATATAACTATAACTATAACTATAACTATAACTATAATATTATCTGAAATACTAACTTTAAAGTGAAAATGCATAGGTCTGGACATTGCCATAGAAAGTATAGCAATAGTATTTGAGACTGTAAACCTGAGACAGCGTGCGTAATATTCATTTTGTTAAAACCTTGGTCCGTGTGTGTTGGTTTTTCAAGGCAGTGGGTGAAGTCTGGCTAAGGCGTGGTTTCGGAGAGGAAATGGCCGAATATGAGCACGAGCGGCCATACTGGATTAGACAAAAGAGGTGGAGTCCATTTTAAAGGCTTCAGTTCCTTCTTCATTTATATTTTCCTAAACTTTTTGCAAATGTTCTCCGGTCACATGACGTCAGCGCGTTTGTCCCTCACTTTGCTCCTCAGTTTCGTCCGTGCTTTGAAGGCAGCAGCGTTGAAAAGATGCTGGAAAAAATAAATAAATAATTATATATATATATATATATATATATATATATATATATATATATATATATATATATATATATATATATATATATATATAACAAATGAGATTATAAAGGAATAATTAATGTGTTGGGAAGCAACTGAATACATGCACCAAAAATATGTGTTTTGAAGACTAATTTTGAGTAACTGTATTCCTGATTCCTGCACAGTTACTTCATTTGGTGGTATTCAGAATACAGTTACTTTTCTAAAAATCAAAGGAAGGAATTACGGTATTGGATCATGCAATTTAGGCTTCAAACTGCAAAGAATCATTGAGAAAACACTGCTCTTGTGGTGAGGTGTGATAGAAAATGTTTGGCATGTTAATAATATATATGTGTGAAACACATATATAAACATTAATTTGGGGCCCGGAACAAGAAGCTTCGCATAGGCCCTTCCTCCAATATAAATTAATCGAAAAAGGGTCCAATTCTGGGTCCCGGGACAGACCCCTTGTCCCTCCCTGTCGACTCCCCTGGTTGTTTAGTTTTTACACTAATTTAAATGCACTTCAATGTAAAAGCATTCGATGTATTCAGAAAACAGTACTTGGATTGGACCATGTAAACGAATACGTTACAAAACACAATTTAATGCAGAAATTCAGTATTCCCATCACTGTTAATGATCAATAAGGAATTTAAAATAAAAACATAAAATCTGAGTATTTACCTTCTCATAACGTGAAATCTTGATTTTAACAGCAGGTTCTAAAATGAGAGAAGCTCGAAGCCCAAAGATGTCTCTCAGGAGAGGGTTGAACTAAAAACAAACACAATTCAGTTTCACACAACATATAAATAGAGTGTGAAATAAAAAATAAGTATAATGTTACTATACTTGATTACATAATAAAAGGATCGTGCTAGATAGTCGTGCCCAGAGGGACGGAAGAGATCGTGTACCTCTGGTTGCCTCGGTAACGTGTTAGCTTCTGCTGATATGAATAGGCCTACAATATTTTATATTTTTGACTGTACATGTTTATGTTTAATAAAATACATGAAATATACAATATAATTTAATGTCATACTGTGAAATATTCTAGACAAAGCATAATTATCCCTCACTAAAAAGTTACATAGTGAATCTTTAACCGACCTGTAGGTGGTGACTGACTCCGGACCCCAGTATTTCTTTAAAGGCGTCATAGATCCTTCTTCTCGTCCAGGTGTCGATGTAAACGCTCTCCGCTCCAAACCGAATCTTCTCCTCTGTGAACTCTTCACTCTACAGAAATAACACCGTAATGAGTCAAAATCTGTTTCTTCTGCATCATCATCATCATCTTTGTGAAGAAGAGTTAAAGGACTCATATTGCGCCGATTTCTGATCTATGTTAATGTTGTTTCCTCAAAAACATACCTTGAGTTGTGTTTGTTTCATTCACACATGTTTAACATACAAACCCTGCATATTTAGGCTGAGTTCTTTTCTTCTCTTCTTCTTCTCCACCTTGTGATGTCACGTGGTAATACAGAAAGTGTTCCAATTTGATTTTAAACTCCACACACTTTCACTAGAATCATTTGAATGATTTCAGCCCTAGAATTGCCAATCTCTGCTGAACTAAAGGTAAAATGTAGCTGTTAACTTGAAAACTACCGTTGTAAATGCAGACTAACAGTAAAAGGTTATTCAAACGTGTGAATGAAACAAAACACTCCAGGCATGTTTCTGATGAAGTAACAACATTATAACATGACTTAAAGCTCAGAAAAGTTCATTTTGTGTAATACAGGACCTTTAAAATGTACCTCTAAAAAGTGCAGGACTTCTCTGAATATGGACCGCTGTTTCCGACGGTCATTTTTGGCTCTGTGCTTGTTGCCGTCTGTGGCTAAACTTTTCAAGGATTCACACAAACTATCACTGTCTTTTACCTCAAACTCCTGAAAAAATAAGACAAAAGTGTGAAATGTATGGCCTGGTTCAACACAGACTTGAAAAACATACATTACATAACTATTTAGCACTTGTAAATGTTCTGGTTATTTGTGTACCTCATCTATGTCTCGTCCGAGCTCTACCAGGATAGCGATGGTTTCTCCCACGGCGATTCTGTAGTTTACGTCTGGGCTTTGAAGGCAGCACTCCAGTTTGGGGATGTGGCTTTGGAAAGAAAGAAAACGGGATTATGTTTTATCACCGGGAAAGAGCCCATATTACACTATTTCCACTATTTCCACTATTTCCACTATTTCCACTATTTCCACTATTTCCACTATTTCCACTATTTCCAGGTGTTCAACGACTCCGTGCTGTGCATTAAAACTGCATAACGTGCGCCTCCTCACTGTTTAAAGGTGCACTATGTAACTTTTTGGTAAGGGGTCCGTCACCTGCTGATTTCTATGGATATATTCCTGCCTGGAATATTCCACAGTATGACATTAAATTGCTCTATTTCATATTTATTCAATTACAGGTGGTTTTATGGCTCAAAACATACCTCGAAAAACAGGCATTCTGACTGTGAGCAGGGTTGCCTCTCCACAGATCTGACCTGTAACTTGGTCTGGTTTGGTCTCCATGAAGACAGAAAGGTTTAATGCCATACTGTGAAACATTCCAGACAAAGCAATAACGTCTATTCATCAGATGGAGAAAAGAATCTGATGAACCCTCCACCAGAAAAGTTATACAATGCATCTTTAACAATTATATCACAATAATTATTAAAGTTGCTGACACTTAAACATTTTTTTTATAGATATAAATTATTATTTTAATATTATGAATAAATGAAAACAACAATGATCAAGAAGAAAACATCAACATCAAACAAGGATAAGTAGCTTTTTTCAGCACATTCTGGTGATAAAATGGTGATTATCACAATTACATAAATGTCCCACAAATGATTATTGTCTACCTTTTTATCACTATAAATTATATTTTTGTTTGTTCACTCTAACAGGATCTTGTAGAGCAGGTTAATACAAACATTTTAAGACCTAAATGACGAGACTCACTGCAGCAGTTACAGAGAGAGGGAGGGACAATTTTTCAATGTAAAGCCAATTGGAACCAGAGTCGATGGAGCCGGAAGCGCCCCCATGAACACTTCCTATTTGGAATGCAGCGGCTAGCAGGTTAGCCGTGTCCATTTATATCTACAGTCTATGATATTAGCGCAAACAAATGTATTTAATTCAATCACCAAATGGTCTCTTGTGGATTATAATGACGGTAAAGGTGAAACTCACATATCCAGCAGTGAGTTGATCTTGGAGGCGGGGCACAGTGTGAGGAGCAGAGCCCAGGCCTGAAGAGCCGCCGTGTGCAGCGCTGGGGTCCCTGGTTTGACCGAGGGCAGGACCCCCTCTCTGTTCGGATACGACGCCATGAAGATCCCCTCCAGCAGAGACAGAGACTGAATCAGGTCCTACAGAGATACGGGTTAGAGTCAGCTTCTACTAATACTCACAGCTGTTTACTAAAGCTGCACTGTGTAACTTTTTGGCTGGGGGTCCGTCACCTGCTTGTTACTGTGGATATGCTACTGCTCTGCCTGGAATGTTCCACGGTATGATTTTAAACAGCTCTATCTTACATTTATTAAATTACAGGTGGTTTTATAGTTCAAAAATACCTAGAAAAAAAGCCATTCTGACTTGGAGCGGGGTTGCCTCTCCACAGATCTGACCTTTAACTTGATCTGGTTTGGTCTCCATGAAGACAGAAAGGTTTAATGCCATACTGTGAAACATTCCAGACAAAGCAATATACATCTTAATGGAGAAAAGCGTTTGACGGACCCTCCACCAGAAAAGTCACACAATGCACCTTTAATAATAGTTTTAAATATATTTTTTTAAATACCTCTCCGTCTTCAGCAGTAGAAACATAGCAGCACATTCCCAAAGCTCTGGCACACTGGAAGACAAAATTATGGAAATGAATATTAGTATCAAATAGATTCTTTAACCATATTATAATAGTATTTTAATTCATTCATGCACGTTTGAGTTATCCAGTATTTCAAAATTGCTGTTTTTCATTCAACAATAAAAACGAGTAAATGAAACACGACGATGAAGAGATGGGCCAATCTGTTCGACAGTTTTAAACATGGAGTCGTTGAACAAATTTCTATTATTAAGCCCTTTTAGATCAGTGTTGTAGTTTAAAACGAATTAAATGTAAAATACAGATCTATGTTGTAGTTTAAATACTCCCAAAAACACATAATAAGTCTTTAAAAGTTGCACTCACGCTCTGCCTGGCGCCGAGACTGGCTCCTGTATCGATGAGGATATTGGTCAGAACAGGTCTGAGGATCTTGAAGACGTCCTCAGCCTCGTCTCCTCCTCCGAGCTGAATACACAACAGAGAGAAAAGAGACGCTGCTGCTGTCTGCTCCTCACCTCCTCCTGGACAAAAACACACAACAGAGCTCCAGCACTGAACAACTGTCTGTATCCTCAAAGACTTTAGCCGTTAGTACAAAAGGTTACCAAAAGTTTTTATTGCTGGTTTAGGCACAGCTAAATTAGGCTATAGATTTGTTTGTTTTTTTAATCAAAGCACAATTTTGAGTAAAAGGTGAATATGTTTATATAACATTATACAGACAACTAAGTTCTTTCTTATTATGTGTAAAACCTGTTGTTGTTGTTGTTGTTGTTGTTGTTGTTGTTGTTGTTGTTGTTGTTGTTGTTGTTGTTGTTGTTGTTGTTGTTGTTGTTGTTGTTGTTGTTGTTGTTGTGCCTTAAATGTTCTGCTGTATGGCATTAATTTTATCTTCACAGAGACAAGCCTCCAGGCCACATTACAGGTGAGATCTGTGAAGCGGCGACCCCACTTACAATAAGAATGCCCATTTTTCAAGGTAATTTTGAACAATAAGAACGCCTGTAATTGAATACATGAAATATACAATATAATTTAATGCCATACTGTGGAATATTCAAGGCAGAGCATAATCATCTTCATGGACATAAGCAGGAGGTGGTTTTCTTACTATGTGTAAAACCTGATAAGCCTACATTTTTATACCTTTGCGATTAATACTGCTGTCGAATAAGAGATGAGATGCGTTTAAGTGTACCATAAACATCACAAACAGTACAACAAACCAATTTGCAATATCTGTCAGAAAAATCAAAAACATGCATAAATGTTTCTCATTTAAACCCAACAGACCTTTCCTGAGACTCCGCTCGAGGCAGTCGCTCACAGTGAGTTTTCGCTCTGTTAAAAACTCGTACAGTAGTCTGGAGGAAAAGGCCTGTTTCAGAGACTCCAGAGCAGCCAGGCGGGTTTTAGCACTGCACAAAGAAGACAAGCAAGAATAAATTAATCTGAAAGAGAAGGTTCACCTGGTTGAGATGTGACAATACTTATTACTTATTAATATTTATTTTTATATTTTGCCAAAGGAATTTTTGATCTGTCAGTGGTTGTGATTATGAACTGTCCCTGCGTTTTGGATAAACAAGATAAGTATAAATGAATTTGAAAGAAAAGGGTTCACCCGGTTGAAAGATAGAGATGTTACAATACTTTTATTATTATTTGTACTTTTTTTTCTGTTATGATTATGAATTGTCCCTGCGTTTTGGACTTTTGTGTGTTGATGATATAGACTGTAATACCCCACCAAGCAGAGTGAAAACCAAATGAAAGGCTATTACTAGAAAAATCAGTGGGACATAATCATTTTATATTCATTGCATTAATTGCCAAAGACAAGATTTCAAATACTCCTCCATTTGCTCCCATCAGGACGGAGATTTAAAGAGCCCCTCTGTAAAACCAAACGCTACCGAAGCATCATCAGTGCCCTGAACAAGTGATTTTATTTTATTTATCTTATTTACGCTCCCTTTGGACATATGGCAAATGTGTATTCTTGTTTTTAATGCATTGTTTCTAACGGTGTTTCAGTTCTTTTAGCCTGCACTATGCACTGGCACAAGATCTTGCGAGACAAAATTTCTACAAAATCGTGCACACATGAGGAAAATGAGACTTCTTTCCAAGTGTTTACATTTGGACTGGACAAAAAAGGGTTACGCGCTCATGAGTTCCATCTCTTACAGTTCTGAAAAGCAGCACTAGAATGGAAACAAAAGTACGAAATCAAATAAATAAGAAAAATGTGAGGCCAAAATTGGAAAATGAGTTGTGAAATTTATACATGAGGAATTGTGTTAAAATCTCGTCTTTTCTCGTTCTCGTGGACCCAATCTCGTATTTCGTTTCATCCCTACTCGCTGCCAAACAAAATTAACCTGTTGGTCCCAATTAAGTAAAACCTTTTATTAATATCGTTTTCTCTCTCCCTATCATGTTTATTATAATTTACTTTTGATAAATTATGGTTTATTTTTCTATATAGTTTTTTTTATGCAAAATTGTGAACATAAATGTCTATAAGAAAACTCAAGAAATAAAGTTTTAAAACATTTGAATGCATCACAATTAACAGAGTAATAAAAGGTCACCTCTTGTCCATCAGGTTGTCTATGCATTGTTTGAGTTTGTCTTCCGTTTCCTCCTGAGCAGTTTGTTCATCTACAGCCTCATTTCCTGCAACAAAAACAATCAACAATTAAAGCCGCGGGCGGCTATGGTGGCCCTCGCCCCGGTTCGCACGCCCCCCCGCGCGGCCGCCGGGGACCCACGACCACTCCGGCTCACCACTCGCTCTTCCCGACAGCCGCCCAGGCCGCCAGCTCGTCCGCCGGAAAAATTATATTACGCACCTTTAAATATGCCCCTTTAAATATACTGTAGGAGTCAGTGCGCCCCTGCTGGTGAGCCATAAAAAATGCCACATGTCCAAAATATGTTTCTCTTGTAATCGTTCATAGAATTTCATCCCCAAATTTGCACAGACCCTCCATCAGGAATTTATATAATGCACCTTTAAATGGTTTTGAGGGAGTCCGTGCGCCCCTACTGGCCAACCGTGAGAAATACCCCATGTCTGTAATATATTTATCTGCTTGTAATCATGCATAGAATTTATTCCCCGAGTTTGGTCCAGATCCGATAATGTACTTGTTTTATGTCTATGATAGGGGGCGCTATAGTGTTCACTTTTAATATAATTTATATTGTTTTATAATCAGGTTGAAATCAAACATTAGTGGTTAAAATTTCAGTGCTATAGGACAAAGCATGTGTGTGTATTATATTTTAAACTATTTTTTTGGGGAGTATTTGCGCCCCTGCTGGCCAACCGTGAAAATTGCCCCATGTTCGTAATACATTTGTTTGCTTGTAATCATGCATAGAATTTATTCCCCGAATTTTGTCCAAGTCCGATAATGCTGACGATTTTTGTCTATGCTAGGGGGCGCTATAGTGTTCACTTTTCATAAATTTTATAGTGTTTTATAATGAGGTTGAAATCAAACATCAGTGATTCAAATTTCAGTGCTATAGGACGAAGCATGTGTGTGTAATATATTTTAAACTATTTTTTTGGGGAGTATTTGCGCCCCTGTTGGCCAACCGTGAAAATTACCCCATGTCTGTAATACATTTATTTGCTTGTAATCATTCATAGTATTTAATCCCCGAATTTGGTCCAGATCCGATAACGTTGACATTTTATGCCTATGCTAGGGGGCGCTATAGTGTTCACTTTTATTATATTTCATATTTCATTACATTCGGGCCGGGGTCCCGCAGTTGTGATTTGAATTTGGGCTCTGTAGGCCAATGCCTGTGGCCGTGAGAGGTCGTCAAAAAAACAGGAAATGAAGGCGTTATTCGCCGGCGTGCTACGGGCAAACCGTAAAGAGTTAAGAAAAACCAATGCACACTTTTGTGAACCCATGTCTGTAGATGTGACATGTCAAATCTGAGCTCATTTGGACTAAACACGAGGGAGTTCATTCTTTTTTCACACACCCAAGTCAAAACGGCGCCGAAATTTTGATCAAATATGGCCGACTTCCTGTACGTCATAGGCCAGTGTTATGAATGACTTTTTTGTTTGTCTCCCTGAGCTCTATCACTGTTCCGAATTTCGTCAGCCTACGCCAAAATATGCTTTTCAGATGCCCATTCATTTGAAATTTTGCATTTTTCAAGGGGGCGCTGTCGAGTGGGGTCACTTTGGGCATTGTCGCGATGCCCATTTTATCAAATTTTTAGCCGGACCGGTCGATCTGATACCCCCATGTGGGACTTTTCGTCCATGTTCAGGGGGTCAAAATCGCGATCGTTTGCAAGGAAAAAAAATAATAATAATAATAATTAAAGCCGCGCGCGGCTATGGTGGCCCTCGCCCCGGTTCGCACGCCCCCCCCGCGCGGCCGCTGGGGACCCACGACCGCTCCGGCTCGCCACTCGCTCTTCCCGACAGCCGCCCAGGCCGCCAGCTCGTCCGCTCGAAAAATTATATAATGCCCCTTTAAATATGCACCTTTAAATATACTGTAGGAGTCATTGCGCCCCTGCTGGTGAACCATAAAAAATGCCACATGTCCAAAATATGTTTTTCTTGTAATCGTTCATAGAATTTCATCCCCAAATTTGCACAGATCCTCCATCAGGAATTTACATTATGCACCTTTAAATGGTTTTGAGGGAGTCTGTGCGCCCCTACTGGCCAACGTGAAAAATACCCCATGTGTGTAATATATTTATCTGCTTGGAATCATGCATAGAATTTATTCCCCGAGTTTGGTCCAGATCCGATAATGTACTTGTTTTATGTCTATGGTAGGGGGCGCTATAGTGTTCACTTTTCATATACTTTATAGTGTATTATATTCAGGCTGAGATCAAACATTAGTGATTAAAATTTCAGCACGATAGGACAAAGCATGTGCTTGTAATAATTTTTAAACTATTTTTTTGGGGAGTATTTGCGCCTCTGGTGGCCAACCGTGAAAATTGCCCCATGTTCGTAATACATTTATTTGCTTGGAATCATGCATAGAATTTATTCCCCAAATTTGGTCCAGATCCGATAATGTAGTTGTTTTATGTCTATTCTAGGTGGCGCTATAGTGTTCACTTTTCATATAATTTATAGTGTTTTATAATAAAGTGGAAATCGAGCATCAGTGATTAAAATTTCAGTGCTATAGGACAAAGCATGTGTGTGTAATATATTTTAAAGTATTTTTTTGGGAAGTATTTGCGCCCCTGCTGGCCAACCGTGAAAATTACCCCATGTCTGTAATACATTTATTTGCTTGTAATCATGCCTAGAATTTATTCCCCGAATTTGGTCCAGATCCGATAACGTTGACATTTTATGTCTATGCTAGGGGGCGCTATAGTGTTCACTTTTATTATATTTTATATTTCATTACATTCGGGCCGGGGTCACGCAGTTGTGATTTGAATTTGAGCTCTGTAGGCCAATGCCTGTGGCCGTGAGAGGTCGTCAAAAAAACAGGAAATGAAGGTGTTATTCGCCGGCGTGCTACGGGCAAACCGTAAAGAGTTAAGAAAAACCAATGCACACTTTTGTGAACCCATGTCTGTAGATGTCACATGTCAAATCTGAGCTCATTTGGACTAAACACGAGGGATTTCATTCTTTTTTCACACACCCATGTCAAAACAGCGCCGAATATTTGATCCAATATGGCCGACTTCCTGTACGTCACTGGGCAGTGTTACGAATACCTTTTTTGTTTGTCTCCTTGAGCTCTATCACTGTTCCGAATTTCGTCACCCTACGCCAAAATATGCTTTTGGGCTGCCCATTCATTTTGAAAATTTCATTTTTCAAGGGGGCGCTGTCGAGTGGGGTCACTTTGGTCATTGTCGCGATGCCCATTTTATCAAATTTTTCGCCGGACCGGTCGATCTGATACCCCCATGTGGGACTTTTCGTCGATGTTCAGGGGGTCAAAATCGCGATCGTTTGCAAGGAAAAAAAATAATAAGAATTATAAGAAACTCGCGAAGAACAATACCCCTCGCCATTGACTTTGTCACTGGCGAGGGCCAATTAAAGCCGCGCGCGGCTATGGTGGCCCTCGCCCCGGTTCGCACGCCCCCCCGCGCAGCCGCCGGGGACCCACGACCGCTCCGGCTCGCCACTCGCTCTTCCCGACAGCCGCCCAGGCCGCCAGCTCGTCCGCCGGAAAAATTATATTACGCACCTTTAAATATGCCCCTTTAAATATATTGTAGGAGTCAGTGCGCCCCTGCTGGTGAGCCATAAAAAATGCCACATGTCCAAAATATGTTTCTCTTGTAATCGTTCATAGAATTTCATCCCCAAATTTGCACAGACCCTCCATCAGGAATTTATATAATGCACCTTTAAATGGTTTTGAGGGAGTCCGTGCGCCCCTGCTGGCCAACCGTGAAAAATACCCCATGTCTGTAATATATTTATCTGCTTGGAATCATGCATAGAATTTATTCCCCGAGTTTGGTTCAGATCCGATAATGTAGTTGTTTTATGTCTATGATAGGGGGCGCTATAGTGTTCACTTTTAATATAATTTATATTGTTTTATAATCAGGTTGAAATCAAACATTAGTGATTAAAATGTCAGTGCTATAGGACAAAGCATGTGTGTGTAATATATTTTAAAGTATTTTTTTGGGGAGTATTTGCGCCCCTGCTGGCTAACCGTGAAAATTGCCCCATGTCCATAATACATTCATTTGCTTGTAATTATTCATAGTATTTAATCCCCGAGTTTGGTCCAGATCCGATAATATTAACGTTTCACGTCTATGCTAGGGGGCGCTATAGTGTTCACTTTTATTATATTTCATATTTCATTACATTCGATCCGGGGTCACGCAGTTGTGATTTGAATTTGAGCTCTGTAGGCCAATGCCTGTGGCCGTGAGAGGTCGTCAAAAAAACAGGAAATGAAGGCGTTATTCGCCGGCGTGCTACGGGCAAACCGTAAAGAGTTAAGAAAAACCAATGCACACTTTTGAGAACCCATGTCTGTAGATGTGACATGTCAAATCTGAGCTCATTTGGACTAAACACGAGGGAGTTCATTCTTTTTTCACACACCCATGTCAAAACGGCGCCGAATTTTTGATCCAATATGGCCGACTTCCTGTACGTCACTGGGCAGTGTTACGAATACCTTTTTTGTTTGTCTCCCTGAGCTCTATCACTGTTCCAAATTTCGTGAGCCTACGCCAAAATATGCTGTTCAGCTGCCCATTCATTTTGAAATTTTGATTTTTCAAGGGGGCGCTGTCGAGTGGGGTCACTTTGGTCATTGTCGCGATGCCCGTTTTATCAAATTTTTCACCGGACCGGTCGATCTGATACCCCCATGTGGGACTTTTCGTCCACGTTCAGGGGGTCAAAATCGCGATCGTTTGCAAAGAAAAAAAATAATAATAACTATAAGAAACTTAGCAAGAACAATGACCCTCGCCATTGACTTTGTCACTGGCGAGGGCCAATAATAATAATAATAATAAGAAACCGGACAAGAACAATACCCCTCGCCATTGACTTTGTCAGTGGCGAGGGCCAATAATTGGCCCTCGCCAGTGACAAAGTCAATGGCGAGGGGTATTGTTCTTCGCGAGTTTCTTATTGGCCCTCGCCAGTGACAAAGTCAATGGCGAGGGGTATTGTTCTTCCTCGGTTTCTTATTATTATTATTATTATTGGCCCTCGCCAGTGACAAAGTCAATGGCGAGGGGTATTGTTCTTGCTGGGTTTCTTATTATTATTATTATTATTTTTTTTCCTTGCAAACGATCGCGATTTTGACCCCCTGAACGTCGACGAAAAGTCCCACATGGGGGTATCAGATCGACCGGTCCGGCGAAAAATTTGATAAAATGGGCATCGCGACAATGCCCAAAGTGACCCCACTCGACAGCGCCCCCATGAAAAATGCAAAATTTCAAATGAATGGGCAGGTGAGAAGCATATTTCGGCGTAGGCTGATGAAATTCGGAACAGTGATAGAGCTCAGGGAGACAAACAAAAAAGTCATTCATAACACTGCCCTATGACGTACAGGAAGTCAGCCATATTGGATCAAAATTTCGGCGCCGTTTTAACTTGGGTGTGTGGAAAAAGAATGAACTCCCTCGTGTTTAGTCCAAATGAGCCCAGATTTGACATGTCACATCTACAGACATGGGTTCACAAAAGTGTGCATTGGTTTTTCTTAACTCTTTACCGTTTGCCCGTAGCACGCCGGCGAATAACACCTTCATTTCCTGTTTTTTTGACGACCTCTCACGGCCACAGGCATTGGCCTACAGAGCTCAAATTCAAATCACAACTGCGTGACCCCGGCCCGAATGTAATGAAATATGAAATATAATAAAAGTGAACACTATAGCGCCCCCTAGCATAGACATAAAATGTCAACATTATCGGATCTGGACCAAATTCGGGGATTAAATACTATGAATGATTACAAGCAAATAAATGTATTACAGACATGGAGTAATTTTCACGGTTGGCCAACAGGGGCGCAAATACTCCCCAAAAAAATACTTTAAAATATATTACACGCACATGCTTTGTCCTATAGCACTGAAATTTGAATCACTGATGTTTGATTTCGACCTCATTATAAAACACTATAAAGTTTATGAAAAGTGAACACTATAGCGCCCCCTAGCATAGACAAAAATCGTCAGCATTATCGGATTTGGACAAAATTCGGGGAATAAATTCTATGCATGATTACAAGCAAATAAATGTATTACGAACATGGGGCAATTTTCACGGTTGGCCAGCAGGGGCGCAAATACTCCCCAAAAAAATACTTTTAAATATATTACACACACATGCTTTGTCCTATAGCACTGAAATTTGAATCACTAATGTTTGATTTCAACCTGATTATAAAACAATATAAATTATATTAAAAGTGAACACTATAGCGCCCCCTATCATAGACATAAAACAAGTACATTATCGGATCTGGACCAAACTCGGGGAATAAATTCTGTGCATGATTACAAGCACATAAATATATTACAGACATGGGGTATTTTTCACGGTTGGCCAGCAGGGGCGCACGAACTCCCTCAAAACCATTAAAGGTGCATTATATAAATTCCTGATGGAGGGTCTGTGCAAATTTGGGGATGAAATTCTATGAACGATTACAAGAGAAACATATTTTGGACATGTGGCATTTTTTATGGCTCACCAGCAGGGGCGCACTGACTCCTACAGTATATTTAAAGGGGCATATTTAAAGGTGCGTAATATAATTTTTCCGGCGGACGAGCTGGCGGCCTGGGCGGCTCTCGGGAAGAGCGAGTGGCGAGCCGGAGCGGTCGTGGGTCCCCGGCGGCTGCGCGGGGGGGCGTGCGAACCGGGGCGAGGGCCACCATAGCCGCGCGCGGCTTTAATTGGCCCTCGCCAGTGACAAAGTCAATGGCGAGGGGTATTGTTCTTCGCGAGTTTCTTACACTCTTTTATTATTATTATTATTATTTTTCCTTGCAAACGATCGCGATTTTGACCCCCTGAACATCGACGAAAAGTCCCACATGGGGGTATCAGATCGACCGGTCCGGCGAAAAATTTGATAAAATGGGCATCGCGGCAATGACCAAAGTGACCCCACTCGACAGCGCCTCCTAGAAAATGCAAAATTTCAAAGTCTATGGGCAGCTGAGAAGCATATTTTGGCGTAGGCTGACGAAATTCGGAACAGTGATAGAGCTCAGGGAGACAAACAAAAAATGTCATTGTCACATCGCCCAGTGACGTACAGGAAGTCGGCCATATTGGATCAAAATTTCGGCGCCGTTTTGACTTGGGTGTGTGAAAAAAGAATGAACTCCCTCATGTTTAGTCCAAATGAGCTCAGATTTGACATGTCACATCTACAGACATGGGTTCACAAAAGTGTGCATTGTTTTTTCTTAACTCTTTACGGTTTGCCCGTAGCACGCCGGCGAATAACACCTTCATTTCCTGTTTTTTTGACGACCTCTCATGGCCACAGGCATTGGCCTACAGAGCTCAAATTCAAATCACAACTGCGTGACCCCGGCCCGAATGTAATGAAATATGAAATATAATAAAAGTGAACACTATAGCGCCCCCTAGCATAGACATAAAATGTCAACGTTATCGGATCTGGACCAAATTCGGGGATTAAATACTATGAATGATTACAAGCAGATAAATGTATTACAGACATGGGGTAATTTTCACGGTTGGCCAACAGGGGCACAAATACTCCCCAAAATAATACTTTAAAATATAATACACACACATGCTTGGTCCTATAGCACTGAAATTTTAATCACTAATGTTTGATTTCAACCTGATTATAAAACTATATAAATTATATTAAAAGTGAACACTATAGCGCCCCCTACCATAGACATAAAACAAGTACATTATCGGATCTGGACCAAACTCGGGGAATAAATTCTATGCATGATTCCAAGCAGATAAATATATTACAGACATGGGGTATTTTTCACGGTTGGCCAGCAGGGGCGCACGGACTCCCTCAAAACCATTTAAAGGTGCATTATATAAATTCCTGATGGAGGGTCTGTGCAAATTTGGGAATGAAATTCTATGAACGATTACAAGAGAAACATATTTTGGACATGTGGCATTTTTTATGGTTCACCAGCAGGGGCGCACTGACTCCTACAATATATTGAAAGGTGCATATTTAAAGGGGCATTATATAATTTCTCTGGCAGACGAGCTGGCGGCCTGGGCGGCTGTCCGGAAAAGCGAGTGGCGAGCCGGAGCGGTCGTGGGTCCCCGGCGGCTGCGCGGGGGGGCCTGCGAACCGGGGCGAGGGCCACCATAGCCGCGCGCGGCTTTAATTGGCCCTCGCCAGTGACAAAGTCAATGGCGAGGGGTATTGTTCTTCCTCGGTTTCTTATTATTATTATTATTATTATTATTCTTTTTCCCCACCTTAAATCACATTTTTGACCCCCTGAACATCGACGAAAAGTCCCACATGGGGGTATCAAATCGACCGGTCCGGCGAAAAATTTGATAAAATGGGCATCGCGGCAATGACCAAAGTGACCCCACGCAATAGCGCCCCCGTGAAAAATCAAAATTTCAAAATGAATGGGCAGCTGAACAGCATATTTTGGCGTAGGCTCACGAAATTTGGAACAGTGATAGAGCTCAAGGAGACAAACAAAAAAGGTAATCGTAACATGCCCCTATGATGTACAGGAAGTCGGCCATATTGGATCAAAAATTCGGCGCCGTTTTGACTTGGGTGTGTGAAAAAAGAATGAACTCCCTCATGTTTAGTCCAAATGAGCTCAGATTTGACATGTCACATCTACAGACATGGGTTCACAAAAGTGTGCATTGTTTTTTCTTAACTCTTTACCGTTTGTCCGTAGCACGCCGGCGAATAACGCCTTCATTTCCTGTTTCGTTGACAACCTCTCATGGCCTCAGGCATTGGCCTACAGAGCTCAAATTCAAATCACAACTGCGGGACCCCGGCCCGAATGTAATGAAATATGAAATATAATAAAAGTGAACACTATAGCGCCCCCTAGCATAGACATAAAATGTCAACGTTATTGGATCTGGACCAAATTCGGGGATTAAATTCTATGCATGATTACAAGCAAATAAATATATTACAGACATGGGGTAATTTTCACGGTTGGCCAGCAGGGGCACAAGGACTCCCCAAAAAAATAGTTTAAAATATATTACACACACATGCTTTGTCCTATAGCACTGAAATTTTAATCACTGATGTTTGATTTCGACCTCATTTTAAAACACTATAAAGTTTATGAAAAGTGAACACTATAGCGCCCCCTACCATAGACAAAAATCGTCAGCATTATCAGATTTGGACAAAATTCGGGGAATAAATTCTATGCATGATTATAAGCAAATAAATGTATTACGAACATGGGGCCATTTTCACGGTTGGCCAGTAGGGGCGCAAATACTCCCCAAAAAAATAGTTTAAAAATTATTACAAGCACATGCTTTGTCCTATCGTGCTGAAATTTTAATCACTAATGCGTGATCTCAGCCTGAATATAATACACTATAAAGTATATGAAAAGTGAATACTATAGCGCCCCCTACCATAGACATAAAACAATTACATTATCTGATTTGGACCAAATTCAGGGATTAAATTCTATGCATGATTACAAGCAAATAAATATATTACAGACATGGGGTATTTTTCACAGTTGGCCAGTAGGGGCGCACGGACTCCCTCAAAACCATTTAAAGGTGCATAATGTAAATTCCTGATGGAGGATCTGTGCAAATTTGGGGATGAAATTCCATGAACGATTACAAGAAAAACATATTTTTGAACATGTGGCATTTTTCATGGTTCACCAGCAGGGGCGCACTGACTCCTAAGATATATTTAAACGTGCATATTTAAAGGGGCATTATATAATTTTTCCGGCGGACGAGCTGGCGGCCTGGGCGGCTGTCGGGAAGAGTGAGTGGCGAGCCGGAGCGGTCGTGGGTCCCCGGCGAATGCGCGGGGGGGGCGTGCGAACCGGGGCGAGGGCCACCATAGCCGCGCGCGGCTTTAAGTTTACATTGTTCTTCCTTTTCTGCAAACACAAACATTTGCATATTTGACCTACTAAACATCAACGAAAAGTCCCACATGGGGGTATAGAATCGATCAGCCCAACACCCTGTTCGATAATTTGACCTTCAAAGTAATGTCCAACCAAAACCCACTCTACAGCGCCTCCTACAATTGGACCCCTATGGGAATGGGGACAGGTAAACTTTAGCATAGACTGTTGAAATTCGGTACAGTGATAGCGGTCTATGAGACAAGCCGAAAGTTGAATAGGCGCACCCCCCTATGACGAACAGGAAGTCGGCCATATTGGTTCAAAGATTCACCGCCGTTTTGACTTAGGTGTGTGGAAAAAGAATGAAATCCCTCGTGTTCAGTCCAAATGAGCTCAGATTTCACATGTCACATCTACAGACATGGGTTCACAAAAGTGTGCATTGTTTTTTCTTAACTCTTTACGGTTTGCCCGTAGCACGCCGGCGAATAATGGCTTCATTTCCTGTTTCTTTGACGACCTCTCACGGCCACAGGCATTGGCCTACAGAGCTCAAATTCAATTCACAACTGCGTGACCCCGACCCAAATGTAATAAAATATGAAATATAATAAAAGTGAACACTATAGCGCCCCCTAGCATAGACGTTGAACGTGTACATTAACAGATCTGGACCAAATTCGGGGAATAAATTCTATGCATGATTCCAAGCAAATAAATATATTACAGACATGGGGTATTTTTCACGGTTGGCCAGTAGGGGCGCACAGACTCCCTCAAAACCATTTAAAGGCGCATAATGTAAATTCCTCATGCAGGATTTGTGCAAATTTGGGGATGAAATTCTATGAACGATTACAAGAGAAACATATTTTGGACAGGTGGCATTTTTCATGGTTCACCAGCAGGGGCGCACTGACTCCTACGATATATTTAACCGTGCATATTTAAAGGGGCATTATATAATTTTTCCGGCGGACGAGCTGGCGGCCTGGGTGGCTGTCGGGAAGAGCGAGTGGCGAGCCGGAGCGGTCGCGGGTCCCCGGCGGCTGCGCGGGGGGGGCCTGCGAACCGGGGCGAGGGCCACCATAGCCGCGCGCGGCTTTAAGTTTACATTGTTCTTACTTTTATGCAAACACAAACATTTGCATATTTGACCTACTGAACATCAACGAAAAGTCCCACATGGGGGTATAGAATCGATCAGCCCGAAACCCTATTCGATAATTTGACCTTCAAAATAATGTCCAACCAAAACCCACTCTACAGCGCCTCCTACAATTGGACCCCTATGGGAATGGGGACAGGTAAACTTTAGCATAGGCTGTTGAAATTCGGTACAGTGATAGGGGTCTATGAGACAAGCCGAAAGTTGAATAGGCGCACCCCCCTATGACAAACAGGAAGTCGGCCATATTGGTTCAAAGATTCCCCACCGTTTTGACTTAGGTGTGTGGAAAAAGAATGAAATCCCTCGTGTTTAGTCCAAATGAGCTCAGATTTGACATGTCACATCTACAGACATGGGTTCACAAAAGTGTGCATTGTTTTTTCTTAACTCTTTACGGTTTGCCCGTAGCACGCCGGCGAAAAACACCTTCATTTCATGTGTCTTTGACGACCTCTCACGGCCACAGGCATTGGCCTAGAGAGCTCAAATTCAAATCACAACTGCGTGACCCCGGCCCGAATGTAATGAAATATGAAATATAATAAAAGTGAACACTATAGCGCCCCCTAGCATAGACAGAAAACGTCAAAATGATCAGATTTGGACCAAATTCAGGTAATAAATTCTATGCATGTTTACAATCAAAACAATATATTACAGACATGTGGCATTTCTCACGGTTCACCAGTAGGGGCGCACTGACTCCTACAGTATATTTAAAGGGGCATAATATAATTTTTCCGGTGGACGCGCTGGCAACCTGGGCAACTGTCTGGAAGAGCGAGTGGCGAGCCGGAGCGGTCGCGGGTCCCTAACAGCTGCATATTTAAAGGGGCATTATATAATTTGTCCGATGGGCGAGCTGGCGGCCTGGGCGGCTCTCGGGAAGAGCGAGTGGCGAGCCGGAGCGGTCGTGCGTCCCCGGCGGCTGCGCGGGGGGGCGTGCGAACCGGGGCGAGGGCCACCATAGCCGCGCGCGGCTTTAAGTTTACATTGTTCTTACTTTTATGCAAACACAAACATTTGCATATTTGACCTACTGAACATCAACGAAAAGTCCCACATGGGGGTATAGAATCGATCAGCCCGACACCCTGTTCGATAATTTGACCTTCAAAGTAATGTCCAACCAAAACCCACTCTACAGCGCCTCCTACAATTGAACCCCTATGGGAATGGGGACAGGTAAACTTTAGCATAGGCTGTTGAAATTCGGTACAGTGATAGCGGTCTATGAGACAAGCCGAAAGTTGAATAGGCGCACCCCCCTATGACAAACAGGAAGTCGGCCATATTGGTTCAAAGATTCACCGCCGTTTTGACTTAGGTGTGTGAAAAAAGAATGAACTCCCTCGTGTTTAGTCCAAATGAGCTCAGATTTGACATGTCACATCTACAGACATGGGTTCACAAAAGTGTGCATTGTTTTTTCTTAACTCTTTACGGTTTGCCCGTAGCACGCCGGCGAAAAACACCTTCATTTCCTGTTTCTTTGATGACATCTCACGGCCACAGGCATTGGCCTAGAGAGCTCAAATTCAAATCACAACTGCGTGACCCCGACCCAAATGTAATAAAATATGAAATATAATAAAAGTGAACACTATAGCGCCCCCTAGCATAGACAGAAAACGTCAAAATGACCAGATTTGGACCAAATTCAGGTAATAAATTCTATGCATGAATCTATGCATGTAATATATTTTTTTCTATCAAAAAAATATATTACAGACATGTGGCATTTCTCACGGTTCACCAGTAGGGGCGCACTGACTCCTACAATATATTTAAAGGGGCATATTATAATTTTTCCGGTGGACGAGCTGGCAACCTGGGCAACTGTCTGGAAGAGCGAGTGGCGAGCCGGAGCGGTCGCGGGTCCCTAACAGCTGCATATTTAAAGGGGCATTATATAATTTGTCCGATGGGCGAGCTGGCGGCCTGGGCGGCTCTCGGGAAGAGCGAATGGCGAGCCGGAGCGGTCGTGGGTCCCCGGCGGCTGCGCGGGGGGGCGTGCGAACCGGGGCGAGGGCCACCATAGCCGCGCGCGGCTTTAATTGGCCCTCGCCAGTGACAAAGTCAATGGCGAGGGGTATTGTTCTTGTCCGGTTTCTTATTATTATTTTTTTTCCTTGCAAACGATCGCGATTTTGACCCCCTGAACATCGACGAAAAGTCCCACATGGGGGTATCAGATCGACCGGTCCGGCGAAAAATTTGATAAAATGGGCATCGCGACAATGCCCAAAGTGACCCCACTCGACAGCGCCCCCTTGAAAAATGCAAAATTTCAAATGAATGGGCATCTGAAAAGCATATTTTGGCGTAGGCTGACGAAATTCGGAACAGTGATAGAGCTCAGGGAGACAAACAAAAAAGTCATTCATAACACTGCCCTATGACGTACAGGAAGTCGGCCATATTGGATCAAAATTATGGCGCCGTTTTGACTTGGGTGTGTGAAAAAAGAATGAACTCCCTCGTGTTTAGTCCAAATGAGCTCAGATTTGACATGTCACATCTACAGACATGGGTTCACAAAAGTGTGCATTGGTTTTTCTTAACTCTTTACGGTTTGCCCGTAGCACGCCGGCGAATAACGCCTTCATTTCCTGTTTTTTGGACGACATCTCACGGCCACAGGCATTGGCCTACAGAGCTCAAATTCAAATCACAACTGCGGGACCCCGGCCCGAATGTAATGAAATATGAAATATAATAAAAGTGAACACTATAGCGCCCCCTAGCATAGACATAAAATGTCAACATTATCGGATCTGGACCAAATTCATGGATTAAATACTATAAATGATTACAAGCAAATAAATGTATTACAGACATGGGGTAATTTTCACGGTTGGCCAACAGGGGCGCAAATACTCCCCAAAAAAATAGTTTAAAATATATTACACACACATGCTTTGTTCTATAGCACTGAAATTTGAATCACTGATGTTTGATTTCAACCTCATTATAAAACACTATAAAGTTTATGAAAAGTGAACACTATAACGCCCCCTAGCATAGACAAAAATTGTCAGCATTATCGGATTTGGACAAAATTCGGGGAATAAATTCTATGCATGATTACAAGCAAATAAATGTATTACGAACATGGGGCCATTTTCACGGTTGGCCAGTAGGGGCGCAAATACTCCCCAAAAAAATAGTTTAAAAATTATTACAAGCACATGCTTTGTCCTATCGTGCTGAAATTTTAATCACTAATGTTTGATCTCAGCCTGAATATAATACACTATAGAGTATATGAAAAATGAACACTATAGCGCCCCCTACCATAGACAAAAAACAATTACATTATCTGATTTGGACCAAATTCAGGGATTAAATTCTATGCATGATTACAAGCAAATAAATATATTACAGACATGGGGTATTTTTCACGGTTGGCCAGTAGGGGCGCACGGACTCCCTCAAAACCATTTAAAGGTGCATAATGTAAATTCCTGATGGAGGATCTGTGCAAATTTGGGGATGAAATTCCATGAACGATTACAAGAAAAACATATTTTTGAACATGTGGCATTTTTCATGGTTCACCAGCAGGGGCGCACTGACTCCTACGATATATTTAAACGTGCATATTTAAAGGGGCATTATATAATTTTTCCGGCGGACGAGCTGGCGGCCTGGGCGGCTGTCTGGAAGAGCGAGTGGCGAGCCGGAGCGGTCGTGGGTCCCCGGCGGCTGCGCGGGGGGGCGTGCGAACCGGGGCGAGGGCCACCATAGCCGCGCGCGGCTTTAAGTTACAATTGTTCTTCCTTTTCTGCAAACACAAACATTTGCATATTTGACCTACTGAACATTAACGAAAAGTCCCACATGGGGGTATAGAATCGATCAGCCCGACACCCTATTCAATAATTTGACCTTCAAAATAATGTCCAACCAAAACCCACTCTACAGCGCCTCCTACAATTGGACCCCTATGGGAATGGGGACAGGTAAACTTTAGCATAAACTGTTGAAATTCGGTACAGTGATAGAGGTCTATGAGACAAGCCGAAAGTTGAATAGGCGCACCCCCCTATGACAAACAGGAAGTCGGCCATATTGGTTCAAAGATTCACCGCCGTTTTGACTTAGGTGTGTGGAAAAAGAATGAAATCCCTCGTGTTCAGTCCAAATGAGCTCAGATTTCACATGTCACATCTACAGACATGGGTTCACAAAAGTGTGCATTGTTTTTTCTTAACTCTTTATGGTTTGCCCGTAGCACGCCGGCGAATAACGCCTTCATTTCCTGTTTCTTTGACGACCTCTCACGGCCACAGGCATTGGCCTACAGAGCTCAAATTCAAATCACAACTGCGTGACCCCAGC
Organism: Taenioides sp. WSHXM2023; assembly: GCA_029959045.1. Taxonomy (NCBI): domain Eukaryota; kingdom Metazoa; phylum Chordata; class Actinopteri; order Gobiiformes; family Gobiidae; genus Taenioides; species Taenioides sp. WSHXM2023. Next base: position 27,996,775 of record CM057086.1, read on the forward strand.
CCGAATGTAATAAAATATGAAATAAAATAAAAGTGAACACTATAGCGCCCCCTAGCATAGACGTTAACAAGTACATTAACAGATCTGGACCAAATTCGGGGAATAAATTCTATGCATGATTCCAAGCAAATAAATATATTACAGACATGGGGTATTTTTCACGGTTGGCCAGCAGGGTCGCACGGACTCCCTCAAAACCATTTAAAGGTGCATAATGTAAATTCCTGATGGAGGATCTGTGCAAATTTGGGGATGAAATTCTATGAATAATTACAAGAAAAACATATTTTGGACAGGTGGCATTTTTCATGGTTCACCAGCAGGGGCGCACTGACTCCTACAGTATATTTAAAGTTGCATATTTAAAAATGCGTAATATCATTTTTCGGGCGGACGAGCTGGCGGCCTGGCCGGCTGTCGGGAAGAGCGAGTGTTGAGCCGGAGCAGTCGTGGGTCCCCGGCGGCTGCGCGGGGGGGGCGTGCGAACCGGGGCGAGGGCCACCATAGCCGCGCGCGGCTTTAAGTTTACATTGTTCTTACTTTTATGCAAACACAAACATTTGCATATTTGACCTACTGAACATCAACGAAAAGTCCCACATGGGGGTATAGAATCGATCAGCCCGAAACCCTATTCGATAATTTGACCTTCAAAATAATGTCCAACCAAAACCCACTCTACAGCGCCTCCTACAATTGGACCCCTATGGGAATGGGGACAGGTAAACTTTAGCATAGGCTGTTGAAATTCGGTACAGTGATAGGGGTCTATGAGACAAGCCGAAAGTTGAATAGGCGCACCCCCCTATGACGAACAGGAAGTCGGCCATATTGGTTCAAAGATTCCCCACCGTTTTGACTTAGGTGTGTGGAAAAAGAATGAAATCCCTCGTGTTTAGTCCAAATGAGCTCAGATTTCACATGTCACATCTACAGACATGGGTTCACAAAAGTGTGCATTGTTTTTTCTTAACTCTTTACGGTTTGCCCGTAGCACGCCGGCGAAAAACACCTTCATTTCCTGTGTCTTTGACGACCTCTCACGGCCACAGGCATTGGCCTACAGAGCTCAAATTCAAATCACAACTGCGTGACCCCGGCCCGAATGTAATAAAATATGAAATATAATAAAAGTGAACACTATAGCGCCCCCTAGCATAGACAGAAAACGTCAAAATGATCAGATTTGGACCAAATTCGGGTAATAAATTCTATGCATGATTACAATCAAAAAAATATATTACAGACATGTGGCATTTCTCACGGTTCACCAGTAGGGGCGCACTGACTCCTACAGTATATTTAAAGGTGCATATTTAAAGGGGCATAATATAATTTTTCCGGTGGACGAGCTGGCAACCTGGGCAACTGTCTGGAAGAGCGAGTGGCGAGCCGGAGCGGTCGTGGGTCCCCGGCGGCTGCGCTGGGGGGGCCTGCGAACCGGGGCGAGGGCCACCATAGCCGCGCGCGGCTTTAATTGGCCCTCGCCAGTGACAAAGTCAATGGCGAGGGGTATTGTTCTTGTCCGGTTTTTTATTCTCCTTTATTGGCCCTCGCCAGTGACAAAGTCAATGGCGAGGGGTATTGTTCTTCGCGGGTTTCTTTTTCTCCTTTATTATTATTTTTTTTCTTTGCAAACGATCGCGATTTTGACCCCCTGAACGTCGACGAAAAGTCCCACATGGGGGTATCAGATTGACCGGTCCGGCGAAAAATTTGATAAAATGGGCATCGCGACAATGCCCAAAGTGACCCCACTCGACAGCGCCCCCTTGAAAAATGAAATTTTCAAAATGAATGGGCAGCCCAAAAGCATATTTTGGCGTAGGCTGATGAAATTCGGAACAGTGATAGAGCTCAAGGAGACAAACAAAAAAGGTATTCGTAACACTGCCCAGTGACGTACAGGAAGTCGGCCATATTGGATCAAAAATTCGGCGCCGTTTTGACTTGGGTGTGTGAAAAAAGAATGAACTCCCTCATGTTTAGTCCAAATGAGCTCAGATTTGACATGTCACATCTACAGACATGGGTTCACAAAAGTGTGCATTGGTTTTTCTTAACTCTTTACGGTTTGCCCATAGCACGCCGGCGAATAACTCCTTCATTTCCTGTTTTTTTGACGACATCTCACGGCCACAGGCATTGGCCTAGAGAGCTCAAACTCAAATCACAACTGTGTGAACCCGGCCCGAATGTAATGAAATATGAAATATAATAAAAGTGAACACTATAGCGCCCCCTAGCATAGGCATAAAATGTCAACGTTTTTGGATCTGGACCAAATTCGGGGATTAAATTCTATGCATGATTACAATCAAATAAATATATTACAGACATGGGGTAATTTTCACGGTTGGCCAACAGGGGCGCAAATACTCCCCAAAAAAATAGTTTAAAATATATTACACGCACATGCTTTGTCCTATAGCACTGAAATTTTAATCACTGATGCTCGATTTCCACTTTATTATAAAACACTATAAATTATATGAAAAGTGAACACTATAGCGCCACCTAGAATAGACATAAAACAACTACATTATCGGATCTGGACCAAATTTGGGGAATAAATTCTATGCATGATTCCAAGCAAATAAATGTATTACGAACATGGGGCAATTTTCACGGTTGGCCAGCAGAGGCACAAATACTCCCCAAAAAAATAGTTTAAAAATTATTACAAGCACATGCTTTGTCCTATCGTGCTGAAATTTTAATCACTAATGTTTGATCTCAGCCTGAATATAATACACTATAAAGTATATGACAAGTGAACACTATAGCGCCCCCTACCATAGACATAAAACAAGTACATTATCAAATCTGGACCAAACTCGGGGAATAAATTCTATGCATGATTCCAAGCAGATAAATATATTACACACATGGGGTATTTTTCACGGTTGGCCAGTAGGGGCGCACAGACTCCCTCAAAACCATTTAAAGGTGCATAATGTAAATTCCTGATGGAGGATCTGTGCAAATTTGGGGATGAAATTCTATGAACGATTACAAGAGAAACATATTTTGGACATGTGGCATTTTTTATGGTTCACCAGCAGGGGCGCAATGACTCCTACGATATATTTAAAGGTGCATATTTAAAGGGGCGTAATATCATTTTTGGGCAAACGAGCTGGCGGCCTGGGCGGCTGTCGGGAAGAGCGAGTGGCGAGCCGGAGCGGTCGTGGGGCCCCGGCGGCTGCGCGGGGGGGCGTGCGAACCGGGGCGAGGGCCACCATAGCCGCGCGCGGCTTTAATTATTATTTTTTTTCCTTGCAAACGATCGCGATTTTGACCCCCTGAACATCGACGAAAAGTCCCACATGGGGGTATCAGATCGACCGGTCCGGCGAAAAATTTGATAAAATGGGCATCGTGACAATGCCCAAAGTGACCCCACTCGACAGCGCCCCCTTGAAAAATGCAAAATTTCAAATGAATGGGCATCTGAAAAGCATATTTTGGCGTAGGCTGACGAAATTCGGAACAGTGATAGAGCTCAGGGAGACAAACAAAAAAGTCATTCATAACACTGCCCTATGACGAACAGGAAGTCGGCCATATTGGATCAAAATTTCGGCGCCGTTTTGACTTGGGTGTGTGAAAAAAGAATGAACTCCCTCATGTTTAGTCCAAATGAGCTCAGATTTGACATGTCACATCTACAGACATGGGTTCACAAAAGTGTGCATTGGTTTTTCTTAACTCTTTACGGTTTGCCCGTAGCACGCCGGCGAATAACGCCTTCATTTCCTGTTTTTTTGACGACCTCTCACGGCCACAGGCATTGGCCTACAGAGCTCAAATTCAAATCACAACTGCGTGACCCCGGCCCGAATGTAATGAAATATGAAATATAATAAAACTGAACACTATAGCGCCCCCTAGCATAGACATAAAATGTCAACGTTATCGGATCTGGACCAAATTCGGGGAGTAAATTCTATGCATGATTACAAGCAAATAAATGTATTACAGACATGGGGTAATTTTCACGGTTGGCCAGCAGGGGCGCAAATACTCCCCCAAAAAATACTTTAAAATATATTACACACACATGCTTTGTCCTATAGCACTGAAATTTTAATCACTGATGCTCGATTTCCACTTTATTATAAAACACTATAAATTATATGGAAAGTGAACACTATAGCGCCACCTAGAATAGACATAAAACAACTACATTATCGGATCTGGACCAAATTTGGGGAATAAATTCTATGCATGATTCCAAGCAAATAAATGTATTACGAACATGGGGCAATTTTCACGGTTGGCCACCAGAGGCGCAAATACTCCCCAAAAAAATAGTTTAAAAATTATTACAAGCACATGCTTTGTCCTATCGTGCTGAAATTTTAATCACTAATGTTTGATCTCAGCCTGAATATAATACACTATAAAGTATATGACAAGTGAACACTATAGCGCCCCCTACCATAGACATAAAACAAGTACATTATCGGATCTGGACCAAACTCGGGGAATAAATTCTATGCATGATTCCAAGCAGATAAATATATTACACACATGGGGTATTTTTCACGGTTGGCCAGTAGGGGCGCACAGACTCCCTCAAAACCATTTAAAGGTGCATAATGTAAATTCCTGATGGAGGATCTGTGCAAATTTGGGGATGACATTCTATGAACGATTACAAGAGAAACATATTTTGGACATGTGGCATTTTTTATGGTTCACCAGCAGGGGCGCAATGACTCCTACGATATATTTAAAGGTGCATATTTAAAGGGGCGTAATATCATTTTTGGGCGGACGAGCTGGCGGCCTGGGCGGCTGTCGGGAAGACCGAGTGGCGAGCCGGAGCGGTCGTGGGGCCCCGGCGGCTGCGCGGGGGGGCGTGCGAACCGGGGCGAGGGCCACCATAGCCGCGCGCGGCTTTAAGTTTACATTGTTCTTACTTTTATGCAAACACAAACATTTGCATATTTGACCTACTGAACATCAACGAAAAGTCCCACATGGGGGTATAGAATCGATCAGCCCGACACCCTGTTCGATAATTTGACCTTCAAAGTAATGTCCAACCAAAACCCACTCTACAGCGCCTCCTACAATTGAACCCCTATGGGAATGGGGACAGGTAAACTTTAGCATAGGCTGTTGAAATTCGGTACAGTGATAGCGGTCTATGAGACAAGCCGAAAGTTGAATAGGCGCACCCCCCTATGACAAACAGGAAGTCGGCCATATTGGTTCAAAGATTCACCGCCGTTTTGACTTAGGTGTGTGAAAAAAGAATGAACTCCCTCGTGTTTAGTCCAAATGAGCTCAGATTTGACATGTCACATCTACAGACATGGGTTCACAAAAGTGTGCATTGTTTTTTCTTAACTCTTTATGGTTTGCCCGTAGCACGCCGGCGAATAACACCTTCATTTCCTGTTTCTTTGACGACCTGTCACGGCCACAGGCATTGGCCTACAGAGCTCAAATTCAATTCACAACTGCGTGACCCCGGCCCGAATGTAATGAAATATGAAATAAAATAAAAGTGAACACTATAGCGCCCCCTAGCATAGACGTTAAACGTGTACATTAACAGATCTGGACCAAATTCAGGGAATAAATTCTATGCATGATTACAAGCAAATAAATATATTACAGACATGGGGTATTTTTCACGGTTGGCCAGCAGGGGCGCACGGACTCCCTCAAAACCATTTAAAGGCGCATAATGTAAATTCCTAATGGAGGGTCTGTGCAAATTTGGGGATGAAATTCTATGAACGATTACAAGAGAAACATATTTTTGAACATGTGGCATTTTTCATGGTTCACCAGCAGGGGCTCACTGACTCCTACAGTATATTTAAAGGTGCATATTTAAAGGTGCGTAATATCATTTTTCGGGCGGACGAGCTGGCGGCCTGGCCGGCTGTCGGGAAGAGCGAGTGGCGAGCCGGAGCGGTCGTGGGTCCCCGGCGGCCGCGCGGGGGGGGCCTGCGAACCGGGGCGAGGGCCACCATAGCCGCGCGCGGCTTTAATTATTATTTTTTTTCCTTGCAAACGATCGTGATTTTGACCCCCTGAACATGGACGAAAAGTCCCACATGGGGGTATCAGATCGACCGGTCCGGCGAAAAATTTGATAAAATGGGCATCGCGACAATGCCCAAAGTGACCCCACTCGACAGCGCCCCCTTGAAAAATGCAAAATTTCAAATGAATGGGCATCTGAAAAGCATATTTTGGCGTAGGCTGACGAAATTCGGAACAGTGATAGAGCTCAGGGAGACAAACAAAAAAGTCATTCATAGCACTGCCCTATGACGTACAGGAAGTCGGCCATATTTGATCAAAATTTCGGCGCCGTTTTGACTTGGGTGTGTGAAAAAAGAATGAACTCCCTCATGTTTAGTCCAAATGAGCTCAGATTTGACATGTCACATCTACAGACATGGGTTCACAAAAGTGTGCATTGGTTTTTCTTAACTCTTTACGGTTTGCCCGTAGCACGCCGGCGAATAACGCCTTAATTTCCTGTTTTTTTGACGACCTCTCACGGCCACAGGCATTGGCCTACAGAGCTCAAATTCAAATCACAACTGCGTGACCCCGACCCGAATGTAATGAAATATGAAATATAATAAAAGTGAACACTATAGCGCCCCCTAGCATAGACATAAAATGTCAACGTTATCGGATCTGGACCAAATTCGGGGATTAAATACTATGAATGATTACAAGCTAATAAATGTATTACAGACATGGGGTAATTTTCACGGTTGGCCAACAGGGGCGCAAATACTCCCCAAAAAAATACTTTAAAATATATTACACACACATGCTTAGTCCTATAGCACTGAAATTTGAATCACTGATGTTTGATTTCGACCTCATTATAAAACACTATAAAGTTTATGAAAAGTGAACACTATAGCGCCCCCTAGCATAGACAAAAATCGTCAGCATTATCGGATTTGGACAAAATTCGGGGAATAAATTCTATGCATGATTACAAGCAAATAAATGTATTACGGACATGGGGTAATTTTCACGGTTGGCCAGCAGGGGCGCAAATACTCCCCAAAAAAATACTTTAAAATATATTACACGCACATGCTTTGTCCTATAGCACTGAAATTTGAATCACTAATGTTTGATTTCAACCTGAATATAAAACACTATAAAGTATATGAAAAGTGAACACTATAGCGCCCCCTAGCATAGACATATAACGACTACATTATCGGATCTGGACCAAACTTGGGGAATAAATTCTATGCATGATTCCAAGCAGATAAATATATTACAGACATGGGGTATTTTTCACGGTTGGCCAGTAGGGGCGCACGGACTCCCTCAAAACCATTTAAAGGTGCATAATGTAAATTCCTGATGGAGGATTTGTGCAAATTTGGGGATGAAATTCTATGAACGATTACAAGAGAAACATATTTTCGGCATGTGGCATTTTTTATGGTTCACCAGCAGGGGCGCACTGACTCCTACGATATGTTTAAAGGTGCATATTTAAAGGGGGATTATATAATTTTTCCAGCGGACGAGCTGGCGGCCTGGGCGGCTGTCGGGAAGAGCGAGTGGCGAGCCGGAGCGGTCGTGGGTCCCCGGCGGCCGCGCGGGGGGGGCCTGCGAACCGGGGCGAGGGCCACCATAGCCGCGCGCGGCTTTAATTGGCCCTCGCCAGTGACAAAGTCAATGGCGAGGGGTATTGTTCTTGTCCGGTTTCTTATTATTATTTTTTTTCCTTGCAAACGATCGCGATTTTGACCCCCTGAACATCGACGAAAAGTCCCACATGGGGGTATCAGATCGACCGGTCCGGCGAAAAATTTGATAAAATGGGCATCGCGACAATGCCCAAAGTGACCCCACTCGACAGCGCCCCCTTGAAAAATGCAAAATTTCAAATGAATGGGCATCTGAAAAGCATATTTTGGCGTAGGCTGACGAAATTCGGAACAGTGATAGAGCTCAGGGAGACAAACAAAAAAGTCATTCATAACACTGCCCTATGACGTACAGGAAGTCGGCCATATTGGATCAAAATTATGGCGCCGTTTTGACTTGGGTGTGTGAAAAAAGAATGAACTCCCTCGTGTTTAGTCCAAATGAGCTCAGATTTGACATGTCACATCTACAGACATGGGTTCACAAAAGTGTGCATTGGTTTTTCTTAACTCTTTACGGTTTGCCCGTAGCACGCCGGCGAATAACGCCTTCATTTCCTGTTTTTTGGACGACATCTCACGGCCACAGGCATTGGCCTACAGAGCTCAAATTCAAATCACAACTGCGGGACCCCGGCCCGAATGTAATGAAATATGAAATATAATAAAAGTGAACACTATAGCGCCCCCTAGCATAGACATAAAATGTCAACATTATCGGATCTGGACCAAATTCATGGATTAAATACTATAAATGATTACAAGCAAATAAATGTATTACAGACATGGGGTAATTTTCACGGTTGGCCAACAGGGGCGCAAATACTCCCCAAAAAAATAGTTTAAAATATATTACACACACATGCTTTGTTCTATAGCACTGAAATTTGAATCACTGATGTTTGATTTCAACCTCATTATAAAACACTATAAAGTTTATGAAAAGTGAACACTATAACGCCCCCTAGCATAGACAAAAATTGTCAGCATTATCGGATTTGGACAAAATTCGGGGAATAAATTCTATGCATGATTACAAGCAAATAAATGTATTACGAACATGGGGCCATTTTCACGGTTGGCCAGTAGGGGCGCAAATACTCCCCAAAAAAATAGTTTAAAAATTATTACAAGCACATGCTTTGTCCTATCGTGCTGAAATTTTAATCACTAATGTTTGATCTCAGCCTGAATATAATACACTATAGAGTATATGAAAAATGAACACTATAGCGCCCCCTACCATAGACAAAAAACAATTACATTATCTGATTTGGACCAAATTCAGGGATTAAATTCTATGCATGATTACAAGCAAATAAATATATTACAGACATGGGGTATTTTTCACGGTTGGCCAGTAGGGGCGCACGGACTCCCTCAAAACCATTTAAAGGTGCATAATGTAAATTCCTGATGGAGGATCTGTGCAAATTTGGGGATGAAATTCCATGAACGATTACAAGAAAAACATATTTTTGAACATGTGGCATTTTTCATGGTTCACCAGCAGGGGCGCACTGACTCCTACGATATATTTAAACGTGCATATTTAAAGGGGCATTATATAATTTTTCCGGCGGACGAGCTGGCGGCCTGGGCGGCTGTCTGGAAGAGCGAGTGGCGAGCCGGAGCGGTCGTGGGTCCCCGGCGGCTGCGCGGGGGGGCGTGCGAACCGGGGCGAGGGCCACCATAGCCGCGCGCGGCTTTAATTGGCCCTCGCCAGTGACAAAGTCAATGGCGAGGGGTATTGTTCTTGCTCAGATTCTTATTATTATTATTTTTCCTTGCAAACGATCGCGATTTTGACCCCCTGAACATCGACGAAAAGTCCCACATGGGGGTATCAGATCGACCGGTCCGGCGAAAAATTTGATAAAATGGGCATCGCGACAATGCCCAAAGTGACCCCACTCGACAGCGCCCCCTTGAAAAATGCAAAATTTCAAATGAATGGGCAGCCCAAAAGCATATTTTGGCGTAGGCTGACGAAATTCGGAACAGTGATAGAGCTCAAGGAGACAAACAAAAAAGTCATTCATAACACTGCCCTATGACGTACAGGAAGTCGGCCATATTTGATCAAAATTTCGGCGCCGTTTTGACTTGGGTGTGTGAAAAAAGAATGAACTCCCTCATGTTTAGTCCAAATGAGCTCAGATTTCACATGTCACATCTACAGACATGGGTTCACAAAAGTGTGCATTGTTTTTTCTTAACTCTTTACGGTTTGCCCGTAGCACGCCGGCGAATAACACCTTCATTTCCTGTTTTTTTGACGACCTCTCACGGCCACAGGCATTGGCCTACAGAGCTCAAATTCAAATCACAACTGCGTGACCCTGGCCCGAATGTTATGAAATATGAAATATAATAAAAGTGAACACTATAGCGCCCCCTAGCATAGGCATAAAATGTCAACGTTATTGGATCTGGACCAAATTCGGGGATTAAATTCTATGCATGATTACAAGCAAATAAATATATTACAGACATGGGGTAATTTTCACGGTTGGCCAACAGGGGCGCAAATACTCCCCAAAAAAATAGTTTAAAATATATTACACACACATGCTTTGTCCTATAGCACTGAAATTTGAATCACTGATGTTTGATTTCGACCTCATTATAAAACACTATAAAGTTTATGAAAAGTGAACACTATAGCGCCCCCTAGCATAGACAAAAATCGTCAGCATTATCGGATTTGGACAAAATTCGGGGAATAAATTCTATGCATGATTATAAGCAAATAAATGTATTACGAACATGGGGCCATTTTCACAGTTGGCCAGTAGGGGCGCAAATACTCCCCAAAAAAATAGTTTAAAATATATTACACAAACATGCTTTGTCCTATAGCACTGAAATTTGAATCACTAATGTTTGATTTCAACCTGATTATAAAACAATATAAATTATATTAAAAGTGAACACTATAGCGCCCCCTATCATAGACATAAAACAAGTACATTATCGGATCTGGACCAAACTCGGGGAATAAATTCTATGCATGATTCCAAGCAGATAAATATATTACAGACATGGGGTATTTTTCACGGTTGGCCAGTAGGGGCGCACGGACTCCCTCAAAACCATTTAAAGGTGCATTATATAAATTCCTGATGGAGGATCTGTGCAAATTTGGGGATGAAATTCTATGAACGATTACAAGAGAAACATATTTTGGACATGTGGCATTTTTTATGGCTCACCAGCAGGGGCGCAATGACTCCTACAATATATTTAAAGGTGCATATTTAAAGGTGCGTAATATAATTTTTCCGGCGGACGAGCTGGCGGCCTGGGCGGCTGTCGGGAAGAGCGAGTGGCGAGCCGGAGCGGTCGCGGGTCCCCGGCGGCCGCGCAGGGGGGCGTGCGAACCGGGGCGAGGGCCACCATAGCCGCACGCGGCTTTAAGTTCACATTGTTCTTCCTTTTCTGCAAACACAAACATTTGCATATTTGACCTACTGAACATCAACGAAAAGTCCCACATGGGGGTATAGAATCGATCAGCCCGACACCCTGTTCGATAATTTGACCTTCAAAATAATGTCCAACCAAAACCCACTCTACAGCGCCTCCTACAATTGAACCCCTATGGGAATGGGGACAGGTAAACTTTAGCATAGGCTGTTGAAATTCGGTACAGTGATAGCGGTCTATGAGACAAGCCGAAAGTTGAATAGGCGCACCCCCCTGTGATGAACAGGAAGTCGGCCATATTGGTTCAAAGATTCACCGCCGTTTTGAATTGGGTGTGTGCAAAAAGATTGAGATCACTTGTGTTTAGTCCAAATGAGCTCAGATTTGACATGTCACATCTACAGACATGGGTTCACAAAAGTGTGCATTGTTTTTTCTTAACTCCTTACGGTTTGCCCGTAGCACGCCGGCGAAAAAGGCCTTCATTTCCTGTTTCTTTGATGACCTCTCACAGCCACAGGCATTGGCCTAGAGAGCTCAAATTCAAGTCACAATTGTGTGACCCCGGATCAAATTTATTGAAATATGAAATAAAATAAAAGTGAACACTATAGCGCCCCCTAGCATAGACAGAAAATGTCAAAATTATCAGATTTGGACCAAATTCGGGGAATAAATTCTATGCATGATTACAATCAAATAAATATATTACAGACATGTGGCATTTTTCACGGTTCACCAGTAGGGGCGCACTGACTCCTACAGTATATTGAAAGGTGCATATTTAAAGGGGCATTATATAATTTCTCTGGCAGACGAGCTGGCGGCCTGGGCGGCTGTCCGGAAAAGCGAGTGGCGAGCCGGAGCGGTCGTGGGTCCCCGGCGGCTGCGCGGGGGGGCCTGCGAACCGGGGCGAGGGCCACCATAGCCGCGCGCGGCTTTAATTGGCCCTCGCCAGTGACAAAGTCAATGGCGAGGGGTATTGTTCTTCCTCGGTTTCTTTTTATTATTATTATTATTATTCTTTTTCCGACGAAATGATCGCATTTTTGACCCCCTGAACATGGACGAAAAGTCCCACATGGGGGTATCAGATCGACCGGTCCGGCGAAAAATTTGATAAAATGGGCATCGCGACAATGCTCAAAGTGACCCCACTCGACAGCGCCCCCTTGAAAAATGCAAAATTTCAAATGAATGGGCATCTGAAAAGCATATTTTGGTGTAGGCTGACGAAATTCGGAGCAGTGATAGAGCTCAGGGAGACAAACAAAAAAGTCATTCATAACACTGCCCTATGACGTACAGGAAGTCAGCCATATTGGATCAAAATTTCGGCGCCGTTTTGACTTGGGTGTGTGGAAAAAGAATGAACTCCCTTGTGTTTAGTCCAAATGAGCCCAGATTTGACATGTCACATCTACAGACATGGGTTCACAAAAGTGTGCATTGGTTTTTCTTAACTCTTTACGATTTGCCCGTAGCACGCCGGCGAATAACGCCTTCATTTCATGTGTCTTTGACGACCTCTCACGGCCACAGGCATTGGCCTAGAGAGCTCAAATTCAAATCACAACTGCGTGACCCCGGCCCGAATGTAATGAAATATGAAATATAATAAAAGTGAACACTATAGCGCCCCCTAGCATAGACAGAAAACGTCAAAATGATCAGATTTGGACCAAATTCAGGTAATAAATTCTATGCATGTTTACAATCAAAACAATATATTACAGACATGTGGCATTTCTCACGGTTCACCAGTAGGGGCGCACTGACTCCTACAGTATATTTAAAGGGGCATAATATAATTTTTCCGGTGGACGCGCTGGCAACCTGGGCAACTGTCTGGAAGAGCGAGTGGCGAGCCGGAGCGGTCGCGGGTCCCTAACAGCTGCATATTTAAAGGGGCATTATATAATTTGTCCGATGGGCGAGCTGGCGGCCTGGGCGGCTCTCGGGAAGAGCGAGTGGCGAGCCGGAGCGGTCGTGCGTCCCCGGCGGCTGCGCGGGGGGGCGTGCGAACCGGGGCGAGGGCCACCATAGCCGCGCGCGGCTTTAAGTTACAATTGTTCTTCCTTTTCTGCAAACACAAACATTTGCATATTTGACCTACTGAACATTAACGAAAAGTCCCACATGGGGGTATAGAATCGATCAGCCCGACACCCTATTCAATAATTTGACCTTCAAAATAATGTCCAACCAAAACCCACTCTACAGCGCCTCCTACAATTGGACCCCTATGGGAATGGGGACAGGTAAACTTTAGCATAAACTGTTGAAATTCGGTACAGTGATAGAGGTCTATGAGACAAGCCGAAAGTTGAATAGGCGCACCCCCCTATGACAAACAGGAAGTCGGCCATATTGGTTCAAAGATTCACCGCCGTTTTGACTTAGGTGTGTGGAAAAAGAATGAAATCCCTCGTGTTCAGTCCAAATGAGCTCAGATTTCACATGTCACATCTACAGACATGGGTTCACAAAAGTGTGCATTGTTTTTTCTTAACTCTTTATGGTTTGCCCGTAGCACGCCGGCGAATAACGCCTTCATTTCCTGTTTCTTTGACGACCTCTCACGGCCACAGGCATTGGCCTACAGAGCTCAAATTCAAATCACAACTGCGTGACCCCAGCCCGAATGTAATAAAATATGAAATAAAATAAAAGTGAACACTATAGCGCCCCCTAGCATAGACGTTAACAAGTACATTAACAGATCTGGACCAAATTCGGGGAATAAATTCTATGCATGATTCCAAGCAAATAAATATATTACAGACATGGGGTATTTTTCACGGTTGGCCAGCAGGGTCGCACGGACTCCCTCAAAACCATTTAAAGGTGCATAATGTAAATTCCTGATGGAGGATCTGTGCAAATTTGGGGATGAAATTCTATGAATAATTACAAGAAAAACATATTTTGGACAGGTGGCATTTTTCATGGTTCACCAGCAGGGGCGCACTGACTCCTACAGTATATTTAAAGTTGCATATTTAAAAATGCGTAATATCATTTTTCGGGCGGACGAGCTGGCGGCCTGGCCGGCTGTCGGGAAGAGCGAGTGTTGAGCCGGAGCAGTCGTGGGTCCCCGGCGGCTGCGCGGGGGGGGCGTGCGAACCGGGGCGAGGGCCACCATAGCCGCGCGCGGCTTTAATTCTCTTTTATTGGCCCTCGCCAGTGACAAAGTCAATGGCGAGGGGTATTGTTCTTCGCGGGTTTCTTTTTCTCCTTTATTATTATTTTTTTTCTTTGCAAACGATCGCGATTTTGACCCCCTGAACGTCGACGAAAAGTCCCACATGGGGGTATCAGATTGACCGGTCCGGCGAAAAATTTGATAAAATGGGCATCGCGACAATGCCCAAAGTGACCCCACTCGACAGCGCCCCCTTGAAAAATGAAATTTTCAAAATGAATGGGCAGCCCAAAAGCATATTTTGGCGTAGGCTGATGAAATTCGGAACAGTGATAGAGCTCAAGGAGACAAACAAAAAAGGTATTCGTAACACTGCCCAGTGACGTACAGGAAGTCGGCCATATTGGATCAAAAATTCGGCGCCGTTTTGACTTGGGTGTGTGAAAAAAGAATGAACTCCCTCATGTTTAGTCCAAATGAGCTCAGATTTGACATGTCACATCTACAGACATGGGTTCACAAAAGTGTGCATTGGTTTTTCTTAACTCTTTACGGTTTGCCCATAGCACGCCGGCGAATAACTCCTTCATTTCCTGTTTTTTTGACGACCTCTCACGGCCACAGGCATTGGCCTACAGAGCTCAAACTCAAATCACAACTGTGTGAACCCGGCCCGAATGTAATGAAATATGAAATATAATAAAAGTGAACACTATAGCGCCCCCTAGCATAGGCATAAAATGTCAACGTTTTTGGATCTGGACCAAATTCGGGGATTAAATTCTATGCATGATTACAATCAAATAAATATATTACAGACATGGGGTAATTTTCACGGTTGGCCAACAGGGGCGCAAATACTCCCCAAAAAAATAGTTTAAAATATATTACACGCACATGCTTTGTCCTATAGCACTGAAATTTTAATCACTGATGCTCGATTTCCACTTTATTATAAAACACTATAAATTATATGAAAAGTGAACACTATAGCGCCACCTAGAATAGACATAAAACAACTACATTATCGGATCTGGACCAAATTTGGGGAATAAATTCTATGCATGATTCCAAGCAAATAAATGTATTACGAACATGGGGCAATTTTCACGGTTGGCCAGCAGAGGCACAAATACTCCCCAAAAAAATAGTTTAAAAATTATTACAAGCACATGCTTTGTCCTATCGTGCTGAAATTTTAATCACTAATGTTTGATCTCAGCCTGAATATAATACACTATAAAGTATATGACAAGTGAACACTATAGCGCCCCCTACCATAGACATAAAACAAGTACATTATCGGATCTGGACCAAACTCGGGGAATAAATTCTATGCATGATTCCAAGCAGATAAATATATTACACACATGGGGTATTTTTCACGGTTGGCCAGTAGGGGCGCACAGACTCCCTCAAAACCATTTAAAGGTGCATAATGTAAATTCCTGATGGAGGATCTGTGCAAATTTGGGGATGAAATTCTATGAACGATTACAAGAGAAACATATTTTGGACATGTGGCATTTTTTATGGTTCACCAGCAGGGGCGCAATGACTCCTACGATATATTTAAAGGTGCATATTTAAAGGGGCGTAATATCATTTTTGGGCAAACGAGCTGGCGGCCTGGGCGGCTGTCGGGAAGAGCGAGTGGCGAGCCGGAGCGGTCGTGGGGCCCCGGCGGCTGCGCGGGGGGGCGTGCGAACCGGGGCGAGGGCCACCATAGCCGCGCGCGGCTTTAATTGGCCCTCGCCAGTGACAAAGTCAATGGCGAGGGGTATTGTTCTTCCTCGGTTTATTATTATTATTATTATTCTTTTTCCCCACCTTAAATCACATTTTTGACCCCCTGAACATCGACGAAAAGTCCCACATGGGGGTATCAAATCGACCGGTCCGGCGAAAAATTTGATAAAATGGGCATCGTGACAATGACCAAAGTGACCCCACGCAACAGCGCCCCCGTGAAAAATCAAAATTTCAAAATGAATGGGCAGCTGAACAGCATATTTTGGCGTAGGCTCATGAAATTTGGAACAGTGATAGAGCTCAAGGAGACAAACAAAAAAGGTAATCGTAACACGCCCCTATGATGTACAGGAAGTCGGCCATATTGGATCAAAATTTCGGCGCCGTTTTGACTTGGGTGTGTGAAAAAAGAATGAACTCCCTCGTGTTTAGTCCAAATGAGCTCAGATTTGACATGTCACATCTACAGACATGGGTTCACAAAAGTGTGCATTGGTTTTTCTTAACTCTTTACGGTTTGCCCGTAGCACGCCGGCGAATAACGCCTTCATTTCCTGTTTTTTTGACGACCTCTCACGGCCACAGGCATTGGCCTACAGAGCTCAAATTCAAATCACAACTGCGGGACCCCGGTCCGAATGTAATGAAATATGAAATATAATAAAAGTGAACACTATAGCGCCCCCTAGCATAGACATAAAACAAGTACATTATCGGATCTGGACCAAACTCGGGGAATAAATTCTATGCATGATTCCAAGCAAATAAATATATTACACACATGGGGTATTTTTCACGGTTGGCCAGCAGGGGTGCACGGACTCCCTCAAAACCATTTAAAGGTGCATTATATAAATTCCTGATGGAGGGTCTGTGCAAATTTGGGGATGAAATTCTATGAACGATTACAAGAGAAACATATTTTGGACAGGTGGCATTTTTCATGGTTCACCAGCAGGGGCGCACTGACTCCTACAATATGTTTAAAGGTGCATATTTAAAGGTGCGTAATATAATTTTTCCGGCGGACGAGCTGGCGGCCTGGGCGGCTGTCGGGAAGAGCGAGTGGCGAGCCGGAGCGGTCGCGGGTCCCCGGCGGCCGCACGGGGGGGGCCTGCGAACCGGGGCGAGGGCCACCATAGCCGCGCGCGGCTTTAAGTTTACATTGTTCTTCCTTTTCTGCAAACACAAACATTTGCATATTTGACCTACTGAACATCAACGAAAAGTCCCACATGGGGGTATAGAATCGATCAGCCCGAAACCCTATTCGATAATTTGACCTTCAAAATAATGTCCAACCAAAACCCACTCTACAGCGCCTCCTACAATTGGACCCCTATGGGAATGGGGACAGGTAAACTTTAGCATAGGCTGTTGAAATTCGGTACAGTGATAGGGGTCTATGAGACAAGCCGAAAGTTGAATAGGCGCACCCCCCTATGACGAACAGGAAGTCGGCCATATTGGTTCAAAGATTCCCCACCGTTTTGACTTAGGTGTGTGGAAAAAGAATGAAATCCCTCGTGTTTAGTCCAAATGAGCTCAGATTTGACATGTCACATCTACAGACATGGGTTCACAAAAGTGTGCATTGTTTTTTCTTAACTCTTTACGGTTTGCCCGTAGCACGCCGGCGAAAAACACCTTCATTTCCTGTGTCTTTGACGACCTCTCACGGCCACAGGCATTGGCCTAGAGAGCTCAAATTCAAATCACAACTGCGTGACCCCGGCCCGAATGTAATGAAATATGAAATATAATAAAAGTGAACACTATAGCGCCCCCTAGCATAGACAGAAAACGTCAAAATGATCAGATTTGGACCAAATTCAGGTAATAAATTCTATGCATGATTACAATCAAAAAAATATATTACAGACATGTGGCATTTCTCACGGTTCACCAGTAGGGGCGCACTGACTCCTACAGTATATTTAAAGGTGCATATTTAAAGGGGCATAATATAATTTTTCCGGTGGACGAGCTGGCAACCTGGGCAACTGTCTGGAAGAGCGAGTGGCGAGCCGGAGCGGTCGTGGGTCCCTAACAGCTGCATATTTAAAGGGGCATTATATAATTTGTCCAATGGGCGAGCTGGCGGCCTGGGCGGCTCTCGGGAAGAGCGAGTGGCGAGCCGGAGCGGTCGTGGGTCCCCGGCGGCTGCGCTGGGGGGGCCTGCGAACCGGGGCGAGGGCCACCATAGCCGCGCGCGGCTTTAATTATTATTTTTTTTCCTTGCAAACGATCGCGATTTTGACCCCCTGAACATCGACGAAAAGTCCCACATGGGGGTATCAGATCGACCGGTCCGGCGAAAAATTTGATAAAATGGGCATCGTGACAATGCCCAAAGTGACCCCACTCGACAGCGCCCCCTTGAAAAATGCAAAATTTCAAATGAATGGGCATCTGAAAAGCATATTTTGGCGTAGGCTGACGAAATTCGGAACAGTGATAGAGCTCAAGGAGACAAACAAAAAAGTCATTCATAGCACTGCCCTATGACGTACAGGAAGTCGGCCATATTTGATCAAAATTTCGGCGCCGTTTTGACTTGGGTGTGTGAAAAAAGAATGAACTCCCTCGTGTTTAGTCCAAATGAGCTCAGATTTGACATGTCACATCTACAGACATGGGTTCACAAAAGTGTGCATTGGTTTTTCTTAACTCTTTACGGTTTGCCCGTAGCACGCCGGCGAATAACGCCTTAATTTCCTGTTTCTTTGATGACCTCTCACGGCCACAGGCATTGGCCTACAGAGCTCAAATTCAAATCACAACTGCGTGACCCCGACCCGAATGTAATGAAATATGAAATATAATAAAAGTGAACACTATAGCGCCCCCTAGCATAGACATAAAATGTCAACGTTATCGGATCTGGACCAAATTCGGGGAATAAATTCTATGAATGATTACAAGCAAATAAATGTATTACAGACATGGGGTAATTTTCACGGTTGGCCAGCAGGGGCGCAAATACTCCCCAAAAAAATACTTTAAAATATATTACACACACATGCTTTGTCCTATAGCACTGAAATTTTAATCACTGATGCTCGATTTCCACTTTATTATAAAACACTATAAATTATATGAAAAGTGAACACTATAGCGCCACCTAGAATAGACATAAAACAACTATATTATCGGATCTGGACCAAATTTGGGGAATAAATTCTATGCATGATTCCAAGCAAATAAATGTATTACGAACATGGGGCAATTTTCACGGTTGGCCACCAGAGGCGCAAATACTCCCCAAAAAAATAGTTTAAAAATTATTACAAGCACATGCTTTGTCCTATCGTGCTGAAATTTTAATCACTAATGCGTGATCTCAGCCTGAATATAATACACTATAAAGTATATTAAAAGTGAACACTATAGCGCCCCCTACCATAGACAAAAAACAATTACATTATCTGATTTGGACCAAATTCAGGGATTAAATTCTATGCATGATTACAAGCAAATAAATATATTACAGACATGGGGTATTTTTCACGGTTGGCCAGTAGGGGCACACGGATTCCCTTAAAACCATTTAAAGGTGCATAATGTAAATTCCTGATGGAGGTTCTGTGCAAATTTGGGGATGAAATTCCATGAACGATTACAAGAAAAACATATTTTTGAACATGTGGCATTTTTCATGGTTCACCAGCAGGGGCGCACTGACTCCTACGATATATTTAAACGTGCATATTTAAAGGGGCATTATATAATTTTTCCTGCAGACGAGCTGGCGGCCTGGGCGGCTGTCGGGAAGAGCGAGTGGCGAGCCGGAGCGGTCGTGGGTCCCCGGCGAATGCGCGGGGGGGGAGTGCGAACCGGGGCGAGGGCCACCATAGCCGCGCGCGGCTTTAATTGGCCCTCGCCAGTGACAAAGTCAATGGCGAGGGGTATTGTTCTTCGCGAGTTTCTTACACTCTTTTATTATTATTTTTCCTTGCAAACGATCGCGATTTTGACCCCCTGAACATCGACGAAAAGTCCCACATGGGGGTATCAGATCGACCGGTCCGGCGAAAAATTTGATAAAATGGGCATCGCGGCAATGACCAAAGTGACCCCACTCGACAGCGCCTCCTAGAAAATGCAAAATTTCAAAGTCTATGGGCAGCTGAGAAGCATATTTTGGCGTAGGCTGACGAAATTCGGAGCAGTGATAGAGCTCAGGGAGACAAACAAAAAATGTCATTGTCACATCGCCCAGTGACGTACAGGAAGTCGGCCATATTGAATCAAAAATTCGGCGCCGTTTTGACTTGGGTGTGTGAAAAAAGAATGAACTCCCTCGTGTTTAGTCCAAATGAGCTCAGATTTGACATGTCACATGTACAGACATGGGTTCACAAAAGTGTGCATTGTTTTTTCTTAACTCTTTACGGTTTGCCCGTAGCACGCCGGCGAATAACACCTTCATTTCCTGTTTTTTTAACGACCTCTCACGGCCACAGGCATTGGCCTAGAGAGCTCAAATTCAAATCACAACTGCGTGACCCCGGCCCGAATGTTATGAAATATGAAATATCATAAAAGTGAACACTATAGCGCCCCCTAGCATAGACGTTAAACGTGTACATTATAGGATTTGGACCAAATTCAGGGATTAAATTCTATGCATGATTACAAGCAAATAAATGTATTACAGACATAGGGCAATTTTCACGGTTGGCCAGCAGGGGCGCAAATACTCCCCAAAAAAATACTTTAAAATATATTACACACACATGCTTAGTCCTATAGCACTGAAACTTTCATCACTAATGTTTGATTTCAACCTGATTATAAAACAATATAAATTATATGAAAAGTGAACACTATAGCGCCACCTAGAATAGACATGAAACGTCTACATTATCGGATCTGGACCAAATTCGGGGAATAAATTCTATGCATGATTACAAGCAAATAAATGTATTATGGACATGGGGCAATTCTCACGGTTGGCCAGCAGGGGCGCAAATACTCCCCCAAAAAATAGTTTAAAAATTATTACACGCACATGCTTTGTCTGATCGTGCTGAATTTTTTTATCACTAATGTTTGATCTCAGCCTGAATATAATACACTATAAAGTATATGAAAAGTGAACACTATAGCGCCCCCTATCATAGACATAAAATGACTACATTATCGGATCTGGACCAAACTCGGGGAATAAATTCTATGCATGATTCCAAGCAGATAAATATATTACAGACATGGGGTATTTTTCACGGTTGGCCAGCAGGGGCGCACGGACTCCCTCAAAACCATTTAAAGGTGCATAATGTAAATTCCTGATGGAGGATCTGTGCAAATTTGGGGATGAAATTCTATGAACGATTACAAGAAAAACATATTTTGGACATGTGGCATTTTTTATGGTTCACCAGCAGGGGCGCACTGACTCCTACAGTATATTTAAAGGTGCATATTTAAAGGTGCGTAATATAATTTTTCGGGCGGACGAGCTGGCGGCCTGGGCGGCTGTCGCGAAGAGCGAGTGGCGAGCCGGAGCGGTCGTGGGTCCCCGGCGGCTGCGCGGGGGGGGGCCTGCGAACCGGGGCGAGGGCCACCATAGCCGCGCGCGGCTTTAAGTTTACATTGTTCTTACTTTTATGCAAACACAAACATTTGCATATTTGACCTACTGAACATCAACGAAAAGTCCCACATGGGGGTATAGAATCGATCAGCCCGACACCCTGTTCGATAATTTGACCTTCAAAGTAATGTCCAACCAAAACCCACTCTACAGCGCCTCCTACAATTGAACCCCTATGGGAATGGGGACAGGTAAACTTTAGCATAGGCTGTTGAAATTCGGTACAGTGATAGCGGTCTATGAGACAAGCCGAAAGTTGAATAGGCGCACCCCCCTATGACAAACAGGAAGTCGGCCATATTGGTTCAAAGATTCACCGCCGTTTTGACTTAGGTGTGTGAAAAAAGAATGAACTCCCTCGTGTTCAGTCCAAATGAGCTCAGATTTGACATGTCACATCTACAGACATGGGTTCACAAAAGTGTGCATTGGTTTTTCTTAACTCTTTACGGTTTGCCCGTAGCACGCCGGCGAAAAACACCTTCATTTCCTGTTTCTTTGATGACATCTCACGGCCACAGGCATTGGCCTAGAGAGCTCAAATTCAAATCACAACTGCGTGACCCCGACCCAAATGTAATAAAATATGAAATATAATAAAAGTGAACACTATAGCGCCCCCTAGCATAGACAGAAAACGTCAAAATGATCAGATTTGGACCAAATTCAGGTAATAAATTCTATGCATGATTACAATCAAAAAAATATATTACAGACATGTGGCATTTCTCACGGTTCACCAGTAGGGGCACACTGACTCCTACAATATATTTAAAGGGGCATATTATAATTTTTCCGGTGGATGAGCTGGCAACCTGGGCAACTGTCTGGAAGAGCGAGTGGCGAGCCGGAGCGGTCGCAGGTCCCTAACAGCTGCATATTTAAAGGGGCATTATATAATTTGTCCGATGGGCGAGCTGGCGGCCTGGGCGGCTCTCGGGAAGAGCGAATGGCAAGCCGGAGCGGTCGTGGGTCCCCGGTGGCTGCGCGGGGGGGGCGTGCGAACCGGGGCGAGGGCCACCATAGCCGCGCGCGGCTTTAATTTAATCAATGTTTATAAATTTCTGTTTATACGCTACTAGTCAAAAGTCTGGACACACCCTCTCATTCACTGTTTTTTTATGTTTATACTACTTTATATACGGTGAATACATACTGAAGACCTCACATATATGAAGCAAGATATTTGTAATTTTATATACAGGTCATTTTTACAGTGTTTTTTTTGCTTACTACATTCAGTTCGTGTTCATTCATAGATTTGATGATTTCAGAGAGAAACTGCAATATAAATAAAAAACATTAAAGGTCCTATATTATGCAAAATGGACTCTTGTGAGCTTTAAGTCATGTTATAATTTATAGAGTACGGTAATATGGGCCCTTAAAATGAGAGTGTGTCCAAACTGTTGACTGGTAGTGTATGTAAATAGTATAACTCTACAGTATATAATAGAATTGTAATATTAAAACCTGTGGGCTCATCTATGACCGAGGCCCCTTCACTGGCGCTGCTGTAGTGGCTCAAGATGTCAGACGTCAGCTCATCGTCACTGGCTCCAGACTCGACTTTCACTCCATTTTTAAGACCTGCAAACAAATCAACAGGATTACATATCAGCGAGAGGTTTGAAAGAACATCTACGACCGAAAATAAAAAGAATATCTGTGAGAACGTGCTGAAAAAACAAACAAAAAAAAAAAGGATTAAAAGGTCCTATATTACGCAAAATTGACTCTTATAGGCTTTAACCCATGTTATAATGTTGTTACCTCATCAAAAACATACCTGGAGTTGTGTTTTGTTTCATTCACACGTTTAACACACAAACTGCATATTTAGGCTGAGTTCTTTTCTCAAACTGAAAACACTCTGTTCCACCTTGTGATGTCATGTGGTAATACAGGAAGTGCTTCACTGTGTTTTTAAACTCCACACACCTTCACTAGAATCATTTGGATCATTTCAGACCTGGGATTGCCAATCTCTGAACTAAAAGGTAAAAGGAGCTGTTAACTTGAAAACTAACACATCATGACATCACAAATTGAAACAGAGCATTTGAGCTTTGGAGATGTAGACACACTAATAATAAAGGATTACTCAAACATGTGTCAATGAAACAAAACACAACTCCAGGTATGTTTTTGATGATGCAACAAAATTAGAATTGTTAGACTTAAAGCTCACAAGAGTCAATTTTGCATAATGCAGGCCCTTTAAACCAGGTTATACACCAGCCAGAAACACATCTAGGCTTTTATTTCTTTTTTATATTAAAACACATTAGTACTCATCTGACAAAATAGGAGAAACAACAGACACAAACTGTATAATGGCTGCTACATTCAGAACGAAGCCTGACCCATGTTTTCCACAGAGCTATAATTACACACTACACTATGGCGCTTTATTGACCATTTGCAACTGGATTTTATAATGACGCAACCATCAAAACACATTAGCAACAGCCCCATATCACTGCATTAACCCCATCTTATGAATGATAATAGCCTTATAATATTAAAATTCCACATCACCAGTCTCTCCCTCCTATGCTAAATGTTTATTAAAGGTACAATATTACACAAAATGGACTCTTGTGAGCTTTTAGTCATGTTATAATGTTGTTACCTCCTCAAAAACATACTTGGAGTTGTGTTTTGTTTCATTCACACATGTTTGAGTAATCCTGGATTATTAGCCTGGCTACATATCCAAAGCTCAAATGCTCTGTTCCACTTTGTGATGTCATGATGTGTTAGTTTTCAAGCAAGTTAACAGCTCCTTTTACCTTTATTTCAGTAAAGATTGGCAATCCCAGGTCTGAAATGATCCAAATGATTCTAGTGAAGGTGTGTGGAGTTTAGAAACACAGTGGAGCACTTCCTGTATTACTATGTGACATCACAAGTTGGAACAGAGTGTTTTTTGCAGAGAAGAACAAAGCCTAAACATGCAGTGTTTGTGTGAGTGCGTTTACATGCACATCAGTATCTCTGTTTTGGGTATTCCGAATATGCCGTTTACATGCGCCCAGAGAAACCAGGATACTCATATCCCTGTGTCCATGTGCAGTCAGAGTATCCTGGATATTTACACCGGTTGCTATGGTAACTATGGCACCGATATGGCAAGGAGCTAAACATGTAGCAACTTTGCTAACTTAAGGCTTTTTAACAGGTTTCGAACAACAAAAAAGAAGACAAACTTTCAAGAAAGAACATGAGACTGTGGAGCACTGTCACAACTTCAGTAAAAGTCATTATAAAAATTGAAAAATACAAGAGTCTCACAGTATTGGTTTAATTCAAGAGCAGCACAAACCACCACAAAGGTGAGCCTGGTGTTAAAATGTGATTGTATTAAACAGTAGACTGCTTTATTTTTTATTTAAAAAAAAGTATAAAAAAATCCTGGTAAGAGTTTGAGTCGTTTTGGGAAATTAAGTTCTCCTGCCGTTTTTGTTAGTCGAGTTCGCACATGCTCAGTACAGCACCAGTTTTGAGAACTCAGGATACTGCGTCGACATGCCACAGTATCCTGGATACTCTGAAAAAAACCCAGTGAGAGTATCCTGGTTTCTCATAACCAGGATACTGAAATCAGGATACTGCGTCTACATGGACACTTACATAACCAGGATACTGAAAAAACCTGATCATAACTGTGATACCCAAGCGCATGTACACGCACTCTGTGTTAAACATGCGTGAATAAAACAAAATACAACTCCAGGTATGTTTTTGATGAGGAAACAACACTATAACATAGATCAGAAATAGTGCAATACAGGCCCTTTAAGATTCAATGGTTCCTAATTATACAACAGATTACAATGGACCATCTCTGTACTTTTGTCCACCATCGTCTAAAAATAGAATGCAACTGTAAAATTTGTATAACACAGGATACTTCAAATTCACAGAAAAAAATTATAGAATATAACGAAACAATCTACAGTGCCAGGATCTCTAAAGACTGTCCAAACTCAGTGAACTACTGTGATGTTGTTCTGCCATTGTTGTTTTATTCATTTGTTGAATAGCTGTTTGTTCTGGACGTGAGTAGCAAATGTCAAAGGGGTCAGTCTGGGTCAAACAGAGGTCACCCTGTAATACCCCACACCAATTAACGTATATTAGCAAACAAAGCCGAAAAATGTTTAAGATAGTCTGAAAACTCAAGAAAAAGTACAAAATGTTCAGGAGCCTGTGACTGTAATGTAAAAGGGGCTTGTTTAACTTAAATCACCAGTTAAATCAGTTTTTTTCTGGTCAGACTATGTTAAACAATGCTCAAATAAAAGTCTAACTTGTGTAACAGGGCTTCAGACAGAGCAGTGCCTACAGTTAGCATCACACCCCCAGGGAACGTTGATGACATCAGCTGCAAAGTGTCAATAGTACTTAAAGGGGCACTAAGTTACTGCCCCTTTTGGTGGAGGGTCCGTCGAATGCTTTTCTCCATGGAGATGTTATTGCTTTGCCTGGAATGTTTCACAGTATGGTATTAAACCTTTCTATCTCCATGGAGACCAAAGCAGACCAAGTTACAGGTCAGATTTTTGGAGAGGCAACGCCGCTCACAGTCAGAACGCCTGTTTTTCTAGACATTTTTGAGCCATAAAACCACCTGTAGTTGAATAAATGTAAAGTAGAGCTGTTTAATGTCATACTGTGGAACATTCCAGACAGAGCATTGACATATCCACAGAAACAAACTGGTGACGGACCCCAAAAAGTTACACAGTGCACCTTTAAAGGCAAAAGAAGAAACCAAATCCTACACAGGACTTAAACCATCATTAATAAGTAAGACAACAGTAAATAAGAAACAAAGAAATACAGAAAATATGTGACAAGTTCGTTTTGCAGACTTTAAATGGTCCATTAAACGTGATGTCAGCTGGTCGCCGTTGGTAACACAGAGAAGCACAGACTGGTCTTTTTCCACTGAATCTCAAACACTTCCCACACAGAGCGCCAGCAGCAGAGTCGAACCCACTCACACACGACACCAGTGAAGTGTACGTTACAAGTCTACGCAGAGAGTGAAAATGGGGACAAGTTTTTCATTGTATCCAGATAATAAACAAGTTACTTCACCTGAGGTCTTTTGTTTCGTCTACAAAATGCTAGCAAACAAAATAGCTTAAGCGGTGACTTCGCGGCAGCCATTGAGTATTTGTAAACGTTGCAGTGAAGTGAATAAAGCTTCAGCCATTATTAGTTGAAATTAGGTGTTAAAAGGTCCCATATTACACAAAACTGACCCGACTTGTGAGCTTTTAGACATGTTATAATGTTGTTACCTCATCAAAAACAGACCTGGAGTTGTGTTTTGTTTCATTCACACTTGTTTGAGGAATCTGTCCACATCTCCAAAACTCAAAATACTCTGTTCTACTTTGTGATGTCATGTAGTGGTAGTTCTCAAGTCAACAGTTACCTTTTTACCTTTAGTTCAGTAGAGATTGGCAATCCCAGGTCTGAAATCACCCAAATGATTCTAGTGAAGGTTTTTGGAGTTTAAAAACAAAGTGAAAGCACTTCCTGTATTACCACATGACATCACAAGGTGGAACAGAGTGTTTTCAGTTTGAGAGAAGAGCCTTACTATACAGGATACTTGTGTTAAAAATGTAAATGAACAAAACACGACTCCAGGTACGTTTTTGATGAGGAAACAACATTATAACAGCTCAGAAAACAGCGTAATATGGGTCCTTTAAGATGTTGGTGGGGTCTGTGATGCAGCAGTAGAACTTCAGTTAAGAACCCTGAGAATCTGGGTTTACCTTTACTGAGCTGAAGTTGGAGCACCTCTTGGCGAAGACAGCCTGAAAATGTGAATGATGAACCAGAGAGATGGGGGGATAGTGGAGAGTGAGAAAACAGAAAACCAGAGATGGTAGAAAAGAATGTAATGGTTGATGAAGAGAAAAGTCATCAAGTTACATTATCCATTGTAATTTTACTGCAAAAACAATATAATATACAGGCATGGGAGGAAAACTGTAGAACTATCCAAGAAATGATCTACAGACAGTGCCCGTTGCTTTTGAATGCTTAACTACTAGAAATGCTGACGCTATGAGAACTGGGACATGTGTCTGAAGTTGCAAACCGTGGCGATTATTTGTAATGTGCGCTTAATTTTACTATTCTGGAGATTACATCAAAACATAATCCCCGTGTGAGCGTCATAATCCCTTTACAGAAGACAAAGTAGTAGCTTCCTGTGACAATTGTTAATCGCTTTAATTATTCTGAAACATTTTGAGGAGTTTTCACCTTTCAAAAGATAGGATATTTGGTTTAAAATTGTTAATTGCTATGACAACAACATTTTTCATCATTTAGAATATTATATGAAGACATCTTTGGCTATAGCCTGTTCTCCGAGCTATAAAACATACCATAGACAGGCTAATAAATGATGTCTGGAAAAAGTCAAATTCATATTATATTGTTAAAAGCTATGAGTAAAAACTAGACAATTACAATATAACAGAGTGAAATCTGGAAAATGTGTGAGACCAATTCTAATATGTCTTAAAAATATTTTGTGTCACGTACGGTGTGGAAACTGTTTGCGATGACCAATAATAGTGGAATTATGTCGTTTAATAAAGGGTGGTTCCTTTCCTCCAAATAAGGAAACAATCATTAGACAATAACCTCTCAGTCCCACTGTTACAGCACATTTCCGTGTATTAAGTCAAAATCCAATACCTCCCACACACTTTAAAGGTCCTATATTACACAAAATTCAGCTTTAAATCATGTTATAATGTTTCCTCATCAAAAACATACCTGGAGTTGTGTTTTGTTTCATTCACACGTGTTTGACTAACCCTGGATTATTGGGCGGCTGCATCTCCCAAACTCAAACTGCTACTTTTTACCTAAAGTTCAGTGGAGATTCGCAATTTCAGGATTTCCAAATGTTTCTAGTGAAAGCATATGGAGTTTAAAAACACAGGGGAACACGTCCTGTATTACCACATGACATCACAAGGTGGAGTGTTTTCGGTTTGAGAGAAGAACTCAGACTAAATATGCAGGGTTTGTGTGCTTAAAATGTGTGCATGAAACAAAACACAACTCCAGGTATGTTTGTGACGAGGAAACAACATTATAACAGTGTAATATGGGCCTTTTAAACTTGATTTTCCTTTCCTTATATTCCCTCTGGAAAATACCGAACGTGAGCCGTGCGTAAAAGTGGCTTTCCAGCAGTCCACGTGCGCGCACCGAACCCTCCCCCACCGCGAAACGTGAGCGACACACGGCCGGGGATTAAGCCATGTGGTCGGCTGTCAAAACCACCAATTACTCCACAATAGCGCCATAAAACCAGCTAAATGTTTGGGTATCTTCAGTCCAGACCTCGTCCAAACTAAACCGGTGGTGTTGCGCGGGGTTACGTCAGGTTCATAAGGCGTGACCTCTTGGCTAAAAATAGCTTAAAACTTCCATATTTAACACCAACAAGCATGGACTTTTTAAACCTAGCATACGCTTTGCAGTGATAACAATGTCTGCAGTTTACTTCTCAGCTGCAAAGTGTAATTAAATAAAGGAAAACGCGCAAAACGTCACCAATAAAACATAATTTGGCGAAACCACCAAAGTATATAAATATTAATGAATGAATGCATTTTTAAAAACAGCTGACACAAGTTTGGCATTCTTGTTTTAAATTATAAACAAATTATTCTAAAAGCTCTACAATGAAGTTTAAATTCCAAGTATGTCTAACAATGTTATTTTTAGAAGAAAATATGCTTACCAGGCTTGCCCGAACCACGTTTGCCTTTTTTACTCCTCGGCATCTTGTCACTTGTGGAGGCTACCTATCCAAAAATACACCGTTTTCACTGTCTGATTTTGTCCTTTTACGGGTGACAGCTGCTGCGAAGGTGACAACAACGTGCAGCCTCTTGGTCTCCGTGATTTCAGCACCAAATTGTCCGAGAAAGTTGCAAAAGTCCACGCCGATCCACCCGTGTCCAAGCTTTAGCGCGGACTGTGGCTAGCGCGCTGCTAACTCCGAAAGTCCTCTTGAACGCTCCTTGTGGATTATGATCGAATTCAGTTTCCTGGAGACGTCAGACTGGTTTATTCCACAGGGACAGAGCGGTGTTATCTGTGGGTGTCTCCGGGGAGTCCGTGTCGGGTTCCGGGCTGAGAAAAGCAGGGTTTTTCGCAGTGTTTTGGACGCGGTTCGGAGCACGCTGGTGTCTCGGAGCGCACCATCTTCCTCCGGTCACAACACTCTTCCTCGTTTGTTTTTCCAAGAGCTTCAGGAACAACTTTGAAACGCGCATTTACCGCCACCCAGTGTTGAATCAGAAAATTGCCACCTGCCATAATATTATTGTAAGAATGAAAAAGAACTACAAAAACATCTGCTACTCGGGGAATTTGTCTGCAGTGGCTCAAAAAAAAAAAAAAAAAAAAAAAAAGTTAAAATAAGGCTACAGTTGTTTATTTTTTAACATTTTGCATTTTTGATAGTAAACCAAAAACGTAATAAACGGGTCTAGGCACATGGGTTGATTGCAAATATGTATTTTTTTTATTTTTATTTTTTTTTAAACTACAAAAGTTCTTAATTTTGTTCAATGTTAATGTAATTGTTATTAAAACTAAACATAAAAAAATATTGCTATATAATTTGTACCATTTCAAATATTTTATCAAAGCTCCAGAAATCTAATTGAAACATAAGTGGTTTCAAATTATTATTTATTATTAGCAGTGTTTGTTAGTTCATGTAAACATTAAAGATGCACTGTGCAACTTTTCTGGTGGAGGGTCCGTCAAATGCTTGTCTCTATGGAGATGTTATTGCTTTGTCTGGAATGTTTCACAGTGTGCCATTAAACCTTTCTATCTTCATGAAGACTAAACCAGACCAAGTTACAGGTCAGATCTGTGGAGAGGCAACTCCACACACACTTGGAATGCCTGTTTTCTAGGTATTTTTGAGCTATAAAAGCATCTATAATTTAATAAATATAAGGCAGAGCTGTTTTACTGTGGAACATTCCAGGCAGAGCAATGACATATCCATAGAAACAAGCAGGTGACAAACTGTCCACTAGAAAAGTTACATAATGCACCTTTAAGATTTCAAATACAAAAAAACTTGAAACATATATTGGAATTAATTCACAGTTGTTAAGACATTTAATAGTTTGACAATGTACTTTTTGTTGCTGGTGGTTTTTCAGTATTTGGAATGACTGTGTTTTGGTCCTTTTGATAACCTGAGTAGTACATATATTTGCCTAAAGACAGTGTAGAGTTAAAAATACTAAAAAGCAACTTTAGAAACTGGACCATAGTTCTAATCTCAGATCATGATTTTGTACTCTTATTTAGTGGTTAAATTCTGCAAAAGTGCTGAACTCTAATGTATAAATTATAAGGTTACTGTGGTCCTTAAAACCTCTGTAACCCATATTGACAACCTAAACACCAGCTGGATTAATTAAAAATAGAATCTTTCTTTATAAACATCTTAAAGTACAAAATAATGAGTCTGGATAGATGTTCTTCCAGCTGTTGTACATCTCCTGGTTTAGCCGGTGTAGTAGTTAGTGGGCACGAAGGGCATTTTGCTGATTGTGGCAGGGACCGCCTTCTTCCGGACCTCCACCTGGATCTGGGTCCCGTTCTTGGAGAAGGCGGAGTCCACGTAACCCATGGCAACATTCTTCTTCAGGCAGGGAGAGGGGCAGCCACTTGTCACCTCACCTGGGACATTATTAAAAGAACACATTTTATGCATTCTTGTGGTTTAATGGTGCGGAATAAGAGTTTCACATTTTCTGACTTAAAATAATGTCTCAGTTTGGAAACTATACTTTAAAAACGCCCTCTGCTGTTAGAAACGGGAATGCGAAATGGCAAATTACACAAATATCTCTTCTTCATAATTGAATCATGGAATGAGTCTAAAATCTGCGCTGGAGAAGTTCAGAGTTTTATCTATGACGCAACTAAAAGGGCAAAATGAGAAAGAAGCATTTTTGAGGTACATAGAGACAAGCAGGAGTGAAGCAAAAACACAACTCCAGGTATGTTTTTGATAGAACATGGTTAGAACATTTGTATAATATGTGTTCTTTATCAATTAGTATGGAAGATATAAAAAATATATTGATTTATTGTTCAATAAATGACATATTTATGGGTACATATTTATTATATATACTTTTTTTTGCACCGGCAGTGTCTTAACATTTGAGCTGTACTGAGTCAATTAACTCAACCCAACTTTACATTGTGAGTACACATTCTTTGGGACAACGGGGTATTGGATTTGATTTCTGTAGTTATAATATCAGTAGAATTTAATTGTCTTCAAGATGACCATTTATTGTGATATTTTATAAAACAATATATAAAAAATTGTTATTGTCACAGGCCTAATGAAAGATGTGTGACCAGTGAATCCCCTGTTCCATTTAATCTTCTAATACAAACTTAAAATCCTCCGAATCAAAAAATACACACCACATTTTTACATCAAGTGTTGTTTTACCTATAACTTTTCCATCAGTGCTGAGTATTGGCGTGTGCTGCCGGACCGGAGGACCAGTAGAGACCAAACCCACTCTCTTCCTCTGAGTTTTGTTCTTGATCTGAGGAACGATGACGTCTGCTCCAGGGAAGTCTCTGGTCTGACGCCGACGCTTTCCTAAAATCGTAAAAATTAGCTCTTTTTACAAATTGTACTACTTTTCAAACTTGATTTAAGGTTGTTTTTAATCATTTATTTCTTTATATCTTCCATTTCCCTAAGCTGTGGAGCAGGTGGAGGGTCCACTATCTGTTAGTCTTCATCAAAATGTTCCATAGTATGGCATTAAATTTGTCTATCTCCATAAAGAGAAGTAGCCAGGTCATGGTTAGATCTGTGAAGAGGCAAGCCCACTCACACTACGAATATGTTTTTCAAGGTATTTCTGAGCAATAAAACTACTGATGTAATATAGATGAATTTAATGCCACACCATGGAACATTCTGGGTAAAGAAAAAACATCTCCAGCAGGTGACGAACGCTCCACCAGAAAAATTACACATTGCATCTTTAAGTTATTATGCTGTTTTAAATTAAGTCAAAAAAGTATATTTCAATAGAATTAAACCAGGACAAAGAAAAAACAAACAAACCCAGTCTAAACGCAGACTAAACCAGGTCTAAACCAGGACTAAACCAGGACTAAACCAGGTCTAAACCAGGACTAAACCAGGACTAAACCAAAGCAGTCTCATGTGTGTCATCTATAGTCCATATTATAGCATGTCCTGTCATTACTCTTACCTATGGTCCAGACGAGCGTGGCCTCGACAGGTGTGGTGGTCTCATCGATGTCGTTGCCATAGAGACAGAGCCCCGCCTCCAGCCGCAGACTGTCTCTGGCTCCGAGTCCGGCCAGCTTCACCTCTGGGTTGGACAGCAGTTTCTCTGTGAGCTCCACCACCCGAGAACTGGGCACTGAGATCTGAACAGCCACACAGGTAAGAAGATAAAAGTATTTAGAAAAGAGTATAAGGCACTTTGTAGTAGCAGAAATATCAGGAAAAGTAACAGGAGTGGAGCCAGATATTTTCGGTTGGAGGTGGAGAAGTTCTTCAATAGGGGTGCAGCTTAACATGTTAATTTAGAGCATTTTTTTGGATGTGAGCACCTCAGCGCCCCCTACCTTTGCATTGCTGTACTTAGCCCCTGTAGTGATTTATAAAACCTAATATGGAATTATTGTTTTATTGAAAAGTAGTAAAAGTTCATTTAAAATTTGATGGATCAGATATCAGTTCCAAGATCAGTCAATATTCTATTTTGGTCTACAAATTGGTGTGATAAGATGATTTAGTGGACAATGTTGGCCCTAAACACCTTTTTTTCTTTCTTTCTTTCTTTCTTTCTTTCTTTCTTCTTTAAATGTTAAACAACAGTTACAAAACACATGGATAATTTTTTACAATACGCAGTTTGTGTTTAAAGGAATTTTATTATATTTTCAGTTTCTGCACTGGTATTGGTTTGTATCAGGTACTGGCAGACACTTAAGAAATGGCTGGAGTGGTGCATTTCTAGTAATAGTAGCAGCAGTAATAGTATTTGTAGTACAGTAGTAGTTAAAGGCTAATACCTCCACTCCGTCCTCCCCGGTGTACCCACAGCGTGTGATTCTACAGGGAACTCCAAACGCAGAGGTCAAAGTCGAGAACATGAACGGGAGTTTCTTTAAATCGTCCTTCAGTCCCTCCTGGAGAACACGGCTCATCGTCGGACCTAAAGCACAGATTATGCCATGACACATCGATGAAGACGTTACGCGATACTATTATGATACGTATTTCTGTACTAACCCTGTACAGCGATCAGTGCGTCATCTAAAAACTCCAGATCCACATCGAAACCTGCAGCTTTGAATTCTGACAGTTTGGCCTGAAACACAAATGATTCACAAGTCAAACAGAGCTGTGTGAAAGTAGTACTGTAGTTACATAATTTATTTATTTTTAATTGTCCAGTTGTTCATTGTGGTACACAGTAAGAGGTAAATAGCTGCTACTAGTAGTAATAATTGATACTTCGCAGTGACATAACACAGGGGATGTTCTACATGTATCTCTATGATGGAATGTTCAGCAGCTCGTTCTTGTCTCTTGTATATAGCTGTGATTTTATAGTTTATTTTATAGTTTATTACTTATTTTTCCATTTTATTTTGACTTGTACATATACGTCTCTTGCTCTTTTTTGCTACACCATCTATTTTTGTTACTCTCTGTTATTATATTATTGTGATGTGTGAGCTACTCTGTCCAAATAATTTCCCTTGTGGATCACTAAAGTTTGTCTAAGTCTAAGTCTAGTCTGATTAAAAGGTGAGAGTGACTAAGTGAAAAACTGTAGGTTAATGCGAGTAATTTAATGCGAGAGGCTTGTTTAACAGCACAAATGATCCTACTTGTAGTTTCAGCTCTTTATAGTAAGACTGAGGTAAGATGAAGGTCAGATTAAAGTCTAATAGAGCTTCTAACAGTAGTGCCTCTAGTTAGCATCACACTGTCACTCCTCTACAGTAGTCAGTAGTAGTAAAATCCATAGATGTAACAGACCTGATAATACTTTAACTGTATTATTACCTTCATGTGAGCAGAGTCCTTGTCGGCACATCCGGCATTAGACACCACATACAGGTAACACTGGTCTGTTTTCGTCACTATCAGGTCGTCCATGATTCCTCCTTTATCGTTGGTGAAGAGGGACAGAGTTCCCTGGAACAACCAAAGTTTAATATCAAAACCTTTCTGATCCGCCGCGGTGTTGTTGCTTTTCCTGGCATGTTCCACAGTCTGGCATTAAAGGTCTTGTATTATGCAAAAGTGACTCTTGTGAGCTCCTCGGGTTACAGGTGCGATATTTGGAGGCAATTCTGTTCAATGTAAGAATGCATTCAGTGTTTCGACTTTTTTAATATAAGATAAGTTTGTTTAATGTTATACTTTAGATGTTTTATATAAACTTTTACCAGGCAAAATATTAAAGGTGCATTTTGTAACTTTTCTGCTAGAGGGTCTGCCAACTGCTCGTTTCCATGGAGACGTCTTTGCTTTGCCTGGATTTTTCTACAGCCCAGAATTAAACATATCCATTTCCAAATAAACAGGCTAGTGACGCTACAAGGCCAAGTTACAGGTCAGATCTGTGGATTTGCTGATTTTTGAGTAGTAAAAACACCTGTAATTTACTTAAATAAATACATTTTACATCACAAAGCAGTAACATCTCCATGGAGACAATAAGGTGGCGGACCCTCTGCCTGAAAAGTTGCATAATGCACTTTTAGAAACAAAATCTTATTTACAGTTTTAGGGATTATTTCTGTGTGGTTGTGTCAGACCTGGTTGTCTTTGAGCTCTGCGATGTCGGCGACCACCAGAGACTCCATGAACTTCACTCGGTCTTTTCCGTGGACTTTGGTCTGGACAAAAAAACATAAAAACATAAAAAAAAACATAATATAAAGATTTATTTTGTAATATGGCAAACAGGACGATGTGTTAAATTTATTGCGTTTTATCAACCCCCAACTGGGACTGTGTAAGATTATGGTACTAGACAAAACTATGAATGAACCTACCCCTTTTACAAATTTATAAAATACAAAACAAGTACATTTACATTTCAAATTTTGGCCGAAAAACATCTAATTTCTATTTATTAGGACCAAGTTACAAGTCAGGGCTATGGTGGGGCAGTCCCGCTCACAGCAAGAATTCATATTTTTGTCCTTACACTAACTGTGAGCAGTAAAAACACCTGTGATTAAATAATTGCTTTAATTTTTGTTTATTTATTAACTGAAATGTTACACAGTGGGGCTTTATATGAAACATTCACAAACATAATGTAGATACGGTATTTCCAGCTGATTAATTGAACTGTATGAATGAATATTTTGTTTAGCTTTGTTGTTTTTGCTTCAATATTACAAAATCGCAGCAATAAAATGTAGTTATAATGTAATATACACATTAACATACATTACATTGATCTGTTGTTGTTTACCTGTAGCATGTGGCTAACGTCAAACAGCGAGCAGTGCGTCCTCGTGTGCATGTGCGAGCTGATGTGGCTGTCCGTGTACTGCACAGGCATGCTCCAGCCCGCAAACTCCACCATCTTACCCCCACTCGCCCGGTGGAACTCAAACAGGGGCGTCCTCTTCGGCGCCACCTGCAGGAGAGGACCACAAGTGCACTGAGGTTAGGAGGAGACAGGAGCGTGGATGCATGAATAAATTTAAAGGTGCATTGTGTAGTCAAATGCTTTTCTCCACGGAGGTGTTATTGCTTTGTCTGGAATGTTTCACCATATGGCATTAAATCTTTTCATCTTCATGGAGACCAAACCAGGCTAAGTTACAGGTCAGATCTGTGGAGAGGCAGTCAGAATGCCTGTTTTTCTAGGTATTTTTGAGCTATAAAAGCAACTGTAATTGAATAAATGTAAGGCAGATCTGTTTAAAGTCATACTGTGGAACATTCCAGGCAAAGCATTGACATATCCATAGAAACAAACAGGTGATGGACCCCCAACCAAAAAGTTACATAGTACAGCTTTAAGCAATAGTAGCAGCAGTAAATATAGTTATTACAAATCATCTTACACATGACCAATTTAAAGGTTCATTATGGAACTTTTCTGGTGTCAGGTCCGCTAACAGCTTGTCTCCATGGAAATGTAGTTTTTCCACAGTATGTCATTAAACTCTATCATGCATGTATTCAATTACGGGTCTTTTTATTGCTTAAAATCTTGATAAACGGTGCATTCTTATTGTAAGCGGGGTCACCTCTCCATAGATCTGACCTGTAACCTGGCTTGATGGTTGTCTCCATGGAGATAAATAAGTGAAATGTCAGACTGTGGAACATTCTAGGCAAAATAATAAGAGACAAGCAGGTGACGGAGAGCAAAGTTACACATTGAACCTTTAATTATTATTATCATACTAGACTTTTTGACACTGACGAGATAACAATGCTTTCTTCCATTATCAGCGGCTGTAGTAAATCAGTCTCTGTCATATTATCTAACTCCTGTGCTGTTCTTTGACCTTTGAACCCGAGAGGGGGGCTTATCGTAGGAATAAAGGGCTCCGTAGCAATGCATCATGGGATACACTGCAAGTCCAAAGTCAGCGTTTAAGAGACCACAGCCCAGACAGAAACTGATATTATATTAGTACAATTTAAAACAATACAAATATGACAAGATACCATTTGTTTCTCATATATTCAATACAAATCTCCATTACTGCCTTGGTTTTAGTACAATATTTCTTTTTTTTTTTTTTTTTTTTGTAGTACTTTTATTATCCCTGTAGGGAAATTCGTTGAAATTTGCACACGTGACCCATGTTTTTAATTAAATCAGTGAAGAAGAAGATGGCCAGATGTTACTCTCTGAATTTCAGTCTATCCATGGCTTTCAGAGTGATGAGAAATTAGGACCGTTGCCATAGCGATTAACAATTTATAACAAAATATTGTTTTTGTGTTTTGGATGGGAAAAAGTCCTCAAAATGTTGCATAAAGCCTAATCGTGAGCTAAAAACCTATGAATAGAAAGCAAAAATACTAACAAGGCGACATACAAATAGTTTTCTAGTATTTGTATAGAGTCAATGTGTAAATCATTGAAATTATAAACCCCAACTCAAGCTATATAATATTTTCCTTTTTTTTTTTTTTTTTCAAAACATCATTTCACACAATGTAATTTGGTCCTAACGGTGACAATGACACTTCAGTTCTACAGTTGCCCTGGGGCAGAGTAGCAGAAACGTGGCTGTCAAACTGTGCCAACACACACATTTACACAGTTAAAGAAGCACTGTGTAACTTTTCTGCTGGAGGTTCCGTCACCTGCTTGTTTCTATGGATATGTCACTGCTCTGACTGGAATGTTCCACAGTATGGCATTAAACAGCTGGTTTTAAAGCTCAAAATGCCTTGAAAACTGTGAGCGGGGTCGCCTCTCCACAGATCTGACCTGTAACTTGGTCTGGTTTGGTCTCCATGAAGATAGAAAGGTTTAATGCCATACTGTGAAACATTCCAGTCAAAGTAATAACATCTCCATGAAGAAAAGCGTTTGACGGACCCTCCACCAGAAAAGTTACACAATACACCTTTAGGAAAGTGTTTTGCCCAAGGACACCGGGCAGTGGAATGAAACAGGCTGTAGTTTCAATATGAATTTTTTAAATGGGCACGTTCAGACAAGTTGTTACCTCATATTTTGTCAGTTAAGTTCAGCAATAAATGATCCACATTTGCACAAATTTTACCAGTTTATAGTTTAGAGTTTTACTACACAATGTTACAGACTCTTATGAACTCACTTCAAGTTCAAAACATTAGGCCATAATTCAATTAGGGTTTGACTAGTGACACCAATTTGGAACAACTTTTATATTTTTGCAGATAAAGTCACTCAGTGAGGTTAGAATTTAAATAATGCACGTTTCTATTACTTTTATTTTTCATCATTTCTTTTCTAGACTAGCCCAAACTCCTCCACAGTCCCCCGCTCATCCCGTGGCGGTTGCCCGGGTGAGAGTGCGCTCACCTCGGCCGCAGATGACGCCTCTCTCCGGGCTTGTCTCTGGAGCGACCCCCGCAGCGCGAGCTCCAGGCTCCGGGTCCCGCGTGCACTCCGGGCCCACATGTCGCGTGCTGCTGAACGTGCCTCTCGCGGAGCTGGACGTAAAACGCAGTGGATTTTCCCGTTTGCGCTCCGGAGATAAGACCGCTGCTGGAGCTCTACTCAAAACACATGAAACACCGGGGATTCTGGGAAATGGAGTCTGCAGAGAGGCCAGGGCTTATTTAAAGACACAGGCACACATCAAATCCAGATTGATATTTCTCTGTATTTTTTCACATTTTCATAAAGTTTTGAAGAAGCACAAATTTGCAAAACTAAAATTAAATATCCAAATAAATTATGTTGGCTACTGCGTTTTCAGCAGTTAAAGCCACAGTATGCTGCTTTTTAGCAAAAAGAAAATTACTAAAATAACAGCATGTTTTTTTTTAAATTTAATTTAATTTAATTTTTTACTCTGTTTGACCTGGTGGAGAGCCTTCTGCTTGTTCGCATAGAAATGTTGTTCCTTTGGCAATAATCCTCCGCAGTATGGCATTACATATATCGATCTCCATGGAGAATGTTCCAAGTTATGGTTTTAACCTTTTATTTCCATGGAATCATGCAGGTGAATTGCCACCTCCAGAAAGTTACATTCTGTACCTTTAATGGGCCTAAAAACATTTCTAGAATTGTATTATTTCTTTTTTTCTTATATTATTACAGGCCTGTATTTACTCATGTAGAGGATATTTCAGTGAGTCAGTTATGGTGATGTTAGGTTAAAATTATATGATGACAAAGCCTAATTAAAGCCAGAGCAATGAACGGACAAACAAAATGCAGCTAAGCAAAATATTAAACTAAAAAGACTGACAAAAAGTCTCATTTTCTGTTCATTTACAGATTTACAGATTCTAATTTGGGGTAAAGCCTGGTTACCCCTCTTGATTGCAAGGGCACTCCCTCATTCTCTCTGCCCCTCTTTCTCTCTCTTTCTCTTTCTCTCCCCTCTCATCCCTCTCTCCCTCCCTCCTCCTGTCCTGACTCATGCTCTGGACTGTCCATGTCTCTAATAATATCCCCTCCTGTCCTCCTCTATTTCTGTCCCGTCTCCTGTAGGGACCAGGGGGGACACCAGTTGCTTTCGAACCTCCAACAAAACAACATGCTTCACTGTTTCACCAGGACTGTATCCATTTAAAGAACAAAACCAATCACCTTTTTTTCTTGGACAGTTTGTGGAATTTCTGAACACAAATTTATGTGTAAATTCCTGTGTTTTTGGAGAAGTGAAGTAGACCAAACTTTGACTTGTGTTTACGGTAAGTCTGGATCACGTGTTCATTCATTCTCTGCAGTTAGTGATCAGGGGAGGGTTTATGGCCACAGTGTAAACTCCATTCACATGTTTTCAGACACCAGACTCTAATAATAGAACTGATAAGAAGACTGTTTGTTTGTTTAGACTTCAGGAAATCGCAAAAATATCAAACTTTTTTTGTCACTTGTATCTAAAGGTACAGTGTGTAACTTTCTGAATGTGACGCGTTGACTGTGTGATTCGATGGAAATAGAAAGTTAAAACCACTTTGGAACATGCTTCATGGGGATAGATATGGTTTATGCTGTACTGTTAAAGATTATAGCCAAAGGAACAACATTTCCATGGAAACAAACAGGAAGAGGCCCATCTCCAGGCCAAATGAGAGTAAGGTTTATGGAGATGCAAGCCCACTCGGGAAAAACCCACATTTTTCTAAGGATTTCAATGCTAAAATTTATAAATAAATAAATAAAAACATGCTTTTATTTCAGTCTATTTTTGGTTAAAAGGTGGCATACTGTGGATTTAAATAAAGATGAGTTAAGATAGTACTTTACTCATTTATTTGTGTAAAATGTGAGCAAGAGAATAAATGAGTACTACTATTTTTAAACAATAATACATAATAAATCCAATATCCTTTTACCAAATGAATCTTAAAGAACATTCCCCAAAACTCATGTAAATTGTGGTATAATGTGTCATGAACTCCAAATATCTATGAATAATATAGCATTATTCTTTCACTTTATGTTATAAGATACGTCTTTAATAAACCAAACCAAACCCTGAGGAGTCCCATCTGTCCGTCCACATGTCCTTTATGTCATGTGGTACTCTGAGTTCTCTTGGCTTGAACTCAACGCCCCAAATATAGTGCATGTGTTTTTAATAGTGACTCCTTCAAAACATTTAGCATCATTAGTAGCTCTGAGGTAGGTTTATATCACTAATTTGGTCCAAAGTTATTAGAAAGAATCAAACACTCTTTAAAGGTCCTATATTACACAAAACTGACTCTTGTGAGCTTTAAGTCATGTTATAATGTTGTTACCTCCTCAAAAACAGACCTGGAGTTGTGTTTTGTTTCACTCACACATGTTTGAATAACCCTTTATTATCAGTCTGTCTATCTCTCCCAAGCTCAGAATGCTCTGTTCCACCTTGTGATGTCATGAAGCTGTAGTTTTCAAACTAACAGCTACATTTTACTTTTAGTTCAGTAGAGATTGGCAATTCCAGGTCTGAAATCATCCAAATGATTTTAGTTAAGGTGTATGGAGTCTGAAAACACAGTAGAGCACTTCCTGTATTACCTCATGACATCACAAGGTGGAACAGAGTGTTTTCTGTTTGAGAGAAGAGCTCTAAATATGCAGGATTTGTGTGTTAAACATGTGAGAATGAAACAAAACACAACTCCAGGTCTGTTTGTGATGAAGAAACATTATAACAGATCAGAAAACAGCATAATATGAGCCCTTTAATGAATGCTCCTGAGCATTTGTGCAGTTTTTCCCAAGTTGTGATTTATTTTCAGGTTTTAAAGTGTAGCTTAATTAAAGTCTTGCTCCAGGTGAGGCTCAAACTCACAACCTCGGCATCACTCTGCAGGTCACTGTCTTATAAGTTCCGCGCGCTGACCAATTGCGCCACTGGAGCTTGTAAAAGAAGTTTATAGGTAACCTTAACTTACCTGAAAGTCCACCAAAGAAACCATAAAAGCATGTTCAGGCTGTTTCTTACACAGAGGATTGAACATCTATAAGACCTGAGTCCCAATCAGAAATGTTAGGCTGAATATCGGACCTTTAGGAGTTATTAAAGGCCCTGAACCAGGTTTTTCCCATGTATTTGAGCAATATGAGTCTTGTGGGCAAAATATGTCTGCTGCGTGCTGTCTACATAGAAAGCAGTTTATTATCTAATTAGGAAGTGCACATTAGTATGCTGGTTGTTATTAGCTTTACCATCACGACAAACTCCGCTCTGGTTTGTGAGAGTTGTGAAAAGCACTTATAAACTCATCATGGTGAATAATTAGGATGCTTTAAATTATGATAAAAATCAGGTATAGTGCCTTTAAAGTCTTGCCCCAGGTGAGGCTTGAACTCACAACCTCAGCATAACTCTGCAGGTTTTTGTCTTATAAGTACCGCACGCTGCCCAATTGCGCCACTAAAGCTTGTTACGTCAGTCCCAATGTTATCGTGAAGAAAATAGAAGGCAATGGATGCAGCAGAGGGAAGTGCCAGAGAAAACGGTTGAATTTTTAGGTTGTAAAATAATCATAGTTCACTTTTCATTCCCTGATAATTCTATCCAAACACAGGCAGTGAATTATGGTAAAAAAGACAGCAGTACTATACAGTAACTTTTAAAAACCACCCACCACATTGAATTGTTATTAAGAGTATATGCAGTAGATTCAATATCGGAAGTGATATTTCTGCTGCAGGTGAGGCTTGAACTCACAACCTCAGCATCACTCTGCAGATCACTGTCTCATAAGCAGCACTGGAGCTTGTTTTAAAAGTCCAACGTTATCCTCTAGAACGTTCCAAATAAGGAAAAAGGATGCCTGATGAAGTGAATATTGATCAACGTGTGTATATCGGTTGTAGAATAATCACAGTTCACTTGGAACACCCTGAAATGTAACTCATTCGTTCCTTGTCGATCCTATACAAACGTAGACAGTGACTCATGATGGTAAGAAATATAAGCAGTACTCTGCAGTATCTTTTTCTATTATTTCCCATCTTGAATGTCATTATATTTCAGTAGTTGAAGTAAAGTATTTGCTCCAGGCGAGGCTCCAACTCACAACCTCAGCATCACTCTGCAGGTTACTTATAAGTACTACACACTGTCCGATTGCGCGACTGGAGCTTGTAAAAAGAGTTTATCGGTATCTGGTAGGGCAACTTCTCAATCACATACCCTTCACCTGAAAGGTTACATAGTGCATCTTTAAGTATTGCTTTTCCTCAAGTGAGAAGGAGCTGAGGCTGGAGCAGATGATTAAAAGGTG
Source organism: Taenioides sp. WSHXM2023 (assembly GCA_029959045.1). NCBI lineage: Eukaryota > Metazoa > Chordata > Actinopteri > Gobiiformes > Gobiidae > Taenioides > Taenioides sp. WSHXM2023. The sequence goes on from CM057086.1 coordinate 28,039,917, forward strand.
GATAAATGAGTTGGACATGAAGGTGGTTGTTGTGAGAGAAGAGGATGCAGAGGAGCGGGTCAGATGGAGCAGAGGATTCCCTGATGACGTGATCTTGTGTTTGTGTTTAGTCCAGTGGAGATGTCCCGGCCTCCCTCTTCCCAGACGACTCCTCAGTTGTACAGAGTGAGTGAGAGAGACCTGACCGAGATAGAGCTGCACTCTGTGGACTCCATCAGCGACCTGCACCGCACCCACCCAGACCACAACCACAAAGGTAAACTGGACTGTAGTTGGATGAAACATGGGTGTAGTTTAGGTTGGATTTTAAAAATACATTTCATTACTACTGGTAAAAATGCTAAATATTATGATATGTGATATATGATTGTAATAATATATAAAAAACATATAGGTGTTAATTTATGCAATATACACACAATACACATTAAGAAGATACTGTATTACTCATTCTATTGTAGCCACAGGTGTTCTGGGGCAGATTGGCAGAAGTGAGGCTGCCAATCTGACCACCGCCAACACTCACACACACACACACACACACACACACACACACACACACACACACACACACACACACACACACACACACACACACACACACCACATTTATCACATTTATACTAGACAAAAGTGAAGTGTCTTGCCCAAAGACACAACAACTGTTTTGTTTGCACTTCAGAGAGTAGGTATGGCCACATTAATAAAAAAAAAAAGAAGTGATTATGAAAATAGTTACAGGATATAAGATCAAAAATCTAAAAATCTACATATTTGAACCCACGGTGAGAATACTTGTAAGTGTAGCTTTTATAGAAGAGAACAATTTAAAGGGCTCATATAACAATATTTATAATGTTGTTTCCTCATTACAAACAGACCTGGAGTTGTGTTTTGTTTCATTCACACATGTTTAACACACAAACCCTGCGTATTTAGCCTGAGTTCTTCTTTCAAACAGGAAACACTCCACCTTGTGATGTTATGTGGTAATACAGGAAGTGCTCCACTGTGTTTTTAAACTCCATACACCTTCACTAGAATCATTTGGATGATTTCAGCTCTGGAATTGCTCATTTCTACTGAACTAATAGTAAAATGTAGCTGTTAAATTGAAAACTACTGCTGCATGACATCACAAGGTGGAACAGAGCATTTTGAGCTTTGGAGACATAGACAGACTAATAATGCAGGGTTATTCAAACGTGTGTGAATAAAACAAAACACAACTCCAGACATGCTTTTGATGAGGTAACAACACAAGAGGCAATTTTGCGTAATATAGGACCTTTAAAGTAACAAATCAGCACAAATCCTAACAGAAAATATACACTTATCTTGTTACTATATTGTTCTTTTATTTCTTTTCTCACAGTAAGGCCTCCTCGTCCCGCCTACACTCCGTCTCTAAATGGAAACCTGCACTGCTTCGACGCCTTGGCTGTCAATCAAACGTCTCGACCAATCAGCTCGTGGCAGAAGCGGCTCCAGGACATGTTCACGCCCACCTCGTCACGGGCCTACGCTCTGGGCTGTGCCATCGTCACTCTGCTGCTGCTCACTGTGCTCCTCATCTTCTACTTCTTAGGTACATTTGTGTTAGATTATTTTGAAATGTATTGAGCTTGCCATGCTAACAGTGCACTTCCTGATTATCAGACAATAAAATGCTTTCTAATTCGATGCAGACAGCAAGCAACAGACTTATGTTGTCCTCGGGAGCTGCTTATACAATATATCTGTACTGGCGCATTTTGCTCAAATACAATCGAAAAAAACCAAAACAAAACAAAATGGACACAGGACTTTTAAGGAGATGGAGAGACTGAAGTGGCTGATGGTTCTGCTGCTGCGGTGGCGATTACCCTTTCTACAACATTTAAAGTGACTTTTGTCCATGCATGTAGTCGAGCAAAATTTGTCTTTCCCTAGCAGCTGTTAGGATATAAAAATTATATTATATTATATAAACACAACTCCGGGTGTGTTTTTGATGAGGAAACATTATAACAGATCAGAAAATAATGTAATATGTATGCTTTAAGACAAGAAAAATCAGATTCAGCCCCTTTAAGGTTTATATTTTTATATTTTAATGGGTGTTGCATGGTGGCAGAGAGTGTACCACATAAAACATAAGCCCTACGTTTGATTGACTGCAAATGTGTGACTAAAAATAATCTTCATAATCATAATAATCTTCATAATAATAGTAATTTTCTCTTGTCTCCACAGTCCAGCAGGGCGGCGCTATCCGTATGCTGACAGAGGCGGTGAAAGAGAAGAAAACGGCGTCGGCGGAGCTAACGTTACTGATCCAGGAACTGTACAATCTGAGACACAACCTCACAGCCCTGACTGGGACCTCATGACTAAAACTGGACACTGTAAAAGAATTCTGTCGTCTCTGGTCGAGATAAAACATAAAGGTGCATTAGATCACTTTTCTGGCGGAGGGTCTCCATGGAGATGTTATTGCTTTGCCTGGATTGTTTCGCAGTATGGCATTTAGCAAATCTGCAGATCTGTCATGAGGCGATCCTGTTCACAGTAAAAATGTTTTGAGATTTAAAACATCTGTAATTGAGTAAATCCAAGAGAGAAGTCTAACGCAGCACTGTGGAACATTCCTGGCAAAGCAGTAGTATCTCCATGGAGACAGCAGGTGACAGATCCTCCACTAAAAAAGTTCCTTAGTGCACCTTTAACTTGTACGTCATTTCAAAAATAATAACAAAAAGAGATTGAACTTTACAAAATGTCAAGTGTGTGTTTTTCTAAATAAAGTTGCTCATTGGGATTTGAACCCGTTACGATCTTTCTCAAATTTCATTAACATAGAGAGTTGTAGAAAAATATGTTTCAACAGGATTTTCTTTATTGCACATTTTCAATAAATGTTGAAATAAGGCACACTGAGGATCACCGTTGAGATTCAAGTCGGGTTTAGGAAGCAGAACATTCCTCCAAAGACTTCACAAAATGTCTCGACTACGTGTTTCTGTTTATCACAATGAGATCTCAAAATGTAGTCGGAAGATTAAAGCCAAAATACTTCTAAAATTCTAAGAAAGTGGTAAAAGATATAAGCTACATGATCATTGGAATTTCTGTAAAAGCTGAGGCCAATAAAAAGTTTAGTGACAAAATGTGGCCTACAAATGAAATATAGCACTAAACAATGGACAAAAGACTTCGAGATCTTCAGTTAATACATTCATAATCATTATTCTGGTGAAGGGTGTGCTGATTGCTTGTCTCCATGGCGATATAACAGCTTTGTCTGGAACCACGCCGCACCACCAGGTAAAGTTACAGGTCAGATCGTTGGGCGGGCGAGCTCTCACACAATATTAAGGACGCATGTTTTTCTTTTGAGGTTTAAATGAGAGAGACGAGCGTAATGCAGCACTGTGGCATTACAGGTAAAGCAAAACATCTCCATGGAGACAGACTAGAAATGTTACACAGTGCACCTTTAAGATAAAAAAAAAAAGGTTAAGACTTAAAAGTTTGAACAAAGCTGAGTGTTTGTTTGTTCACACCGTAGAGTGTTTATATAAATGGACATAACCCGCTAGAGCTGCCACGTTTCAAATAGGAAGTGTGCACGGGGGCAATTCCGGCTCCATCGACTCCAGTGGACTTTATATTGAAAAACTGTCGCCCCTCCCTCTGTAACTGCTGCAGTGAGTCTCGTCATTTTGGTCTGAAAATGTTCATATTAACCCTTAGTCCACTTCTTTATACCGTCTAAATCAGACCTGGGCATTGTCCAGCTCCGGGGCCACATACGCCCTTTGGTTGACTCTGACCGGCCCCTTTAAGCTAATTTGGAATTACAAAATAAACATATTTTATCATTTTACTATTTTAATCCATGCATGGACTAAAGCTGCATTGCTTTTATTTTACGTGTGTTTTTTAATGACATTTTTTGTAAGTCAGCCTCACTTTTTCATTACTTAGTCATAACATAAACTCTTACCAGTCTCACCAGTGCGTCTAAACAATGCTATTTACTGCTTTTTATAAAGAAATACAATTAATATGATGCAGAATTGAAGCATTTTAGCCCAGGCCTCCACAATATTTTCTGTTTCTCATGTGGCCCCAGGGAAAAAATAATTGCCCACCCCTGATCTAGTGGTTCAAGCACTTCCTGTAAACAGACAGTTGAATATAGTGAAAAGGTGAAATGTATTCCTTCAGGTAATATGGTGAGATAAATAGGCCCAAGTGTAAACATAACGGTAGAATTTCATAAAACTAATAAAATAAAAACTAAATATTAAATGTCTTTGTGCATCCAAAAGATGGGCATCCCTTTGACGTCTCTGTAAGGCGTTTCAGTTAGAGTTTGTGCCACAGATTTGGGCGAAGGGGACAACACAGGAGGAGGTGGTACGGGGCAAGAAGGCGGCTTTGGCAGAGAAGCAGGAAGAGGAGGTGGGGGCGGGACTTTCGAGATAGGAAGTGGAGGTGGGGGCGGGACATTTGAAACAGGAAGTGGAGGTGGGGGCGGGACATTTGAAACAGGAAGTGGCGGTGGGGGCGGGACATTTGAAACAGGAAGTGGAGGTGGGGGTGGGACATTTGAAACAGGAAGTGGCGATGGGGGCGGGACATTTGAAACAGAAAATGGAGGAGGGGGCACAGGACAAGATGACGGATTTGGTAAGTTTTGAGCGCTCGCATCTTCATATACTTGTATTTTCTTTGGCAGATTTTCGGTTGCGTTCACAGGTTGGCGTGGCGATTGTGAAAATTTCAATAGCGTTTCCATGGAAACAAAAGCAGTCATAGCACCTGCGTTTTGAACTGGCGTGGACAGGACAAACCCCATATGTTTATAGAAATGCTGTTTATCGTGTGTAGTTAAATAAAGCTGCTTAAACCCTCTCTTCTTCGCATATTTTTCAGTTTCTTCCATCAAAACTCTCCCATAGCCTTTTCCTCTCTCCGTTTTGGACACAACCACCGATTCCACAAACAGACAGTTGCTTTTGCCGACCACAAGGGACAGTCTAGAGTGCCCGAGGAGTTTTTCAGTCTGCTTTTGGCCCTGAAGGAGAACAAGGCAAACTGGGAATTCTGAACAGGATTTTTGTAAACTGTGGACGCGAGCGGCTGTACTGCGCTTCCACTCGGAGTTCATCAATTCAGCACATGGTACGAGAAGGTCCCAGCGCTGGTGGATGGGGACTGCATGGAGTTTGGGTGGAGTTTGGGTAGATGTTGTGGAGGAAGGATCAGTGGAGTTCATGGTAGCTGTGGGTTCTGTCCTGCAGGAATAATAAAACATGATAGAATAATCTTTAGTGCGATTCTAGATTATTGTTTTAGCTTCACTCTAAAATACTGGAAGTGGCAAATTGAAGTGCCTTGCTTGGGAACAGCAGTATATCTTTTATAAGCTATAATCAATATGAAAATATGCAATATGCGTGTCAAAATAAAACCTTAGCAGATGCTAGTCAACAAAAGACCAAAATACAGCTAAACTAGGACTAACTAATGAAAATCATGCCTTGTATTTATATTTTACTTTTAAAGATTATACATTTCTTTGGATGATTTGATGTACTCCATGATGTAAACCGGAAGAATACATAGATAATTGTAAAGCACAGCTAAGTAGCCATGAAAGTACAATAAAATGTTATTATAGATCCATGGGTTGAGTAGACCAATGTTGGAGCCCAGTAAGAACCAAAGAGCTCAGAACTAGAGACAGAAGTAGTGACATCTACAGGACACAGTTCAGAAGATGGACATGAGAGTTACTGAGCAAACTATGCGTCCATTTCGGTCCATGTCTATCACGGTTACACATTTTTCCCTTTAATGCACTTCTCTGAATGGACTGAACTGCTCCTTCCAACTCTTCTTCCAAATCACACAGTTCTCTCGTGTTTTTCCTGTTACTCACATTATAAAACATGGATCCCGTGATTCCTCCTTGTGTCACAGTCTTAGTCGGTGCTTTACTGCGCCTGTTTATTCCCTAAAAGTGCAGGAAAAAGCGCAAATCGGACTCCACAAACACAACAGTGGAGTGACAGCGGCATGTGTGACAAGCAGCCGGAAGTGAGAGGAGCCGGGAGCCGGGAGCCAGGAGCCGGGAGCGACACCTGCTGGAGCGGAGCGGAACTGCAGCTTCACCATTTACCCCAAATGATTTGTTGTTTTTGGAATTCAAGTTCTATTTTTACCACGACAAAAGGTTTCACTTTAATTCTTTACTGCTATAGTTCATGTGCTGTAGTGAAAATATGTTGTAAAGTTATGGTGCGGAATATTTCACCCAATAAGTAATTTCAATACAGAAATTTATTGGTAAAAATAGAATTTTTAAATAATCAGAGGTACTTTATTTTACTCAAGTAAGAGTAAAATAAAATTGCTAAAGTAGAAGTACAAAGTCCCGTTAGATCTCAGAAGCTCAGCAAGGCCGGGCCTGGTTAGTTCTCGAATGGGAGACCGCCGGGCAAATCAGGTCAGATATATAAAACTGATGCATTATTATTATTAAAGTAGAAATTACACAGGTACTTGTGTAGAAAAAAAACTTAACAAAACATGAGAGTAAAAAAAAAAAACCAAGTAAAAATAACAGTCAGGACACTACATCTTATAGTTTAAAGTGAATGCAATTAGAAAGCAAAACATTAAATATTGCACAAATCAATTTTCTCAACTCACAGTGGGAAGAGTCACCAAAACATTTACTCAAGTAACAGTTCTGCTACTACAGTAAAAATACTACTAAAGTAGGAGTAAAAGTATGAGACTAGAAATGTACTGCTAAGGTAAAACGTGCAATTTCTTTAAAAAGTGAGTGTTACCCTTCTTCTGTAAATGATGCGATATATAAAGTATTTACCCATTATGGTATAAAGAAAGTCATATCACTGCATTCAATTTTACAGTCCTACACTTTTGTATCATATTGTATTTTAATATATTAAAAAGCTGGAGGAATACTGCCAACTACTAACAAAGTGCTCTTAACATTGGAAATAAAAACATCAAAATCACACAAGTTTATAAGAAAATGTCAGCTTTATTTTTTCATTTTAAATCCAGGACAAACTCATGTGAGGAGAATCAAGGAGAAAGTATCACTAAGTTCATTAGATCTTACACTTTGTCAGAGATGATGGTGGCACCTCTCTCAACAAAGAAAAAACAGAAAATAAACAAAAATAAATGAATATCTGAACAATACATTAATAATAATTTGAATACAGTGAAGTGTGGTACGAGATTCACCAGCACTAACTCAATCGACGACAGAAGAGGAACAAACAGCCTCCAGGAAACACTTTTATTTAAATAATATTTTATCAAAGCTTTTTTTGGATTTTATTTGTACTTTTAATCTTCATAAAACGTTTCTAAAACATCTCTTTAATTTTTTTTTTGTTATTTTTACCTCTTTATTTGCTCCATTTTGAGTGATGTTGTAGCTGAGACTAGATTACACTTTTACGAGACAAGATTCAAACCATGAGAAACTGTTTTGTATTATTTAATTTGTAATTTGAGGGCAATTTCTGACAATTTAAACATTAATTAAAAAAATAAAAAATAAAGGTGTTGTAATTTATTTTTATTCATCAAATCATAACTGTTGTGTAAAATTAAAAACCTAGAAAAGTTTTTTTGTTTTTTTTTTATCTTAACTTTTCTGGTGGAGGGTCTGTCTAATGCTTTTCTCCATGGAGATGTCATTGCTTTGTCTGGAATGTTTCACAATATGGCATTAAACGTTTCTATCTTCATGGAAACTAAACCAGACCAAGTTAGAGGTCAGATCTGTGGAGAGGCGACCCCATTCACAGTCAGAATGTTTGTTTTCTAGGTATTTTTGAGCCATAAAACCACCTGTAATTTAATAAATGTAAGGTAGAGCTGTTTAATGCCATACTGCGGAATATTCCAGGCAGAGCAATGACATCTCCATAGAAACAAGCAGGTGACGGACCCCCAACAAAAATGTTACATAGCGAACCTTTAAATCTAATGATGTTAACTATATATTTAAGAGAAATGAATAGCCCAAGTATTCATATGCGCTTTAAATTCACAGATATTTAACACAATTTGAAATCTGCAAAACACATTTCAAAGTTAATATTAATATCCATGTGAAGAAGAAAGATATTTTGGTCAGTTATGGTTTAAATCTTGCCTCTGAATCCCGTCTGGACTTACAACAGGACTAAGCTGGGTCAGTTTTTGCAGGTGGCCAGTGTACATGTGTTTTAATATATATAATGTATGTTTATGTGTGTGTGTGTGTGTGTTTGTTCGTGTCCTTGGCTGAGCTGTTCCAAGTGTTATGTTGGAGTGTAAATTTGACAATAAAGACAAACTAAACCTCTAACCATGTATACAGATATTTTCACTTTGGCGTAATCACATTTGAAATTTCTCTATTACACAAAGTTGACTCTTGTGAGCTTTAAGCCATGTTACAAAGCTGTTCTCCCATCAAAAACACACCTGGAGTTGTGTTTTGTTTCTTTCGCACACGTCTGAGTAACATTTTATTATTAGTCTGTCTATGTTTCCAAAGCTCAAAATGCTCTGTTCCACCTTGTGATGTCATGTAGTGGTAGATTTCAAGTGAACAGCTACTTTTTACCTCTGAAATCCATCCAGACAAATGATTCTAGTGAAGGTGTATGGAGTTTAAAAACACAGTGGAGCACCTCCTTTATTACCACATGACATCACAAAGTGGAACAGAGTGTTTTCTGTTGGAGAGAAGGTAGTTTGTGTGTTAAACGTGTGTGAATGAAACAAAACACAACTCCAGGTATGTTTTTGATGAGGAAATAACATTATAACATCAGAAAACACTATAATACAGGCCCTTTCACTAAATATACCTGTGGATTATTTTTTAGCATTTAAAATTTGTTAAAATACTAATTGTTAATAAGTATGCTAGTTCAAAAAAGTTAGCAAAATATCTGTAAACATGTAGTCTTTGCCTTGGTCATATGCTGTATTTAAAAACTCCTCTTGTATCAATAATGTCCATTATCTCTCCCGTCTAAGAAATAGCCCTGTTTATTGTGCATGTTGAGGGTAAAATAAAATAAAAAACTGTAGTGAAACAAACACTGCGCTTTGTTTTTTGAAAATTGACCAACAACGTGTATATTCTGTCAAAAAGTTAATTTGTTTAGAATATATCAAGTTCAAAGTTCAAATGAAAGCCAGTTTTCAAGACAAACATCCACATCTGGAAAGTGTATCAACAGTTTTTATTGGAACAGCCTGAAAACCTCATTTAAAATATGGACTCGACCATAATTCATGTTACCGACAGGATTTGCAAAACGTGCCAACAGTCGCCCCCCTAGTGGACATTTAGTGGCACTGCAGCAATATTCCACATACTTACAAAGTCTCTCACACTGTCCCATCTTTAAATACAGGATATGTTCTGGAGTATCAGTGGAGAATATACTGTACGGATCTAAAGCAGTGGTTCTCAAACTGTGGTGCGGCTCCCACTGGTGGTACACTGGAGAATTGCACACTTACGATCATTATTAAAGGTTCGCTACGCAACTTTTCTGGTGTAGAGTCTGCCACATGTCCGTCTACTGCTTAAATATATCCAACTCCATGTAGACAAGCTAGGGAAGCCATCAGGTTACATTACAGGTCAGGTCTGTGGAGAGGCGACTCCGCTTTCAATCAGAATGCATGTTTTTCCAGGAATTAAATAACTGCAAGACAGGCAAATTTAATGCCAGTTATTCCAGTAAAAGGCAGGACTTGTCTACAGAGAAAAGTTACACAGTGCGGCTTTAAGGTTTATATTACTGTTGCAGTCCTTAATGTGGAAATTGTAAGTACATGATCTGGCCTAGTTTAGACCTGGTTTAATCCAGTCTGGGTCCAGTCTTGATTAATCATGATTCAGTCCTTACGCAGATTTGACTGAGACCTGGTCCAGACCTGGTTTTTCTTTGATTCAATCCTGGTTCAAAGTTCTTTTAAAGTCCTATATTACACAAAATGGATTCTTGTGAGGTTTAAGCTGTGTTATAATGTTGTTTCCTCACCAAAAACACACCTGGAGTTGTGTTTTGTTTCATTCAGACATGCTTGAGTAATTCTTTATTATTAGTCTGTCTATATCTCCAAAGCTCAAAATGCTCTGTTCCACCTTGTGATGTCATGAAGCGGTAGTTTTCAAGTTAACAGCTCCTTTTTACCTTTAGTTCAGCAGAGATTGGGAATTCCAGTGCTGAAATCATCCAAACGATTCTAGTGAAGGTGTACGGAGTTTAAAAACAGTAGAGCCCTTCCTGTATTACCGCATGACATCACAAGGTGGAAGTGGAGTGTTTTCTGTTGGAGAAAAACTCCAGGTCTGTTTGTGATGAGGAAACAACATTATAACAGATTAGAAAATGGCGTAATATCGGCTCTTTAGGGTTAGGGAAACATGGGCTCTAGGTAAATACTAATTAATACACGTCTTAGTCAGTTCCACTCAACATTTATCTCAGTGGTTCATTCAAAGTTTGAGAAGCGCTGGTTTAAAGTATTGTTTTGTTGTTGTGGGGGAGTTGTGTGTCCGTATATGTGCGTGTTTGTGTTTGTTTCTGTGTGTGTGTTTGTCTCAGTGTCTCTTGTATGTTGGATGTGTGTGTGGTTCGAAGGCACGTGGGCAGTGGACACCTCAGTCCCTCAGGTCCATACTGGAGCCGAAGAGCGCCACCAGCTGTTCCTCATAGTGCGCGATGTTCCTCTTCATGATCTCTTTACATGAGCCCAGCAGACGCTCGAACGCCTGCACGTCGATTACTGCAAAGAAAAAGACAATGAGAGATAAGAACATGTTTTCACTAGTATTTGTATCAATCCACCTTTTTCTGTTCTGATGCCAATTTCGATACTATATATAAAAATAATCAAAATGTGTTGTATACTACCGCTTCATGACATCACAAGGTGGAGCTGAGCATTTTGAGCTTTGGAAATGTAGATGGACTAATAAAGGGTTAATCAAACGTGCGAATGAAACAAAACACAACTCCAGGTATGTTTTTGATGAGGAAACATTATAAATACAGCTCAGAAATGAGCACAGTAGAGGCCCTTTAAAACTCGATTTCAGTCTGAATTGCTTCTTTTAGCCACAGTGTTAGTTTTCCATTCGTTAGTTTGTTGTTGATAATCTGGACACATATGTAAATACATGCAGGGTACACGTACGTATACTTTTGAAGACACAAAACATTTCCTGCCATTTTCTGCCTTTATAGTCGTAATCTGTCCCTCTTTCTGCAAATGGTGGAAAGTGCTTTTGTGCGTGCATGCGTAGAATAAAGATGTTTTGCATACAGTATGTTTGAGTGGCTAACATTTAGAGGAGAGCTGTTCACATTCAGAGTGTAACTGAAGAGCGGAGCGCGAATACAAAAGACACTTACAGGAATAATACAAACGTCCTTCACAGAAGCACTATAATCATGATGACCTGGTTTACAGCTTTGTACTGAAAAACTACAGGGAAATATAGGATTTATACAATACACTGGGGCCTTGTAAGTCATTTATTTTTAAGTGTGTCACAGATGTAACTGAATATGTAACTGAATGAAATAAAAACATTTGAGGTTATATTGTTCAGATTTGTCCAATGGCCTTTTTTCCTTTTTTAGAAATTACTTTGTGCTCCACTGTGTGTAGCCTGTGGGCTGTGTTTTTTTTTTTTAAGGTATTACAAATTACAGCTGAACCTGATTTGACTGTGCTTTAATCTGCAGACAGAGGACAAATACAAGTTTTTAGTATCTGGACAGGCCATGCCTCATGTAAAAAAAACTCTGTCACTGAGCTGCAGAGGCTGCACTAGCTCTGATTCATGATTGGCTGCAGGAGCTGGGGTTTAGGTAGTGACTGTTGAGATCAGAGAGGTATTTTAGTTTTAAACCAACTGGACTTCAGCACTGGAACTGGCAACCCAAATGAGACTCATTCTGCTTTCTAACTGGATACTTGTTTTGAGAACCATAACATCAAGTTATAACAAATACATGTGGCACCACGTCCAGTGTTTTTCCAAATAAATCAGCATTACACGTGTTATGAGTAAAAGCCGTATTAGATTTGACGTTTACCTTGTATCTGGGGACATGGACAAGGACGCAGTCTCAGTCTAATCTTGATGCTAATTTTGGAGCCTAATAAATATTAAACACTACAAACTGAAATAATCTGCCCATGAGAATTATTGGCTAGTCTTTACTATAAATTCAATTTTGTAGTTTCGTTCGATTTTACGTTATAATAAAAGTTTGCATTAGCACAAGAGACACAAACACTTGTCTTTCCAAGTAAAGTATTAACCTCATTTGTAAAGCGTCCACCCACAGCTCCCCGTCCACTCGTTCTGTGTCATTTATTGATTTTAGTGCGACTCTCCAAAAACCCCACAGAGACATAATTAGGATGGACATTACCGCGATAACTGCCGCAGTGACCAGAACCAGCCAGTCCCCAATGAGGACAGAGCCTTAAAGCTGCATTGTGTAACTTTTCTAGTGGAGGGCCCATCAAATGTTTTTCTCCATGGAGATGTTATTGCTTTGTCTGGAATGTTTCACAGTATGGCACTAAACCTTTATCATCATGGCGACCAAACCAGACCAAGTTACAGGTCAGATCTGTGGCGAGGCAGCCCCGCTCACAGTCAGAATGCCTGTTTTTATAGGTATTTTTGAGCTATAAAATCACCTGTAATTGAATAAATGTAAGATTTAGCTGTTTAATGTCACACTGTGGAACATTCCAGGCAGAGCAATGACATATCCATAGAAACAAGAAGGCGATGGACCCCCAACCGAAAAGTTACATAGTGCCATAGTCAGAGTTACCCAATAGAAACTCATCACCTCTGAGCCTCACCTAGACACTTGACGTCTCCCTCTGCGTAGGCTGAAGCTGCTCGGGGTTTATTGGTGACCAAAGCCAGTTCTCCGAAATACTGCCCCCTACTGCACCGGGCGATCTCCACCTCTGCGTTGTCTGCGTGGTCTGCCTTCGTCTGAGGAAGAGACAAGACAACAAGGATTTACAATTTGGAGTATTTCTTTTCAGATACTAGGGATGGTCCAATGTGTTCACTTTTTATTTAATTCATATTTTTATTGACTTTTCAATGGATAAGTGACAATTACAGTTTGCAAGTTATCAAACATTATATTATTTTTTGTTTTTCCATCAAACCAACACACCAGTTGTTTTGTTTCTATAGACATCTCCTCTAGTTTTGTATTTGTAAAGATCTTTTTAATGTGCTCACAAATGTAACAAATATCCGACACACAGAATTTTGGGTTTTCATTATCTGTAAGCCATAATCATCAAAATGTCAAGAAATAAAGGCTTCAAAGCTTCACTCTATGTGTCATGAGTCTATGGGCAGCGTCTCATTTCTCTTTCCTCGCTTCCTAAACCTTCAGGAGGCAGACATCATATAAAACAATCAAACTTTATTGGTCTCAGTGAGGAGTTTATATCCCCTCTCCTCTTTAACTCCTCTGTGGGTGGGATTTCCTCACCCATTTCCTGCAGAATCAAGGAGAAAGAAGCAAAGAGAAATGAGACACGGCCGATATAATATACGGGTTTGACGTACTGAAATGAGTGACAAAAAATAGCAAACTTTTCCATGATATTCTCATTTTTTGAGCTGTTGTGATGGTTGTGTAAACATGAAGCCATCTCTTTAGTAACAGTGCACTTCTGCTTTCATTATAACGCACTAGTCTCTTTAAAACCGCACATTTGTTAAAGATTTTCTGCATACATTGTTTTTGGATGCATTTGAATCAGTGATATTTTTTCTCTTACTTTACTCTTCATCATGATCCTGACTTCTCCAGATTCTACGATATAGAAGCAGTCGGCTTTGTCCCCCTAAAGAGAAAGACAATGGAACAACATTATATCACAAAACACTTTTAAGTTCTGGTCTTTCAGGTAATTTAACTAAATCTAAGTAAAAAATGTAATGTAAAATGTAAGAATAACATGTCTTACTTGTGTGATGATTCTCTCTCCATCAGAAAACTGCTTTGCTCCTAATACATCCACGATCTTCATCCTCTCATTCGCCTTAAAGACACACACAGAAATGTTTAAAGTTGTATTGTGTTAAGCAAGAGCCATAATTCTCCTTTAACAGAGTCTGACCTCGAGGGATTTGAGCAGTGGAACAGATTCTATAAAAGTTTCGTACATCCTCCTCTTCTTGGCGTTGTTTTTGACAATGAGTCGCCGAAATGTGGCTCGATCCTAGAAAGAGAAAAAAAAGCAAAAATCAAACATCTTAAATACGTCATATCAGTTTAAAGTGCACTGACAGGCTAGCCTACCCATTTTACTAAAACATTGTAAAACATAATTACTTTTCTTTCATTTATTATTTATTTCGAGCAGATTAAATGAAGAAAAGAAGTAGAAAGAAAACTTAACATTTGACAAAAAAAATCTTGCCTAGTTTCTGCTACTTTTTTATTTTTGTTAAGTTGACAGAAAAATCCCTCCCCTTGCATGTGAATTGTCTCTGTATTTTGGATGACGACACGGGTAGATGTTTTGCACGTTTTAGAACTCAGCACTACTTCCTGTATTTTAATTTAACTGATGTAAAACTATAATAAATATTTACCACAGGTACTTTCCCACCACACCAAGTAATAATTTACAATAGTGAAACTGCATTCAACAAATTGGGAAGGAGAATTCTAATTGTAGCGATGAAACCAAGTATATTGTGTTTGATTTCCTACTGCAGGTCCTAGTAGAGTCCACCAGGGGGAGCACATAGACTAGACTCATAGCAGTGGTTCATTGAGAGAAAACGCTTCATTCTTAACTAAGGTTTAGGCTCCCACTGAATCAGATGAATATGAAATGTTATGAATACCAGCCCTCATATTTACAGGCTGCACTGTAGGAACCAAATTACAAAAAAGAAAAATATACAAACAAATAAAGGGTAAAAATAAAGGGTAAATTCCTGATATAGATCTGTGTAGTCTCGTCCCTATTCACAGAGGGAATTATTTTTGAGTATTTTTGAGCAATAGAAACACCTGTAATGATTAAATGAAGTGCTAGATGTATTTGTTTAATGTCATACCATGGAACATTCCAGGCAAAGCAATAACATCTCCATGGCCACATTTACATGATGTTTTTTAATTCTGAATTAATTCATCAGAATTAAATAGTTCGTAATTAAATTATTCTCCTTCAAGTTTAGATGGAAATAATTCCAAATTGAAGTTTACATTTAATTCCGCTCAACGTCTGGGAGTCGGGAAGGGCTCTGATTGGACCCTAACCCTAACCCATCTACTGGAAGAAAACACCCACTTCAGCTACTACCGGCTTTTTGTCATCTCGGTTTGGTTAGTGTTTTTATGTTTTCTGCCATCCACTCTTTTCATTATTTGTAGTTCTTCCAGCGTACTTGTTTCAGTTCGAGACCAACGTTTGCTCCGGGTCGCCATCTTGTAGCGCGTCATTGCGTCTGACGAGCATGCGCCGAACGACCGGAATTATTTTTATGCAGAATAAAGGTTTACATGATCGAAGAATAAATTAATTCGGCTTTAAAATAGGAATAAACCACCCATTTAATTCTGAATAATCATTTTCAGTAGGAAAAGTGGTTACATGATTTTTTTTAATGCAGAATTCATTTTTATTTGGAATTAACTTCGGAAATCGGAATTAAAGCTCTCATATAAACGTGGCAATTTACAGGAACATAAAATTAAACTCCCCTCCACCATTAGGCCCTTTACATGATGCCACCTTTCTAGTTCTGGTTGCCTCTAAAGAGTGTAGAGTCTCATTAAAGTAAACCAGTAAAGCATCATCAGCAGACAGTTCAGTTACAAAAGGATAATCACTCAGGACTGTTAATATGACTCACTCGAGGAAACTTATTTGCTTATGACAGTTGATGTCTCGCTTACTAAGCCAATACAACCCTTATTTTTTAAGTAAACTGTTATGCATTTTGAGTTAATTTATGTTAACCTTTAGCTTTGAAACAATAACCACCTACTTTTATAAACAGATATATCTGGGTGTTCAGTATTTACATGAATAAGTCTTGAGCAAACAAAAATATAACAAATATATAAAAACGGCTACAATAAAAAGATCGATTAAATTGTTTCTGTTCAACAAAATTCAGCACAATTCTGTATCAATATCACTACATTTGAAGCTTTATTCTCAAAATCTGCGTAAAATATGTTTACTTTTTACTGTTTAAGTACATTTTTAAACTTAACACTTTTACTTAAGTTGAGTTTTTCATGTGATACTTTAACTTGAGCATTTTTTTTTTTTGCTCTGGTATCTGTACTTTTACTTAAATTAAAAAACTGAGTACTTCTTCCACCACTGAATTTGGAAATATTCAGTGAATTCCCCATAGAGACTGAATGGGATTGTAACTGAAGATACTTTTGAGGCAATCGTAATTAGCAAGGCTGTATTGTAAAAAGGAAAATTTAAATAAAAAAGCTGATTCTCACCAGTCCCCAGAGCGCCCCCTCCTGGGTGGCAATGATAGTGGCGGCTCTTGGTGTGTTGTACATCAGCGCCAACTCTCCAAAGCTGCCCTTGTTGTTGTACTGTCCCACGACCTTCCCTGAAACTTCAATGTCGTACACGCCCCTGAACACACCACAAATCAGAGACACATGACATTCATTAAACAGATCACACCGAGATCTCACATCGCGTTGCAAATGTGTTGTTTTCGTCCTACTTTGACAGTTGAGTAATAAATGTGAAGTAACGGAATCAATCAAAAAAGAGAAAAAAGTAATAAAACATGGGAAAAAACAAAACAAAACATGATTCAAAGCGCAAAAAAAAAAGCATTTTCTAAAATTATTATTGCTTACGCTTATGATTTCAATAGAAGATTATTATGTCATTGCATCATATGTTCTTTAAAAGTGTGGGGGTACTGTAGAATTATTTTTTATTTGTGTTTTACTTTTGTTTTTATTTTATGTGCATGTGTGTTTTCTCTCCCTACCTGAATAAAAATACAAACATGACAGATGGTGGATGGCTTATGTATTTTTTTATAAAGTAAAAAGTCAAAAGTTTATCTTGTATCTGTAAACCACTATTTGAAAATAAAGAATTACAAACAAAGAAATGTTATTGTGAGTATCAACCTTTCTCTATTATCAAAATCAAGTTTGAAATTTTAGTATCGCGATCAGACCTGGTCAACCGTTTGCTGTGACGCCTGGTGAGCCTGCTGCTGTATATCTGTCTTATTAAAAAAAAATAAATGCAATTGAAGTTTGTGGGGGACAACAAAATATGTATCCAGTACCAACATGCCGAGTCCAAGAGCTCTTTGAGGCCAATCGTTTGCTTCTTACCATCTGTTATTACATATTTTAGAACTTTGTTTTCAATATCCACAAAAGCGCACCTGTCCACCTGCCCTCCTCTGAACCCGTCTGTGCTGTAGTAGTAAATGTCAGTGTGGATTAGAGACGGGGCTTATTTGCTGTAGCTGCTCAGGATTAAAACGAAATACAAACGGCTCAGATCAGCTCCAGCTCAAACTCCAACAGAGGCTTAAAAAAGAGACACAGTGACCGACCATCCTCTGCACCATTTAACCTCATGTTCTGCACCATCCAACCCTCCTCTGCGTCATCTGGACCCATCGCACACTATTGATACCTCACAGCTCATCAACATTCCCTGGGGGTGTGATGCCAACTGTAGGCTTAGTTGGAACTACAACAGGAGAGCCGATTTGTGCTCTTAAACAAGTCCCTCTCAAATAACATTACAGTCACAAGCTGGTTACACTAGCCAACATTTTCTCAGTTAGTCACTCTCACCTTTTTGTTGAAAATCAAACACCTAAACAGGACCATGAACGCTCGGATTGATCACAGGCTCCTGAAAATGTAGTTTTTAAATCAATTTTGTATTTTTTTTTCTTGTGTTTTGTGACAGTGTCTGCTAATGTGTGTGTTGGATCGTCATGGAAACTGATGAACATTCCACAATAGACTTGCTTGTAGAAAACCCCCATCGTGATGTCACTGCAAAGTATTAATTCTCTGTACTATCTAACCCTCCTCCTACTATGGCTCTGCTCCTGTCTGCTGTTCCATCTCTGCACCTGTCTGCTCCTGCTGGCTCCTCTATCTCTCTACCTTTAATACAGTGTGTGTACAAGCCGTAAACGTCCATTGAAATATATAGTTGGGATATGTTCAGCTGAGAGCGCTCTGTGCCTCAGTGTACACAACACACTGGATATTCTTCATATATGAGCTGCACATTCAGTCTAGTTCAAACAAACCATAAAGATAAGACTACAGACAATATAGAGAATTAGATCTGCTTACAGATCAACATCAAAAAATGGGGTGTTAAATGAAATAAAAGGCAGTTAAAGGTGCACTATGTAACTTTTCTAGAGGGAGGTCTGTCATCTGATTTTCTCCATGGAGTTGAGAACTTTGAACTTCCAAAATACGTTTTAAGATCTGAAAACATCTGAAAATCCATCCATCCATCTTCTTCCGCCTATCCGGGGCCGGGTCACGGGGACTCAGGAAAAATTCACGGAAAAATACAAAATGGATTTAAACAGCACATTTTCAGGAGCCTCTGATTCACATGAGCGTTCATGGTCCAGTTTAGGAGTTTGATTTTCAACAAAAAGGTGAGAGGGACTAACTGAAAAATTGTTGGCTAATGCTAGAGCTAGAATGTGACTGTAATGTTATGTGAGAGGGACTTGTTTAAGAGCACAAATCATCTCATCTGTTGTGGTTCCAACTAAGTCAGCTCTTTCTGGTCAGACTGTGTTAAATTAAAGCTCAGATTAAAGTCTAACAAGCCTCAGACAGAGCAGTGCAGTACAGTTAGCATCATACCCCCAGGGAATTTAACATTTGAACTTCGAACACAATGCTATAAAAAGTCAATTGCAAATCTAATCACATTCACAATAGTTTGCAGAAAAGATACAATTGGATAGTTTTCCCAAATCATGCATCCCTATGTAAAAGTCAAATAAAAATGTGTGAATACATTATGTTAGTTAGTTAGTTCATTTATTTGTCTCCCATAGGAGAAATTTCTTTGAAGCGGGAGGGGCTGTTCAAAGTACCACTCACATACAGCACATCATTTAACAACATCAAGATCACAGACATACAAAAACATACAAAAGTTTCTAAGTCCACAGGTCATCTCCTTCTTCGTCTAGTCTCCAGCTTCTCATTTATCAACTTAACAGATACAGGCACGAATGAATTCCTGAATCTGTTATACTTGTACAAGAAAGTCCTGTACCTGAGCCCTGAAGGCATCAGGGAATACTCAGGGTGTAGGATATGTGCGCTGTCTGACAAAATCCCAAAGGCCTGGCTAATGGTAGATTCCTCAAACAGCTGCTGTGGGGATAACAGAGGTGACCCTATAATTTTTCCCGCTGTTCTAATCAGACTAGAAATTTGGGTTTTAGATTTCACCCCTAGATTCCCAAACCAAGAGGTGATGCCATAGCGCAAGATTGACTCTATGGCAGCCCTATAGAAGAGCACCATGATGTTCTTAGACACCCCAAACACCCTGAGTCGACGTAAAAAATGCAGCCGTTGGTGGAGTCGGGTACAGACACTGTTGACTTGTGTGCGCCAGCTTAAGTCACTATCCACATGTACTCCCAGGTATCTGAAGGAGGTGACCTGCTGGATACCACAGCTGTTGATGGTCACCAAGCTGTGGTCTCCGACCGAACCCGGATCGATAATCATCTCCACAGTCTTTTCAATGTTTATTAGTAAATGGTGCTCATTGCACCAATCAGCCAGCTTTCCCACCCCGGAGATATGACTGGCTAAGGTTGACGCCCTTGAGAGGAGACTTAAAAGCAACGTATCATCTGAGAACTTAATAATATACTGTTCTGGTTGCAAGCTCACACAATCATTTGTAAATAAAGTAAACAAAAAGGGCGAACTCACGCAGCCCTGAGGTACACCTGTGCTACTCAGCACTGTATGAGAAAGAGTCGAGTTGAGCTTCACCTGCTGAGGGCGATTCGTTAAGAATGAGAAATACCATTTGATAAGAAAAGGGTTAACATTTAGGCTTACCAGTTTCTTAAGGAGCATATGTGGCCTGATCAAATTAAAGGCCGAACTGAAATCTATAAACAGTAACCTGGCATAAGCTTCTGCTCTTTCCAAATGTTTAAGCACCAGGTGCATCGTTGTGCAAATGGCATCATTTGTGCTACGCTTGCTCCTATATGCAAATTGGTATTGATCCAATAATGGCTCTACCTGTCCGCGGAGTTCACCAACAAGAACCCTCTCGAGGGCCTTCATCACATTGGAAGTTATAGCCACCGGCCTATAGTCGTTATCTTTTTGTGGGCAAACCTTTTTCGGGATTGGAACAATAAAAGACCTCTTCCAGATCTCTGGCACCGTATGTGTATCTATAGATAACTGAAAAAGCATGTGCCAAGCTGGCGTAAGTTCCTCTGCAAAAGTTCTAAAAAGAAAGGTGGACATTTTATCCGGCCCTGTGGCTTTTCTAGTCTGCATTCTCTTAAAGACATTTTTGACAGTGGCGCCATCAATCAAAATTCGATCACTGCTATCCCTGTCACAAAAAACATCCTGCAGAATATCTGAACACTCAGAGTAAGTATCACATTCAAATCTCAGAAAGAAATTGTTAAGTTCCTTTGCTCTTGTAAGCTCATTGTGTGCCACCAGGGGCTTTCTTTTACTGTCCATGTTAGTCATGCTTCTTATTGCATCCCAGAGCTTCTTGGAGTTGGACTTATAGAAACTGTAACCGTCATCTCACCTCTCAATGACGTAGAAATTGTCTCCGTCAGCTCCCTGATCGATCACATGTTCCTGAGGTTGAACGATGGACTCAAACATGGCGTCCAGCACTTCAGAAAACTGCTCCTAAAAAAAACAAATAAAAACACTTTAAATTATCTTTGGTTTCAAAAAGTTCATTTCTCAAGTTTTTTTTTGTTTTTTTGGCTGAGTGAATAAGTAGTAACAGCAGAGAGTAAATAAACACCCAGAGGAGGCAGATTGAGCTTCAGGGAATACACAAAACCATTTAGTCTGGGGGCATTTTCCGGCACAACCCTCTGGGAGACATAAATGTGTAAGAGAGATGATGATAATAAAGAGATTTAAGGGGCCGCTTCAACCTTTTAAGAATTCTCCTGTGGGAGGAGTCACATACACACACTATTATGATTAGGCAAAGTCAACGTTTTGTGGCCTTGACTAATCTAGAGAGGGCGGGACTTTCAGTGAGCCTAAACCAGGAAAGTTTAAGATGCTAATCAAAGATGCATTATAACGTTTGGGTTGGGGATCCATCGCCTGCTTGTTTCTATGGATACGTCATTGCTCTGCCTAGAATGCTCCACAGTATGACATTACACAACTCTACCTTACATTTACTCAATTACAGGTGACTTTATAGCATTCTCACTGTGAGTGGGGTTGCCTCTCTACAGATCTGATCTGCAACTTCTGGTTTGGTCTCCATGAGGATAGAAAGGTTTAATGCCATACTGTGAAACATTCCAGAGAAAGCAATAATGTCTTCATGGAGAAAAGCATTTGGCAGACCCTCCACCAGAAAAGTTACACACTGCACCTTTAAAATTAGCGTTTATTCCACAAAATCAACACCTTTTGCGTCACAAAAAAATTGAAATTGAATGTAAATTATTTCCTAATATTCTTTTTAAAGTTTTTGTTATATTCAATCATTTAATACACATTTAAATAATATTAAAACTATTAAAAGTGTACTGTGTAACCTTTCTGGTGGAGGGTCAAATGCTTGTCTCTATGGAGATGTTGCTTTGTCTGGAATGTTTCACAGTATGGCATTAAACCTTTCTATCTTCATGGAGACTAGACCAGATCAAATTACAGGTCAGATCTGTGGAGAGGCAACCCTGCTCACAATCAGAATGCCTGTTTTTCTAGAGCAATAAAACCACCTGTAATTGAATAAATGCAAAGTAGAGCTGTTTAATGTACTACACTTACTGTGGAACATTCCAGGCAGGGCAGAGACATATCCATAGAAACAAGCAGGTGACAAACCCCTAACAAAAAGTTACAAAGTCCACTTTTAAAATGCAATTTATAATCACAAGTGTGTTTGTGAGCCTGTCCCTAAATAGGATTTATTCAATATCCAAGAGTAATTTACCTTCAGTATGTGGCTCTGTACTACTACCACTACCACTACCACATATAGCACTTTTTTGGACACTCAAAGACACTTTACAAACAAATAGAAGCAACTCGATAGAAAACAGCAGAGGAAATCACGGGGGGAATGACAGACTAGCTAGCATGAAAAAACAATTGGCAAAAAATGTCAAAATTTTTTTAATTCCATTCAGAAAATAAAGAAGGAAATTTGAGGGGGACCTTAACATTTTTTGGTATTTTAACATGTTATTTGAAAAACACAAAACTGAAAAGGTGCCACAGCTTTCATTTACATCATTTTTGCCAGTGTATTTTTATGGACGTTTCCCTTATGGTTCTGTATTTTTGTGTAGTTTTTACCTGGTCTAATGTTTTGAAGAGGAGGATGTCTCTGCAGGCCTCCTGGAGTCTGCAGCGCTGCTCGTCTGTTTTGGGGTGGACCACTCGGGGCTCGCTGTCCTCATCATCGTCGTCTGGGTTAAATGCCTCCGCACACACTGCACAAAGAGATGGAGAAAGAAAGTGTCAAAGAGAGGGAGAAAACTAAAATCATTACATAATATCGACAAAGAAAGAAAAGGCAGCATGGTGGCAGAGTGGTTAGCCATAATGAATAAGGCTATTACAGTTTGTATTTTTATGTTATTATATATATATATATATATATATATATATATATATATATATATATATATATATATATATATATATATATATATATATATATATATATATATATATATATATATTGTAATAATAAATTCTAAATAAGTAGCAAAAAAGATGGCAAGAGACTGGTGTCAAATAAAACATAATTATATAAAATAAAATAGAAAATAAGTAATAAAAATATCTCAGCTCTACACAAAGTCGAGGTAGTTAGCCATACTAATCTGTAGTCTCATTCGTAGTCTCCATATTTTAAGATACTTTTTAGCAGATTAAGCTCAGTTAATTCAAAACAAAAAAGCACAAGCCTTAATTTTCTTTCGCTATGGATCTACCAGAATGACTGAGGGATTGCACAGACTTGATTTATTAGTCAAACTGGGTTAAAACTAAGACCAACCCAAGTCTAGCTGAATATGATCAGCCTTTTTTGTAAATTTTACTTTCCAAAAACAGTAGGTTTCTGTAGAATGGAGAACTTTGTTGTTGTGATATATTAAAGAATATGCCCTTAGTGCATCAGATATTGTGATATTGTGCAGCCCTAGTGTGTTTGTTATCAGTTTGTTATATATGGTATGCTATATGGATTTCAGATTGTAAAATGCAATTATGTCACACCTCCAGGCGAGGGGCAACAGCTATTACATTACATAATATTCTCTATATATTGCATTGTATTCTCATAAGAAAAAAAAAAAGGTAAATTCACAAAGTTTAACTTGACTGACTTCTTCTATTACAAATAAATAAATAAATAAATAAATAAATAGCATTTGAATAATATTAATTTTAGCTGACCCCCAACAGTAAATAGCATTGGCCTATAGAAACTTGTGATGTAATCTAAAATCCAATAGGATTATCTTTACCTAGATAATATTTTGAAAACTTTGATCATAAATAAAATATATTCTGATTATATACACTGATTTATGACTGGTCCATGTACTGTGACTAAACATACATGATCTCTGGGTGTATGAATTTGAGTGGTGCATTTCTGAGGTTGAATCTTGTGACAAACTAGTAGTTCTGGCTCATCTTTCTGTACATCTCTGCTCTGTGTGACTCTGTTCTCTGTGTGTACCCATCTCTTTCTCTCTCCCTCCATCTCTCTCTGTGCCCATCTCTTTTCTCCTCTGTGTGACTTGCACATGATGCTGTAGCTCTATGGTTTGTGTCATGCATCATTTATTGTTTGGAATGATCTCAGCTCAGAGTTTTGCATCTAAGTCAACTCCAGGAAGTCCCCTTTCACGAGCTCTCAGTGCAGATAGCATCTGACAGCGTTTCAACAGACCACAGACGCTGAAAACAGTCACTTAACAGAAGCAGTGCAGCAATGGGCACAACAGTGGCAGGAGTGGTAGCAACAACTTTAAAACAATGTTATACTGTATAGTTTAGTAGTTTTAATATGGTATGGTATACGGTTTATTTACCAGATGGGTAGAACTCAGGTACATATACTGAAGTAATTTAATATATTTAATACATTTAAAATTTTACTAGTTGTAGGACGCCATACTTTTACAACTAGTTAGTAATTTACTATGCAATGTAAGTTTTGGTTATTAAAGAATGAATATTTGTGCTTCTTGCTCCACTCTTTCAGATATGGTCTAATTTTTTTTAAGTCTATGCTTTAAAAAATTAAAATATTTAAACAAAGCAAAAAGTGTGGGTAATTTGAGGATTTTCTGTTCTTTGCTACATAAATCCACACATCTTACTTCATATATTTGATGCCTTCTGTAGGTATATCAAATGCAAAAAGGAGTAAACATAGAAAATGAGAATGAGAGGGTGAGTTTAAAGGTGCATTGTGCAACTTTTCTAGTGGAGGGTCTGTCAAACGTGTTTCTCCATGGAAATGTTATTGCTTTGTCTGGAATGTTTCACAGTATGGCATTCAGATGCGTTCAGATCAGAGCGTCAAGGCATTCAGTTTACATGCAAAGTCTATTTGAGTTTTTGAGGCGCGCCAGAAGTTGCAAATGCTGAAACAGCAGATCCGATCACCTCCGCTGATGGATTTTATGTAATAAATACACTAAAGACACTCTTTCGACCGGGAAAACAAGGCACTCACAGACTGCAGCGGATTATCTGGACGCTCAAGACACGCCATGTCAAGTATTTTTCTCCCATTCATCCATGGCGTCGGGATGTCTGAACTCAAATGCAAAGGCGTACAACTAGAGACGTCCAGCGCGTTTATTGACACCGTGGTCTGAATGCAGCTTAAACCTTTCTATCTTTATGGAGACCAAACTAGACCAAGTTACAGGTCAGATCTGTGGAGAGGCAACCCCGCTCACAGTCAGAATGCCTGTTTTTCTAGGGATTTTTGAGCTTTAAAACCAACTGGAATTGAATAAATGCAAGATAGAGCTGTTTAATGTCATACTGTGGAACATTCCAGGCAGAGCAATGATGTATTCACAGAAACAAGCAGGTGATGGATCCCCAATCAAAAGTTACACAATGCACCTTTAACTTTTTTTCCTTTGCTACATAATTCCTTACATCTTACTTCATATAACTGATGCCTTATGTAGGTGTATCAAATGTAGAAAGGAGTAAAAACACAAAAAATAGGAAAAAAAAAAAAAAAAACTGAATGAGAGGGTGAACTTTTGACTGGTAGTGTAGATTAAAAAAAAAAAAGTTGCTGACGTCTTTTGGCAGAGTGTACCTGGTTGGAATGAATAATTTAATAATAAGCGCAGGTCTATCCAGTTTGTCTCTATTAAACCCCATTCTAATGCACTTAAAGACTTGGTTGTGACGGCAACAGAAACACAACATGTAAAGACTTCTTTGTCTTCAGCTGCTCTAATGTTGTCATCAAAATATAAACTAAACAATAATGGTTTAAATGTTGAAGTGATTGCTTGACGTAGTATTGGTGTAGTGGTGGTGTCAGTAAACGGGTCCGTTTGGTAAAGCAGCTGCGTATCTGAATCCTCAGCCAGGTCATCACATGTTTATAAAGCACAAAACTTTGTCCATATAAGAAAGTCAATTTGATAATTTAACAAGAATTTTGAATTAATGTTCATACTTTGGAGCTAATGCCATCAACATTCCCTGGGTGTGTGATGCTAACTGAGGGTACTACTCAGTCTGAGGCTCTGCTGCTCAAGTTAAAATAAAGATCAAGTCTAACACAATCTGACCACAAAGAACTGACTGAGCTGGTGAGCTGGTTTGTGTGGCTAAACAAGCCTCTCGCACATAAAATGGCAGTCACAAGCTAGCTAGCTTTAGCCATGAGATTATGTGGTAAAAAAAAAAAAATAAAATAAAATTTTTTATATTTTATTTTAAAATCCTCAAAGGATAGCCACCCCTTGGTCTTCTCTCAGTGAGCTTCTCGATGAAGTCTCCTGAAATGGGTTTTACTTCACAGCTGTGCCATGAAGCAGTGATCAAAGCAAAGGGTGGCTATTGTTAAAAATCTATAATCCAAAAAGATTTGAGTAATTTTTTTTTTTTTACTATGTTTTGTTTACTACATTCCATGTGTTCCTTCACAGAAGAGAAATGAACCTTTCCTGAATAGATTTAGGATGATCTTGATCTTGATCTGTATCTGAACAAGTATAAGAGCACATAGACGAGTATACGAACATGGACCACTGTGGAACTGACCTGGACCACTGAGGATTACACAGATATAAGACCTCATGGAAATATAGAAATCACATTCTATGGTCTAAAGAAAGGTTTTTTAAATTAATTAATTAATTTTAATTATGATTGTGGCATCAGAATGTTATTATGTTGTTTCCTCACTTCCTCCACTGTGTTTTTAAACTCCATACACCGTCACTAGAATCATTTGGATATAGGATTGCCAATTGCTACTGAACTAAAGGTAAAGGGTAGCCATCAACTGGAAAACTATCGCTCCATGACATCACAAGGAGGAACAGAGACAGACTAATAATGATTACTCAAACATGCGTGAATGAAACAAAACAACTCCAGGTATGCTTCTGACAAGGTACCAACATTCTAACATGACTTAAAGCTCACAAGAGTCAGTGTTGTGTAATATAGGACCTTTACATTAACTTTATGCCCTTGGCCTTGTGTACAGATTTTGACTTCTCTACCTCCTCTGCTCACTGGCCCAGACTGTAGCGTGGTAATAAATTGTACATGTGCGTAGACTGTGCAGCTGATAACAGGCTTCAGTGCCACAGATTAGGATCAGACAGAGGCGCACCCACAGTCTCACAGAGTTTATTACAGCAATGTGACGAATGAGAGGGACTATCAACTCTGTTTACACTAGAGCCAGCAAGAGCGTGAGAAACACAGCGGAGAGATACAGGGAGAGGGTGGGCACACGAGAGAGAGGGGGAGGAGGGATGGAAGAGAGAAGGGGGGGGGGGGGGGGGGGGGGGGGGGCAGAGAAAGGGGTGAGAGGAGAGAAGAGAGAGAAGGGAGAGAGGGGAGAGATGAGAGGAGAGTGGGGAGGAGGGATGAAAAAGCAGGGGTGGCACAAGAGAGAAAGAGGAGAGGGAAAGCAGAGGAGATGAAGGGGAGAGAGAGGGAAAAGAGGAGAGGGGAGGGGGTGAAAAAGGAGGATACAGGAGAGAAAGGTGAGTGGTGGGGGGGGGGGGGGGTGGCACCTGACAGAGAAAGAGGAGAGGGAGAGCAGAGGAGATGAAGAGGAGGAGAGGAGAGAGGAGAGAGAAGCGAGAGAAAGGAGGAGAGTGAGAGAGGAGAGAGAGAGATTGAATAGGAGAGAGGGAGTGGCAAAGGAGAGAGGAGCGGTAGAGGAGTTGAAGAGGAGAAAAGGGAGAGAGGTCAAAGAGAGCAGAAAGGACAGAAGAGATATACTATGTAATAGGGCTGGGCCATACAGTACATTACAAAACCCATATTGTAGTATCCATAATCAGAGGACACTTCATGTATCACAACTGTGCACCTGTATCTAGGGCCCTTATTACACTATTTTCTGATATATGTTATAATATTGTTTCCTCATCACAAAAATACCTGGAGTTGTGTTTTGTTTAATTCACACATGTTTCACACACAAACCCTGCATATTTAGTTTTCTGTTCCACCTTGTGATGTCATGTGGTAATACAGGAAGTGCTCCACTGTGCATTTAAACTTCATACAACTTCATTAGAATCATTTGGATAATTTCAATCCTGGGATTGCTAATCTCTATTTAACAAAAGGTAAATAGTAGCTGTTGATTTGAAAACTATACTACTACATGACACAACAAGGTGGAACAGAGCATTTTGAGCTTTGGAGACGTAAACAGGCTAATAATAAAAGGTTACTCAAAGATGTGAATGAAACAAAACACAACTCCAGGTATGTTATTGAGGAGAAAACAATATTTTAACATGACTTAAAGTTCACAAGAGTCAATTTTGTGTAATATAAGACCTTTCCATTTTACAGAGCCCAAAACAAAACTACAACTTCATCTTTATTTCAAAATGTGGTTAAAAATGAAAGTCCCTAACCCAGTTCTAGCACAGTTGGAGATAGTTTTGTAAATCTCAGAGTGAGATTACCTTTGCCACAGTTTGTAAATAGTTACAGGTTATAAAACGTGTCCATATACGTCACTGCTGTGTTATATTAGTTTTTACTGCCTTAGAACATGGTCAGAGCAGATGGCAGATTCTAAACCATCTAAATCTGGCTAAAAACTGGACAAACCAAGTCTAAACCTGTAAAGTAGAGCTAAACCAGGTATAAAATCATGCACCTTGGATAAATATAAATAATAATAATAAAAAAAGGTCTAGCCCAGGTCTAGCCCAGGTATAAACCAGGTATAAACCAGGTATAAACCAGGACGAAGCCAAGACTAAGTCAGACCTAGCCCAGGTCTAATACACTTCTGAACAGATTCTAAATTATCGCTCAACCAAAACTAAACCAGGTATGAACCAGGACTAAACCCCCTCAAAAATGACTATGTGCAAACCAAGAAAAAATCTGAACCAGAACTGAACCAGATCTAAAAGCAGATCTTTTTGTTGGCTCAATGAAGTGGGACTTTAATGACGTCAAAGTGACTCAGGTGAAAGCAGCACTCACCTGACACTCGTCTGTTGAATCTGCTCGGTGGAGGAGCTGTGGAGACAGAGAGAGAAACATGAATAGGATTTAGGTTACAACA
Source organism: Taenioides sp. WSHXM2023 (assembly GCA_029959045.1). Lineage (NCBI taxonomy): Eukaryota > Metazoa > Chordata > Actinopteri > Gobiiformes > Gobiidae > Taenioides > Taenioides sp. WSHXM2023. Next base: position 28,069,101 of record CM057086.1, read on the forward strand.
GGAACAAAAACAATCAAAGGAGTCATTTCATTTCATTCCTGTAATATTAGTCAAGTACTGGACTGATAAAAGGCCAAAACAGATGAGAATATGAAACACATTAGGACTGAAACAAGACATGTCTTACCACATTTGACTTTCTGTTGAAATGTTTAAGTTTTTTTCTTTCCTGTTTTTACTATACATTATAATTATTGCACTACCATGTACCAAATTTTCCTTAAACACTTAAAGGTGCATTCTGTAACTTTTCTTGTGAATGGTCTGTCACCTTCTATGGATATGTCGTTGCTCTGCTCAAAATATTCCACAGTATGACATTAAACAGCTCCATCTTACATTTAGAAAATTTTATAGTTTCATGGCTCAAAAATACCCAGAAAAACAGGCATTCTGACTGTGAGCAGGGTCGCCTCTCCACAGATCTGACCTGTAAACTGGCCTAGTTTAGTCTCCATGACGATAGAAAGGTTTAATACCATACTGTGAAACATTCCAGACAAAGCAGTAACATCTCCATGGAGAAAAGCACTTGATGGATCCTCCACCAAAAGTTACATAATGTACCTTTAAATAATGGTATATCTGCCCCAACTAAATACAATACAAACTTCAGAATATTTTTACAATTAAAAAAAAAAATAAAAAAAATAAAAATATAAAAAATTATATATATATATATATATATATATATATATATATATATATATATATATATATATATATATATATATATATATATATATATATATATATATATCAGAATCAAACATTAAAAAGGGGAGGTTATAGGCAATTTCTTTTCTAGCAACAGTGTAATTTGAGATGTATAAGCTAAAACGATGTTAAAAAATTAAATGAGCTGTGGGCAAAGTCTATAAACTGTCGGGTCACAGATGGTAAACAGATGGATCATGTGTTAAAACCGTCTTTAGTAACTTAAAATTTCCATTGGTTTTAGGCCAATGGAAAATTATATGTGCTGTTAACCATTTAATCCACAGCAAATAACAAAGTAAGTACAATATCACTTTATTGATACATTGCAGCTGATGTCATTAACACTCCATGGACGCCAACTGGAGGCACTGCTCTGTCAGAAGTTCTGTAAAGGATTTTATATTTTATAATGTTTATTTTATATTTTATCAAAGTATACTTCTGTTTTACGACACTGTCTGACACCCAGTGTCTGCTTTAGTGTTCACACCACCACACACATCCTGTTTTCTATTCCTATTTTGATGGGTGCTATGTTGTAGTATGTGACCGCCTTTTGCCCTTTTGCCCTTTTATCTTGTAATAAAAAGCAAGCAAGGGGAGAATCAGCTCTGGGGCGGTAGGACGAGCTGTAATAAGCGCTACGAGGACCCCCAGGCCTGCTCTGGGGTAGTAGGACGAGCTGTAACAAGCGCTACGATCCCCATGCTTGCAAGCTTAAAACAGAATCTGCCTTCTGAATTTCATTTTTTATAGAGAAAGCTTTACAACCTTTCTATTAAGAATCATAATAAATGTGTGATTTTCTGACAAGTTCTTACTCAAGTTAGACTTTAATCTGAGCCTTTGCTGTAACACAATCTGACTATAAAGAACTGACTTAGCTGGAAATGTAACAGGAGAAGCTGATTTTGTGCTGTTAAACAAGTCCCTCTCAAATAACAATTCAGTCACAAGCTAGTATTAGCCAACAGTCACTCTCACCTTTTTTGCTGAAAATTGAACACCTCAATGGGACCATGAATGCTAAAAATGATCACAGGCTCCTGAAAATCAGTCGTTTAAATCCATTTTGTATTTTATCTTGAGTTTTCAGACAAGCTAAAAACCAATCAGGCTGTGTTTGCCAATATATGCATGGTCTTTAAAGTCACTGCAAATTATCAAGACTATAATTCAGAAATTATTATTAATCAGCTGTTTGCAAGTTGTTGTTTTTTTTTTCCCCCAATCAAATCAAATCCACTTTATTTATAACATTTATAGCACATTTCACAAAAGGTGCAATCCGTAATATTTCTAGTAGAGGGTCCGCCACCTGCTTGTCTCCATGGAAATGTTACTACTTTGTCTAGAATGTTCTGCAGTATTGAATAAACCTGTCTATCATGAGGGAGGCAAGCAGGTTACAGCACTACACTACAAGTCAGATCTGTGGAGTGTCACCCATGTTCGCAGAAGGAATCATTGTATTTTTGAGACACATGTAAGGAATAAAGAATAAATGCTAGATGGGTATGTTTAGAGTCATACCATGGAATATTCGAGGCAAAGCAATGTATCCATGGAGACATGCAGGTAGAGGACCCTCCACCAGATAAGGTGCACTACGCAACTTTAGCGCCACTAGTCCTCGTTAAGACAATAAAACTAGTAAAATAAAAAGAAAAATACAAACAAATAAAAAGGTAAAAACCATATAAATAATTAAAAGACAGAGGACTGCACAACTCACGCAGTGTTAAGAGAATTCAAGAATACGGTCGATATTCAAATTTCATTCATGCATTTCCCCCTTTTACAATAATGTGCTTTAGAAGGTGCATTGTGTAACTTTTCTGGTGGAGGGTCCGTCAAATGCTTTTCACAGTAAACCTTTCTTAAACCTTTCTATCTTCATGGAAACCAAACCAGACCAAGTTACAGGTCAGATCTGTGGAGAGGCAATCCCACTCACAGTCTGTAAAATCAAATAAGACCAAAAATACCAATAAAAAGGTAAAAACCATACAAATTTAAAAAAAAAAAAAAAAAAGATAGAACCACATAAAGGAATTCGAGAATACGCTCTATGTTCTAATTTTATCCATGTATTTCCCCCCTTCTACAATAACGCACTTTAAAATCCTTTCTAACAGCTCAGCCCCATGTGGTTGACCCAGTGACCTACAGCTCCACTCTAGCAGCCTCCAGCCAAAAGACACCAGCTTCAGTCCAAGAGAAACACGACCTCTCCAGGTGAGTCAGACTGGGGCTCCTATAGGGCCAGCTTTGACGTCAACAAGTGAGAATAAATATTAAACACGAGCAGACCACACCGCAACTCTGCTCACTTTAATGTAAAAAAGCTTCAGTTACACAAAGCTCAGATCTGGTGTCCACTTTGGTCAATTATTCAGGATTTCTGTACAACACTGGTTTGACAATCAAATGGAGTAAGCAACAGTCAAGGGGTAAGTAAAGGAATGAATGAAATGCATGTAAATGTCAGTGTTGCAAAGTAAAAGTAGTAATGTAGTGTATAAGTATACATTTTAGGTATCTGTACTTAACATTTTAAAGTGAATATTTTTTACTTTTACTTCAACACATTCGAGAGCAGGTATCTGTACTTTCTACTCCACTACATTTTTGAAAAGGACTGAAAAGTAAAAGTATTTCTGATGATTGTTTGAGACCTGCTGAAAAAATATTCTATTCAAACTCTATCAACTTGTTTCTGCTGAACAAAATTCAACACAAATCTTTATCAAAATTAATACATTTAAGCCTTATAAATATCTCAAAATATGTGTGAAATACTTTGACTCTTTATTCTTCCAAGTACATTTTTAAAAAGATGCTTTTATACTTTAACGTTATTAGGTTCTTTTTTCAGACCAAGCGTTTGTTTTTATACCTGACGGTCTTCCTCAGAGTGGTCACGTGATTAAGATACTTAAACACCCTTAATTAAGTAGATTTTTTTCTTTTACCATTACTTGAGGTTTTTTTGTATGTGTACTTTTACTTATCAAAACTGTGTACTTCTGTGACCACTGGTAAAACTGCATCTGAGCATGTTTGAAAGCTAGAAAATTACTACATTATTACATTAGTAACCAGATCATCAAGACTCAAAGAATATATCAAAATCAACCAATTATTTCAATCATGAACACAACCTGACCAAAATCTGGCTTAAAGGTGCATTGTGTAACTTTTCTGGTGGAGGATCTGTCATTTTGTTTCTGTGGATATGTCATTGCTCTTCCCAGAATGTTCCACAGTATGACATTTAACAGCTATACCTTACATGTATTCAATTACAGGTGGTTTTAAAGCTCAAAAATACCTAGAAAAACAGGCATTCTGACTGAACAGGGTTGCCTCTCCACAGATCTGACCTGTAACTTGGTCTGGTTTGGTCTCATGAAGATAGAAAGGTTTAATGCCATACTGCGAAACATTCCAGGCAAAGCAATAACATCTCCATGGAGAAAAGCATTTGATGGATCCTCCACTAGAAAAGTTACAAAATGCACCTTTAAACAAGATTAAAAAACAGAAAAAACCTGAGATTAACATCAAAACGCATTTCCCATAGCCACAATACAGAATAAACTGATCCAACTCACCATTCATTTTCATTGTACCATGCTCCTGAAATACCTTCTCCTCTCTTAATATCTGATCTCGGACTGTCCCTGTACCATCACTACCATAAAATTATAATTCTGTAACATTATATTGAGTGTTTTTGCATCTCGACGTCATCTCTTTGGTTCAGAGGATCTTGCGAGTTTGAGCCCCCGTGTCAGAATCCATTTAAGTCTATGTGCAAAAATCCAAACACTCCAGCCGGTCACCTGTTCGCCGTGGTATGGGTCACACTCGCACTGTTGCTACGGAGACCAGGTGACACTGTTGCTATGGGGACAAGGTAAAAAAGGTGAGACAGGTCAAGCAAGAGATGGTTCAGATGTGACAGGTACTGTGGGTAGTGGTTGAATTTGTGCCATTTTGATGAAGAAAAGAAATTTGAGCTTTAGTAAGAGTGGGCTGCTAAACAAAAGACGAACAAAAAATGCAAGTTTTGATTTTATTTTTTCACAACAAAAGGGAAAACAAGACAACTAGACCCAGTAAAAATAACCAAGGCAAATCTTCAAGTCAGAACCTGGTCTAAACCTGGACTTAAAGGTGCTGTACCTGATTTTTAAGGTCTTAAAAACGTGAAAAACAAAACTAGTTAATTTGGTCCAAAGTTATTCCTCACTTAACCTATGCAATCCAAACATCCTAATTATTCACAGTGATGAGTTTAAACCTAACAACAACTAGTATGCTCAGCACACTTTTCCTAATTATCAGATTGGGATTAATTACTAAACCAAAATATAACTATAAAACCAGGATTGAACAAGGTCTAAGCCAGGAAAAAAAAACAAAAACACGCTAAAACAGGAGTAAACCCCCAGGATCACCATCAGACTACAGCAGTACTGAACTTGGACGTAAAGAGCTCTGAAGTAGGACTAAACCAGGACAAACCCCTTGACGTACTTGAGCGTAGTTGTCTCTTTAGTGTGAACTGTGGCAGAGCTGCTTTACATTTAAGTGGCTGCAGTCTCCTCTCACCTCCTCCTGCTCCATATTAGGCATCTGTAAAAGTGGACCCAGGACTAAGAGCTTGCACATAGGCTGTAAATTATATAAATGTACACAGAGGGGTTGAGGCTATAAACCAGTCAGATAGGAGCTAAACTTAAGCACTATTAAACTGTCAGTAATAACAGCAAGGAAGTAAAGGAGAGTGGCTAGAACTGGGGCATACAGTTTCAAACTATTTCAATACTAAGGAATAGGCTTGATACTCAATACCCATTCAGATATCACAATGATGAAAAAACACCATTTACACAATAGAGATATTCAACATTAAATTGTAGTACTTTCTTTTATACCGTATTACCATGTGGTCTTATATCTGTGTAATCCCTCAGTGGTCCAGGTAGGTTCCATAGTGGTCCATGTTTGTATACTAGTCTATGTGCTTTTATACTTGTTCTGACACAGTTTTAGTATTGATTAGTATCTGGTTTGATACTTTTGACAACCCCTTTTTTATTATCACTGGTCTGGTATAAATATAACAGATTTTTAAAGGTAAAACTAGGTTTCACTATTAAAATGAGCTTACCAATACTGAAAACATGTAAGTCCTTGTCTCCATGGTGATTTTATTAGCCCGGAATCTTCCACAATATGACATTAACTTGTACTGCATTCATCCAGTTGTAGGTGTTACAAAAAATACCTTTAAAAACATGCATTAAAAACAGTAAGCAGTTAAAATCTGACCTGTAACTTAGTGGCCTAGTGCCATTATAAGTTTAATGTCCTACTGTGTAAAATACCAGACAAAGCATACATCTCCATGAAGAGAAAAAGCTCCAAAAAAAAAAAAAAGTTACATAGTGCACCTTTAAAGGCAATAAATTCTAATAAATAAATTTTTACTCTGCAAGAAAACACAAACGATGAACAGTCTTTCATAAACAAGCTCTCTTTTGCGGTAATGACAATAGATTTCAGTCGTACCCATAAGTGCTCTTTATCTATGTCTCTCTATGGAACTTGTAGTGATGGGAACTCTTTTCTCCTCACAGCCACCGATCAATAACAATCCGATTCATTTGGATGGCATTTGCCCAGCCCACTGAAGTCTTCATGTACAATTTACTGCACTCAATACAACAGTGCAGCAGCAGCAGCTCATCTTCTTCCATATTTTGTTGAAAAATCTAATCATGCTTCAGGGTAAAGAAATGGAAACTCAAATGCGACAACTACCTCGACTGTTGCTGCAAATTCTACAACTATTTCCACTGTTACTACAAATACTACAGTATACTGCTAAAAGTATTCGCTCACTAATCCAAATAATCAAAATCAGGTGTTCCAGTCACTTCCATGGTCACATGTGTATAAAATCAAGCACCTAAGACTGCAGACTGTTTCTACAAACATTTGTGAAAGAATGGGTCGCTCTCAGGAGCTCAGTGAATTCCAGCGTGGTACTGTGGTTGGACTTGTTGCACAGGTGGCATCCTGTCATGAAATTTCCTCGCTCCTAAATATTCCAGTCAACTGTTAGTGGTATTACAACAAAGTGAAAGCGATTGGGAACGACGGCAACTCAGCCACAAAGTGGCAGGCCACGTAAACTGGCAGGGCGAGGTCAGATGATGCCGAGGTGCACAGTGCGCAGAGGTCGCCAACTTGCTGCAGAGTGAATCACTACAGACCTCCAAACTTCATGTGGCTTTCAGATTGGCTCAAGAACAGTGCGTAGAGAGTTTCATGGAATGGGTTTCCATGGCGGAACAGCTGCATCCAAGCCACATACATCACTAAGTGGAATGCAAAGTGTCGGATGCAGTGGCATAAAGCACGCCACTACTGGACTCTAGAGCCGTGGAGATGCATTCTCTGGAGTGACGAATTGCGCTTCTCCATCTGGCAATCTGATGGACGAGTCTGGGTTTAGTAGTTGCCAGGCGAACGACTGACTGCATTGTGCCAAGTGTAAAGTTTGGTGGAGGGGGGATTATGGTGTGGGGTTGTTTTTCAGGAGCTGGACTTGGCCCCTTAGTTCCAGTGAAAGGAACTCTGAATGCTTCAGCATACCGAGAGATTTTGGACTATTCCATGCTCCCAACTTTGTGGGAACAGTTTGGAGATGGCCCTTTCCATCCAATATGACTGTGCACCAGTGCACAAAGCAAGGTAGACACGGATGAGAGAGTTTGGTGTGGATGAACTTGACTGGCCTGCACAGAGTCCTGACCTCAACCCGACAGAACACCTTTGGGATGAATTAGAGCGGAGACTGAGAGCCAGGCCTTCTTGTCCAATATTGTGTGTCGCCCCACAAATGCGCTTGTGGAAGAGTGGTCAAAAATTCCCATAAACGCATTCCTAAACCTTGTGGACAGCCTTCCCAGAAAAGTTGAAGCTGTTATAGCTGCAAAGGGAGGACCAACATCATATTAAACCATATGGATTAAGAATGGGATGTCACTTAAGTTCATATGCGAGTCAAGGCAGGTGAGCGAATACTTTTGACAATATAGTGTATAACTACCTCCACTGTTACTACAAATACTCCAACTAGTTCCATTGCTATTACAAATACTCCAACTAGTTCTACTATTACAGCAAATACTCCAACTAGTTCTACTATTACAGCAAATACTCCAACTAGTTCTACTATTACAGCAAATACTACAATTACCTCCACAGTTATTACAAATAGTACAAACATGTACTATTACTACATACATTTACATGCTCTATAATCAGATATACCCCAGTAAACCCATGATTCTCGTCCACAGTGGATAATGTCATGGCTCTCCCCGGTTTCCGCGGTGACGCCCACTCAGCAGAGCTGCACTCACAGATGGAGAGCAACAGAAAAAACTGGAAGTCAACAGGGATACAGAGGAGAGGAACAAGGGGATGAAATCAGGGAATATTTTATGTATTTTGTAGTATGGTAACAAGGATTCTTTGATTGGTTTATTCATTTGTAGGATATGATCAGCTAAACTGTGTTTTTTATATTTTGTTTTTTCATAGGTTTTCAGAAATTCCATACAAGTTAATATCCATTTCTATATTCCTGTTGTGACATGGGTCTCAAACTAGCTTAAATTGAGTCTGAACAAATCTACTCTAAATATTTGCAACATACTTTAAATAAGACATTGTGCTCGAGTCTGCTCTATAGTTCTATGACAACCATGGATCGTTATGTTGTAATTTGGACATTTTAAATTGCAGTATTAACTCCACTGACTTCCATGTATGAAATGTGCCCAATGGGAGATGGCATCGCTGTAAACGTCATCACAAAGCACTGAAGTTGTTGGTACCGCAGATGGATAGCTGCTCATCATGCTCGCGAGTAAAAGCAGATTTCTTCATTTATACCAAAATTGCTATCGGTGCTACATGTATCACCGATTAAAATACGAAAATAAATAAAACTGGAGAATAAAGTACAGAGCAGCGGGCGTATACTGGTGGCGAGGGTTGATCGGAGCAATGATGCCATGAATACAGAAGCATAAAGATTACTCAAACATGCATGAATCAATCGAAATACAACTTCAAGAGGGTGAATTGTAAGTTCTTTGATTTTGTTTAATAGGTCTTTGATTCTTTGATTTTGTTTAATAGGTCCACTTTAAGCATGAGGCAGGCACTCTCAAATCAATTACCAGGAGCATATGCTTCTGTGGACATTTAGAGATGCTTCACCTTCACCTATCTGAGGACAAATTTACAATAGAAACCAATTAAAGCAAGGGATTTGAATATCAAAAGTTATATAATTATTGCAGTACATACTAATGAAGTCCCATATCGCACACAGCTTGGTATTGTATGCAAATGGGAGTCTGTTCTTTGAAATGTTCATAAAGCTGCTAAACTGACAGAACAAAGTGGTGTGAAGAGAGGCTGCTGTTTGCTGCTGGTGTTTTATTGATTTTCAGTGCGAGCTTCAGCCTATGCGTCAGATCAGAGTCACAGGGTCAAAACTCACTGCTTTCTACAATATCCTGTAAGTCGTCAATAAAACTGAAGAGAGGGAATATGACACACAGACCTGAGAGAGGCACGGATCAGCTCTGTTCAAAGAGAACAGAAAATACTGGAAGGAAAACTAAAACCAGTCTGTATAGCATCCTGCAGCATTGGTTACTTTTGTGCTTAAAGGTCCTATATTACGCAAAATTGACTCTTGAGAGCTTTAAACCATTAAAAAACATGCCCAGAGTTGTGTTTTGTTTCATTCACACATGTTTGAGTAATCAAAAATTATTGTTAGTCTATCTACATCTCCAAAGCTCAAAATGCTCTGTTCTACCTTGTGATGTCATGAAGCGGTAGTTTTCCAGTTAACAGCTACGTTTTACTTTTAGTTCAGGAGACATTGGCAATTCCAGGTTTGAAATCATCTAAATGTGAAGGTGTATGGAGTTTAAAAACACAGTGGAGCACTTCCTGTATTACCACATGGCATCACAAGGTGGAAGAGAGTGTTTTCTGTTTGAGAGAAGAACTTGTGTGTTAAACATGTGTGAATGAAACAAAACAACTCCAGCTATGTTTGTGATGAGGAAACAACATTTTAACATATAGATCAGAAAACAGTGTAATATGAACTCTTTAATAGTAAAAGAAGCATGTGTGTGACCCTTTGGTGTTATTCTCCTCATATCTGACACAGCTTTTTTTCTCTCACGACCTTGATTTTTGTTGTTCTCCCATGGCGCTGCAAGAGGTCTAATTCACCCTGGATAAGGTCAATTTAAACACCACTCAGACAAAACTTACCAAAAAAGCCATAGTTTTACACAAGAAAAACACAAGCGACAATCTGAATACACCAAATCGTATTAAGCATGTAGTAATTACATAGCACAAATATCCAATTTGAAAACTGGTTTCTGACAACTCACTTAAGGGTGCATTGTGTAACTTTGCTGTGGAGGGCCCGTCAAATGCTTTTCTCCATAGATGTGTCATTACTCTGCCTGAAATGCTCCGTCCTATGATATTAACAAGTTCTACCTTACATTTATTCAATTACAGATGGATTTACTGCTAAAAAATACTTAGAAAAACGGGCATTCTGACTGAGCAGGGTTGCCTCTCCACAGATCTGACCTGTAACTTGGCCTGGTTTGGTCTCCATGAAGATAGAAAGGTTTAATGCCATACTGTGTACATTTCAGACGGCAAAAACATCTCCATGGAGAAAAGCGTTTGACGGACCCCCCACCAAAACACACTGAATGCACCTTTAACCCATCACACAGTGTAAAAATTAACATAACTTGATTGTTTAACTACAAATTATCAGTTTATTTAACCAGGCAAGTCCCATTGAGACTCAAAGATCATTTTGTCAAGGGAATCCTGGCGAGACGAATCAACACCACAACCCACAAACATTTCATATAAATCAGTTATAAAAAAAAAATATATATATAATAATAAATAAATAATATAAACAATGGAATAAAAAATTAAGACGGTTAAGTTGTTATGTGAATGTTGTTGCTATTCGTTGCCAAATGCTGCCCCCGTGAAATCAAAATGGTCCATCTCCGTCTACACTACATTTACTCTCGATATCACATTGGTGTTGTTGGCAGGAACTCAAGCCTCCATTTGTACACTTCAGATCTGAGGGGAATTTGGACCAACTCAAAAATAACTCCACACAATGTGAACTGATCTGAAAACTCCAGAGACCCGTTTGTGCTTGTATTCATGTTGGTTTATCTTTTGGCATAGTGACTGGTGATGTCCATTGTATTGGTATTCTACAGAGGAACCTAACAGGCAATAGCAGCAGAGTTCACACCAGATAAATCACATGTTCTGGGTTTGCTAATGCATGTCAATTTACATTAGACACACAGCATCAAAGCTCTGAAAATGCACATTATAGACAACATAGATAGAATCTGTGCGTGTGGTGATGGTAAAGGGAGAAGTGTTGTCACAATACTAAAATTTCAAACTCGATTTCCATACTAAGGAATAGGGATATAACAATATCGTCAAAAGTTTCACAATAATATCATGGGTCATCACAATATATCAAATCACAAGTCTCTTTGCTTAAATTAACTTGTGGTGCAGAAACAGCTAAAAAAAACACAAAAAAAACGAGGGAACTACTTAGACCATGATCCTTTGCTTGGTTTCAGTGCTGACTACATGAAAAAAAATTACTTATTACACACATTTACATCTTCAATTACATCTCAACCAATGGCTGGTCAAGGGATTTTAAATGGAAGAGAAATCCCTTTTTTATTTTATTAGCCTCCACAAAATATCGCAATAAATATCGCACCGTGAGTTGCACATCGTGAATATATCGTATTGAGAGATTTGGATATCGACACATCCCGACTACGGAATAGACTTGATACTCAACACCAATTACGTTACAACAAAGGCCATTATAAAAAATGTCTTTAAACAACAGAATGTGATTTTCAACATTAAATCAGAGATGTAGTTGCAAAAAGCAGTGTTATACAATGATGGCAAATCTATAAAATTAAATTAAAAAAAATGTGAAGCCAAAATTGAGACATGTCACAAGATTTTTCATTAAATTTTTTGTACCATTTAGTTCATGTGTCAGAGAAATTGTGTCTCGTCCCGTCTCCAATATTAATCCATTAATTCTGATCATCAGCAAGTGCAAAGAGTCTGCAGTTCCAATGTAAACAGTGTGTCTCCATCTTTAGCCCTGGATAGAACAAAGTGATTCCTGTAATAAATCCCTGGTCTCATGAATCAGCAGGAGTTTCTGAGTGAATAAACTCTCGGAATGTGGAGTGGAAGGCTGAAAAGTCAGAGCTGACACATTTTATCAACAAATCAAAGATTCAGGGAAAAAAAAAAATCCAAAGACAATATTTTTGCCAGAAGCTGCAAATATTTAAAGAGAACACAAACTTTCAATATTTAATTTCGTATTTCAATAATGTCCTCAACTTCCTGAAACTATGTGTAGTTTACATGTGACCTCATGATGACTTTTGAAGGGTGGACAACAACTCTTAAAGGCGTACTGTGTAACATTCTGGAAGAGGGTCTGCCACCTGTTTGTCTCCATGGAAATACTATTGCTTTGTTTAGAATGCCCCACAGTATGGCATTAAACTCGTTTAATTTCCATGGAGACAAACCCACAATGCCTCCAGGCCATTCACTGTAGGAATGCATTTTTTTTAAGGAGTAAAACACCTGTGATTAAACAACAAAATGCAACATAGATGAATTTAATGCCATACTGTGAAACCTTTCAGGCAAAGCAATAATGCCTCCATGGAAACAAGTTACACAGTGCACCTTTAACATAAGCCAGTACAAGCACCTAAATGTTTTACAGAATAATGCTTTGTAAAACTGGTTTGTGGACTCAGGTGACAGGTGTTTACATATCACTGTACAGCCTTAAACTGTAAAAGGTCAATGTAAAGACAAGACAAAGGGTTCTTCTTACTATTGACAACTAAGCAGATGGCTCAGATACACAAAGGTTTAAAACGTCCTATATTATGCAAAACAGTAGAGCACCTCCGATATTACCACATGGCATCACAAGTGTTTTCTGTTTGAGAAAAGCCTTTAAATATGCAAGGTTTGTGTTAAATATGTGTGAATGAAACAAAAAAGAACTCCAGGTATTACAACATAGATCAGAAAGATGCGATATACTGTTTTCTATTGCAATAACAATATTATTATTTAATATTTTTGGCACAAATAACTTCATTAAAAAATTAATTCAACCAAAAAAATGCACATGCTCATCTAGTCAAATTCCGTCAAAATAAAAACTTTAAACTATATCACTATGTTTGAAATATATTGTGCAGAACTATGCAGAACCATCTCCAAAATAAATAAAAAAAAACTAAACAATAAAAATATATATAAACAAAAACTCACATCTCAGTCATGCTAACAACAAGCTAGCAATGGCTTTACTTGTTTAATTTCATCATGGCAGTCAAAAAATACAAATGGAAAATGTATAGACTCCAAAATGTAGTATGCACTCTGCAGAGGAAATGACGGAAAAACACCAAAGAAGCATTTTAACAACTACATTTCACATTAAAGTTCAGTCTTTTCTTTTCCGAGCAGGTCAGCAAATGTGTCCAACCTCCCACAGTGACCCGAGAGCCTCCCTCCATCAGACAGAGCTGGATAATAAACAGGTGGAGTGAGTGCAGTGTCCTAGTACATAACAGTCTGATTATTACAATCAGCACCGTTCAATTACAGTTCAGAGCAGTCTCCAACAGAACAAAGTATTTTCTCTAGACAACTGTACATGGGGTGGTACAGAGCAATGTTCACAAAATCACATGCGAAATTCATAGATACTAGATCATAAACTGTATATACAGTATATACTGCAGTGTTTCCTACAGGTTTATTCATTTCATTTTTTTTTTTTTTTTAACTTTTATTTGGTCAAGTCAATTACCCTGTGTAGGCAGAAGCTAAAGCTTATTGTGCCTATCATTATCTCTAACTTCAGCACGGTGATGGCCATTCATCTACAAAATTAATTATCATAATATTTTCTTTATTTCAGCTTGTTTCAGCTCATTGCAGCAACTGTTCCATAATTTAACTCTTGCTTGATAAACAGTGTTCCCTCAGAAATGAGACTATGGGGGCACAGGGAATCCTTGTTGAATCATTTTATTGACAAGTTGTGGAGTAAATATGTCTCTTATCATTGCCTTTACTAATCAAAAAATGTATAATTAACGCTTAAATAAAGTTACTAGTATAAATTACAACAAAACAAGCAAAAAAGTATTATTGTTAATATGAATTTACTGCTCAGCTTCTTCCAAGACTAGCGGGTAAAAATCTGACTGTGGGGGGCCACCGTAGTCTGTTCTATTAATGGGAAATACTGTATTGCCATAGCTAACTTGCTAGCCGCCACTTTCCAAATAGAAAGTGAGCATGGGCGCGCTTCTGGCTCCATTGACTACAGCTCCAATTCACTTTGTATTGAAAAAACATCTCCCCTTTCTCTGTAACTGCTGCTGTCAGGCTCTTAATTTTGGTTTTAAAATGTTTGTATTAACCCACTCTCACTACATGATCCTGGTGCTTTTATTGAAGTTGGGTCAAATGCAGGACAAATTTCTCTATGCGGACATTAATAGCCCAAATCTTCCAAGATAAGAAGAGAGTCAAGCATCTTATTTTGCATTACATTTAAATTTAGTATTAAAGGGTCCATATTATGCCACTTTCTGATCCATGTTATAATGTTTCCTCATCAAAAACATACCTGAAGTTTCGTATCGTTTCATTCACACATGTTTAACACAAACATGCTGCATGTTTAGGCTGAAAACACCCTGTTCCACTTTGTGATGTCGTGTGGAAGGAAAGAAATTCTCCACTGTGTTTTGAACTCCATACACCTTCACTAAAATAATTTGGATAATTTCAGCCCTGGAATTGCCCATTTCTTGGGAACTAAAGGTAAAAAGGTAGCTGCTAACTTGAAAACTTACAGCTTCATGACATCATAAGGTGGAACAGAGCATTTTGAGTTTTGGAGATGTAGACAGACTAATAATAAAGGATTACTCAAACGTGCACGTGAATGAAACAAAACAACTCCAGGTATATTTTTGATGAGGTAACAGCATTATAACATGGCTTAAACCTCACAAGAGTCAATTTTGCTTTACATAGGCCCTTTAAAATATATACAAGCAACTACAAAATCAAACTTGGCATTGCACAAAGCCAGGTGCCCCGGTGTAAGTGACTCTTCATATGCCCTGGTGGCGTTTTCCGGTTGAATGTCTAACTTTAGTCTCTCCTTTGTTCCACTCGCCGTCTCTTTCCCATCGGCTACAGTTAACTTCTCTCCTGAGTGTCTTTTCCTGCTGCAGCTCAGACACAAGAATTAGCTCCATAAAAGGAAGCAGCTCATATTAACCCTTCACAAACTCCACTATCAAGGCTTCTTTACAGGGCTGGGTTGCCAGGTCTGAGGTTTTCCTGCAGAATTGGAGCAGATCTTTAAAATGCCTATGACAGGTTTTGATGATTCTCTAATTTCAATTCAATTTGGTCAGATTATACCTGTTGCAAATTTAAATTATAGTCTTTACAAACTGCTTCTTGATTTGTGTCAAAGTTGAAAAATGTGTTACAGGAAGTAGAGTTCTATTTTAGAGAGTCTCACACGCTCTAAAGTGTTATCACACCAAGGAGAATTCTATCCAAAACTTCAGCAGAACTTACTTGCATCACACACATTTTTCTAATACTTTTAATATTATTTCACATAAAAGGTGTTTTCTATTCATTTTATTTGTCAAATTATAGTTTCTGTGTACATTAGAGGAGTTTTGGCCCAGTGTACAAGATGGTCACTAGGGAACAGTTGTGGAATTCCCAACCAGCAAGTAAAATTTGAAACCTTAAAAATAGTCAGATGATACAACCTGTCATAGGCACACGAAGAGTTGCAGCTGGTAACTTACTTGTTTTTTTTTACCTGAAGTAGTAATTCTCAGTTCTTTATGTAGATTTTCTCATTTTTTATGTGTAAACAGCCATGTTTGTTTGCGACGCGAACAAAGCATGCGTCTCTCTGATTGGTTAATCTGCCTGTCAATCACACTCTCTGAAATCATGGAGACAGGATACAGCTCCAGATCCACTCGTCTTTGTAAAGTTTTGTCAAAGCGTGTGGTTCAGGCTGGTCAGAACAGGCTTGGGGCATTTTTTCAGGTGCCCTTGTGCAGGTTTTGTCTCTGAAACCTGGCAACCTGCCCGTGTACCACTGCAGACCTAAGATGCCCCCTACCACTTAACCTGCATTAGGATTAGCTGTATGTGCATGGCAGGACGTCATCACTAGATTAGAACAAGACAAACACAACTGCACCAATATAAAATGTATGGATTATGGGCTGAGTACATGAAAGCTCTGTGGAAAAAAGAAACAGGAGATAGCACATAAATTACAATCAAGTTGGGGGACTTTTAAGGCCTTTTTTGGTGTTTAGGCATAAACTATGACATGCATAGATCTGGGTTTTAAATTGTGCTGTAATATTTTAAGGTGCACTGCGCAGTTTTTCTAGTGTAGGATCTGTACCTGCTTGTCTCCATGGAGATGTTATTGCTTTACCTGGAATGTTCCATGGTATGACATTAAACATATCCATCTAGCATTTATTCATTACAGGTGTTTCTGTTACAACAATACAGAAACAATACAATACAATAATTCCTTCTGTGAATAGGAGCGGCTCTCCACAGATCTGACTTCTAATGTACCGTAGTGCTGTAACCTGCTTGTCTCGCTTGTGATATGCTTAATCTATACTGTGGAAAATTCTAGACGCAGCAATAGCATGGAGACAAGCAGATGGCAAATCCTCCACTAGAAAAGTTACGCAGTGCACCTTTAAACTGGTCCATGAACTGGTCCATTGACTTCCTCTGAACCAGAGAACTGGTTTTGATGATTCGGCTGCTGGCAAGGACCTGAGACTGGTGCATTGGATTTTCTCAGTTCTCAAGTCTCAAATGCAGGATTACTCAAACTTGCAAGAATCACTCAAAATAAACTCCTGATAAGATGATGATGTTGAGGGACCCCCATTGAGAGCACAAGTTGACTTTGTATAACCTGTATATACTGTAATAAAATAGTTAAATCCTCTGGCGGTTCATTAGGGGCGCAAAATGTCAAGAGATTTACACTGCAATTTCAGCTGCTAAAGGATAAAATCGTATTATACTTCACTTACTAGTTTGTCATTACAGAGGCAGTTCCAGTAATGTGAGTAGGCATTTCAAATTTTATAGTCAGTAAAATGTTAAATGTTGCCAGTAACCATTCCAGCTAAATATAGTTCAATTAGATTTGAAGCATTAGGAATAACAGTGTTCCTTGTAAAGCAGTGAGAGAGACGTTTGGAAAATCCTCCTGACCTTTGACCTGTGACCTCAGTTAGCACTGAGCCAATGATGTCATGTGAAGCAGAGTCGTCTTCTTGCTGAGCTATTCAAGGAGTAACTAGCACATTTAATATATTTAGTCAAAATCGAAGGCACCCATGGATTATTATTTTGGATTTTGGACAATTTCATATGAAAATTCATGGCGGCTTCAGGTTGAAAACTGCAGCGTAATGGCATCTTGATTACAGGAGAATAAAGATTACTCAGACATGGATGAATCACTCTAAATACAACCTTGTGTGGGTAAATAAGAGAAAACAACTATAACATGGCTAAATGTAGATTTTGCCTATTACGTCTCCTTTGAGAGTACAGAGATTATCAATGTTGTTCTGTAAAAAATACCACCAATGCTGACTGACATTATTTTATAAGATTACTCAAAAGTCGGTGAAATGCAACTATTACATTAATATTGCAACTATTACATTAACCTATGCACAAGGCAGTATGCAACTTTGCTGGATTGTAACACAGCATGGCATTAATTCTTCATGGAGAGGAGGCCCTGCTAATTTGTAAGAATGAATGATTTTATTTTTCAGCAAAATAGACAATAGAAATAAATACTTTGACAAACTAGAGGAAAAACCGGCCAGCTCTTTCAAGGTAAACGATGCAGCCCTAAATACTTTTGCATGAGTGTAGTTCTCAGGCTGAGAGGGTCCACAGTGAAGGGGGCATTAAGATGCAGCTGGTGGTGCTTTCAAGGGCCTCAGGGTAAAACAGCACATTTATTTATGAGGGAGCACCGAGATGGAACGCTACAAGAACAACTCCAACTGTTTTTCTCACAGGGTCTTTATGGGAATACATTATATCCCGCAATTAGGGCTGGGAATCACAGGGTCCATCACGATTCAATACAATTCTCGATACATGGTTCATGATGCGGTATTATCACGATATGGGAATACCTGGAGTTGTGTTCTGTTTCATTCACACATGTTTAACACACAAATCCTGCATGTTTAGGCTGAGTTCTTCTCTCAAACTGAAAAGACTTTCCACCTTGTGATGTCATGTGGCAATACAGGAAGTGCTTCCTTGTGTTTTTAAACCCCGTACACCTTCATTAGAATCATTTGGATAATTTCAGCCCTGGAATTGCCAGTCTCTACTGAAAAATACGTAAAAGGTAGCCGTTAACTTGAAAACTACCACTACATGACATCACAAGTTGGAGCAGAGCGTTTTGAGCTTTAGCAATATAGACAGAATAATAATAAAGTGTTACTCTGACATGTGAATGAAACAAAACAATTCCAGGTATGTTTTTGAGGAGGTAACAACATTATAACATTATAACTCTTAAAGCTCACAAGAGTCAATTTTGTGTAATATGAGACCTTTAAATGAAGAACACTATGACCAGGCACGTTATTGGATAAGCTTAAGAGGTACAATATGCTTTTCTTTTGCCATGCTTTTTTGTGCCTCCTCTACTCTCCACCCCCTAGTCAAAAGTGTGACCCTGCTGTAACACACGGACAGACTGATCCAGGATACAGTGATACCAAGGCTGTGCAAATCTTCCACAGAGAAACAAGGCCGTGAACTCCCTCTAACCCAGCTCTTATCTCTCACTCTCTCTTCACACCACACTTTCACTACGAGCTGCAACACCATTGGCCCCGAGCCCCATTCAAGGACAAGGTCTGGGGCCACTTATTTACAACAAGTAAATGGTAAACTGAACAAAGCAAACAAAGAGGACATGATACACTATAATATACAGCTAATGTCAATCAAAAGACACACACTGATGGTAAATGTTTTGTTTAAATCACTTGGGAGGATGTTATAAGGATGTTTTTGATACTTTGCAGTGATATCACTTTGGGGTGGTCCTACATGTATCTCTATGATAGAATGCACAGCAGTTACCATGGTGACACAATGCCCACATTAGCAAACACTGCCAAAAACATTGAGATTATCGGAAAACAAGATAAAAAAAAAAAATGTATAGATCACATTTTCAGAAGCATGTGATCTATACGAGCATTCATGGTCCTGTGTAGGGGCTTGATTTTCAAGAAAAAATTGAGAATGCCAACTGAAAAACTGTAAGATAATACTAGCTAGCTTGTGACTGTAATGTTATTTAAAAAGGGACTTGTTTAACAGCACAGATCAGATCACCTGTTGTACTTCCAGCCAGCTCAGTTCTTTATGGTCAGATTGTGTTAAAATATAGCACAGATTAAAGTCTTAACAAGCCTCAGATAGAGCAGTGTTTACGGTTAGCATCACACCCCCAGGGAATGTTGAGGACATCAGCTGAAAAGTATCAACACTATAAACATTACTGCATTTTATTATTGGCAGAATGTGCACAACCAAAAAGGGTGGATTGTGTGATCCATTTCTTTATCTTTTAACTTTGCCATGCTGTTGTAACAGAATGCAATGTTGGCTTAATGTGTAACTAAACACTAAATCAACTTTCATTTGCTGCTACATTGTGTATATGGCATTTCAAGTACTATGTGGCATCACACAGGACTGCCCTGATTACAACCAGGTGTTTCTGATTACAGCGCAGGGGTGGAGTTTAAAGTGCGGATACCTGTTTGACCAATCACACTGTTCCTTATACCCCCAGGCCCCATCCCTCCTCTCCCCTCACTCTCTTCTTTAATCCTCAGGTACTTCCAAAGTTAGCAGCTGTACCTGAAATGTAGTTATGGGCGGAGTTAAGGTTCAGAACAGATACATTTTAGGTCACTTTTGCAGACACACACCTGCACTTGGCAATCCACACAGACCAGACTTTTCTGTTAGCAACACAGAAAAATGTGTAGCTACAATCCTACGACACTGAAATAAGCAGATTTCTATTGTCTGAAGCTGCAGGAGCCAGGACCAACACAGACTACAGATACTGTCAAAGATTTCTCTGCTTGATTTCATATGGAATATACAAATGAGAAGTATAATCCAATCTTTAGTGCCTGTTGCGCGGTGATAGAAATCTGACCATTAGGCCTGTTCAAATGTCGTTATTGTGACAGGGCTGACCATTGCCATCTTCTGTCTGACAAAAATTATGATTTAAAAATCCATGTTATTCTGATTGCTTTGGTATGATTTCATATGGGTTAGCTAGAGGGCAAAAATGTAAACGTCACCTTTGCTAACAGCTTACATGCAAATAAAGACGTGTGTAGCTTCTACTTCTTTGTTCTCCTTTTTCTATTTGGTTTTAACTAAACTCATAACCATAATAGCATTGTGCAACAGTGCGCCCATTACTGGTCTCCTGTTCATTTGGTGCAACAATGGCTGTTGTTGACATAACCCATTGTTGTGGTGGACCTCTCAGCTGCAGCCCATGGAGAGAGCTTTGAGAGATTTGGGCCGCTTGGTTTTGTGCCAAATTGGCTGTTAGCGCCGACAGCTGAAGTTACAAAGAGCAGAGTGAGACCTCCAACAGAACCAGACTTTTCACACCTCAGCCCTGTCCACACCGTTTACTTCACAGCTCACTTTAATATGCAAAATATTAATACATATAATATTATACCTGAAGCAACTCTGAAATGTGTTTTATTGGACTATGGATTTAAGTCTTAAAGAGCCCAAATTGCACTATTTTCTAATCTATGTTCTAATGTGTCCTCATCACAAACACACCTTGAGTTTTCTTTTGTTTCATTCACACATGTTTAACACACAAGCTCTGAATATTTAGGCTGAGTTCTGCTCTCAAATGTAAAACACTGTTCCAACTTGTGATGTCATGTGGTAAAAGTGCTCCACTGTGTTTATAAACTCCATACACGTTCACTAGAATCACCTGGATAATTGGAGTCCTAGAGTCTCTACAAAACAAAATGTAAAAGGTTGCTGTCAACTTGGCAATTACCGACATCACAAGGTGGAACGGAGTGTTTTAAACATTGGAGATGTAGGCAGACTAATAATAAAGGATTACTCAAACACAACTCCAGGAATGTTATTGATGAGGCAAAAACATAACATGGCTCAGAAGAGTCATTTTTGTGTAATATAGGACTTTTAATATTGACA
The DNA here is from genome assembly GCA_029959045.1 of Taenioides sp. WSHXM2023. NCBI lineage: Eukaryota > Metazoa > Chordata > Actinopteri > Gobiiformes > Gobiidae > Taenioides > Taenioides sp. WSHXM2023. Next base: position 28,090,470 of record CM057086.1, read on the forward strand.
TTTTCTAACAGCTTGTGAAGATTGGATTGAAAGGTCTACACAATTCTCAGTTAATTTCCCTTCCTTTCAGACCAATGATAATATTAGTTAGGCTGCCCTGCTGATGAGTCACACACCATGGGTAATTATGGTTAATGGGTCTCTTAGGAACAAGACCCCCAGACTAATTCAGGCTCAGGTTTCTCAATAACAACACAGTGGACAGGTCTGACCAATCACACAAAGCAACTACATCATTACTGAACAATGGACAGACTGCCACTGCTGTTACTGTCAAGGTTCAGTAACAGTTTGTAAACACATGGTACAATAATAATGAACAAATTAACCTAAATTGAGGGAAACTGTAAACTGATGTAGTGCACTGAAGTGAAGGAAACTCTTTGTTAAGTGTTCACATAAAAGGATTCATATTTCTATGTCTTAATATTGACCTTTTCTAGTCAAAATATGCAGCATTTTATTAGCTTAATCAAAATTTAATTCATATCATTAATTTAAAATGGTGCACTATGCTTGTATGCTTGTTTCTATGTCATTGCTCTGCCTGGAATGTTCCACAGTATGACATTAAACAGTTCTACCTTACAATTCAATTACAGGTGGCTTTATAGCACAAAAATACCTAGGAAAACAGGCATTCTGACTGAGAAGGGTTGCCTCTCCACAGATCTGACCTGTAACTTAGTCTGCTTTGGTCTCCATGAAGATAGAAAGGTTTAATACCATACTATAAAACATTCCAGACAAAGCAACATCTCCATGGCGAAAAGCATTTGATGGACCCTCCACCAGAAAAGTGACACAATGCCCTTTAATAACCTTTAATAATAATGCTGTCATGACATTAAACAAATCTCCAGCAATGGCACCTTCAATGGCTGTATGGTTTAGATTAATAATGTTCTGTAAACTAAAGTTAACCTGTGTTTAATAATCATGAGTCATAAGCTAAAATGTGCTTTAGTTGTCAATTTTTTAAACCAACGTGAAATAGCACTTCTCGGGAGCGAATGCATAATTCTCATAATTAGGCAGAACTGTACAAATACGCAACTTATGGCATTAAATAATAATAATAATACATTAAACTTGTATAGCACTTTTTTGGACACTCAAAGATGCTTAACAAACAAAAGTAAGTAACACTGTAAGAGACAGGGGGAATCATGGGGGAAATGCCAGATCTCCAGATTTGTGGAGAGGTGAGCTCATTTAAGTAAGTAACACATGTTTTTCAAGGTATTTTTGATCAATAAAAACATCTGTAATTAATATATATGTTTAACGCCACACCGGGGAGCATGCCAAGTCATCTCCATGCAGATAAGCAGGTGGCAGACCCCCAACTAGAAGTTACGCCATACTCCTTTAAATGTTTTATTGCAACATTTGCTTGAAATCTCTACAACAATACACGATTAATTCCAACATACAAAAAAATGTAATATACTTCTGCATTCTATTATTGGCAGCTCCCTTTTCTTGCCACAGCAAATGTACTGGCCCCATCTTTTGTATTAACTTCATATCCTTCACCATTAAAGGGCTCATATTACGCTGTTTTCTGATCTATGTTATAATGTGCTGTCTTCATAAAAACATCTGGAGTTGTGTTTTCTTACATTCACACACATTTAACACGCACATTTTTAGGCTGAGTTCTTCTCTCAAACAGAAAATGCTCTGCTCCACCTTGTGATGTCACACAGTAAAACAGGAAGCGTTCCATACATCTTTACTAGAATCATTTGAATGATTTCAGCCCTGGAATTGTCAATCTCTCCTGAACAGTAAAAAGGTAGCCCTTAACTTGAAAAGTACCACTACATGACATCACAAGGTGGATCAGAGCCTTTTGAGCTTGGAAGATGTAGACAGACTAACAAACCAGGCTTACTGAAAAGTGTGAATGAAACAAGGCACAACTCCAGGTATGTTTTTGAGGAGGTAACATTATAACATGGCAAAAAGTTCATAAGAGTTCCCCATTGGTCTCAACACAACATCCTTTTCCCCATGTACTCCTCCTCCTGTCCTCATGTCCAAACCATCTCAAACTGTCCTCTCACTTAAATTGCAGTAATTAAATTTGCTCCACTGACTCCATAGCTCCAGCTCTGTCTTCAAGTTTATTCCATAGTGCTCTGTAAATGTAATGAGCATGTAGTCCAGGTAAGGCAGATTACATAACTACGAGCCCTGAGCACTGCTAACCGCTCAGTCACCGGAGCAGACAGTGTATAAAGGGTTTGCCAAGTTTTCTCTGAGATCCGCCAGGAGGCTAGTTGGATCTGAACAGGATTTGGCAGCGATGTGGTGGTTTCATTGACGAAGCGCTGGTCTGGGAGTTTTGAGACCATAGGAGGCTGTTGTGGAGGAGTTGGAGACAGGAGGACTGGCCGGGCCACAGATAAACCGCCTAGGGGCTAATGAGATTGAAGAGGGATATTAAGACTGAGACAGAGCAGCTTAGAAAGACCTGGAGAGAAGGGCTAGAAAAATCAGTCAGAATGTCATAGAAGTATGGATTAAAAGGGTCTCAGTAAAATAAGGTTAGCCCTGCCCACTTAGTCCCTCTTCTCGCTGTGATGTTGAACTCTGGTGGCAGTTGTTTGCGCATGTTTCTTTTCCAATGTCTTTGATTGGATAAAATTGTGTGTCCTTGGCAACTGCTTCCATATGGTTTTCATCCAACAAGATGGCTTTTAAAATGTATAGGCAGCATTGCCAAGTCTCATATTTTCAGTCATAGCTGCTTCTACAATACAATGGAGTATGGCATCTTCCTGAACTGGGAGATAAAATCAGGAACAGCCTTTGAATGATTTACATAATTTGATTTCAATTTGCAATTTCAATATATATTTTCTGTGTAGTATTTTTTGTACAACTGAAGACACGCTTCCCTACAATGTGTGATTGATATACACCAATTTGCAATCACTGTTTTGTGGAGCGCTGAAAGGCCTTAGGCTGTAAGATGTTATATTTTAGTCATGTTCAAAAGCTTTAGTCTTGCATGTGGTCTTGGATTTTACCTTGTTACCCAAGGGTAAATGTCTATAGCAGTGGTGTCCAAACTATGGCCTTTAGACCAATTTGTTTTGGCCCTCGGGCCTTCTGCTAAACTGGCCCAGTTGATCATAGGCAGTAATCTTTAAAGCAAAGTCATTTGACCACTGTAACCTCAATAACATCACATTGCATGACGACACAGACCTGAAATTAATGTTTAAAGCCTCATTAAATGCTACAGAAGCTCTGTCAAAACCATATAAAATGCACTCATCCGAATGATCCACTGTGTAGACCAGCAGTGTGTAGCCCTCTGCTTCTAATATGTTACAAGATGTGGCTCTCGGTGAAAAAAAAAGTTTGGACACTCCTGGTCTATAAATTCTGTCCCTGTTGAATAGTAGTACTTGGTTTCATCCTTGTCTGTCGAGTTTAGATTAGAGATTGGAGCCTTTAGTTTTTGCTGTTTTAAAGTAATCATCTGCCTGTGGTTTGCAGTTAACATTTAGCCCTTTTTAAAGCCATTTCCACATTTAAGACTCAAGGCTCAATGTAGTAAACCAAAATCCAAATCCTCCATCACGTCCTTACAGCTAAAACATTCTGTCATATTTATAAAGAACAGCATCTTACAATCTTAAATATAAAATCCTCAGAGATAGCAAGAGTTAGAGGCATAACTTTTTCAATGTGTTTGGCAGCTGAGAAACATGGGAATGAGCTGGTTCTTATCACGTATTTGAACAGATTGGGAAACTGTGCTGAAGCTGAAGCGGCCGTTGGTCAGTTCTTTATGATAATTCAAAGCAGCTGTGAAACAAGAGGGGCCAGTGCAGCGATATCAGGAGGTTTGTGAAATCTGAACCAAATTCAACAGGCATTTGACCTCGTGACTCCTCGTGTAAGAGACTTGGATGGGCTGTTTGGATGAGACACAAAACTATTTTTAAAACTCCATTGTGTTAAACACAAAACTCTGCTATTCGGCTGTACAAGTTAGCAGCTTTTAGACAGAATATTTTGTTATTTGTGGAGGAAATTATGTTACTTAAAAAAGCCTTTGATATTACTTAATTGTGTCTATTGAAATTGCGATTTTGATTTGCTTGTGATTAATCTTGCAGCCCTAATGGAAACTAATAATTGTGAAAACAAATTTACAAAAAGGTTCTATTTTGAGTTTTAATCGTTCTAATCATGCAGTGTTTGTTTTTTTGTTTTTGTTTTTTAAATCAATTATACAACAGGAAAACTATAAACAACAGCATTTTATTTTTACTTATCAAATTGTGTTTGTCTGTAGTGGTTTAGAGTGAATTTAAGCATCTTTTCTCAGGCCTTTGTTTTGTTTTGTCAATCATTACATCATCTTTGTTTTTCCTTATGACCTCTTTTTTTATTGCTATATTTCTATATTATATTTTTACTTATACATACACATTCATATGCATTATTTGACTCCAGTCTCTTGCCATTTTTGCTTCTTATTATTATCATTTATATTTTTCTCTTTATTATATTGTGACGTCCAAGTAATTTCCCTTGAGGATCAATAATGTTTAAGTCTATATGGCAGAGAAGAAAAAAAGGAAAGAAATTATAGGAGGAAATGATTTAAAACACTACTTAGTCCGCGTTTTGTTTATATGATAGTAGGTTTTATAATATACTAGTCGCCATAGCGTTCCACTGGACGCTGACGAACTGGTGAATCTTTAAATTAGGAGGAAGGAGCTGGTGAAAAAAAAACCCCACAAACACACAATTTCCTTCTCTACCTACAACCAATCTAACCTGCACATCAGAATCCTACAGAGAACACAGGACTTTAACAGGGAATGAGGAAGGGCCACATGCACCAGGGGCTGAGAGAGAGAGAAAGAACGAGCAAAAGAACAAGAGAAAGAATAAGAAAAAGGCAACAAGAGAAAGAGAACGAGAAAGAACAACAGAAAGAACAAGAGAAAGAACTCAAGCAAGGACAGAGGAAACTGACCTTAGTTAATTGGAATAAAGTAAGTAACGAACTGAACAGATAGAAAAAAAAAAGGTGGTAAAAATGATAATTCTGCACTACACTGACCACAAAGTAATACCATCTGACTGGCAATTAACCCATTTCAATGCTCTTTGTGACCAGCTCTTACATCCTGTTGAGAAAATTCTAAACCACCAACAACAACTAGCTGTCATGATAAATAAACACTGCAGCCCTTTACACTTGTTACATGACACTAAAAACACACTGAGAACAGGAATCCAATCCTCAACATCCTTATACTGAGAAGACATCACTAAAGGCACACAGGGAGGATCCAAACTCCAAGTTTAATTAACTTAAAACAAGGATTCTCACATTATTGTTCATAAACTTAAAGAGATCCTGTCTTGAACTGCACTGCTTTTAACCTGGTCTGAATCAGTTGGTTTAATATCGAGGCACTGAGGGCAGTATTGGGTTTGGGTTTGGCCTTAAAGGTGCACTATTTAACTTTTTGGTTTGAGCGGTCCGTCACCTGTCCATTTCTATGTATATGTCATTGCTCTGCCTGGAATGTTCCACAGTATGACTTTAAACAGCTCTACCTTACATTTATTCAATTACAGGCAGTTTTATAGCCCAAAAATACCAAGAAAAACAGGCCTTCTGACTGTGAGCGGGGTAGCCTTTCCACATATCTGACCTGTAACTTGGTCTGATTTGGTCTCCATGATGATGGTAAGGTTTAATACTATACTGTGAAACATTCCAGGCAAAGCAATAACATTTTCATAGAGAAAAGCAGAAAAGTTACATAATGCACCTTTAAGTGAAGCTCCCAGAGAAACCATAACAACCCAATGCCAGTGAAGTGACGCCATTTTAGTAGAACTATGTAATATTTTGTTTATGAAAAATAGAGCAGATGTAAGCGCTTTGAGTTTTAAATAGGAAAAATGTCATTTTTCTCTAATTTTCTTTTTTTTTTTTTTTTTTTTCCGTTTGCTATACTGATGTTTTGTCAAATGAGCCTGATCATTTGGCCTTTTCCTCCTAACCTTCTTTCAGCAAGAGTCATTTCAGATTGATAATTTGTAGAACTCAACTCAGAATTAGCAAAGGCCTGTCTGGAGCACTGGAGAGAATCTTGGCCTGAAACGTAACTGACCCTACATACGTGCTCTGTTATGGAAAAGACAACTATTAAACTCCCATTATATCTGAAATCTATCATTTTAATGACATTACACACACGTCCAGCCCTCGTAAACAGTCTATTCATCATCATATCTTCACAGACTCAAAGCCAACTTCTCTAAACTCTGGATTTATCGGATTTTCCACGTCATCGTCTGAATCCTGGAGGTATTTGGCATTTGTGAGTAGAACTGCCCATGGAGGTACAACAGTTTGCACATAAAACACTCTCTTTGCTCTTTGATAAGCTGCTTATTCAGAGTACAGCACCACTTTAAACAGAACCAGGCCAGAGCTACCAGCTGCTGGCGCAATCAGTTTGGGACCAGCTTTTTGGGCCAGACTTGGTAAATATAACTCAAAGTAAACAGTGAGATTTTTAAAGAGTCCATATTACATTATTTTCTGATCTATGTTATAATGCTGCATCATTAAAAAACAAACCTGGGGTTTTGTTTTATTCATACATGTTTAACACACAAACCCTGAATTTTTAGGCTGTGTTCTTCTCCTGAACAGAAAACACTGTCCTGTGGTAATACAGGAAGTGCTCCACTGTGTTTTGAAACTCTATGCATCCTCACTAGAATCAACTGGATGATATCAGCCATGGAAATGCCAATCTCTACTGAATTAAAAAGTTAAAAAGGTAGCTGTTAACTTGAAAAACTACCAGTGGAACAGAGCATTTTGAGTTTTGGAGATGGAAAGAGCCCAATAATGCAAGATTTCTCAAACGTGTGTATGAAACAAAACACAACTCTAGGTATGTTTTGATGAGGTGGTAACACGACTTACAGCTCACAATGTAGGACCTTTATACAGTTCAAGTCCAGTTTAATTTTGAGATCAATTCTATTCTTGCATGATTATTAGTGATTAGTCCTTGTTCAGGAATGGTTCAGTCTTGGTTCAGGCCTGGTTCAGTTCCAGAAATCTCAAGTCTATTTTAGGTAACATGCCTTCACTATGATGCACTAAAAGGTTTGAGAAAGTTGTGGTGCTGACAGGAAAAACTCAAAAGATCGGAATTTGACTTTGTATTGGCTGTTATGTAACAGAGTAAAACATCCATCACTTGTGTCACTGTGGTTTTGTATGGTGCACAAAACCAGATGTGAATTTAGAGCATGAGAGAGAAACAGAAATAAAAAATAAGCAAGGCAATAGCATAACTTTGCATTGTTCATTATTTCAAACTCTTCTTTGATACCAAGGAAAAAATTCTCCCCCATAGTCATGTTGCTCATTGTATTACATTTTTTTAAAAGAGACTACACTGGTCAAAAATTACTGTTTAAAGATGAAATATGGACAGTAAGTGACATTTATACACCAGAAATTGAATGACATTATAAATAATTCAAATAAAAATAATTTGTACCATCATAATCTTAGCAAAATCTATGGGAAACACTGAAAACTCTGTGCCAACAGTCACCGATTGAGAAACTACATAATATACTGTTCAAAATCAGACCATATGCAGGTTTTCAGCCACCCAAGTGGGCAAGAAATAATGAACCTTTCTCCAAGCTTTCAGTGGCCCTTGCCAGAGGCAACAAAAAGATAATTTAAAACAGCACTCCTCCAACCTGTGCTGTAATAAAAAGCAATGAGACCATATTTGAACTTGAATTTTATCTCAATTTGTAACATAACATACTCTATAAACTACAGCAAGTTATTAGAGTTAAGCACTATGATAGCTGCAAAAATCCACTAGTCAACTAGTAATAATCTAGTAAAAACACAGCACACATCACTAACACAGCACGAACGACATCTCGCTATACTTTGTATTGTGACAATAAAGTTTTCTACTTCAACTTCTACTTCTACTTCTACTTCCACACAATACACAAAAGCATGATGCAACACAATACACTACAACCTCATAAACCTGATACAATGCACATTAGCTTCATTAGCATTAGGAGGGTGGATTTGTTTTTGGCTAATATAGGATTTTCAAAACAATAAAAGATAAAATGGTGATCTAAATATGTTGTGTGTTAGCAGTTAATACTCCAAACATTTTAAAAAAACAAAGATTGTGGCATTATAATCTTATTTTTAATCAATAATACACATTCAGTCACATTTCAACCATCATTTGGTCTCAATGTACAATAGAAATAATAATTTGACTAATGGACAACTAATTACTAATTGTTAATAACAGCCCTACAATACGAATCAAAAGTAGTGAACCAAAACAAAGTGCTGGATTCAGTAAACTTGTGATATAATAAAAAGTTACTTCACAAATTTTACAACCCATTTCAATTTAAAGCTACAAACATTTTAGATCTTCATTTTGTAGCAAATAAGTGTTGGAGTCTGGTGGTTGTTCTGAAAAGTGCCTGGGTTCAGAGAGTGTAGCGCTGAGGGCCCAGACACATGACTTTGACTGAGAGGAGCTCTGTGTGATTGTGAGACGGCCCCGGGAAGCCATGGTCATGTGCACCACCGACAGCTGAGTGGAACAAGAGACAGGCCAGTGGAGTGATAGAGAGAAGTACCATCATCTATCAGGAGTTTAAAGGGTATGAAAACCTACTCTCGTCATATGCTCACTTATCAATTGTCAGAAGTCATGCTATTGGCAACATCAAATGAAAGAGGGAAAAAAGTGAAAACCACAGACTGTAAATATAAATGAACAAAGCTAACCCTCTAGCTGCCACGGTCCAAATAGGAAGTGAGCATGGGTGGGCTTCCGGCTCCATTGACTCCATTTCCAAAAGACTTTACATTGCCCCTCTCTGTGCCAGCGCTGCAGTGAGCCTCGTCATTTTGGTCTTAAAATGTTCGTATTAACCCGCTCTACATGATCCTGGTGTTTTTATTTTACCATTTTATATGTAAATAAATTCATATTCCTAATATGGACCTGCTTCTATAACTGCTAGCCTAGTGAGCTTCATTTGACTGGAACCGAACGCTATAGGTGACGTCACACTCCCTTAGTCTGCTTCTTTATAGAGTCTTTGGTGAAAACACAGCTAAAGGAGAGGGGGCTCAAGAACTTTAACGTGTAGTAGATGCAGTTAAGTCTCAACTACAGGTGGGAGATGGATTGAAAAATATATAAAAATGAACATAAAAAAATAACAAAACAGCTTTAAAACAACCTTTAGTGTCACAATCAAAGCTAGTCACCATCTTAAAATCTCCATAGGTTTAATATTTGTACCAACTGAAAACCCAACATTTATCTCAGTTGTTGTTGTTGTAGAAAATTGCTTGTCTGGGTATAATTTGGCTGCTGCTGCTTTATATTTAGAGACACATTTTTGCGCTATTCAGAAGGATTTGCCATAATACAAAACACAGTCCAATTTGATTCATAAAGCAGAGACCAATTATAATTCGTAATAGGGATTCATTTTAGAATTGCATTATAAAGCTATCAATATTCAACATCTAAAGAATGAAGAATGAAATCTAGTGAGAATTCTCTTATTGTACTGAGTCTTATTGACCATGTTTGCTAAAGAGGGGCTTTCTACCATGTTAGAATGTCGTTTCCTCATCAAAAACATGCCTGAAGAGGTTTTGGATGTAATCTTTTCAAGTGTGAATAATTTAGCGATCTCTACTGGGCACTATTCAAACTGTCCTCATGATGAGCTGTAAAATTCTGTCCAAGACTCAGCCCACAAGTCAACGTCACCCATGCTCCCACACAGCAATTTCCATAAATACACAAAAGCGTGATACAAAACAATACAACGTCACAAACCTGATCTGAGGTTGTTGCTTCATTAGTGAAATGAACAACTATTGTAATGTGGCAGCGCTTTGAAAAGGGAGTGAATATGTTTTAATCAAATATAGGATTTTCAAAACAATAAAAGTTCACATGGTGATCTAAATATGTTATGTGTTAGCAGTAAATAACCCATACAAAGTGTAATACCATCTCTTTTGACACTGGACCATCGAAACGCATTTAGTCAAACCACAAACTTAAAAAACACACCATCAGCAGTAGCAGCAGCAGTTAACCGAGACTTTGCAGTTGATGTCATCAATATTTCCTTGGGGGTGCTAACTGTAAGTACTGCTCTATGTGAAGCTGTGCTGCTCAAATTGGACTTTTAATCTGATCTTTTTTTTTTTTTTTTTTTTTTTTAGCACAACCTGACCATAAAGAGCTGACTTAGTGGAAACTACCACAGGTGACATTTGTGCTGTTAAACAAGTCTCTCACAAATAAAATTATAATCACAAGCTAGCTCGCATTAGCCAACCTTTTTTTTCCAGCTAAACAGGAACATAAACGCTCTTATTGCTCACAGGCTATTGAAAATGCAGAATTAAAATTTATTTTGTATTTTTTGAGTTTTCAGACCATCTTAAAACTGTTTTGGCAGTGTTTGCTAATGTGTCACCATGGTAACTGATGTAGAACACCCCTAGCGTGACATCACTGCAAGGTACCAATACCTTATTTCTGTGTACTCACGTTCAAAGTCTGAGTCGTCATCTTCGTCCTCCCCGTTGGACTCTGTCTGCATGGGCTCTCCATCAAACACCACACCCTTCTTTGCCCCTGTGCCCCCTCCGTCCTGGCTGCGCGTGTCTCGGAGACGGGTGAAGTACTGCACGGCGAACTCCACCAGGTCTGTGGGCCGCTGCCGCAGCACCTCCACCGTGTAGCCCTGGAGCAGCTCCGTCAACCCCACCGGGATCTCGATACTCATGGCTCAGGCTCACGCGTCCACGGCCCGCTCACTGTCTAAGGGAGGGGGCAAGAGAAAGGTTAGAGTTACAGCAGGTCATATTACATTGGCTGGTTCAGTAGTGTTTATTAAAAGTTGCACGATAACTTTTATGATGGGTCTGTCACCTAGATATCTCCATGGATATTAGGGGTGAGACGATACACAATGTCCCCACAACAAGACAAGACCAGCAATTGGGTCCATGAGAACGAGACCTGACAATATTATTTATGTTATTATTTTTAATATAACTAAATTGTGCAGTTCAATTCACAATTTTGGTCCCATCATTCATGTATGTACTTTATTTAATCATTTTGCTGTCATTATAGCACTGCTTTTTGGAACTACAGCTTCCCTAGAGGTATAACTTGACTAGTACTTGACCCCTTTTTTGTCCAATCCAAATATAAACACATGGAAACAAAATCTCACAAGATAATTTCTCATGTGTGCGCAATCTTGTGGTAATTTTATCTCGAGAAATCTTGTCCCATCCCTAATGGATACATTATTGCTTGGCCTGGAACTTGTCTTTTCCTTATCCATCTTCCTGGTAGCAAGAGTTTTCAGGTCAGATCTATGGCATGGCGGCTACTCAGAACGTCTTCCTTTTAAGGTATTGAGCAATTAAAACACAATTCTATAAATGCAAGGTAGGTGGGTTTAATGCCATACTGTGAAACATTCTCTGAACAAATTAACAACATAGAGACAAGCAGGTGGCAGACGCTTTTCCTGTAGTGCACCTTTAAAATAGTGATTGTTGGTAGGTTAAAATGTCCATTCATTCATGCTCCCTGACACGTCTTTTGTCTGTTGCTAGAAAACAGAATTTCATTGATGAGATAAATATAAAGAACAAATAAGGTGTGTGTTTACAAAGGAAATCTGTTAATATAATTTATCTCAAATGAATCCATTAAGCTCACATTTACCCTGTTTGAGATAGAGGCTCAGGCCCGGTGCTGTTTTTCCAATCTTCTATTGTTCAGTGTTTGAAGAGTGAGTGCACAGTGTACCCTCACTTCCTGTTCACAGCAGACACCTAAGCCATCTCCAGTAGTGGCAATAACAAGATGTCTTCTTCACCACAAACTGCCTCACTGGACATTTTGGATTTCTTTTTGGGAATGTTCTCCATAAACAGATAATTATGTCTCTAAGGATCACAGCTGTTTCACCAACACAGTCCACATCATTCTAGTCCTAAACCATGGGCTTTAGAATCATATGCCAGAATTTCAAACTATTTTGATACTGAGGAATAGACTGAATACTGATTCCGATACCACAATGATATTTAAAAACAAAACACTTTATTTAGTCTATTTTTAATTCAAAGTACTTTCATTTATATTACCATGTGGTCTTATATCTGTGTAATCCCTCAGTGGTCCAGGTAGTTCCACAGTGGTCCATGTTCGTATACTAGTCTATGTGCTCTTATACTTGTTCTGATCCAGCTCAAGGTTCATTTCTGTCCTTCATTAGTTTGGATAAGTAGATACTCATTTGAGCAAGTATCTTGTTTCAATACTAGTTTTAGTATTGATTAGTATCTGTTTTGCGATACTTATGACAACCTACTTCTCTACAGAAGCATCAAAAACTAAGATTTCCTATCAAAGATCTATTTCCAACCCTCTTCTTTCATAAAAATGCAAAGGTCACAAATAAAACAACTGCACACAGCAGATCTCAAGGCTTTCAGAATAGTAACACATATACTATGAATAGCTTCTTATAGCTTATCCAGCACAGATGCTGGAGTCTACACATTCATCAACACCAGCATTCATTCTAAATAGGGCAAATCCAGACACTACAGCAGCTCCCGGGACCAGAGTAAAACATACAGCCTGCGGGTCTAAACAAATAATCATCTATCACAGCTAACTATGTGGAATCAGAGTGAGGTCCAAAGGGGACAAATAAAGACCTTGAGGAGAGAGAGAAAAAAAAAAGTTTCTCAAGTGACGCACTGGCTCAATGGAGATCTTGGTATAAATTGGTAAAACCCCACTCAAAACAATACAGTGATCCAGATGATATCAGATATCATCTTGATCACTGCAAGTATCAGATTTGCTGGATCGAATATCAGCTTCCAAATATAGGTTCAGCCAGTATTCTGGTTGGACACTGATTAATTGATATATTTACTGGTAGTAGTCGGCCCAGAAAATCTCTTTTAATTAATACAAAGCTGTTCTGCGGTTACTTGAGAAATGAATTACAAATACATATCACTTGTTTTGTCTCGTTTCATTTTTGTTTTAGGAAATAAGAGCTGCAGTCTCTGCACCAGTATTGTCCAATATCGGGTATCAGCAGATACTCAAAGCCCTAGTATCAAAATCTGTATCTGAACTGAAAAAGCTGGATCAGTGCAGCCCTAAATGCATGCTGCCATTGAGTCCTTAGGCAAGACACTCCACCCATGCCTTGACTAGTATTAATGTGGTGTGTTCGTTAGTGATTGGTGGTGGTCGGACCTGCCAGTGCCAGTCTGCCAGATTGGCAGCGTTGCTTTAGTCAGTCTACCCCAAGGCTACTGTGGCTAAGTAGCTTACGCCCACAGAGTACTTCTCAGGGAGGCTTATGCAGCTTGAAGAGCACAATAAAAAATAGGGCATTATTAAGGGTACTTATAATATTGTACTGAATGGTAGAGGATTTGACAAAATGACCAAAGAGACTCTTATCTGTTAAATGTGAACCCCTTAAAGAAGACAATTTTAATTAAATATAGTATTTTAAATATCTCTTTAAGACAGTGTGATGCTTAAAAAGACAAGCTAAGTGAAAATCTGAATTAAGATCAAGTCAAAACAATGATCTAGGCCATAAGAAATTATATGACAACATTTTCTGCTACATCATATTCCCACATGCGATCCTAATATTTATAGTCCGAGTAAACATTAACGTGCATAAGGATTTGAAAATGTATGGTTGATTGCGAGAACATGAAAAGCACTTGTGGGAGTGGCTGTGTAGAACTGCGGTCTCAATGGAGGAAGGTCCTGAAAGGTCACAAGTTTGTTCTCATGATTTACATAAAGGTCAAAGGAAAAAACACACTCACCCTCAGGTCTTAAGTGAGTGAAACAAATCATGTGAGGCAGCGGACAATGTTGAAAGGACTACCACCATCTGAACATGGCCCTCTAGGCTTGTGTTTTCTTTAAACTAAATGTCAGCGCTGTGTTTACATTTCATTCTATGCTTACTTTAAGACCTGTTTTAGAAGACTATAAAGAGGATGAGTGTAGTACTGGGGTTCAGTTATCCAGGAAGTGACAATGACATAACAGCTTTTTAAAGTAGTTTAGCAACCCACCAGCGAAACCAAAAATACAATACACATGAGGTTTAATAATGCAGTACTAGTCCCCGAACCATTTGAGACACTAAAAAAAAAAAAAGGGATAATTTCACAGATAAAAGGCATAACTTTGCAATATTCAGAGACAACATAGTTTCCTTAAAAAAACTGGTTATTTTTAATTTGCATAGAAATAGTTCTCATAAGGGCTAAAACATATTGAATACCATTAGATACCAGGGCTGTAGGCCTTTACAAACTTTAGTTAACCAGGATTCCATCGATAAAGGATTTATTTGGGACAACAGCGAAAGGAGTGAAGCCAATTTAGTATTTGTGGGTATTATATGTAAAAAAGCAGATTAAACTCACAATTCACAAATTTAATGTGTCATTATATTGTTTCCTTAGTAGTACTTTTTATGCTTTTTTTTTTTTAAATACCCGAACTCCCATGCAGTTATATTCTTATGAGTGCAGTTTGGGTCAGAGATAGGCAACAGTTTGGTGGAGAGCTTTTGCCATGCCCCATGTCTTAAGCGCTGGAGTCGACTACATACATTTTTGGTTGACTAAACATATTAAATGAGAAAACATCTCTACTTTCTACCAGCTGCTTCAGACATCCTTTTTCTCTGATTTGAATGCATTCTGGTGTTCACATATCCACCTCTTTGTAAACAGATTGTATTGAGTTGTTATGTCTGCCTGCATGCATGTACCTTGCCAGCAGCTCATGGTCTCAGCATACTAATAAACCAGGAGAGGCACATGAGGCGGGTTGGGCCATTTTGGACGGTCTTGAAACTTCTGACAGCT
Source organism: Taenioides sp. WSHXM2023 (assembly GCA_029959045.1). NCBI lineage: Eukaryota > Metazoa > Chordata > Actinopteri > Gobiiformes > Gobiidae > Taenioides > Taenioides sp. WSHXM2023. Next base: position 28,105,549 of record CM057086.1, read on the forward strand.
CTGCAACCCTTACCGGTGGTAGTTATTGAGATTGTGAAGAGTGACATTGTCCTGGGAGGGTATGCTATCGGAGGCTGGAACACCCTGTCCCCTCTGCTGCTGCTCTTGGGTCTGACAGTGCAGTGATATGAGCTCCAAACTGTACAGAGGTAGATAACAGCTGGCTCACAGGAGCACAAGGCCGCTACATGACACCAAGGAGCTAACAGGCTAACTAGAGCTAGCAGAGATGCACAGTAGCCGGCAGTAGATGTAAGAGCAGGGGCTAGTGAGCCAATTAGCACTGGTATGAGTCTGCTTTAGTGGGACAGTAAACATTAGTCATTTGTTAATTGTTATTAATTCATACTATACTACTTATATAGCTTTTAAGACACATCTTTTTATGAAATTAAAATTGCTAAGTATTTCTTTTAAATACAGGAACCCAGGAAAACTAGCTGGCCCTCGGGTACAGCTAATGGGAATCCTAATAAATAAACAAATTGCCACCTCAATTTCTCCGTTACTACTACTACTACTACTACTACTACTACTACTACTACTACTACTACTACTACTACTACTACTACTACTACATACTGTGTAATAAAAGAGAAATTTGACCCAAGCAGTATTGACTGTGGCTGTCAAGTACAAGTACAGCAAGGCTTTTTAGCACCTAACATGAACCTATGAACATGATCTAAAAGAAAACTGATCCTAACAATTTAATTGAATTTAACATTTAAAACATTAGATTTCCTGCCAGATCGGCACTGGCAGCTCTAATTAAACCAAAACATCATAATAATGTGAAAATGTCACTGGAACAGTGGGTGGAACAATAAACAAACATGAGTAATAATAATAAATTATAGACACCATTAATAAAAAAAAATTGTAGACAACATTGCAAAAGCTTAGGCTAACAAAAAACATAAGGGCTGCAAGATGAATCAAAATCGCTATTAGAATGGATGCAATTAGGAAGTCACAAAGGCTGCAATTTTTTAAGTACGATAATTTCCCCCTCAAACAGAATATCCAGTTTTATTCTGCATAAAAACGACTAACCCTGTAGTTTAGATCTGTACAAATACTGACATGTGATTCTTGAATTAGTTTGTCAGTTCATATTTCATTCAGTCTTTTTGTTACTTCTTCACACTGGTCCCTCTCCCTCACCACAACAGCAGATAATCCGCACTGGCACAGCTCTGGTTTGGTCAACTCCAGTGACATAGGATAATTATAATGGGCCCTGGTGAAAAGTACACAGCGCGCAAGACCTAATTACACAAATAAAGTCTATATTACGCAAATACGGCTTAGTTTTGTGCGCATCACCTGTTCCCCATCTCTCAATTAACCATCATGAAGGCTGGAATTACATGTACAAGCGGACCACAGTTAGTATGTTTGAGATATTTTAATATTTGATTCTGTTCACTGCATTTCTGCTTTTTTATCCAGCAATCCCAGTGCTTTTTAGTGAACAGTTTTGCGATTTAGCCTGGCTATAAACACTGATACCTGCATCAGATTACTGAATGGTCAATCCATAAAATCCATAAATGAATGGTCCAATAAATAAATAAAAATACCAACTGTTGTTACTTCAATTTACTGGTCAAAAAGAGCATTAAAATCTACCTATAACCATTGCTGGAAAAAGTGCTGAAAATTTGCACTTAAGTTAAATTACATGGCTAATAACTGACCCAATTACAAGTAAAAGTACTACTGCTACAATAGTACTTAGGTAGAAGTATATGGAGTGGGACTGGGCCTTTTACTTTTAGTATTCAGTGACTTCTATGATTTAAAATGTCTTTATATAGACATGACTAGAATTATACTCCATTACAAGTATGTGTATAGGTTTAAGAAGCTACTTAAAGTACAAGTGCCTCAAAAATCTACAAATATTTGTAGTTTGTAGTTGTTACTTTCCACCCTTGCCTATAGCTCAGGACTTTCAAGTGGTAAGCAGGTCTGATAATTACAAGTCTTAAATTCCTCTCTATGACATTTCTTCACAGTCTGGCAATCATTATGTGACAACCTAGCTCAAGTTTATGATAGCTATATGCTATATTGATCAGCAGATAGCTATAGCTATTGACAGCTATGAAGCTAGACCACCTAGATACACTTTCACCTTACATACACACAATACCAACTGTGGGGTAGGGGTGTGCAAAAATATCAAAATATCGATATATCATTTAATGTAATGATACAGTATCGATATCGTGGGCTGCTGTATCGATATATCGCCAAGAGTATTTTTTGGTATATTTTACCAAATTATTTTGTTACAGCACTACAGTTTTGTTACTTGTTTAGAGGAAGAAAACTTGTTTATGCAACACAGTTGACATTTTCACTGTTTTGAGGATTAAAATTGGTGTATTTCATATTCTCTTTGCACAAGAAGTGGTTTAACAAAGACTTTTAGTATCACAGCCGTAATTTAGCCATTATTTTTTATTGAACCGCATCAAATCAATTTGGAATATTTGGTACTGGATTAAAAGTGCACTGTATCGAGGCGTATGTATCGAGGTATGAATCGTATAGACTACTTCTTAATGATACCCAGCCCTACTGGGGGGCCATTTAGTTTTGTCACAGGGCCCCATGCGTACTGTACTTACTTATTGATCCGGGCAGGGGGAGGCGGCTGACTCATAGCGGGGACAGAGTGAACCGTGACTGGCTTGTCATGACCGCCTAGGATCACTTTCCCTGTAACTTGAGATAGCCACTTCGCCAGGCATCCGTGCGGCTAATCATCTCTGGCACTGGCCTGGTTAGGTGTAATTGTGGTGCAACAGCTGACGGTCGAGCTGGTGAAGGAGTGGGCTGAACCGTGACAACCCTGTCCACTAGAATGTCCATGGGGTATCTTACATGGCGCGTAAAGACCCTAGATCTCAGCTTAAATCCATCCACCCGTGGGATCTATTCAGTAAGGGAGACTAATCTAGCGTGGCACGGGGATGTTGTCGCTGTCCAAGCTCGTTCCAGCCTCCTTTAACATGTTAGCTTTCTAGTTAGCCCCTGTGGAGGAAGCGGTCTGTGGCGTTAGCTTTGATTAGCAACAAGCTAACGCTCAAAAGTGACCGGTGGTTCACGGTTGCTATGCGCGCTTAGCAACAGCACCGGCATAGTGTTTCATGTGGAGATTAATGGGAATAAATGTGGATTTTGGATCTATATGAATAACTACAAGCGCATACTCGAGCATTGCAAGTCGTATTTTATTGAAACCCAGTAAGAGTGTATGTATTAAGTAAATGACTGGACAGGTGTGGAGAGAATGGGCCGAACCTGGCACTAAACCCGCTTCCTCTAGCGATTCTGTGGGTGCACATCACCGTAAATCCTCCTCGGCTGAATGGAGCACTGCTGGCCGCTGTCCAAATGTGTGACACATTTAACACTTGAGTACTGCACACAAGATACTACTCCGATGAATATTATGCGAATTGTTTCTTATAAAAGCCTGATTTGTAACAAGAAAAACACTCTGAATGGCCATCTGCTTCCAAATAGTGGCACTAATGAAAAGGTACTAGCGTGCAGAAACGCATCAACCTTTCAAACTACATCTAAACTAAACAGAAGTGAGCTCCAGAACCAGGCCAAACTCTATGCTTTATTTCTGTATTGACATTGCACGTCTTGATATAAAAAGATCCAGCTAATAGTTTGCAAGAGAGACCCGGCCAGGCCTGGAAGAGAAGCCGCTGACTTACGTGTGTTTATGTGCCCCGGCCAAACCAGCCAGTTCCCTTCTCCGCTTCTTCCTCCTTTTCTCTTATCCGCCTCCTCGTTTTTCCCTTCAGCGATCCCTCCTTCCACCTGTCTGGGTTAATAATCCAGCAATCCGAGCGTCGAGGAACCGGGCGAGGCTAGCGTGGTTTTCTCGTCTTCTTCAGCCCTTTTCCACAGCCTACGGTAGCGATCCGGTCCGGTCAGTCGGTAATGCTGGAGTGAAGCGATGGCGGGGAGGGGGGAGCACTTGACCACCGCAGCCTCTTACGACCGACCCACGTCCACGCTGCTGTGACGGAGGGTGGGACTTGCTGAGGCAGGCAGCAGGAGAGGCGCAGCTAACCGGGCTAGCACCGAGGCTAACAGGCTAACACGCTAAGCACTTGTTAGCTGATTTCTTGTCACTTGTTCGCGCGGCTCCCCTGCAAGATGCCGCCCCGGACGCTAACAGCAAATCCGGCGAAAGTCAAACAAACGCACCTCCGGATTTCGACAAAAGCACGTGCTGAGAGGTATTCCAACAGGTTTGCAGCAGAAGGCAGCGTCAAAATCCCGTAAAAATGAATGAAAACGGGTCTCCTCCTCTCCTCTCCTGGACAGGCGCTGCTCTACGCGGTCCGCAGTTGGTGGAACGCGCACGATTGAGGGGGGCGGGATTAAAGAAATTGACAGCGGTGGGAGCCAATCAAAACGCGAGGACTGGAATTCTCAGCCAATGGGAGCCCTCAGAATATTAGATGAGGAGGATTACATGCAAAGCCATATTAGTTCAGTTAAATTACCACACCCACAGGCTATAGGATTTATTAATTGGAATAGGCTATATATTAACAGATTGGAAATTATACGCCTTATAACTATTGATACTTTGCAGCTCGTGTCATGAATGTTCCCTGGGGTTGTGATGCTAACTGTAGGCACTGCTCTGTCTGAAAATCTGTTACTCAAATTAGACTTTAATCTGAGTTTTGTTTTAACACAATCTGACCAGGTGAGGTGAGGTGGTTTGTAATGTTAAGCAAGTCCCTCTCACATAATATTACAGTGATAAGATAGTGAGCATTAGCCAATAGTTTTTCAGTTAGTCACTTTCACTCCTAAGCAGGACCATGAGCGCTCGTATTGATCACAGGCTCCTGAAAATGTGTTCGTAAAACTTTCTTGGCAGTGTTTGCTAATAATGCATTGTGTCACCATGAAACCTTCTGCACATTCCATCATAAACATACAGGCAGAACACCCCCAGCCTGATGTCACTGCTAAGAATAGATCATAGACTGGTTTCAGAATAGCTTTTTTAATACTTAAATTAACTCTCAGGAGTCAATTTTTTGTAATATAGTCAATTTTGTGTAATATAGAACCTTTAAATCTTTTTAAAGACTTTTAAAAATTAAGATGTCATGTGGTAATACAGGAAAATAAATCATTTGGATAATTTGAGCCCTAGAATCCCAACGTCTATTGAACTAAAGATGAAAGGTAGCTGCTAATATGAGAACTATTCTTTAAAGCTCACACGAGTGAGCTTTGTGTAATATAGGGCCATTAAGTCTTTTTAAAGACTTTTAAAAATTAAGATTATGGGCATTGTTCCACCTTGTGATGTCATGTGGTAATACAGGAAATGCCCCAATGTGCTTTTAAACTCCATCATTTGGATGTTGTCTATTTTTACTGAACTAAAGGTAAGTTAGCTGTTAACTTGAAAACCACCTACCACTTCATGACATCACAAGGTGGAACAGAGTATTTTGAGCTCTGTAGATGTAGACAGGCTAATAATAAAGGTTTACTCAAACATATGTGGATGAAACAAAACACAACTCCAGGTTTGTTTTTGATGAGTTAACAGCATTATAACATGACTTCAAGCTCAAGAGTCAAATTTGCATAATATAGGACCTTTATTTAAACAAACAGTATTCTCATCTCAGAACCTGTTGCTGTTCCTGTGTTTTGGCCTAGAATTATATCTATTTTCACTGTTTGAACACTAGCCAATCCCTGTGTTGTTTATGTATTGGTGCATGGACTCCTCTTGAGGCGATATCACAGAGCTGTTCACAGAACTCCCGTGTCTTCCAGCTCCTTCCATAATAAGCACATCCCTGGTTTGGTTCTTTCCTCACGGAGACAGAGGAAAGCCGTCGCCATGGCCACAGCGAGCCCACGTTTAAGTCCTCAAACTCTGCTCTGATTGGCTCAAAGCTGAGAGAGGGAAAACACGCGCCGGAGCGCTCCCTGCAGGACAAGAGGGGAACTGCACTTACAAACACACTGAATTAAATATTAGGCCTGCAGTTTTCATTCAAAAGATATGATTTCTTGTTATACATTGTTAATCGCTTTGGAAACGGTCCTGATTTTGAAACACGTGGATAGACCGCCTTGCAGTTAGAAAGAGGTAGTCCTGATAACTCACTATGGTTCATCTGGTGCCGAAGAGGAACTAAGCCAGTCATTCTTTATATTTGAAACTAAAAAGTGCTTGTGATGTCATGTGGTAATAATAAATACAGGAAGTGCTCCACTGTGTTTTTAAACTGCATACACCTTCTTTAAATTATTTGGATAATTTGAGCCCTAGGTGTTTTTATTGCTATAATAATAACAACGTGTTTTAATAAAGAGCTTAAACCTGTATCCGCAATAAACCCAAATCTCTGTATAAGTCCATTCATAACAGATGAAGTGAAAACCAAGCACATTCATTCAATACAAAATTTAGTGAAGGCAATTTGTGATACTGCACCGCCATCTGCTGGACATTTAGTGAACTGTTAAATTTATAGCAGCTTAGTTACGTAATACACTCCCTATAAGAAGGTCGAGGGTTCAATCCCAGGCTCTGGCAACAATCTCCTTTTCTCTTCCACTCAAATTAAGTGGAAGACGTCATTTGCAAGGCTAGATCTATAATATCAGACAAGGTATTTCAAGTTATTTTTTTTTTCTTTTAACAGTTAATAATAGGAATAAAAAATAGGGCAGCCAGTTGTGAACAGTCATGTTTTATTTGGTCAGATATAGATATTAATACATTCAAGCATTCAGTTATTCCACAATATTTACACTATTTACACATTCATATGCTATTTAGAATGAAGCTGTATTACTTTACATGGAAGACTCAATCATGTGATGTCAGTGAGCTATTCCTATGAGTTTCGATGTAATTCGATCAGATATGGCCTTTTTTTGTATTAGGTGGTATGAAGTGTGAACCTATTGCTTTCCAATCTGCTTTAACATCACAAACTGAGTCCTGTTGCATACAAATAACAGTAAAATATATATAAAAACATGACATATAGACTGAAACTGGGCTAACACATTTTTTAAGACATTTTTGGAAAAACTCTTGGTCCAGTGTTGATTATGTTGGTTTATATCCCATTTTCCTGGTTTAGTTTACCTTCATTTGACATTTAAAACACATCTAATGAAAATAAACAAGATCTTAAAGGTAAAGTATGTAATTTTTTGGGTGGTACATCACCTCCATGATTCCATAGAAATAAAAAGTTAAAACCAAAGTTGGAAACATTCTCTATGTCGATAGATATGTTTTATACCATAATGTTGAAGATTATAGCTAAAAACTGATGAAGAAATATGAGTCAGGTTTGTGGAGATGCAAGCCTGCTCAGAGTAAGGACCCAAGTGTAAAGATGTATATTTTTCAGTTCAATAAAACATAGCCAACATTTTTAAAAGGCAAAAAAGTTACATATTGTGGCTTTAAACACATTGATGGTCATTTTTAAAAATCAGAAACCTGTTTTTATTAGACACAGTTCAGAAAATGTTTACAATATTATAGAAACATCAGTCATGAAAATAAGGCACGAAACATAGACAAACAAAGATGTGTGGAATTATTCAATTTTCCTCCATAAACACTGTCATCTCTGAGCTTTATCAAGTCCATGTTTCTGGCATTTGCAGTTTTTGTTTTTATTATGATTCAGTAACCAATTATTTCATGCCATGTCCAAAAAACATCCCTGAATTAAAAACTTAAGTCAAACTCCTATTGCAATATTAAAATAGTAAACAAATCACAAACTATCATATTCTTCCTTGCATAAAATAAAAGTTAAAAACAGTAGTTAAATCTCTTCAGCAACTTCTTCATAGACAATATCATTTTATTCAGTGAAGGTCCATATGGAAATGTAGAGTTAATGAGAATATAAAAGTGCATTAAATGATCATTAACCAAAACTATACTCCTATATTCTCTAAATATTAGTTCAATAAAGATCTGTGAAATACATACAGTCCATGAGACTGAAGTCTGAGTTAGCATCACTAGCTTTGTACAGTGTGGTACTACAGGAGTCAAGCAGGAAATAGTGAGATTTGAGAGAATTTTAAAGCAAAATGCAAACTTTGAATAGTCAAATTGGAGAAGTTAGTGAAGCTCTGATAATTATTTATATTATTTACATTTGCAGAAATAAATAACTGTCATATATTAGTAAGTAACAAAGTTTTTTGTTTTGTTTTGAAAAGAGGCTGAGTGAAAAATGTTATGAGTTTACAGTCCAATATAGAGTATATTAAATTACATCTAAATTATATTAAAGATGTCATAAAATCAGAAAATGAAATATTATAGAAAGCTGCTATGGTAACAATTAATTAATTTAATGTTATTACAACTTTTAACCACTAGGGACTCACTTCACTTTATAACGATGTTGGCAACGCAATCAAAGCAGCTAATATATGGGATCACTTTATCCTACAACCATCTGCAAATATATTTTTATACATTTTGGTACATAGAGTAAGAATAACAAGCAAACTGCAGTATCCCTGTTATAATTTTAAAGTAGCATTTTGGTTAAGATCTCTCAAACCTCATTGTTAATTCCTGTTGACCCCAGTATCAGATATACGAGTACAGTTGTGTCTAGAATGTGGTCAGTTTTACAAAAGACTGGCCCGTCCTCAGAAACAGTCATAAAGTCGAGAAGAGCCTCGTTGAGAGAGGAATGTCCCTGCCTCCTTCAGTAACAGTCAAAGATTCACAACTTCAAATCGAAAGTGGGTCAGAGAGAAACAGAGAAAACCAGCCATGATTCTGAACAATTATCAACTCTACGATTTTTATAATGAAAGTATAACAAGTATAACATTTTGAATCTTGAATTAGAATTAAACAGAATCATATGAATAACTTGGTACCACTTTAGGATAACTACAATGTAATTAGCCTTAAAGGTACACTGTGTAACTTTTCTCGTGGAGGGTACATCAGATGTTAGTCTCCATGTAGATGTACTTAAGTGTTCCGCCTGGAATGTTTCACAGTAAGGCCTTAAACTTATCGATCTCCATGGAGATAAGCAGGTCAAGGTACAGATCTGTTCTGTGGAGAGGCGGGCCCACTCACGCAGGAAAGCATGTTCTTAAAGGTACTTCTGTACAATAAAATCACTTCTAATGAAACAACAGCTGAAAATACTTTTAATGCCATAACTGTGGAGCATACCAAGCACAGAAATAACATCTCCCTAAAAAAAAAATAAGTGGCAAACCCTCCACTAGAAAAGTTACACAGTGCAACTTTAACCGTGAACAAAGACATAATGGTATGTAGTTAATTAAGAATGATTCAGACTTAGTAAGTACTTAATTAAAAGGTAAGGGTTAGGAGGAGTTAGGGTTTAGAGTATTAATTAAGTACTCATGAATCATTCTTAATAAACTTTTTGTTCATTAAGAATTAAGTATTAAGGCTAATTAAAGTAGTTATTATAAAAGCAATACATTTAAATTGCCTTCATCAAATAGTGTTTGATGAAGGCAATTTAAATAGTAAAAGAATGCATTTAAAATATCAAATTTAAAACACGAAATATGAAATACCAAACTATGTGCACTATGCTTATCTGCACGGAGATATTAGAGTTATTACTGTGCCTGGAATGTTGCGCAGTATGGCTTTAATCTCAGATCTGTGAAGAGGTAACCCAGCTAACAGTAAGAATGCATGTTTTATAATTAATTCTTTAACAATAAAAACACCGGTAAATAAATAAATAAATGCTAGAGAAGCAATAATAGTTCAAGTAATAAGTAAATATCTCCAAAGAAACAAGCGGGTGATGGATCCTCTACCAGAAAAGTTACGCAGTGCACCTTTAAAACTCAATGGCTCTTGATGACAACTTTTTGAGATGTTTTAGTATACGCTACGAGCAGGGGTGTAGCTATAAATTCTGAGCCCCAGGGTGCAAATCACCTTGGTTTGGTATCCCCCACATTACTAACACATGTTGTCTAATGAAAAATGCATTTTAGAAGACTTTAAGAGGGGCCCCTTTACCCTTTACCCCCCAAAGTCCAACGCCCCTGGGCCCCTATGAGCTGCATATAAAATAAATGACAGTCGCTGCAGTTGACTCTGACTTGAAACATGGCTGGTTTTGTAATAATCGCAGTCAAAAATCCCTATTCTTAACGTGTAAACCTGTGGATGCTGGAGTCATGAAGGCTTTGAATAGTGTGGTTAGTATTAGTATTCAGGATGAGTCTGCTGCAGTTCACAACTCGGGCTCATTATCTCACACAAAAGAGCAACACACACACACACATACACACATATACACACATATACAGGGGAGACTGACAGACGGAGAGAAAACACTAACAAGAGAGAGGAGTGAAAAGAGGAGAGAAAGTGAGGAGAGGGACTGCTGCTGCCATGGCGACCGTACAGAGCGGGGGGAATGGAGGGGAGATGTTAAACACTTCTATAATGATGTACAAGGGATTTGATCTGGGCTGCTATTAAATTCTGTTAAGTAAGGAGTATGTGTTCTTTTTTTTTTTGTTTTTTTGGAGCAAGCCTCTAGTGGTCAATAAAGAGTAGTGCACACTGTGACTAACTGCATTATTTGTGTTGGGCTTTGTACTTCTTACAGTACTTCTTATGGACGACATTTTGAAAACTTTGAGAATGTCTTATATTACGCAAAATTGACTTTTGTAAGCTTTAAGCCATATTAGAATGCTGTTATCTCCTAAAAAACATACCTGGAGTTTCTTTTGTTTCATTCACACGTTAGAAAATTCCTTTATTAATACTCTATCTATATCTTAAAAGCTCAAAATGTTCTCTTCCACCTTGTGATGTCATGTAGTTTTCAAGTTTTATCTTTTGTTCAGTAGAAACTTGGCAATTCCATGGCTGAAATTATCCAAATGATTCAAATGAAGGTATATGGAGTTTAAAAACACAGTGGAGCATTTCCTGTAATATCACAAGGTGGAACAGAGTGTTTTCAATCTGAGAGAAGAACTCAGCCTAAATATGCAGGATTTGTGTGTTAAACAAAACACACAAATTGTTGTGAATGAAACAAAACACAACTCCAGGTATGTTTTTGTTGATGAAAATAGCAAAAAATACAGTAGCTTAATATGGGCCCTTTAAATTTGTGATTGCCATGGCAACGGTCCAGTTTCTTTATTTTGTTTTTCGTCAATCTAAAACTCAATGATTGGTGCCAGTGTTAAACCAAATTAATCTCTGAGTGACATTGTCTCTTAGGTAGACTTTATTGTCCCTAAGAGGAATTCAATTAATTTGCATCTCACCAAAGCAACAGGAAGTATTGCCATGGAGACCGTGTCCCCTCTTTTTGATATGCAAATTCACCTGTCGTAACCACAGAGACCACCCCTTTGTTCAACAGCATTCCCAGAAAAAGAGTCTTCAAACGTCATTATTGCACTTTTTAACTCTTACCAAAAAAACAGAGCTGTTATGACCCCACCATCCACAAGTTTAGAATTTTTAAAACTATTGTGCAAATAAAACATAATAAAAAAGAGCTTGTATAAGTTGTTTGTATAGCAGACAGTGTGGTTTCTTCTTCCATATAAAATCAAGTGTTAGCTTTTAATTGGCCTGTACAGAGGTGACCTATGACACAGGAAGTCGTTCCGAGATCCATGTGCTCACTTCCTTTAGCACGTTTTCGGCCACTTCTGGAAGGTCGTGGTGCAGGGCGTGGTACGCCGCTTCATAAATCTGCAATATTAAAACACAAATGAGTCAAGTTTATTTTTAACATATTATCAATCAGGGTTTAGTAGTAGTCGTGGTTGAAGTATTGAAAATCAGATGCTATCAATACCAAACGAGTGTCGAAACTCAATTGAGCAGGTATCGATACTAAAAGTTTCCTGAATAGCTTTAGAATGATCTTGAGCTGTATCAGAACAAGTATAAGAGCACATAGACTACCTACATGGGCCACTGAGGGAAAGTACTGTGATTTAATGCTGAAAATCTCATTTTATTGTCTAAAGAAACAGTTATTGAGTATCGAGTCTACTTATGATTTTTGTTTTAATTATATAATTCTGTTCAAAGTTACATTAAATGCGTCCAGAAGAATTGACAAAGACTGAAGAGAACTGACAAATTAATACAAAAATCACATTTCAGGACATGTTTGTACAGATCTAAACTACAGTGTTAGCAGTTTTTATAAAGAATAAAACAAAAAATTTAATCTTTAACGATTTGCCATTCAAATTATGGTTTAGATTCAGCTGCGATTAATCTTGCAGCCTTAGCAAGCATTAATATTAGAACAATTGAGTTTGAGAGCAGAGTGTGTAGATGAGACTCATACTGTGAACTTGTACTTCACTCCTCAGTCACACCCGGTGCTGCTAAGCTCACAGTGGCGGTCATTTGTTGCCTAGAGACCGTCCAATCAAACAAGCACATTCTTCTGAACTGTCAATCTCCTGCTTGTAAATTATGTCATATGTTATGTATGTAGGGCAGGGGCCTCGATCACTCTGTGGGAGGTTCATAGTTCTTGAAAGAAATATCCACTAATCTAATCTATATCTAATTTACCATATTAATCTTGTGACTTAAAGTCCTTTTAACGGATAACAATCACTCTTTTGTGGTTTGATAATGCCACCACTATGTTTCATGTGGGTAGGTCGAGTAATTACAGAGAAATGACCATAAACCAGGGCAAAACATCTGCATTTTGACAGTTAAATTGTGTATCTAAGTTTATTCAAAGTATATTTTAATATTCTAGTTGAATGGTTAGATTTAAAGCTACCATCAGCAATGGGCTCTGTGCTAGCATCTGGCAAACTCACTGTTGGCGTCACGACTTCCTCTCCAATTTTATCTCCATGTGGTTTTTGCTGAGTTGTGCTAAAATGAAAAAATATTAAAATATAAAGCAGTGAACTGGGAGCTGCGGGTGGATGTCACTGTCAACATGTTAAAAAGTCCTCAAATAAAATTAATACTTCTGTGTTTAGAAAAAGAGATGTTTGTGTCTCACTGCTAACGCTAATGCTAATAGGGATAATAAATAAGAGAGCTACAAACTGAAGTATTCTACATGTAAAGATAATTAGGTATTCATTATTTTACTGAATTTGAAATGCTATTTTTTTATGTTTTATGATTTTAATAAAAGTGACTTTTAAGGTGGATTGTGTAACTTTTCTGGTAGAGGGTCCGTCAAATGTTTTTCTTCATGAAAATGTTATTACTGTGTCTGGAATGTTTCACAGTATGGCATTAAACCTTTCTATCTTCATGGAGACCAAACCAGACCAAGTTACAGGTCAGATCTGTGGAGAGGCGACCACGCTCACAGTCAGAATGTCTGTTCTTTTAGGCATTTTTGAGCAATAAAACCACCTGTAAATGAATAAATGCTAGATAGAGATGTTTAATGTCATACTGTGGAACATTACAGACAAAGCAATAACATCTCCATGGAGACAAGCAGGTGATGGACCCTCCACCAGAAAAGTTACACAGTGCAGCTTTAAACTATGAGCACTTTGGAATGTTGTCAGGCATACTGAGTGTACCTTGAACTTCTTGTCGGTGCTGGGGGCGCTGTCGTACATCAGATGGGACCCCCGAATGTCACACAGTCTGTCTGCGTCGCCATGGAGAAGGTAGAAGGGCCAGTGGATGTTGGGCAGCTCCCTCTCGATCCTGGTCACAGCCCCCATGAGCTGCATCGCAAAAGACACTCTCAACCCCCCGTGGTGCACCAGCTCATCTGCATCATACGCCTCCACCTGGACAACACAGGAATTACACTGAATACATGTTTGCATCACATGTTCCACACAAACTAATAAAGAGGTGCTTTATTTATTTTATTTTAATGATTGTAACTTTCCTGCTGGACTGTCTGCCACCTGTTTCACATCCACAGATGCTACTGTTTTCTTTAGATAAAATGTTCACCTGACAAGGTCAAGTTAAAAGTCAGATTTGTGGAGAGGTGAGCCTGCTCACAAGAAATCATGTTTTTCTTGGTAATTAAAATGGTTGTTACTGAATATGCTAGATAGACAAGTTTAAATGCCATACTGTGCAATATGATAACCTGGACTCACAGACAAGCTTAAAGGTCCTGCATTGTGCTAAATTGACTCTGGTGAGGTTTAAGCCATGTTATAATGTTGTTACCTTCTGGAGTTTGTTTTGTTTCATTCACACGTTTGAGTAATCCTTTATTATTAGTCTGTCTACGTCTCCAAAGCTCAAAATACTCTGTTCCACCTTGTGATGTCATAAAGAGTTAGTTTCAAAGTTAACAGCTACCTTTTACATTTCGGTCAGTAGAAATGGGCAATTCCAAGGTTGAAATTATCCAAATGATTCTAACAAAGGTGCATGGAGTTAAAAAAGAAAAGTGTAATATGGACTTTTAAATACCATACTCTGCAATATTGCAGACACCTGGGCTTGCAGGCTTAAAGACAGTTTATCTCGATCAGTGTCAGAAAAACTTGTTTAGCTAGATTAGAAGGACATGTGTAGTTCCTGAAAAGGAAAGAGCCTGGATCTGGTGTGACTGTAACAGAAGACCAGACTGAAACCAGAGCCTGAGCTGACAGTCAGGACGAGGTAGTGCCTCTCACAGATAAAACATAGAACTCTGCTGTGGTGTCTTTGCTCAGAACTCTCTAAAGTAAAGTGAGTGCAGCTGGTAAAGAATGAGCAGAAAGTCTCTGAAACTAAACCCAGCTTTAATAATGAACAGTTGTAATGTGACTCTCTTCACAGCCCAACAGGTGTGAACTAAACACTGCTGTCTTGACACTTGCAACAGAAATCTATAAAAGCAATTTGGAAATTCTTATTTCTTGGCAATTAATATTGTTTAAGCTTTAATTTTATGTTTTGATTTAAAATGTTTAACTAAGTTTTAACATAATTTCACGTTCACTCATTACTCCAGAGGTTGTCTGTTTAAAGGGTCCATATTTCGCTACTTTCTGATCTGTTATAATGTTGTTTCCTCATCACAAACAGACCTGGAGTTGTGTTTTGTTTCATTCACACATGTTTAACACACAAAAAGTTCTTCTCTCAAACAGAAAACACTCTGTTCTACTTTGTGATGTCATGTGGTAATACAGGAAGTGCCCCACTGTGTTTTTAAACTTCATACATGTTCACTATGATCATTTGGATGATTTTAGTCCTGGAATTGCCAATCTCTACTTAACAAAAGGTAAAGTGTAGCTGTTAACTTGAAAACTACCACTTCATGACATCACAAGGTGGAACAGAGTATTTTGAGCTTTGGAGATGTAAACAGACTAACAGGATTACTGAGGAGGTAACAACATTATAACATGTCTTAAAGCTCGTACACGTGATCATAATGTGGCTCATGAATTTTTATTTCTTTTTTACTCCAGATGCCCTTCCTTATACAGCGCTCTTCATTGCACTGATTACACTGTTAGTAACAATATGTGCTTCATATCTAATAATAAATATCCTAGAGAACAGAACTTTTTGCAATCTGAGCCAGAAATCTGAACCACCCCATCCCTGACTCTTCCTACATAAATCCCAAATTCCCATTTCTTGTCCAACTAAAGCCACAAACACCACGGTGCATCCTTCCTGCCCTCTGATTGGCTGACTTATTTTTTCCATTAGCCATATTTGGGCGTCTAAACCTTTGGGGAGCTTTGGTATTTCTGCTCCACTCCCAAAAATATAACAATAGTAAAGTTAATACAGACTCTGGTCCAGTGGGAATCTCCTGTTTTTGGAATAGACATGGAGGTTACTTTAAGGTCTCCAGGCTGTTTGTTTTGTTAGCCTGGTTCCACAAAACCATTTCCTGTTTTTGCTACGTCCTGTGGGCCAAAACGACAGTCAGGAGGTCAACCGAGGTGAGCTCAAGAGATGATAAATGCAGATGTGACCGTTGAACTCTCATACTGGTACTGTATAAGGACACTGGTACCACTAGTCCAATTTGTGGGGATAATGGATGGTATTTATAGGTATATCATAATTATAGCACTGGAGAAATCTTATCACCATGGAGACGGGGACCGAGCCTTCACCATTGCTGCCCCAACCCTCTGGAACTTTCTCCCCGTTCACATCAGAAACTCAAACTCACTAAACACCTTCAAAAAAACGCTCAAAACTCATATTTTCCTCACGGCCTGTAAATCCCACAAACGACTGCTTCATCACCACCTGTTTTGTCTGTCCTGTCCTTGTTTTTGTGTTACTTTATTGTGAAGCGTCATTGAGTTACCGTGAAAAGCGCTATATAAAATCGATGTGTTATTATTATATTATTATGGCTTATTCTCTGGAATGTTCCTCAGTATGGCATTAAATGTATCTCCATCAAGTCAAGCAAGGCCAAGTTACAGGTCAGATCTGAGGCGAGGCAATAAGAATACAAGTTTTTCAAAGTATTTGGGAGCTTAAAAAAAAACAAAAAACACCTGAAATCGGGGAAAAAAATGCAAGCTAGATATGTTTAATGCCATAATGCGGAACATTTGAGGCAAAGCAGTAACATAGCCTTGGAGACAAACAAATAGCAGACCCTCCTTTTTATTATTATGTGTAATTTTAATCAGATGATGTCAGAAATGTGGAAAAAAAATTGTTCTTTAAGTACTGCACAAAAACAGACATTTTAAATTTGTGCAAATAAAAATTAACCTAATCTTATTTACTTATTTTGCAGTTTTTATCTTATTTATGTATTTTATGTATGTGTTTATTTAAGCAAGTAAGCATTTTGTGTTCTTTTACAATGGATCATAGTATCCATATTGACATTTGTCCAATCAGACAACAGAAGCAACAACAACAACAACAACAACAACAACAAGGAGTGGGAAGAGTCTGCAAGATATGCCCAGTACTCTTAATTTTGCATATTTCTTGTAAAACTAAAAATAATTGTACAAGACACTTCTGAGAAAAAAA
Organism: Taenioides sp. WSHXM2023; assembly: GCA_029959045.1. Lineage (NCBI taxonomy): Eukaryota > Metazoa > Chordata > Actinopteri > Gobiiformes > Gobiidae > Taenioides > Taenioides sp. WSHXM2023. Next base: position 28,122,608 of record CM057086.1, read on the forward strand.
TCTGAGTCACTGGAACCATCTTGAAAGGGATACACCCATCTCCTTTACCAGGCTGAAGCTAAGCCTAAAAAAGCCGTTTAAATATAACCAAGTGTGGGTCTGGTGTTGGAACGTCCTAGTTTTTATCAATATTCAACAAAGAAGACCATTTTTGTGGAAGGTAAATATGTTTTTTAACTTTTTTTCTGACCTGTTTCTGGTCTCGTGAAACCCACTTGGACTCGATGTTTCCCAGAGTCAGACTTGGCATCATGTGATTGAGCACTTTCGCCACAAAAACCTGAACAAAATACACAAAATACAAAATAAACAAAACACAATACACAACTAAATGTGAGTCAAACAGGGCTGCTGCTAACAACATTTTAGTACCGAACTAGTCACAGGATTTTTTTCTATTGTACACTGAGATTTCTTAAACACATTTTGACCAAATAAAAGTTGATGAAAATGGTGACTGAAGGAGAGAGAATACACAAATAAAGTGTATTATTGGTGAAATTTACAAATAGTTTATTTCATTTTGCCATTTTGATTTAATAATGCTGCTGTCTTTGTGATTAAAACATCTGGATCAGTGTTTCTAAAGCTGTGGAACGTGAGCTGCCTCTGGTGGTATGCCTGGCCCACTGCAGTTTGAGTATTTGATTTAGAGACAAATAGTGTTTTTCTCTACTTTTACGTTGTTATTATTATTTTTTAAGTACTTTATTCATAGTTTTGTCTCATTTTAGGCTTCATTTAGTCTTATTTTAGCCCATGTTTAGTCCTAATTTAGTACTGATAGAGTCTGGGTTTTGATCTGGTACTAAGAAGGTTAAATATTATCACAGGTGTTACTTGGTACTGGTCCAAGTGAAAATACAACTGCAGTTATTTTAATAGTCAAATAGTCAGAATTATTACAATGAATCTTTGCAGCCCTAAAGTCAACAGTACAGCCCCCTTCCCCTCCTATGTATTTGCAGTAATAATAATAGTAAAGTACTTATACAGTTCTATACATACTTTGAAGGGAGTGGCTGAGTCTGGGTTCATCTGGACCAGGGGAGCAATGAGGACCACTCCTTTAAACTCCGAGGGCCGTTCACAGGCTGTCAGGATGGAGATAGCACCGCCCTGTAATAATGAGAAATGACAAGATGTTAGGGCACAGTTTGTATAAGAATAACATTCTTGAGTTAGTTTCTTGTTAACAAAAACATGTGTCCACATGAGACGTTAAAAGCATCCAAAAGTACAAGCAGGGGAGGCATGTATGTTCAGTACTACATGCAGGGGAAACTCCACATGGCCCTATATGGTGTGGAAATTAAACCTTGGTCCATCCTGATTTGATGAGTAGAGTTCTGCCGTTACTGTCTCTCTACATTTACTTTTTCTAAAGGTAAGAGTGGAGGATTTCACTTCTCAGGGCAGATGCAAGGAAAAAGTCTGCATTAAAACCTAATATTGTGTCACAAGCTCATCCGGATTGTCATGAGGTTTGAGTTTTCAAATTGAGCAGAAAGCGTATATTTTAGAAAAACAAACATTCTGAGTGTGAGCGGGGTTGCCTTTCCACAGATCTGACCTGTAACTTGGTCTGGTTTGGTCTCCATGAAAATACAAAGGTTTAATGCCATACTGAGAAACATTCCAGACAAAGCAATAACATCTCCACGGAGAAAAGCATTTGACAGACCCTCCACCAGAAAAGTTACACAATTCAACTTTAAACTAGGGCTTGAATCAGTTATTCATGTTCTGTCAAAAGTCAAACTGTAGAGGACAAACAGAATTATAATAACATTTCACAGATGCAGAGTCATTATTGCATATTTAATACAGATGAGGCGCTGCTAAAATTAATATGATAAAATTAGAAATGAACCGACAGCTGCCTTAATATGCACAAAGCTCTTTTATCATGTTTGTAGTGAAACAAGGTCGAGGAAGACTCTGTACTGAATTCAGATTAAAAAGTTTGGGGAAAATTACCAAAATCGATGTCACGTGGTAATACAAGAAGTGCTCCACTGTGTTTTTTAAACTCCACACACCTTCAATAGAATCATTTGGATGATTTCAGCCCTGGAATTGCCAGTCTCTACTGAACAAAACGTAGAAAGGTAGCTGTTAACTTGAAAATTACCGCTTGATGACATCACAAGGTGGAGCAGAGCTTTGCAGATATAGACAAACTAATAACCCAGGATTACTCAAACATGTGTGAATGAAACAAAACACAACTCAAGGTATGTTTTTGATGAGGTAACAGCATTCTACCAAGGCTTAAAGCTCACAAGAGTCAATTTTGCGTAAAATGGGCCTTAAAGTAGAGAATTTGAAAACGGTTTTGCAGCTGAATATGATATAATGAAGGTTGATTTGTGTAAAATATTCAGCGTTCGTGTGCTCTAACAACAATGGAGTTTGGAGTTTGGGTGAGAGAAGAGGACACAGCGTTCCAGTCGTATTAGTTGAGATGTTTGTAGATAGAGATTTATATAAAAGGGACCCTACTCCAAACACAGCACTGAAAATACACAGTGTTTATTAAACTGCATTGCACACAGACAAGCAGGTTCCAGGAAACAGCCCAGAGGTGGAGCCAAACACATGAGGCTGACTCTTCCTGTAAACCCACCAGTATTCTGTCTCTCACTCGTTTACTGTGGGGAGTTTAGATCTGCCCTTTCACCTGTACGTGCATAATTTATGATCCAACCCCCAGCCTTATTACCGAGAGGCAGGAGACAGGACAATCGCTTTGAAATTAAAATACGACATCACTGCAAATTTGCTTTTTAAAGTTTGTGCTTGTGTCTTCTACAGTTATAATCTTTGACATTTGTGCATCATTACGCTATAATTTGGACATTTTAAATCACAATATTCATTTAAAACGACTTAATAAAAGAAACAAGTGAGCTGATTTCCATGTTAGAAAAATGCAGTGTCCAGTGTGATCTGACATCGCAGACTGATAATAAAGGATCACTCAAACATGCATGAATGAAACAAACACAACTCTGGGTATGTTTTTGATGAGGTAACATTATAACATGGCTTAAAGCTCACAAGAGTCATATTTGCCTAATATAGCACCTTTAATAACTTTAATCATGAGGCTATTTCAAATCCAGACTCTACATTCCCAGCTTCATGCCTCCTGTCACTTGGGTCCCCAGTATTCGCACACACAGTATTCGTTTGTGTTCTCTGAGTGAGTGTGAGGCACTTATCACATTAGCAGCAGTTCTTTCTTTAGCCACACATCAGGTGACACAAGAGGTCATGTGATGTGGGTTTGGTTTTGTCACTTGACTCTATGATCACTCGCTTCAGCTGTTGTTTGGATAGCAATTCACGGGCATATTAACCTGCTTGTCTGTGTGTAATTAAGCTCTACTTGCAACAGTGTGTTTTGTCCACTGAAGTTACTCAACTGAAGTTTTGTTTTCAGGTATTTAGTATTGAAGGGCTTATATTACGCAAAATTTACTCTTGTGAGCTTTTAGGATTTTTTGTTGTTGTTGTTACCTCATCAAAAACATACCTGGAGTTGTTTTGTTTCATTCACATGTTTGAGTAACGTAGACAGACTAATAATGCCACATCTCCAAAGCTCAAAATGCTCAGTTCCACCTTGTGATGTCATGAAGCGGTAGTTAGCAGCTACCGTTTACCTTTTGTTTAATAGAGAATGTCAGTTCCAGGGAAGAAATTATCCAAATGATTATAGTGAAGGTGTATGGAGTTTAAAAAACACTGTGGAGCACTTCCTGTATTACCAGGTGACATCACAAGGTGGAGCAGAGTGTTTTCTGTTTGAGAGAAGAACTCAACCTAAATCTGCAGGGATTGTGTGTTAAACATGTGTGAATGAAACAAAACACAACTTCAGTTATGTTTGTAATGGGGAAACAACATTATAACAGAGATCAGAAAACAGTGTAATATGGGCCCTTTAAACAATCCACTGTAGATCATTATTTTGCATTGTGGTCATTGTAAACAGCAATATTGACCTAAAATGGCGTAATAATAATAAAAACTTTAAAAACTTTTTTTTTTTTTTAAAGTTTAGTTTTAATTGACTTGTTGTTATTAATGAAAAATGTCTCAGAAACATTAGATATAAAATCTTTATACATGTTTGACCTGGAGGCGAAATTTCTGGAATAGTTTGCAAGCAAGTACAAAGCAGTGGGCGGAGATAGGGGGTAGGTGAAAAGAGGAATTTTCTGTGCACTCAAGCCTCAAATGCTGTTACAAAATGGTTAAACGTGAATAAAAGTTGATTTTGCTCTTTGTTTATGTATTGTTACGGGAACCATTATGTTAAAGGTGCTTCGTGTAACTTTTCTGGTTGAGGGCCAGTCAGTTGCTCTTCTCCATGGAGATGCTGTTGCTTTGTCTGCAATGTTTCAGCGTATGGTATATGGTAGACCAAATCAGACCAAGTTACAAGTCAGATCTGTGGAGAGGTGACCCCGCTCACAGACAGAATGCCTGTTTTTCTAGGTATTTTGAGCTATAAAACCACCTGTAATTCAGTAAATGTAAGGTAGAGCTGTTTAATTTCATACTGTGGAACATTCCCAGCAGAGCAATGACATGTCAATTGAAACAAGCAGGTGACGGAGCCTCAACCAAAAAGTTACACAATGCACCTTTAAACATTTCAGCAAAATATATATATTTAAAAAGATCAGACATTTGTTACCCAGCTATCTAGTGTTTTCAGAAAGAAGGGACGCATTTTGGTTTTGGGTTTAAACTTCCTGGTCTTATGGGAACAGTTTTGAGCACTTCTTGTAACTGCAGGCCCCCGTCTCATGAATATTCAGAGAAACAGAGAGGCCAATTAGTGCAAAAAGAAAGAGAAGGAGAGAAAGAGGGCTGTGTGGGTCTCAAGTTCATAGAGAACTAAAGAACTGAGGACAGGAGGAGGATTAAAAAGAGTTTAATATCCAACCTGGCAACGTACTCCATGACATATTACACAATAGTGGAAATAAAAAACACAGCTGTGAAATGCAGGCACAGGGATGAACAACAGGGCATCAGATAACTAGAATAAACAGATAACTCAATAATTAAAGGTCAAAATTAAGCCTAGTTTTCACGCTAGGGGTGTTCATCAGTATGTGCATCTCTATGGTGGAATGTTCAGCAGTTACCATGGTGATACAATGCACACATGAGCAAACACTGTCCAAAAAGTGTTAAGGTAGTCTGAAAACTCACTAGCTAGCTGTTGGAGTTCCAACTAAGTCAATTCTTTCTGGACAGATTGTGTTAAAATAAAGATCATATTAAAGTCGAACAAGCCTCAGACAGAGCAGTGCTTACAGTTAGCATTTTACAGCTTTCAGAGACCAGAGCGATAGGAAAATGTGATTCATTCCACAACCTTAGTTCCTACTCACCATAGAGTGTCCCACTATGAAGATGGGGATGCCTGGGTGTCTGTTCTTCATGAGGTCCACGTGCTGTAGAACATCTCGAATGTAAATCTGGAAGTCTCTGATGTTCATGCGCTCTCCTTCACTCTGCCCGTGGCCCACTGCAAAAACACAGACAAGAAAACACTGAGATCAACCAAAGTCTGCTTTAAGTCATGTTAGAATATTGTTACCCCTCAAAAACAGACCTGGAGTTCTGCTTTGTTTCATTCACACATGTTTGAGTAATGCTTTATTATGAGTCTGTCTACATCCGTTCCCCCTTGTGATGTCATGAAATGGTAGTTTTCAAGTTAACAGCTCAATGTCAAGGGTTTCCTCAACAATAAAAACACCTAAATTTATGGGCAATACTGTGGAACATTTCAGGCAAAGCAATAACATCTCCATGGAGACAAGCAGCTGACGGACAAAAAAAAAAAAGCAGAAAAGTCACAATGTGCATCTTTAAACTTCTATCATGCAAGATGGTGAACAAACTCCCCAGTAGCAGTAGTAGTAGTAGTAGTAGTACTAGTAGTAGTAGTGTAAAGCAACAGTAGTAGAAGTAGTAGTTGTACAGCAGCAGTTATATCCAGTAGATTTGATTGAGTTTATTTTAGTATTTTTTTTTTTCTAATTTATATTACGCCTGTTTCTGGTATGATTAAAATGTCCTCATGAAAACACTAAAGCGGCCATGTTTCCCAGTATAATTTCTCACAGTGTGTACAAACACAGGTGATGCTGCAGAGATGGAGGTGAGGCAGTTTCCATGGCGACCTCTGAACCAATCACAGCCCCTCTCCACGTCACATGACACAGAGCTGTATAACCATGTACTTTGAGGGCTTTTAAAGGGCTCATGTGTTATGATGTTGTTTCCTCATCACAAACATACCTGAAGTTTTGTTTTGTTTCATTCGCACATGTTTAACACACAAACCCTGCATATTTAGGCTTCTCTCAAACAGAAAACACTCTGTTCCACCTTGTGATGTCATGCGGTAATACAGGAAGTGCTCCACTGTGTTTTTAAAGTCTGTACACGTTCATTATAATCATTCTACTGAACAAAAGGTACATAAAAGGTAGTTGTTAACTGCTTCATGAGATCACAAGGTGGAACAGAGCATTTTGAGCTTTGGAGATGCAGACAGAATAATAATAAAGAGTTACTCAGAAATGTGTGTGTAAAACAAAATGCAACTCCAGGTATGTTTTTGAGGAGGTAACAACATTATAACATGGCTCAAAGCTCAAAAGAGTGAATTTTGCGTAATATAGGATTTTTAAGTTTTCAGTTCTTTCAGTTTAGATCAAGGCTCCAATTAGATAACAGGCTTAATCAATATTACTGTAATAGACCTATAATGTCCAATATATATTATATTTCTACAGTCTCAGTCCTCTAAAAACAACCAAAACATGTCTAAAATTATCCTGTAGGACAAAAAATTAAAGGCACTTTTGAGTTCTCCTCTGCTCCAGACTATGGCCTTCAGGGATTTGCTCCAGTTCAGGTTTTTCCATTAACACTGTCACATTCACCACCAGCCCATCTCACACTTTTATCTGCTCTGCTCGGCTCCTATCAAGCTTTGTCAACTTCTCTGGCATTTTATATTCTTTTGTATTTTAATCATATTTGGTATTTTGTTCTTGAAATGTCTTTTAAAAGGCCCAAATTATGCTATTTCCTGATTTATGTTATAATGTGTTTCATTCACACGTTTAACAAACAAACCCGGCATATTTAGTTCTTCTCTCACTCAAACACTCCACCTTGTGATGTCATGCGGTAATACAGGAAGTGCTCCACTGTGTTTTTAAACTCCATATATCTTCAATAGAATCATTTGGATAATATCAGCCTTAGAATTGCCGATCTCTACGAAACAAAATGTAAAAGGTAACTGTTAATGTGAAAACTAGTGTTTCATGGCATCACAAGGTCGAACAGAGCATTTTGAGTAATTTCGATTCAATTGTGATCAGTCTTGTAGCCCTAGAATATATTTTTGAATTTAAAATAATAATAATAATAATAGTACAGTACTGCATTGACAAACCGTGATCGTGGCCGAACACCAGCATTTGCAGCTCCTTGAGTCTCTGAGCCACGTCGTCATAAGGTCCTATGTGTTCTCCAGCTCCATGTGCAATAAACGCCAGGGCCCTACGGAGAGACAGAGGGACAAAAAGGTCACGTATAAAAGGGTAAAGAGTCACATTTACTTTTACATTTCATATTTTGGTTTCATGTCTTGATCTGCAATCAAAAATGAAAACTAATAAATGTAACTTGAAAAAGGTTAAAATGAATGAATCATTTTATTGTCTGATAATCTGGAAGTGCACATTAGCATTCTAGTTGTTGTTCGCTTTACCGTCACAGCAAAACTCCGCCCTTGTCTCCGAAAAGCACTTATAAACTCATCACTGTGAATAATTAGAATGCTCTGAATGCATAAGGTAAGTGAGAAATATTATAGCGGACCACTGAAGTAGTTCTGTTTTTCACCTTTTAAGACCGATTCAATCAACAGATAAAAACACTACCAAAAACTATCAGTCTTATAACACCAACTAACAGCATCATCATACAGCAATATTCCTGTTTACATGGGCCAAAGTGTCTGAGCTCAAAATCGCTGCAGTATTGAATCTGTGCAGCAGCAGTAAATGATCCTCTTCAGTGATTCCAGCGTTAGAAAGATGAATGAGAGGAAGAATGAAGAGACTGCAGCCGTCTATACTGTAGCTCCATTAGAAACTATTAAAACTCAGAAAAGTGACTGGGAACAAAGAGGGGCTCTCAGGACCGGAGGAAATTAGAGGATTCCAAACGCTACTCTCAAAAATACTTTAAATTGTACGTAAAAGACTAAGAAGTACACAGAGAAAGCAACTGATGGCCCATGAGCTCTGGTAATATTTTTGGGCAGATTTTGTATTATTTTCCCCAAATGATATAGTTAAACTTAACCACAATCTCACCCAGAGCCCTTTTTTCACCACAAAGTTATAAGAGAGCAGTGTAGTCACGTTTTGTGCAGCTACGTCTTTGAATTAAAGTGTTAATATAAAGCTTTGTGTGTAGTTTTTAGGCAGCAGTTTGACATGTACAAAATATTGGTTTATGCTGAAGACTGTCCAACTCTAGTCTAAACATGGACTATTCCTGGGAGAAGCTGTACCAACACTAATACAGGACTAAAGCATCTTCAAACCTTTTGTAAACCAGGATAAAATATATGCAAATACGTTATAAGAAGCACTAAGTCAACTTTAGACCTCCACCAAGGCATTGTCACAATTAGTAAAAGGCTGGAATTTTTTTAAGTATTATAATTTGTTCCACAAATAACAAAATATCCTGTCTTTTTCTGCCTAAAACTGCTAATCATGTACTTTAGATCTGTACAAAAACGTTCTGAAATCAGTCAGTTCATATTTCATCCACACTTTTTGTTCATTCACAATTGTTCATTTACTAACCTTTTGTAGGGGTTCCTCTATCTCAAATTTAGCAAATACTGAAACCTTGTAAAGACACTTCTCTAATGCAAAATACTTAAAACCTAAAATATGTGTAACTTGCCATTTTTAAAGTTAACTTGGTTTTACGGTCCTGAATGATACAGACTGTCTTGTCCTTTGTGTAGGGCGACTCAATAGAAGTCTTTGTGTGTGACTGTACAGATCTGGAGGTTGCAGAGGCTAAATCAGTTCACTGTGTCCACTCTTTGTCCTAATGGGACACACTGACTTTTACAGACTGCAGTGAAGGCAACATTCCTCTCATTCACCACCACCAGTTGGGTCTCTGTCAATTAACCCCATCCTTACAACACCAAAATGACCGGTAGGGGCAAATACTGCAGTTTTTGAAGTACCATAATTTCCTGCACAAATAACAAAATATTCTCTTGTCTTTTTCGGCATAAAAACCGCTAACCCTGTAGTTTAGCTCTGAACAAACATGTTCTGAAATGTGATTCTTGTAATAGTGTGTCAGTTCATATTTGATCTGATCGCAATCGCAAATTTGTGCAAAATTTGCAGAAAAATCCTAAATTGTTCAGCCGTACACCAGCCACTCCTTCATATTAAATGCCCCGTTCAGGTCAGGCAAAAAAAAAAACTTTAAGGTAGTACTTAAAGGTGCACTGTGTAACTTTTTTGGTGGAGGGTCCTTCAAATGCTTTTCTCCATGGAGATGTTGTTGCTTTGTCTGGAATGTTTCACAGTATGGTATTAAAGGTTGTATGAAGGATTTTTTTTTTGTTTTAATTTGTCAATGATAGTATTATAGAGATGCAGCAGCTTTATAATTATGATGAAAAACACATTAATGAAAATCCATCAACTGTGGATGTGGTGGGGCCAGATAAACATTAGCCAATAGATAACGAGGCTACCTCATTATCTGTGTAACTGACTTGCCGACGCCCTGGGATTATGTGGTTTACATTCGCCTCTCACACATTCCACAGATGCTGTTTACTCAACCAACGCAGTGGTTCTTAGCGGCTTTTTCCAACTGCATCTTTCCCGCAGTTTGCACAAAGTTTGTTGCGATGGCAAACAAGAATCCACTACCAGTTAGCCGCAAAAGAAAGTCAGTTTTTGAGGTCGCTGAAAGAAGAACAGAATGGAAAAAGGAACAAAACTAAAGTAAGGTGATTCCCTGAGATTCCTTCCAGCGATGGCGTGCACTGAAGCAGAGGGTCTAAAGACTGACGCGTTGGTCGCTAAATTACTTCTGGACAGGAAACTTCTGCTTATCATTTGAAAACGTGCAGTAAAGTTACAGCAGTAACAGCGATTCTGAACGTGCACCGACTATAAACAAGCAGCGTAAGGGAAAGGAGGAGGCGGGAGGAGACGTTTTTACTCTGGGAGCTGTGGGGGAGGGGAGGAGGTTTCATGCACCATCTGAAAAAGGACAAACAGTCGCTGGATTTCTCCTTCCTTGGAAAATCCTCTATACAACCTTTAAACTTTTTATCTTCATGGAGACCAAATCAGACCATGTACAGGTCAGATCTGTGGAGAGGCATCCCCACTCACAGTCAGAATGACTGTTTTTCCAGGTATTTTTATCTGTAAAACCACCTGTAATTTAATAAATGTAATGTTTAATGTCATACTGTGGAACATTCCAGGCAGAGCAATGACATATCCATAGAAACAAGTAAATGATGGACCCTCAACAAAAATGTTACATAGTGCACCTTTAAAGTACTATATCCATGCAGTAGCTGTTTATTTTGTCCTTTTTGTGTCCTCTCTGAGCTCATGAGAACCCCGGTGTTCCTCGTCTCCCACAGAATCCTCTAATCTGCACCTTCAGTCCGAGGGATGAAGAGGGTCAAACCAAAGACAACAGGACAACAGACGGGCCAATGGAGGGGCTCGTTTTAAGCTCAGTGCAAGACGGAAATTGATTTATTCAGAACAGAGAATTTAGAATGAACTAAGCCTCTCAGATCAGACGATATGAACTTAAAACCTGTTCAGGACAATTAATCAGAGTCGAATAGAAATGTGCTCTTCTGATAGGACTGGACAATTAATGAAATTCATTTGATTGATACAACTGTAATTAGATGCAGTTTACAATTTCTTAAATAATAGGATATCATAAGAATGAAAAGGTAAAGAGCTTTGAAAGACGAGCAGTCCCTTCTCTGACTTTGGGCAATTTTTTTTTTTTTTTTTTTTTTCGGTCTGTGCAAATAAGTCTAGATTTTTTTTTTTCTTTTGCCATATCGCCCAGCCCTATTTTCTGGTAAGGGGTCCACTACCTGCTTATTGCTTGCTCTGAAGTGTAGGGCATTAAATTTCAAAAGTACATTGATAAGCATGTATCTTTACTGTGAGTGGGCTTGCCTTTCCACAGATCAGCGCTGTAACTTGGCCTGGTGGGCTCACCGACTCAAGTCTATGGACCATATTCAGGATATGTTTAAAATGTATACTATAAACTAAATCTCTGAAAACTAAAAACACATTTTTCCTCCATAATTATAACTCCTCAAACCATTCACTCAATTTAAATAGGAAGTTTACTTTTAAAATAAATTGGTGTAGTCTTAAAGTTTTCCACAAAATGTAACATGCTGTGACCAGAACATAAAAGTTAAAGTGCCTGTTTAAAGCCTGTACTTTGAAGTCCAGACAGGAAGTACAGACTAAACCACAGAGAAGACGATCGGTGCTGAGTGCAAAGAGGAGAGGGAAGTTAAAGGGCTTAAATGAGTTCAACATGAAAGAACTCAGGTCAGACTGAAGCAGGCTAGTCTATTCTTGTATATTAATATAAGTTGTTATTATATATGACCACAGACTTCAAAAGGTACATAGAAAACATAAGTACATTTGCACTGATGGGTGTTATATTTTAAAAAACGTTCAAGGAAAGTGGTGACTACTTAAAGGTCCCGTATAATGTTATTTTTTCTGTTAAGTTATAATGTTGTTTCCTCACCACAAACATACCTGGAGTTGTGTTTTGTTTCAGTCACGTAAATCCTGCATATTTAGGTGAAACTTCTCGCAAACTGAAAACTCCTTGTGATGTCATGTGGTAATACTGGAAATGTGCCATTGTGTTTTTAAACTCGCCTTCATTAGAATCATTTGGATAATTTCAACCCTGGAATTGCAAATCTCTACTGAACAAAAGGTAAAAGGTAGCTGTTAACTTGAAAACTACCACTTCATGACATCACAAGGTGGACCAGAATATTTTGAGCTTTAGAAATGTAGACAGCCTAATAATTCAGGGTTACTCAAACATTCTAACATGGCTTAAAGCTCACAAGAGTCAATTTTATGTGATATAAGATCTTCAATAAATAAACAAACTTTTAAAAGTCAAATTCCTAAAGCTATACAATTTTACAGAACTTTTTTTTTCATAACTGCTCTCTTTCTTTGCCCTCGGTCTCATATTATTTACACTGTACATACTTTACCTAGTCCGACTTTGTGTGTCCTTGAAACACTTAGCCTGTCAATCATTCCTCCTACTCCTCTCTTTAACTTTCACCTACTTCCTATGCCTCTGCTGTGTGTTATTATAAAACAGTGGAGGAGGTCAAATCTGCGATCCTCAAACTGCCATGTTGGAAGTTTGAGGATCGCTCAGGTCCATTCAAGGCTGACGTCACCTCTCTCCCTGTAAATATTTGTGTTACGATTTATGCTGTACAAGAGGAAATCAATGAGGAATTAAAAAAAACAAAACATGGGTGAATCAAAGTGGGGAGGAAGTACAGATGTCAAAAAAGAAAACAAACAAAAAAACAAAAAAAATCGATACCCAGATGCTGATCAATACTGAAACTAGTATCAAAACAGGTTACAAAAGCTGTAAGATACTAGACCAAGTATTGATACTGAAATAAATAATATAAATAGGACAAAAGTGGACCTTTCTCGAATAGTTTTAGAGAGGTCTTCATCTGTATGGTAAATGAGGAAATCAATGGAACATAAAACATGGGTGAATCAAAGAAGAGAGGAAGTACGGTTGTCAAAATAAAAGATACCCAGAAGCTAATCGATACTAAAACTATTATCAAAACAGGATATTAAAGATATAAAACACTAGTACTGAAATAAATAACATAAACAGGACCAAATTAGACCTTTTTCGAATAGTTTTTAAAGGTCTTGATCTGTATCACAATTAGTGATTACAAGATCACATGGAAATATGAAATAAAATACTGTTAATTTGGGTTGAAAATTACATTATATTGTCTTAAAGAAGTATTTCCCTTAGTATCTGAATCAAGTTTGACATTTTAATATGGCAATAAAACAAGAAGCAAGATCCAAGACGAACTAAAGCAAAATGACTCCTATTACTTGTAAGGAGTGCAGCTTTTTCTCTTCTGAAACCGATGTTGATACTTTGGCTTTAAGTATCTGCCGATTCCCGATATCAACCGATATTAAACAGGCAATGAAAATATAATGAATTTCCTTTAAACACAAACAGCATATCGTTAAAAAAGGTTATTTATCAAGTAACTACAGAACAACTTGGAAAGAAATTACGAGGCATTTTGGACCAATAATTTCTTACTTATTCTACCAATTTATAGACCAAAAATGGTATATCGACTGAACCAATATCAAGAAACCGATATTCGATATATCAGTGCATCCCTAGCCCTGAATAAGTCTTATTTTTGTCCTGGTCCACCTGGTCTAGTCCTGGTCTAGCCTTAACCCAGCCCAAACCAGACCTAATTTCTTGCTGAACTCCAATCACTCATAAAACTCAATGAACTCTCACATATTTATCCTTCCTGAGGCATTCTAACCCAGTGCTGTGGTCCATGTTGTGACTGAACAAAGTGATGGCGAGGAGCTGGATGCGGTCGCCATGGAAACAGAGACATCCTCCGTATCTGGCGCCGACAGAGACAGAGAGGAGTTTATAAAGACGTGAGCGTTCACCATTCATCACTGTCAGCTGCTGCTCGGCATTCACTCAGGACCATTACCTCAACATGCAGCAAACAAGTGAGATACTGGGGGAAGCTGGGAAATAGCTGCACACATTACATGGGTTTTATGGATGTATGGAGGAATAACTTTTATCAATTACTTAAATAATGTAATAGCTAAGGCCGCACAATTTTGGAGAAAAAAAATCTTAGGATTGAGCTTAGAATTTGTGATATATGTATTAAAATTAGGATTCTACTAGGATTCTACTGTAAACAACTCCAGGAGTGTTCAAATCTGAGAAAAGACTGAAACAATACAACTCCCTAAAATTAATTATTTAACCATTAATTAATCATTGGATTTATATAGTGCCTTCCAAGACGCCCAAAGCACCAAATCAGTGGTGGTAAGCTGCTATTGTAGCCACCACTGCCCTGGGGCAGAGTGATGGAAGCGAGGCTGCCAATCTGTGCCATCGGTCCCTCCGACCATCCACACTCATGCACACAGCCCTTCTTTACTACTACTCCTACTCCAGTTTGCAGACAGCTCATGTGTTTATGTGAGTGAGTAAACAGTACATAGACTGAGCTCAGCTTCTGTCTCATTAAGGAGCCTGTAAATGTTCTTCCTGTAGAGGCTTTAAACAGCAGCACTGACACTGGAGTCAGGGCTCTGGAGGTTCTTATTTACTCCTGTTTTTCTGAAAATATATTACAATGCAGATCTTTAAAACAAGTGCTTTGTTTGTTTTTTTTTTTTTTTTTTTTTTGTTTTTTTTTTTTTTTTTTTTTTTTTTTTTTATAATTTTATTTTTCTAAAGTTTTACAAAGTTTTACATTAAAACGCTTAAACAATAAAAAGAAAATAATAATAATAATAATAAAAAAAATATATATATATATATATACATATATACACACATACATATACATACAAACAAATAGATAAAATAAAATAAATATAAAAATAAAATAAAAATGGGTGTACAGTTACAATCTCACATATTTAGCAATTACAGGATCAGATGAGTTCTGGCCTCCTAAGCAGAATATAAGATTTCCATTTCTCCCATATCTTGTCAAATTTGTCCTTTTGGAGTCTATTGTACATTGTGATCCGTTCCATGACAAAGATTGAGTATACCAGGTTGTGCCAATCGCCCAGGGTGGGGAGGTCCGCCTTTAGCCATTTTTTAGTTATTGACTTCCGTGCCGCTAAACTCAACATACCAAACAAACATCTCATCTCAGAGCTTGTGTCCACAGAGTATAAAAATCCAAACAATAATTCGTCCCAATTTAAAGGCACTTGTAAATTAAATATTACTCTCAACTCTGATCGAAGATTATTCCAGAAATTCTGTATCATTGGACATGCCCAAAACAAGTGAAAATGATTTGCTCCTTGACCACCACAGTTCCTCCAACAACCGGTCGAGCCCGTATAATGTGAACTTTGTGCAGGTGTTATAAAGTATCTGCTGAGGCACTTCCATCCAAAACATCTCCATGAATCTGAACTGGATATCTTCCATTGGAAAGAACTTTGTTTCAACCAGGTTTCATTTGACAAGACCGTATTTGCTTCCTCTTCCCATTTTTGTTTAATATAGTCTGTGTTTGAGATTTTAATATCCTGTAAGTCCTTATATAATCTAGAAATCAATTTCAGACCAGAATCCTCCTGATAAGTCTTAATAATGATCCTCAATACCGGTATTTCAAAAATATTTCTATCTTTTGGAATGAAGCTTGTTATATAGTGACGAATTTGTAGAAATCTGAAGAAATCATTATTATTCAACTGGTATTGTCTTTGAATTGATTGGAAGTCCCTCATGATTTCCTTGGAAAAATATGTACAATATGATGTTAAGCCTCGCCCTATCCAGCTTTTATACATCCCATCTAAAGTGTTTGGTGCAAAATCAAGGTCGTTAGAAGCCCACCTCAATATTTTGATCGATTCATGCAAGTTGTTTTTTTTAATAAAATTTAACCAAAGCTTCAATGGTAAATTGATCCACTGATTACCTTGTTGCATTTGTTTCTTAATAAGTCTTTTGTCTCCTAGTATGGCCTGAATTGGGCATTCATTAGACATTTTCAATTCTATTTCCTTCCATCTGGCTTCATAATCTATATTACACCAATACACCAGGGTTCTAATTTGGGCTGATATGTAATAGTCCTTCAGACAGGGTAATGCAAGGCCCCCTTTCTCCTTTGCCAACTGAAGAGTCTTTAGTCTTATTCTTGGCCTCCTCCCCTGCCAAATAAACCTGGAGATTAATTTATCCCACTTATTGAATTGTTCATCGTTAATTTGGATTGGAAGTGTTTGAAATAGATACATTATCCTAGGTAAAATGTTCATTTTAATAGTTTCGATTCGAGATTCAAAACTAAGTATTGGTATCAAATCCCACCTTTTAATATCATTTTTAATTTTCTGGCATAAGGGCTTCAAGTTCACATCATACAGTCTCGACAAATCCTTTGGGACATTTACTCCTAGATATTCTAACTGTTCCAATTCCCAGTTTAACGTGATTTTAGAAGTTAGTGCCTGAGTAGGTATGTAATTAAAACTAAGTAACTGTGTTTTAGAAATATTCAATTTATACCCCGATACTGAACTAAAAGTATCCAGGTAAGCAAGAAGACTTAGAAAAGATGAGTCCGGATTTGTCAAATATATCAACACATCATCTGCAAATAAGGAGATTTTGTGTTCTTGGCCAAACATCCTCACCCCAGTAATATTACTATTTTGAGCTATACCCCGACTCAAAGCCTCAATAAAAATGGCGAAGCATAATGGACTACTTGGGCATCCCTGTCTACTTCCTCTCTCTAGGTTAAATGATTTGGAAAGGGCTCCATTTACTTTGATTCTCGCTTTTGGACATTTATATAATGCTTGAATTACCCTAATAAATGACTGATGGAATTGAAATTTTTCTAAAATTTTGTACAAAAATTCCCAGTTAACGCGATCAAATGCCTTTTCGGCGTCCAGGCTTACAAGTATCATTTTATCTTGAGTTTTAACTACCTGATCTATAATGTGTAAAGTTCGGCGAATGTTATCCTGTGTCTGTCTCTTCCTAATGAAACCTGTCTGGTCCAAACTAACAATTTGGGGTAGGATATTTTCTAGTCTTTTAGAAATAATGTGTGTAAATATTTTATAATCTTGATTAAGCACACTAATGGGGCGATAGCTCCCGCACTCGAGTTTATCCTTTCCCTCCTTTGCGATCAGAGAGATAGATGCCTCATTCCAAGATGGAGGCACTATGCCAAATTTCAGAACGTGATTAAATGAGTTTTTCATAATAGGGACAATAAGGTCCTTCATCTCCTTATACCACTCAGAGGGAAAGCCATCCGGCCCTGGCGCTTTATTAGTTTTACAATCAGAAATAGCTTTTTTGATTTCAAGTTCAGTTATTTCCGAGATCAAACTATTGTTTTGTTCTTCATTTACTTTTGGTAGTTTAATTGTATCCAAAAATGCCGTCATGAGACTACCATCCACCATCGGCTGAGTGTATAATTGTCTATAGTATACAAGAAATGCTTGTTGAATATCTTCCAATTTAGAGACTATATTATCTGTTTGGGGATCCCTTATTTTGTGAATTGTATTGTCCAATTGTTGTTTTCTTAATTTATAAGCCAATAACTTTGCAGATTTTCCTCCTGATTCATAATATCGTTGCCTCATAAAAATCATTTTTTTCCTTATTTCACTAGAGAGAATTTCATTAATTTCATTCTTTGTTTTATCTATTTCAATTTTCAAACTCGGATTTAAATTAGCTTTATGTGCATTCTCCAAAGATTTTAATTGCGTTTGTAAACTTGTTAAATGTTGGTTCCTTTTCTTTTTTAAATTTGAACTGTATCCAATAATGTTCCCCCTTATGACCGCTTTCAGTGCATCCCATACAGTGGTAGGCATAACTTCCTCATTATCATTTTCAGCTAAATAGTTTTGAATATCTTCTCTGATTTGTTCCCTCATAGAATGTAAGATACTTGTATTTAACTTCCAAGATGTATCTCTTTTTTCCTCACTTAAAGCTATGTCCATATACACTGGGGTGTGATCTGATATATCCATAACACCGATTTTACAATTAACCACTCTGTGTAAGTCATTTTTAAATATAAAGAAATAATCCAATCTAGAATAAAGATTATGGGGGTGAGAGAAGAAGGTATAATCCCTTTGTGTTGGGTTAAGTTCTCGCCAAACATCAAGGAGTCCCAGATCTTTCATTATCAATTTGAAGCTTTTAGTTAATTTACTCATCCCCTGTGTCTGTGAATTAGATGAATCTAATGACGGGTTAAGTCGTATGTTCAAATCACCTCCCAAAATCAAAATACCTTCTGTCTCTAAACTAATTATTTCAAAAATATGTTTATAAAACTTCCATTCAGATCCTGGGGGGGCATATAGATTTATAATAGTAATCAGAGCACCCTGTAGATAACCTTTAACCATTACATACCTCCCCTCATTATCCCTTTTCTCTTGAATACACTCAAAATTTAATTTATTAGAAATCAGTATTACTACACCTCTCTTTGAGCTTTGGGAGCAAGAAGCTGAAAACTGTTTAAATTTCCATTTCTTAAGTTTTTCATGTTCTGATTGGGGTAAATGCGTTTCCTGAAGTAGGGCCAACTCTATTTTCTCCTTTTTCAACTTAGTCATAATTTTACCCCTTTTAATAGGATTCCCCAAACCATTAACATTGTAGGTTGCTACTCTTATTGTCTTAGTACTCTGCATAATTATTTCCAATATATATTTCCTTCAGTAAATGAAACATGTACACCCCTAAAAACAATGATGGAACTAGTAACAAACATCAAAACAGATGTTACAGAACAAGAACAGAACATAATGACTTCCAAACCAAAGGCCACTTTATTGGCCGTAGGGAAGGGAAGGGCTACTCCGTCTTCTTGTGTAGGAGCGCCCTCTTCAGCCCGCAGGCTGTAACGTGAGTCTGTAGGGTCTTTTATCTTTATCCGTGACCCGACTACAAATATATTCTCACGCCCGTATCTTTAAGTATATTAAACTATAGGAAATTTATCGGTGCAAAATCAAAACACAATTATTTACTTAGTTATGTAAAGCATTACCTTACTTTGTCTACGAGTCCAGAAATAAAAACCTTATGCCGTGTCATCCTGACGTCGAAATGCCTGGAGTTTCTCCTTAAATCCTGGCGACTGAGCTACACCGCGTATCTTTCCACTCGCCGTCTGCCACATTCGCTGCTTTATTTGCTCCAAAAGGGAAGTGGAACTCTTGACCACGTTGACCGACATTCCTCTCTTCACCATGTCCTCCGTTGCCTCCTGAGCCGAACTGTACGTTACCGTTCCTCCGCTGTAGTGCACTCTCAGCCTGGCCGGGAAAGGCGTCTGAAACCGAATGTTGTTCTCCCGGAGTGTCGCCTTTGCTGCTGTGTACTCTTTGCGTTTGCGTTGCACTTCTGGGGCATAGTCATTGTCCAAATAGATCTTTTTACCTTGAAAATCAAAACCACCTGCCCGCCACGCCCGCCGTAGAATATCCTCCTTCATCCGATAACTTGCGAACCTGGCCACGAAGGACCGCGGCGCGGCTCCAGCTGGCGGCCTCGCTCCGAGTGCGCGATGCGCCCTCTCGATGCCGAGCGCAGCGGGCGATGGTAGACCCAAGCCGTTTGCGAGTAAAGTCTCCACAAAGTTAATCACGGATGACGCTCCGTCCTCAGCCCCTTCTGTCACTCCGTATATTCTGACATTTTCACGCCTTGAACGCCCCTCTAGATCCAGTAGCTTAGCTTCAACTTGAGTTTGGAGTTTTGCGAGCTCAATTAGCATCTCCTCTGATGACTGGATGCGCGACTCTGCAGCCACTATTCGTTCTTCTGCTTCATCCATCCTCTTGCCTATATCCATCATGTCCTCTCTCATTGCGTCTAATTGCTTCTTGTTTTCCTTCCTAAAATCACGAAGCTCTTTCAGGATTAAGTCAGCTTTGCCTTCTTCGTCTCTGTCTTTCACTCTCGCTTCGTCGCCCTCCATGTTGCTATTACTACTAGCTTGAGATAACACTTCGTCTTCTTCACCACGTTCCATCATTTGTAAGGTAGTCTTCTTACCTTTTTTGGGCATTTTGTCATATTTATCTTACCCCACGTCTTTTAATCGAGAAACTTCAGTTTCGAGTTAGTCTTTGGGTATGCTAATGAATTTGCAGTCGGGAGCGAACTTTCTATGCTACCATCACTTCGCCCATCAGACCGGAAGTCCCAAGTGCTTTGTTTTTTATTTCAACTTTTGCATCTTTTACATTTGCGGTGGCCGCTCCGAGGCTGTGGAATCAGCTCCCTCTGCATATCAGGCTGACTGAATCACTACCTGTTTTTAAGTCCATTTTAAAGTCGCACTTTTTTTCCTTGGCTTTTAACACAGTTGAGAGTTGACTTTTTACCTGCATTTGTATTGTTTTATTCTTGTTCCTGTCACTGTACCTGTCGATGTTTGTTATTTATTGTGTACAGCACTTTGGTCAACTGTGTTGTTTTAAAGTGCTTTAGAAATAAAGTTGAGTTGAGTTGAGTTGAGTACATTATCTTATATGTCTTTAACTTGAGTTAAATAAAAATAGACCAGACACTGTAGTCTAAGTGTAATCTGTTTCTTCTTTTAGAATATTTTTGAGCCAAAAGAAGAAAAAAAAAAAGAAAAAGTAAGTTTTACTATAGCCTACATGACTTCATTTAAATCCCAAGGACTTAACATAATGACTTCAGTAATAGTACAAATAAGTTTAAGACACTGTTTCTAATAAAGAAAGATTATAACGTTAGAAGATGATGAAAGATTTTACGAAGAATTTGAAACATGTGGGCTGCATTCCCAATGCCCTTTAAAAATGTCCAATGTTGCTCTGATTAAATTTGAAGCAGGTGAAGAAAGAGGCACTAACTGCGGTAGACCTTTGATAATAATTACATAATAATATTCCAGATAAAGCAATAACATCTCCATGGAGACAAGCAAGTGGCTGCCCCTCCATCTGAAAAGTTACATTGTGCACCTGTATGGCAAAAAAGAAAGCTAACATTTATATTTTATTTAGAAGAATCACCATACCAACGTCTAGTGTTTACACAGATGTTTAAGATGATGTAAAGAAGTCTTGTGCTGCCAGTTCCTACTATGATCTCTGAAATTCCTCTCTAGGATCTTGAGTTTAACCCCACCCAAAGTCCTTAATGTTGTCCTTAGATCCACATATGTGTCCGATTTCACGCCGACACTGCCACATGTTCTGCTCCATCTCAGGAAAAAACTGGCACCAGATCAGAGGTTCTCTACATGTAAGAAAAATAAATTAAAAACGATCAAAGGAAGATATGTGTCCATGTGGGTTTGACATGTGAGGGGATCATAAAAGTGAGACGTGGTTTAGTGCGGACTTCTGGAAACATCTGGAGGCACATTTTTGTATATTTTTTAAAGATGTAATGTAATTTAAAGGTTTACGTAGCGTCTGTGATTGAGTGAGGAAGATAAGAAACATACTGGGCTGTTAGAAGAAGTTCCTAGACCAGTAGAACAGGACATGGACTTGACAAATGGCAGATAATCCTAACAGCAAACAAAGGTGGGTTAGTTTATTGTGAACTAACTCTGCCTTGCACAGCACAGTATTAATTAATTAAATATTGGATTAATATAGAGCCTTTCTAGACACCCAAAGCACTTCAAAGTGCAGTGTTCATTCACCGTGGTGTTGAGATACTATTGTAGCCACAGCTGCCCTGGGGCAAACTGACAGAAGTAGGGCTGCCAATCTGCACCATCGGCCATCACCAAGACTCACACACACACACACCACATTCATACTAGGCAAAGGACACAATGACACGTTTTTTCCACTGGCGCCTCACGGTGGCTCCTGGAATTCCCAGCGGTCTCATTCCCAGCGGTCTCATTCCCAGCGGTCTCATTCCCAGTGGTCTCATTCCCAGCGGTCTCATTCCCAGTGGTCTCATTCCCAGTGGTCTCATTCCCGGCGGTCTCATTCCCAGCGGTCTCCCATCCAAGTCCTGCCCAGGCCAGGCCCTGTTGAACTTCTAAGATCTGATGAGGCTTTGACACGCCTGTGTGGTCAATAATAGAGATCAGAGTTGGTCCATGTGCTCTTGAATGGGAATACCAGGTACTGTAGTAGGGTAGTAGTGGCTCTAGTGTGTACTGTGTTGTTGTATCCTTGGGCAAGACACTTCACCCACCTTGTCTCCAGTGTAAATACACCAGTATATGAATGACAGTGTGTTTGTGCGTGCAAATTCAGATCAAATATTACTACAGAGCACGATACACAATAATATTGAAACTACTTTATGCCACTGAGGCAATAACCGTAAAACAGGACAATACCAATAAACCTTTGGCTAAGTGAACTATATTGTAAAAATTTGGCCAGCAAAAAATAAATATCACAATTAAACACAAGTTAGTTTGTATCTATGATGAGACATAGATGTTGTTTATTCAACCATCTACAGCTCAAATCTGATCATAGTACAGGAAAATAACAAAAGGTTCATTACTAATACAAATAAAAAATAAAAAAAACATACATACACTAACTCAATATAGCATTTATTATCGTGACAGGCCTACTATAGTGTAAAAGCAGAGCACTAACCTGCCCTCATTCACTTCTTTCCTGTGAACTAAGAGCCCCCAGAGCGCGTCCGGCCTGTGTAGTGTGTACACATCCAGATTCACCAGGATGAGCTCAAAACTAACATTTACTGAGGTGCTTTTCCCACAACACACCGACCCCTCACCCACTCACCTCTGGCCTCATTCAAACATGCTCCAGTACCTGACAGTGAGCTACAGGCCTACAGAGAGACAGAGCCACCTCTCACCTACGGCCGCAAGATGTAAAACAATCAAATCTAAGATGTAACTGGAATAATCACAATTCACAAATGGAGTGGGCAAATAAAATGTCCTTTGCCAACAACATATTAACCCCTCTTATTAGGCAACAAATGCTAACCCTGTAGCTCTACAAACATTTACTTAAATTCTTTTATTACTTTAGCAGTTCAGGTTTCAGTCTTCTCAAATGTTCATGCTCCTGGCCAAGTTTAAAATGTGAACTGAATCCTACTGTCAAAACATAAATCACAAATCAAATCATAACTCTGCACAGTAAGTTAAGTTGGATGCACCCGCTCTAAGGTTACTGGGGGTCACCTGTCACAGAGAAGCATTAGTTTGCTTTGTTTGTTTTGTTTGTTTTGGTTTATTTGTGCAAAGTGTCAAAACAAACATGGTGATGCAGACAGATGTATTCAGCCTGTTTTAGCGTCAGTTCTATTTTGTTTGTGAAAAACGTGCAGAAGGTAAATTTGTGCATTTGTGGACAAGGAAGATGTCTGTGCTTTTCTCTCAACTGGACGTGACAAAAGTTTGATTTTTTGGCTTGTTCCGCTGTTGAGACCAATCAGATTCAAATAGTGGTTCTGGATTGATGATAACTCAGAGTGACACACAGATCAATCGGGGCTGAGCAGATTATCAGCCCGACTCTCACCTCCAAACACTGACACTTGTGAATTTTATAAGAAAAGGTGTTTAACATAATTACAGTCTGAACAAGGACCATATAATGCTTAATTCAGGTCATTCAAAGTGACTTTTAGCTTTCACATATCATGTTGTATGCAGTAACAGTATAAACAGGTAAGTGAATCCATTGTACTGATCTGTCTCATTGTTGCCAACAGAGGTCGCAAAGCAGTTTAAAGGTCAAAAACTGTTAATTACAAGACACACGTGGTAGTGAAGGATCACTGATTACAGAATATTCATGTAAAATAAAATTCCATTCACTTTTTGACCTCAATTTACTCATCAAAATAGAAAAACAAAATGATCTGAACCTTAAATAGAAAATCTCCTCTGCGTGAGAGGACCTGTCCTGGAAAAAAAACGGAGGTGGAGCTAGAATTTTCTTCAAAAACAGATGCTCAGAGCGGAGGAGATCAGATCAATATTTACCAAAGAGACCCATTTTCACAGTTTAGTCCTGGCTCCTCTCTCTGCTCTGTCTCTGCTGCCCACTCCACTCTCTCTGAAAACCTGCCCAAACAGTCCTACACATTCTCAAATACAGATTTCTGAGGTCTGTAAACACTGATTTAACATGCAAAAATGTGCCCAATGCTAAATTATACTAGGGCTGTGCCAAAAATAGAAAAAAAACTATATATATCAAGATCTAAACTTTGGTCAAGCTCATTTTAATCGACAAAACTGATTAGTTGGTTTCAGATAACATCATAGCATTCTATAGGCCTGGGGGGACAACTAAAATTAATATAGTTAGAATGCAGATTTTTGTTGTAATACAGTGAGTTCTTGGGTCTAGTCAATAGCAGAAATGATTAGGTTCAACATTTGTGCATTTACGTTCTGTATTTTTGTATTTTATTTTGCGACTAAGTACAATGTAATTCTAGAATCTGAAAACCACCAAAACGAGAAAAAAAAATCATGATTCTTTTGTTCCCCAAATCACCCAGCTCTATCTTACGCTCTATCTGGTGCTACATTTGCTACTGTTGGACATAATCTTCCTTCTATCCTCAGTGAGTTTAGTCCTTATCAGACCCGGTCCTGGTTCCTAGTTCCCCTGGAGGTCGGTCTTTAAATAGACTCTGTGCAGTGCAGATTTAGAGTCTTATGTAATCTCTGCCCTGGCCACTTCTGAGGACTGCTCTGATACTCACGTGCACTACTTCTCGTGCACACTCCCGTCTCGTGCACACTCCCTCACATGCACTCGCATCGGGCTGTGCATTGGGAAAAAATAAGACGTTTCACACCAGGGGGTTGAGAATTAACACTGGTAAGAGTTATTACTGCAAGTCCTATGTATTTTTTAATGTATTAATACAATATAATGTTTTACTATTTAAACCAGTTGTATTTGGTTACAGGCGGCTGGGTGACTGAGAATCTTCTCCCTGCCACCTTAATCACTCTGATATTGCACCATGGCATAGAAAAATCTGTCTCTGGGATAATTTCATGCAGCTGATTCCACATGGTTCTCATAAATCTCTGCCCACATTTTTCTCACTTTTTATAATCCGCTATGACAGGGAATTAACTCTCTGGGAGTGTCAGACCGTTATTTTCTCATGATTCTTAGCAAACAATGCGCCTGATTGGACACAAACTGGTGTCCCCATAACCATTAAAATCAACTTAAAATAGAAATGCCGTTTAAAGGTGCCACGCCTGATTTAAAAATGTGAAAAAGAAAACTAGTTAATTTTAAACGGTTTGCAGTTGTCTAAAATTCCTCACTTACCTTATGTATTCCAAGCATCCAAGTTATTCACTGCAGTTTATAAGCGCTTTTCACAACTTTCAGAGACCAGAACCGAGTTTTGCCATCATAGAAAAGCTAACAACAACTAGCATGCTAATTCCTGATAATGAGACAATAAAACACTTTATAATTAGATGCAGACAGCATGCAGCAGACTTATTTTAAGATAAGATAAGATAAGATAAGATAAGATAAGATAAGATAAGATAAGATAAGATAATCCTTTATTTGTCCCACAATGGGGAAATTGCAGTGTCACAACGCAAGTTACAGAAACAGTAGGAAATAAGAGCATGCATCAAAATCAAGATAAATAATAATAAGATAATAATTTTGAACCGCTTATACAATATATCTGTACTGGGGCAAGGCAGGTTTGTTCAAATAAATGAAAAGAAAAAAAAAATCAGTTGTTTTGTTTTTTTCTGTTAAATGAAAAGGCTTATTTTTACATTTGTGCCACCTTTTAGTCATGTTATAATGCTGTTACCTCCTCAAAAACAGACCTGGAGTTGTGTTTCGTTTCATTCACACATGTTTGAGAAATCTTATTAATCTGTCTATATGTTCAAAGCTCTAGATGCTCTGTTCCACCTTGTGATGTCATGTGGTGGTAGTTTTCAAGTAAACAGCTACATTTGACCTTCAATTCTGTAGAAACTGATAAATTCCAGAGCTGAAATCATCCAAATGATTCTAGTGAAGGTGTATGGAGTTTAAAAACACAGTGGAGCACAAGGTGGAACATAGTGTTTTCTGTTTGAGAGAATAACTCAGCCTAAATATGCAGGATTTGTGTGTTAAACATGTGAGAATGAAACAAAACACAACTCCAGGTAAGTTTTTGTTGAGGCAACAACATTATATCATAGATCAAAAAATAGCGTAATAAGGGCCCTTTAAAGGAGCGATCCAAAATAAATAGACAAATATGCCCGTTCACAATGTCAGTAGTTCAGCTTTTCTGAGACATTCAGTTCTGAGATACTGTATGTGCTGAATCCATAATTTTGTCCATTTTGTTCCTCTATGCATTTACATATTCATAAGTGACTCATGAGTCTCCATCATCTGGACTGACAGAGCAGACTGGGCTCGACCACACAAAAACAAGCCTTCAGCACAGAGTGGAGAAGAAAAACAAAAAACAAAGTAAACAAAAGTGGTGAGAAGAAATGGGACAAATACACTTTATGAATGCATTTACTTCAGGGAGTAGTTTTACATATGTTTTATTATACGCCGTTTTCTGATCTATGTTATAGTGTTGTTTCCTCATCAAAAACATACCCGGAGTTGTGTTTTGTTTCATTCACAAATGTTTAACACACAAACCCTACAGAAAGTTTTTAAACTCCAGATCACTTGGATACTTTGAGCCCTGGAACTGTCCATCTCTACGGAACTAAAGGTAAAAAAGTAGCTGTTAACTTGAATACTACAGGTTCATTTTGAGATTGGGAGACGTACACAGACGGGTACATTACAAAAGTCACATTCACAGAACAGAAATGAACCTTTTCCTGCACGTTTCCTGTATCAGAACAAGTATAAGAGCACATAGATGAGTATACGAACATGGACCACCGTGGAACCTACCTGGACCACTGAGGATTACACAGATATAAGACACATGGAAATAAAACAGAAGTACTAACAGTTACTTATAAGCAATATTACTGAAGTGAAGTTTTAAATAGATTTTCTTCTCCTATATAGTTGATAAATATAACAAAGACTTAACTTTTTAATACAAATCTGCAAATGTAGTTTTTTAAATATTCAGTCAGAATATTTCAGATCTGTTGTTGCATGGGGCTGGTCTGAATTTAATGAGGTCATGACCCCTGACGAGTATCTGTGGTCGCCACGACAACAGCTCATTTCTATAATTACAGAGTGATAATAGGACAGGACTACGCACTGGGCAGACCTGGGTTTGGCCTTCAGCTCGTGCACTAAACCTCCACTATCGTCCCACATCACAGACCCAAGAACTGCAGCCATTATTTCTACTGTAAATTTTGATTTTCAAAACATATTTTAGCCAAATAAAAGGTCAAAATATGGTGATAAAGGCTTTGAAATACAGAATATTTATGAACCAAGTTTGGTATCTCTCTCGCTCTCCTCTGCTTCTCTCTCGGTCTTTCTCTCTCCCTCTCTCTCCCTCCCCCTCCCTAGCCCCCGCTCTCTCCCTCGCAAGCGCCCCTCGCCCTCCCTTCTCCTCTCCCTCCCTCCTTTCTTCTCTCCCCCCTCCCTTTCCTTCTCTCTCTCTCTCCCTTCCTTCTCCTCTCTCTCTCCCCCCTCCCTCTCCCTCCCTTCTTCTCTCCCCGTACCTCTCTCTCCATCCCTCCCTCCCTCCTCTTCTCCCTCCCTTTCCTTCTCTCTCTCTTTCTCCCTCCCTTCTCCTCTCTCTCTCCCCCTTCCTCTCTCTCTTTCTCTCCCTCCCTTCTCCTCTCTCTCTCCCTCCTTTCTTCTCTCCCCCCTCCCTTTCCTTCTCTCTCCCTCCCTCTCTCTCCATCCTTCCCTCCCTTCTCCTCTCTCTCTCCCCCTCCCTCCCTTTCCTTCTCTCTTCCTCCCTCTCCTTCCCCCCTCTCTCTCCCTCTCTTCGCCTTTCTCTGCCTTCCCCTCTCTCTCTCTCCCTCCCTTTTCCTCTCTCTCTCTCTCTCTCTCTCCCTCTTCCTCCCTCTCTCTTTCCCTCTCTCCCTCCATCTCTCTCTCCTCCCTCCCTCCCTCCCTCCCTCCCCGTCTCTCCCTCTCCCTCCCTCCATCTCTCCCTCTCCTCTCTCCCTCTCATAGAAACCACAGTCAATACTTTAACTCGTCCTGGAGGAACTGTAAACATGAGTTGAATTAAATAACTCAATGTAATGTGAGTACACCGAAGCTATTTCATAATACCGGCACTTTAAATGTCTGCACTTTGTAACATCCCCAATTAAATGAGAGAAATAAAAATAAAATATGCAGCTCTTCAATAGGAGTGGTTACTTTTCCTGTTTGGTCTGAGTCTTACAGAAATGATTTCAGTTATTTAAGCCTGTTCCACTGGTTTTCTATTACCATCTCTATTGTTCAGTAGAGATTGCCAAGGTAAAAGGGGCTGTTAACTTGAAAACTACCACTTCATGACATCACAAGGTGGAACAGAGCATTTTGAAGTTTAGAGACGTAGATAGACTAATAATAAAGGATTACTCAAACGTGTGAATGAAACAAAACACAACTCCAGGTATGTTTTTAACGAGGTAACAACATTATAACATGCCTTAAAGCTCTCAGGAGTCATTTTTGCGCAATAAAGTACCTTTAAGTGTGCTACTTTTTGCCCTAGATAAAATTCTAGGTAAAACTGTATCTCAGTTTTGGATATATTTTGACCCAAAAAGCTCAGTGGAAGTCTACTCCTGACAGTGCCTGTATATATTAATTTAAGACTGATCTTTACTGTCTTGAAAACAGTTTGCATTGAAAGTTATTCCTCATTTACCCTATACATTCAGAGCATCCTAATTATTCACTATGATGAGTTTATACGCACTTTTCACAACTCTCAGGCACCAGAGTGTAGTTTTTCTATCATGGACGGTAAAGCTAATAACAACCAGCATGCTAACACGCATTTTGTGATTATCAGTTAATAATCAAACACTTTATAATTAGATACAGAGCTCAAGAGCTGCTTATACAATATATCTGTACTAGGTCAAGACATATTATTGCTCAAATACATGGGAAAAATCATGTACAAGGTCTTTCACTACAATCTTTACAATATATGGCAGAAAAATGAACACTATGTAAGCGGTAATGGGGGGACAGAAACTAAAAGCAGACCTATTATGCAAAATTGACTTTTCAGAGCTTTTCACCATGTTATAGTAGTTTCCCCCCAACATTTAGCCTCTCGAAGTTGTATTTGAAGTGATTCGTGCATGTTTGAGTAATCTTTAATCTCTATTTTCAAGACGCCATTTTGTCGATCAACCTCTGTTTTCAACGCCCACTGCTCTGTACTTATTTTGTTCACCAATTTTATTTTGATACACGTAGGCTTCAGCAGCGTCACGTAGTAATTTTGGTACCAGTGGAAAAAAAGCTTGCTAGCCTGATTTGCAGCTATTCATCGAAGGTACCAGCTCTTTGTTGTGACGACGTTTACGGCGACGTCAGCTCCCATTGGGCACCACAGTTTTCTAAAGTAGAAGTCAGCAAACTCAGCAAGTCGTTTTAGATGAATATTGAATTTAAAATGTCCCTAAACTATGCAGCAGTCACAAGCATGAGATGTCTTCCTTAACAAAAAAAGACACAAATTCAAACTAAACCAACAAGATAACAATATTGCTTATAACTTGTAGCACCATTGTTATATCACTGAACTTAGACAGAAATAACCCTGGTCTCCTGGCAACCAAACAGAGCTCTGATAGAGGCGAGAACGCCGTACGAACCGCTCACCAAACTCCCACAGTAAGAAACACTATAATCTCCACTGCACCTGTGTAATAAGAACCTTCAAAACTCCACCAACTGTCAAGTCACCTGTGCATTTCCCCAGAACTTCTCGATCTCTCCCATTGCTTCACCTGTTCACCAGCAGACCAGGACCTCCAAAGAGCCGCCATGTTTTTAGTTTTACCACAGACTGTATAAAGAAGTGGACTATAGAGTGTGACCCAAAGCGTTCTGCTCCAGGCAAATGAAGTTTATCAAGGCCTGAATAGCAAAATAAAAACACCAGGATCATGTAAACCGAGTTAAGACGAACATTTTAAGACCAAAATCACAAGGCCAATGAAAAAAACACGTATCGGTCGATCTCTAAACCTAATCAATACTAAAACTAATACGAAACGAAAGCAGATACTCATTTGAGCAAGTATCAATACTGTAAAAACAAAATCTGAGCTGTCACTTTCATCTTTATCATAACAAATATAAGATCTCATGGTAACATTAAGAAAGTACTGTTATTTTGCATATGAAAATGACATTGTAGTACTAAAAAGGAGCATGCTTTATTTTCACTGTGATAATCGGTATCGAGTCTATTCCTTAGTATCGAAATTAAGTTTGCGACTAAAACAACACTACAACAAACATATATTAACATGACGTTATCTGATGCAGGTATCGCAGCGTTTAAAGCCAAGGCTACCTAAGAGCGCTTTTAACTAATCAGATTTCACAAAATATAATATTAAATGGGTTAAACAACAATAAAAAACACAAAAAAATGCAGTGAATATGTCAAAAAGACTGAACTTAACACAGCAATAGAGAATGCGTTCATATATACATGCGCTTAAGTTCACTGTGTAACTTTTTGCAGTCGGATCTGCTGCTTGTCTCCATGGAGATGTTATTGCCTTGCTGAGAATGTTACACTGTATGGCATTAAATATCTTGCATGTATTCAATTAAAGGTGTTTTTACTGCACAAAAATACCTTGAAAAACATGCATTCTTACTGTAAGTGAGGCTGCCTTTCCACAGATCTGACCTGTAAGTTGGCATTTTGCTTAACTCCATAGACAGATAGATAGATAGATAGATAGATTTAGTTTAAGTTAATTGCGTCTATTGCCATACTATAGAGCATTCCAGTTAAGTCATGAGAGTTCAGTTGACACAAGCAGGGGGCAGATCATCCATCAGAAAAGTTACACAGTGCACCTTTAAAACACAGGTCACCATGCCATGGCTAAAGTAGGAGCCTGTATTCTTTGTAAGGGTATATTTGGTCACTTATTACTACGGAAACGGTGGTGCAAACATTAAACAGGAAGAAGGAAGGGTCATGTGACTGGTCCACACTTCACCTTAAACCAATAAAACAAATACAATAAAACCACTCAGTAACAATTATTAAGGATTAGCCTATTCTACAAAGTCTAACTAATTAAAAAGTAACATCACCTCATAATGTTCCAAAATGCACACTTCATTTTTTAAACAAACCACATGCTTTGTACATTTCTACAGCAAAGGTTTAGGCTGCACAAACTTCATATTTATTGCTATGACAACAGCAGCATGTGGTGGAAGCCATGAGCTAATTTGCATGTGGCAAGTATTGAGAAATGCATTCTCACATCCCAGTGTTATATAACAAACTAAGACAGTATAAGAAGAAGTACTGGCCTAGTATGTTTAGTATTATGAGCTGGTTTGAAGTAGTAATACATCTAATACCTAGAAGTTGTTGTATAACAATAATAGGCCAACCAAAAACTAGAACTAGAATGAATTTGGATAAATCAGTTTCCTTTTCTAAAATACTCAAAAGAGTGAGTGAGTCAGATGTCCACTTAAGACGAGGCAGGGGGTGCAACAGGTCTGCACAAGTCTATGGAAAGTTTGTGCTCGCCTATAGCCACTGTTCCACAGCAGCTTAAACCAAATGCAGCCTAAACATCTGCACAAACTGTAAGATTTCATCGATAACACAGTTTACTTACGGTATTTCACAGGATGTTACTTTTCCAAAACGCTCTCATCATCACACATGCGTAAACTCTCCATCTCTCCCCCGTTCCCACTGACCCCGGCTCCGCGCACTCACCTGGGCGGGCCGCTGGGCTCCCAGTAGCGGCAGAACAGGTGCAGTCCGTCGGCGTTGATGATGTGCGGCAGGTCGCTGTACGGCACCCCCTGCGGGCTCTTTGCCTCCGGCATGGACGGCTCTGGGGACGAAAACAACAGCCATGAGATCCAAGAGTGCGGAGACAGCGGCGAGGGCACGCCGCACAGGAGGCAGCTGAGCCCGGCCACAGCCACGCAGCAGAGCGCGGTGACCGCGTGCATGGTGGAGCGGCCGCGCGGAACTAAAGACGAGCTGCACGAGGCATCGCTCAAACAGGTTTGTTTCCGTTTGAAAAAGAAAGAAGAGAAGGAAGAGAAAGACGAGAAAGACGAGAGAAGCGAGAGAGAAGCGAGAGAGAGGCAAGAGAGAGGCGCAGAGCCGAGCCGCGCGCACCAACAGCACACGAGCACGCGCGACACCACCGTGGTGGTGACGTCACGGCCATATGCCTCTCTCTCTCTGTCTCTCTCTCTTTCTCTCTCTCATTCTTTCTCTCTGTCTCTCTCTCTCTGTCTCTCTCTGTCTCTCCATCTCTCTCATTCTTTCTCTCTCTCTCTCTCTCTCATTCCTTCTCTCTCTCTGTCTCTCTCTGTCTCTCCATCTCTCTCATTCTTTGTCTCTTTCTCTGTCTCTCTCTCTGTCTTTCTCTCTGTCTCTCTCTCTGTATTGATCAGCTCGTTACTGAAAATTGTACTTTATTAATTAAAGGTGCGCTGTGTAACTTTTCTGGTGGAAGGTCTGCCACCTGTTCGTCGCCATGGAGATGTTATTGCTTTGCCTGGCAGGTTCCACAGTAAGACACAACACAGAGACAAGCAAACGCACCATCAGGTCAAGTTACAGGTAAGCTCTACGCAGAGGCGACTCCACTCACCATATCAATACATGTTTTTAATGCATAAAAATTAAAAAAAAAATCAATAAACACACTATAATTGAATCAACATAGACAATGCCATACCTTGGAACATTCCAGGCAAATCACTACATTTCCATGGAGACAAGCAGGTGGCAGACCCTATAAAGTTTCATGGTGCAAAGCTAACATCTGTACGTTTATTAGATTTTTATTTTTATTTTTTTTATTTTTTTACCAATTGGAAAAAGTGAAAAGTCTAATAATATTTTTTGTTTGTTTGTTTTTCCTTAGTTCTAAATGTGAAAAATATGCTTTGGCAGTATTTCCTGTGTTATGACCTAATTACACTGATGTAATCTTGTAATCTTATTTTTCCACATAAAATAAAATGACTCATATTATGGAGCTTAGGGCATTATTCTTTCAGCTGAGCCCTGCATAGCCCTGCCCACAGCCCGTAGTAGCACAGCCCCATTGTACAGAACATGTACAGGGTTAAAGCCGGTCTAAAGCTCGGATTTGAGGAAATGACAACAGTTTTCATTCATTTGGGGATTTAATCCAACACTGAGAGAGTCACAGGGACACAACAAAAGCATATTGTAACACAGGGTAAAAACAAGCGCACAGATTTCAGGTTTAAATATATATGTAAAAATGGATTGTATTAATGGTATAAGATTATGGTTTGGGGATTAAGAATGGGGTGGCTGGGGCAACAATGCAGAGGAAGCATGAGGCCATTTTTAACCCTACATGCATAACCCAGACTCGGCATAGGGGGTAGGTGAATACAGACATTTTGTGAGCAACTGATGGTCAATAGCGGTATTTTTTGTGCACATATGTAAGGTAGATTTTTGATTATTTTACCCAAATTATGTAACTTAAATATACTAAACACACACCAACAGCCCCTTTTTTTTAACCACAAACCTTTAAAGATTATATGGAGGATTTTTTTTTGTTTATAACAAGGCTACCTCACTATCTATTGGCTGTTGTCAATCAAACTCCCTACGCTTTCAGCATAACTGACTCGCCAGCGTGCTGAGATTATGTGGTTTACGTTCGCCTCTCACTCATTTCACAGACGTAAGACGCTGTTTACTCAACCAACGCAGCGGTTCTTAGCGGCTCTTTCCAACTGTAGCTTCCCGCAGTTTGCACAAAGTTTGTTGCGATGGCAGACGAGAATCCACTACCAGTTAGCCGCAAAAGAAAGTTGAGGTCGCTGAAAGAAGTAGAGAAGGGGAAAGGAGCGAAGCCAAACTAAGGTGATTCCCTGAGATTCCTTCCAGCGATGGCGTGCACTGAAGCAGAGGGTCTAAAGACTGACGTGTTGGTCGCTAATTTACTTCTGGACAGGAAACTTCTGCTTATCATTTGAAAACGTACAGTAAAGTTACAGCAGCAGCAGTGATTCTGAACGTGCACCGGTGTAAACAAACATGATTTCTAGCGTAAGGAGGAGGCGGTAGGAGGCGTTTCTACTTAGTCTACTTAGGGAGCTGTGGGGGAAGTGGGGGAAGTGTCCATCAGAAGAGTTACACAGTGCACTTTTAAAACATGCATTAAAAGTAGAAGCCTGCATTCTTTATAATGGTATATTCTGCTTGGAAATACATCTTTAAAGTAAGTTATTTATGAGGGAACATCATTATAACATGGTCAAAACCTTAGATACCCCCTTTAAGAACTCCTTAGAACTTAAAGAGTTCACTAAATAATACTAAATACATAATGAAACACTGACTTCAAATATATTACGTCCTGATATATGTATATTTTTTCTTAAATAACATTTTTAATAAATACTGATTTTCATTTTTTCTGTTCATGTCACAATATTATCAAAAAACAAGAATAACTGTTTTTAAAGGTGCATTGTATAACTTTTCTGGTGGAGGGTCCGTCACCTGCTTGTTTTTATGGAGATTGCAGTCTTGCGTTGCTCTGCCTGGAATGTTCCGTAGTATGTCATGACAATTCTGCCTAACATCTATTCAGTTACAGGTGGTTTTATAGCTTAAAAATCCCTAGAAAAACTGGCATTCTGACTGTGAACGGGGTTGCCTCTCCACAGATCTGACCTGTAACTTGGTCTAGTTTGGTCTCCATGATGATAAACAGGTTTAATACCATACTGTGAAACATTCCAGACAAACCAACAACATTTCCATAGAGAAAAGCATCTGAAAAAAGTTACACAACACACCTTTAACTCAGTAACTAGTGATCATTAACTAAACTGTGGCGTGTGGTCAGGGGAATCAAGGCAAGCAGTGGTTTCCAATAAAATCTAAAATCACAGCGTGTCAAAATTATAATTAAATAGTTTCGAATTGTATCCAAATAATAAAAAGTAGTTTTGTATCTGTGAGAGGTGAGTGTGAGCGCAGGGCTGTGTTTAAGGGGACGTTTGTGACACATCAGGCTGTATTATAAGGGCACCTGTCTGACCAGTGCACCTGTCTGACCAGTGCACCTGTCTGACCAGTGCACCTGTCTGACCAGTGCACCTGTCTTCATGAATGTAAATTTTGTGCAATAAGTGCATTATACATCTGTATAACTGTCATATGTCATTTATGTGGTTTCCAGATGCATTATAATAATTACATAGATAAGAACAGTCCTGAAGGCTCAGCTGTATAAATAAGGTGTTGAATTAGAAACAAATAGCCATGTTTGTACAAAGATGGTGTCAAATACAGTCCACTATACAAATATGAATAAACTATATTGTCTAGGTCTCTCTAATTTGACTCTAGAATGGCTCAGTATACATGCAATTAATGTGAGTAAAAATAAATATACTCTTTTGCAATGTCGTTTGCATTAAAAGTGGCGTTATTAAAGTATTATCGACTAAATGTTGACCATAAAAACCATAAAAGTCTCCGCACACTACTGGTATACTTTATGTAGCGTTAAATAAAACATGTTTTATTGTAGCATCATATTTAAACATCATTGAGTGAGGCAGATTTCTGGGGGTGTCCGGCCCCTTTTTCCCAGCAGCAGGAGGCTATCTTTGTGTTCTGAACAATAGGGCGGATGGTTAAACATGTCAGAGGAAGAGAATACTAATGTAACACAATAGTGAACATTTTTAACTTGTGCAAATATTTTTGTGAATTTTGACAGAAGTTTCCTCGAGAGGCGTTCACTCGCTGTAACTTCCTCTTTTATTAGGAACAAGTTTTGTAACAGACTCAGTTTTGTTTTGAAAATTTGCATTAGACTCTCCTCCTATTACTATTACTACAAAAGTCTGGGGGGAAGGGGAAAATTGGGTAGTAGTAGCTAAGAGTTTTAGTTGTAGTAGAAGTATCTGATTTACTTTTGACAACTTTATTTTAAGTTTGCTCTACTATAAAAGAAAAAAATCTCAAAATGTGGCGAAAATATTACCATAATAGTTTGCCAGAAATTTCACCAGTGTATGAAAGGAAACTAAACTCTTGTCTGTTGGTTTTGACACTTTCAGAGACACAATAGGAAGTGTCTCATTTCATTTGCATATAAGAGGAAACTTCTTAGAAATCTCCCTGATGAGCTGTTCCTCCTCCTTTCATTAGTCATTATGAGATAGGAACTCTTTTCTTGCAAAAACCCACTGACATTTTGAAAAAGATTTGGGCCCACACCAGAACAATGTGATTTTCAGGAAGAGTGGGGTCCTTGGTGTTTGCTGTGTAACTGGGTGGGTGGGTTTTGCTTTTCTCGGGTGCTGTAGTTTCACCTTATGACTAAAAACAGAGAGAGAAAGAGACAGAGTGTGTGAGAGAGAGAACAAGAGAACGAGAGAGAGAAAAAGCGAGATAGAGAGCCTTTATGTCTCGGTTAAAGGTGCTCTGATGTTTTGGTTGGTGATGAAACAAACCGTTCCCTCAAAGTATTTCCTCTGGAAGGTCTTCTGCCACAGGTATCAGTATGACAGGTTTCCATGTTTTTCTAATTATTACTTGGTGGGATTGACCCTGTGGCAGTTTGTGGAGAAAGAGTCAAAAATATAAGAAGTAGTGGTCAGTTTAAACCTCTAAAACTTAAGAAATCAACACGGAAAATTTCAAAATACAGAGCAAGGAAGGCATTTTTCAGACAGTTTTGGTCCTTGTTTACATTATAGTTGCTAAGTAACAGTTATGGTTTTATCTCTACGCATTTCATATCTGCTGCCTGTGTCCAACCAGGAAGTACAATTATAAGCTTCACCAAAATTAAAAAACTAAAAAAAGGCCCTAATATAGAGAACTAATATGCAGAACTGCCCCATGAAGTCTGACGTAAATAATATTGCAGAGGACAAAGGCTAAAGTTAGCATACAGGCTCAGGCCAGTACATTAAAACTAGCTTTAAGCACAGCATAGACTACACAAAAAATTACAACATTACATGATTAAAGACTTGTAATTCATTTTGCTTTTATGTATGTTATAATTTGCACATTTCAAATCACAATATTCATCTTAAACGACTTAAAAGAAACAAGAGCGCTGACTTCTACGTTAGAAAACTGCGATGGAAGCTGACGTCGCCGTAAACGTCATCACAACAAAGAGTCAGCACCTCCTGTGGATAGCTGCAGATCACACTAGCAAACGCTAGACTTTTTTGCATTTGTACCAAAATTACTTTGCAACGCTGCTGAATCCTATGCTTATCAACGATTAAGAAAATTACTCAAACCTACACAAATCACTCCAAATACAACTTAAACGGTGAGGGGAAACAACAATGACATGGTTAAAAGGTCTGAATTCGATTTTGCACGATAGGTCTGCTTTAATAACTGATTTTTCTCAATACGTTTTTCACAGGCTTTACAACGTTATATTTACTCATTGTTGGGCTGTTTTCTAATAAATGTTTTCTATTGTTTCTTTTTCTGCAACCTCGAATGGAGACACTAAATGACTTCTCACCAGTTTAGAAGTGATTGTGTATGTGGTGATTCTGATCTGATGAGGTGTGGAGACTGCGCAGTGTTGGTATACAGTTAGCAACGTCACAGTAATTAGCAAATCCCATGTAGCTTAAAGGTCCTATATTACGTAAAATTGACTCTTGTGAGTGTTATAATGTTCTTACCTCCTTAAAAACATACTGTATCTGGATTTGTGTTTTGTTTCATTGGCACATGTTTGAGTAATTCTTTATTATTAGTCTGTCTACATCTCCAAAGCTCAAAAAGCTCTGTTCCACCTTGTGATGTCATGGAGCTGTAGTTTTTAAGTTAACAGGTACATTTTAGCTTTAGTTCAGTAGGGACGGGAATTCCAGGGCTGAAATTATTCAAATTATTCTAGTGAATTTGTATGGAGTTTAAAACACAGCAGAGCCCTTCTTTTATTACCACATGACGTGTGTTGAACATGTGTGAATGAAACAAAACACAACTCCGGGTATTTTTGTGATGAGGAAACAACATTATAACATAGATCGGAAAATAGCATAATATGGGCCCTTTAATGGACTGCCACATGTTTTCAGACATTTAGACTTTTATGAATATCAAGAGTCCAGCTATAGATTTGTTATAAAACACAACTAGACCAATAAAAGCAAAATAATTAATACAAAAAACAAACAAACAAACAAAAAAAACAGGAAAGGAAAATGTGATTGACTTTTCTAAAATAAGTTAAAATGTGAACATGCATACTACACCACCTTGTCTCCATCTTATTGCTTTGTCTGAAATATTCCACAGTATGGCTTTACACATACGTCTAATCCATTTTTGTTTTTTTACAAACGTTTTTATTGAAAATACAAAATTTCAAACACAAAAACAAACTTGAAATTGTGCATTCTCACATATGGGCTACCTCGCTTCTCCACAGATATGACCTTTACCTTGACCTGGAGCAGCCACTTGCTTGTCTCCATGGCTGTACACAAGTTTAATGCCATACTGTAGCACATTATAGGCAAAGCAATAAGATTTTTCTCTTATATACTGTAGTATTATTGTTGCAGTAGATCAGGAAATATGCCCTCAAAATCAACTCAAAGCCCGAGCTCTGCAGAGGACTCCTACAGGGCATCCCTCTGTAAGATGATCCATGTAGCTCAGTGGGACATTACCAAAACTTCAAAACACATTCTTCAACTGGACTATATTATCCACATTTTTCTTCAACATTAAAAGCTCTGTACCTGATTTTTACTGTCTTAAAATGTGAAAAACAGAACTAGTTCACATTGGCAGTGGTCCAAATTTATTCCTCACTTACCTTAAGTATTCAGAGCATCCAAATTATTCACTGTGATGAGTTTAGAAGTGCTTTTCACAGCTCTCAGAGAGTGGAGTTTTGCCATGACGGTAAAGCTAACAATAAACAGCAACGTGCATTTACTGATTATCGGACAATAAAATGCTTTAGTTGAAGCAGATGGTACATAGCAGACTTTATTTGGTTTCAATATCTGCTTATACCATACATCTGTACTGTCAGACAAAGTTTGCTCAAAATACATGGGAAAAAATCAGGTACAGTATTATAACATGTGCACTATACTAATAAGAGTCAATAATTTAAGGGACAATTAAAATTCTCATTAACAATTCATAAACAAACATAGACCAAAAGTGAAGGACAGTCCAAACACGCGTTACATGGAAACTTACAGAGACATGTGAGAGGTCAGAAGGTTGGTGGTTTAATGCCCATTTAGTTCAAATGGTCAAAGCGTCCTTGAGTAAGACAATCATTCATGACTGTGTGTTTGTGTTGGAGAGAGCACTGGGTCGCATACAGATACATGGAAGGACTTCATCACAAACCAATGTCCAAAGTGCTTGTCTCCATGGATATGACAGGCTATTACTCTGTCTGTAAGGTTCCACAGCAGGGCATTAAACCATTTATCTTTTTTTTTTTTTTTTTCATTTATTCAAGTACAGGTACAAGACAATAAAATAAGACAATAGCATCTTCATGGAGATTAGTGGGTGGTGGACTCTCCATAAGGAAAGTTCCGTAGTGCACCTTTAAGTGATGGCAACTTAGAGGGAAATTACTTAGACAGACAACAAAGCTATGCCTACAATTGACAATTACAGTACTATAAAATGATCTAAAGTACAGCCAAAAAGTCACATTTAAACGTGCACTATATAACTTCTAAGGTGGAGGGTCCGCTACTTGCTTGTCTCCATGAAGATGTTATTTCTTTGCCTGGAATATTCCACAGTAGGGCATTAAACACATCTCCTTCGCGTTTTATATCTCAAATATGCCTATATGTGCAGGCTTGCTTCTCCATAGATCTGATCATTAACCTGTCTCCATTGTGATTACGCTGTTTATTTCCATACTGCAGAATAATCAAGGCAAAACAGTAATATCTCCATGGAGATAAGCAGGTGGCTTACCCTCCACCAGAAAAGTTACACAGTGCACCTTTAAATATACAGGCTAAATAATAGGCAAAAACGAAACTGGCCAAGACCTACTGAGTTTGCAAACAATAAACTAGACTAACTTTTACAATTAATGCAGGCTTAAGCGTAAACACTGTTAATAATTCTATACTTTATCTAATTTAATTACGCTCTACGTGGTTATGGTCTGTCAGCGTCTCTGCTCTGTGTCTCGTTTCATAATCCGCTTTCTATCCCACTCTCTCCTAATGAGTCGATCACATCCTCCTCCTGCGCCCAGCCTGACGCTTCGGTTTAGTCCACGCACAAAGCAGCACCCCACGAGCCGCGAACACCGAGGCACGCGCGTGGAGCTATTTCCCCCGCTCGGACCGTGGTCAGTGTCGTCTTTCATTCGTGTCAACTCCGCTTCATTTCAATCAAATAACGCGAGAGAACAAGCGAGCCTGAAATTCATGTTAAATTCATCATTTTTCTAGCGCTACTGTGCGTAACTGATTATCTGTTTGTTTTTATGGGCAGTTTTGCGGCCGGGAAATACCTGAATGTAGCTTTAAACGCAACATTAAATCTTAAATAAACATCACAGAACCCAAACATGTGCGCTACACATGTCAAAATAACCCAATCGCGTCGGAGTGATCGTGCGTAAAAATGCGTGAAAATCCAAGCTCGCGTTTGTTGTCATTTTTTGCAACGGCTCAGTATAAGGAACGCGGTGCGCAGCCGAGAGGATCTGCACCAATATTACCAGGAAATACTGCAACATTACTCCAAATTAGCGCGTCTTAATTGGCAGTTTCCCCCGGGATCATAAAACCAGATTTGTAGGAGATGGATAGACGAAGAAATGCGGTCGCTCATGTTGAGGACGAATCGTTTGCAAACAAGCAATATAACTGTATTTTTTTGGCTGTACAAAACATGCTTTTAGCGAATTTCACGCATAAAATGTTATGACTGATAAAGTTGACGCTAGGTGTTTTGTCCTGTAATTGTTCCGAGCGCGTAAAACCGAGCTATTACTTAAAAATCAGCATATACAGATCATTATAATGAAGTGGGAGATGAGACTAACCTGTAATAGACACGTCTCGAGTCAAACTTTAAGTCCACACTTTGCTTCTTTCAACCCCTCCGCTGTATTGCTGCTGGGAGATGCTCGCCTCTTCCTTCGCCAAACACGAGAATGCGACCGGCCCCGTTTGGAAGAGAAACTACGATCCCCTACGCAACCCTCTGCTCGGTGCGCTCTCTCTCTCTCTCTCTCTCTCTCTCTCTCTCTCTCTCTCTCTCTCTCTTCTCTCCTTTGGTGTGAGAGGAGGAGAGAAAGAGGTTAGGAGGCGGATACGCACGGTCGCTTTTGGTCCGTTTTGCTCCAGCCAGTCTTGGTAAGAAAGACTCGGCTGGTCTATCTTGTTTGAGAGACAGATTAAGCTATTGTTTGATTAATAATATTATGCATTTTAATATTTTATATGACTAATACTAGCACTAATCACTGTCCATGCGTTCAAAAATCCAAAATGAGCCTTGCGTTGCCTGTGGCTCAGAGGCAGAGCTGTTTCCATTTGCACCGATATTGTCTTAATCTTCTGAAGGGCCCATATTTGCTACTTTTTGGTCTATGATATAATGTTGTTTGTTAAAAACAGTTTTGTTTTGTTTCATTCACATGTTTAACACGCAAACTGAGTTCTTTTTTCAAACTTAAAACACTGTTCCACAGGAAATGCTCCACTGTGTTTTTAAACTCCATACACCTTCACTAGAATCATGTGGATAATTTCAACCTTGGAATTGCCAGTCTGTACTGAACAAAAAAGAAAGAAAGTTGCTATAAAACTGGAAAACTACAGCGTCATGACATCACAAGGTGGAACGGAGCATTTTGAGCTTTGGAGATGTAGACAGACATGTGTGAATGAAACAAAACACAACTCCAGGTCTGTTTTTGAGGAAGTATCAAGAGTATAACATGACTTAAAGTTCACAGGAGTCAATTTTACGTAATATAAGACCTTTAAGTTCACAAATGACCTTTAAGTTCACAAATGATCCCTACTGCACTGCCTTCCAAGACACTTCACCCAAACTGCCTGAATGAATTTGTGTAAGTCTTTTTTGGTGGTGGTCAGAGCAGAGGACATAAAGTATATATTGCATACATTTCTATTGTTTTTTCCCACCCTTTTTGTATATATTTTCAACGTAATTAAATGCGACTCAATAATGTTAACAAATATTGATCTACACACATGAATTCCTGCTGCATGATAAGAATAATTTAGATTGTTTTGGGTTTCTAATGAAAGCGGTGTCTGTGTGAACATCAGCTGCAGACTCTTTTGAGCTCCGTGACCTCTCACCTTTGACCCTGAAACTGGCAGTGACCCCATGACCTCAGGGCAAACAGGGTCCACCCATAACACGTCTCTTTTGTTTTACCAGACACTCTTTTGTCACTTAACATCAGTGGTTCTGCTGCTACTACTAACACCATAACTGCTACTACTACTACTACTACTACTACTGCAACTACTATGCCTGTTACTACTACTATTACTGCTACTACTACTACATCTACTACCGTTATTACCATTTCTACAATAACTTCTAACTGCTATTGATACTAGAGTGTCCAGTATCTAAGTTGCCATATCTGCCGTAAAAGCTGTTACTACTACTATGACAACTGCTACTGCTACTAATATTACAACTACTACAACAGTTACTACTACTACTAACACTACTACTACTGATGACTGTGCCAGTAAAGTGCTATATCAGATTTTTTACTTTTTAAATGCACATTGTTGTATTCTACATCTGTACTTAATGACAGCCTTAATCTAAGTAAAACTGAGATAAAGAATTTTACTTCTACTGATAAAAATACTGCAAATACTGTATATCTTTGTTACAGGTACTTGAGAGAGGTACAAAATGGAAAATTTCATTGCACAATACTGACACTATTCCAATAAGCAATTTGCTACTACTACTATTACTACTACTACTACTACTACTACAGTTACAGACAATTAGCATACAAATTGAGTTACCAGATCTCCACATGTTTATTTAATGTCTATCAATAAACTATT
Organism: Taenioides sp. WSHXM2023; assembly: GCA_029959045.1. Taxonomy (NCBI): domain Eukaryota; kingdom Metazoa; phylum Chordata; class Actinopteri; order Gobiiformes; family Gobiidae; genus Taenioides; species Taenioides sp. WSHXM2023. The sequence continues at coordinate 28,165,921 of CM057086.1, forward strand.
ATGACAGAATGAAATGACCTCTTACCTTTGCAACCCCGAGTCCCACTGGTCTGGCCCATGTTGCCGTAGTGTCGTTGAGCAAAGCACCTTCCTTCACCTGTCCCTGATTTAGAAAAGACTGCTGTGCGATCAGCTACTGTTTACAGAGAAGTCGTCCTTCAGTGAAACTAGAAACTGGACCAACTGGAACTAACTGACGTCACATTAAAGTTGGTCTAATCTCTTTTCACTTTTATTATTTTGTCACCTATACGTTTATTGTTCATATAAATATAATATAGTATAATTTTGGAAGTTTTTAAAGATGCATCATGATATGGTTTTAAAGAGGGGGTATAGTTTTCTAACATGTTATAAAGTTGTTTCCTCCTCAAAAACATGCCTGAAATGTTTTTCGCTGTCATCCGTGCATGTTTGAGTGACATTTGAGTGACACTGAAATCATCCAAATGATTCTAGTGAAGGTGTATGGAGTTTTAAAACACAGTGGAGCACTTCCTGTATTACCACATGACATCACAAGGTGGAGTGTTTTCAGTCTGTTTCAGTTTGAGAGAAGAACTCAGCCGATAAGCAGGGTTTGTGTGTTAAACATGTGTAAATGAAACAAAACACAACTCCAGATTTGTTTATGATGAGGAAACATTATAACACAGATCAGAAAATAGTGTAATATGGGCCCTTTAATGCAACACTGTGGAACATTCCCTGTAAAAGCAATAACATCATGAAGACAAGCAGGTGCCACATCCTCTATCAGAAAAGTTACATTGTGCATCTTTTATGTTTTGTGTTTAATTGCAAATAAACTGTTGTTGGCGAGAGTCACAAAACAGCAATCTGCATCTAGTTACTCTTCCATTGTTGGGTATTTCCTTCAGGATTCTTGGCTCAAGTTTGTTTTACAGCAAATTAAATAATGTAAATAATTGTTTTTACAGTTGCTTTCCGCTGCCAGAAAACCCATTACAGATCTGGCAGTTTTGCACAGTACAAACAGTGTAATGTTCTCCAGATATACTTTAAACAAGGGAACAAACCTGCTTTAAGTGGAACTAATATTTACACACATTTTAAGAGGAGTACACAATTTAGGAGTTAAATTTTGTGTCTTATATTACACAAAATTGACTTTTGTGAGCTTTAAGCCATGTTATAATGCTGAGTTGTGTTTTTGTTTCATTTACACGTTTGAGTAATCCTTTATTATTGGTCTGTCTGCATCTCCAAAGCTCAAAATGCTCTGTTCCACCTTGTGATGTCAGCAATGTTATGAATCTGCATATATACTAGTATTTAGATTCCATTTTTTCCACAACAAATCTTTTAAAATTATGCCAAGAGAGCTACTTAAAACTGAGAAAAGTATTTATTCCACAGAAATTCTAAAATATTAGTTACATAACAAGACAGATTTTTAAACACTGACACGAACGCATATTTTGAAATTATCCACTGACTCGTTTAACTTACATGTGGCAGTTTCCTCCTGTAATATCACGTGCCTTTCCACTAGGGGGAGGTATAGTGTGGGGTGGGTAAACAGGCATATTACATGTAGACAAAAATGTGGAATAATTCAAATAAACTACTATGGGTTCCAGGTTCAGAAGTTTGTGGCAGGCAGGTCTGTCACGTCCTGATAAATGAAGAAGTAAAAAAGAAAAAAGACAGAAAAGAATTAGAAGAAGATGAGCAATACGGCCATTATCAACATGACGCTAACAGATGGATGTAACTTTTCTACTGGAGGGTCCGTCAAATGCTTTTCTCCATGGAGATGTCATTGCTTTGTCTGGAATGTTTCACAGTATGGTATTAAACCTTTCTATCTTCATGGAGACCAAACCAGACCAAGTTACAGGTCAGATCTGTGGCGAGGCGACCCCGCTCACAGTCAGAATGCCTGTTTTTCTAGGTATTTTTGAGCTATAAAACCACCTGTAATTGAATAAATGCAAGGTAGATCTGTTTAATATCATACTGTGGAGCATTCCAGGCAGAGCAATGACATATCCATAGAAACAAGCAGGTGATGGACCCCCCAACCAAAAAGTTACATAGTGCACCTTTAAGATTAAAAGTTAAAAGTTAAAGTTTTTATGGTTACTCAAAAGAACAGGACATTTCTGGATGCATTATTCCATGGAAATAGAAAGTTAAAACCATACTTCGGAACAGTGCCAATGGAGATTATAGTCTAAGGAACAATATTACCATGGAAACAAGCAGAAAATCATCCATCATAAGCATTTAGATAACCCAGTGTCCTGTCTTTATATCATCTTTGCACTGTTTTCCCTCACGACCACTTGTATAGAACTATGGTATACTGTATTTATATTACTATATTTCTGTTTTTTTATTTGTACATATACATTTATATAATTATGCCTTATTTGACACCAGTCTCTTGATATTTTTCCTACTTATTTAGAATTTATTATTGCCATTTATATTTTTTCTCTTTGTTTTAATATTATATTGTGATGTGTGAGCTACTGCGTCCAAGTAATTTCCCTTGTGGATCAATAGTTTGTCTGAGTCTAAGTCTAATTTTCAAAACATATACATACCATGTCCTGATGGTGGCGCTCTTTCACACATGAACACTGGCAGTGCACAACAGCGTCGTGAATAGAAGAAAACACACAGCATTTTGTCACTTTCTCACTGAAGAATCCGCAAGTCTCCAAGTTATGGACCACGCCAGCTGAAAACAAAACAATAGAAGTTTCAGACTGTCTCAACACTTTTTGCCAGTGTTTGCTAATGTGTACATTGTGTCACCATGGTAACTGATGGATATTCTGTCATAGAGACACATGTAGAACACCCCCAGTACAATGTCACTGCAAAGTATCAGTTATTGTCCAGTACTGTAAAGCACTTTGGTTGTAAATGTGCTGTATAAATAATGTTGACCTTGAGCTTGACCATAATGAATTATTAATGCTATTTTTGATCCGTTATAATGTTGTTTCCACCTTGTGATGTCATGTGGTAATACAGGAAGTGCTCCATTGTGTTTTTAAACTCCATACACCTTCACAAGAATCATTTGGATAATTTCAGCCCTGAAATTGCCAGTCTTCACTGAATAAATGGTAAGAAGTAGCTGTTAACCTGAAAACTACCACTACATGACATCACAAGGTGGAACAGAGCATTTTGAGTTTTGGAGATGTAGACAGACTAATAATAAAGGGTTATTCAAACATGTCTGAATGAAACAAAACAACTCCAGGTCTGTTTTTGAGGAGGTAACAGCATTATAACACTTCTTAAAGCTCACAAGAGTCAGTTGTGCATAATATCGGACCTTTAATGTAAATTCTCAAAATAACTCACGCTGGCAGTTGGTCAGTACCACGTCAATCCCGATTTCCCCGTAGTCTTTTTTAATCTGAAACAATATAATAAGGTCAATACTCACCTAAAGATCAGATGACATGGGACATTTCAAATACAAACTGTGAATATAATACAGTTGCTGTGGGGATAATGAAAGTCAGGAAAGTACATTTTTGAGGGTCTTGACTGCGACCGTATCCAGGAAGTTCACAGGACTCAGATCCAGGATGATGGACCTGGGTAGAGATGGGTCTCTGTCTGGTTCTACGTCAATCACCGCCACCTCCTTCATCTCTGTGTACTCCTCGTCCACCTGGAGAGAGGAAAGAACACAAACAAAAAAATTATTAACTCGTTTTTTCCCCATACATCTAGAATACATTATTTGAAGGTAGGACAATAAGGACTTATATGATACTACATTGACTTTTTTGAGCTTTTGACCATGTTATAATGTTCCTTCATCAAAAACGTAGCTGAAGTTTTTTGAATTCATTCTTTTTCATTAATCCTGTTTACAAGTTTGTCTTGTTCTGAGCCTAAAAAGTTACTTCCTGAATTGTGACGTCACAGGTAGAAATCCTGTTTTTAAGTGTGTAAATCATCGCCAGACGTGTTCTAAGCATTGTTGTTGTTAAATTGCAATCATTAATCTAGCTTCAGTTAGCATGTCGGTGGAGTTGCTTGAATAGCTATCTTTAGTTTTTTTCATGGTTCAATCCCACATCAAATCTCAAAATGGAGAACGCAACAGATCTATAGGGATTATTTTATATTCTAAAACATAAAATATCCAAGCAAAGGTACTCAAGAGCATGTTTAAAGGCTAATAACCGTAAAACAATGGATAATTTGTGTCTTTTAATGGTAACATAATAACAAAAATTTGTCAAAAGTTGTGTACTCACTTTTGAACTATGACAGAGAAACATATTGAATTATTACCCTGCCGACTTAGTCCTTTCTCATCCTGACTGTCATAGGAAGTTCCCTCCACATGGTTCTCATCCATTCAAATTATTATTATTATTATTTTCTTAAACACCCTCTCTCTGACCTGCAGATCTCCGTTCTCCTTGGCCAGCTTTTTGGCTTCTTTCTGGGCTTTCTTCAGCTGCTTTTTCTCCACCCTCTGTCGTTTGGCCTCCAGTTTCTTTTTGACTGCCAAGATCTTAGTGATGTCAATCCCGGTCTGGAAAAAAAAATAAAAAAAATATAGAAAATTACATTCATAAAAAGACAAGAAATATTCTATCTATCTATCTATCTATCTATCTATCTATCTATCTATCTATCTATCTATCTATCTATCTATCTGTTCTTTCTTTCTATCATTTGCATTTGTTTGTATTGTTGAGAAATACACTGAGAAACACCTCTCCACAGATCTAACCTGTAATTGTGCCTGCTCGCTTGGACTTGCCTGTCTCCATAGAGCCAGATACATTTACGATGATACTGTGGAACATTCCTGTAACATTCCAGCTCCATGGAGACAAACAGGTGGCGGACCCGTCACGACGTTTGATTCAGAAACTACACTTAGTCACTGAAGTAGTAACAACAACAGAGACCCCAGTGACAGTCCTTCAAAAGACTTCACTAATGGGGTTTTGTAGTGATTCAGAAATTGTACCGTGCCTAATTTTGCAAATGGAGCTGTCAGTCAAAAACAAAATGAATACTGAAACCCTTTTAGCTTCCAAGAATAATAATAATAAAAAAGAGCTTTCATTTGACTACACCACACGTATAATTATCGCCTGTGTCTCCGCTCTGATTGGTCACAGTTCACCTTTTTGTGGCGTCTTCCTCAGAAACAAAAAAGTGGGAGGAGTTTGGCACGGAGAAGTGACAGAAGAACAAAGTGTGTCAGTGTGTGAATGAGGAAGATAATTATAGACGAAGTGACAGGAAGTTGGAGTACAATTGATTTGAATGGAATAGCAGAAAAAGTGAGCGACAAAAAGCAAAAATTAACTCAGATTGAATTGTTTTAATGGTTGTAGTTGACTGGCGTTTACCCCAGAACCCTTTCTAAAAACATGATATTTTAAAGGTCCTATATTACACAAAACTGACTCCTGCAGCTGCCACTCATTCCCGAATCATCCCAGGGTTGTCTATTTTAACTCCCTCTGCCCAGTCAGTTCTGGCTGGATTGTCGACCACTCAAGAGACTCTCCTGCTTTGAATCTGAAACTCTGAATCTGAAATCTGCTGTTTGCAATTTGTGCTTTCTGCATTATTCCCCGTTTGAAATATCTGTTTCTGAGTCTCCCAGCCTGTTTTCTCATTAGAGTATTTCCCAGTTTTGAGGATATTTTAGTTCACATTATTATATCTTATCTTCCCTTGTTGTTTATCAGCCTGATTTTTCATATTAAGCTTTTCCTATTGTAGGAACTTTCTGCTGAACTGAACCAAGGCCTTTGTATTTTACTGCATTCTTTTGTGTTGCATTTGGGTTGCCTGCGTGATAATAATGTTGTTACCTCATCAAAAACATACCTGGAGTTGAGTTTTGTTTCATTCACACATTTGAATAACCCTTTATTATTTGTCTGTCTACATCTCAAAAGCTCAAAATGCTCTGTTCCACCTTGTGATGTCATGTAGTGGTAGTTTTCATGTTTAACAGCTGCACTTTACCTTTTGTTCAGTAGAGACTGGCAACTCCAGGGCTGAAAATATCGAGATGATTCTAGTGAAGGTGTATGGAGTTTAAAAACACAGTGGAGCACTTCCTGTATTATCACATGACATCACAAAGTGGAACAGAGTGTTTTTCTCTCGCTAAATATGCAGGATTTGTGTGTTAAACATGAGAATGAAACAAAACACAACTCCAGGTGTTTGTGATGAGGAAATAACTTTATAACATAGATAGAAAATAGAGTGATATGGGCTCTTTAAGGGTGCACTAACATTTCTAGGGTTCACCACCTGCTTGTCTGCATGGAGATGTTATTTCTTTGTTTGGAACGTTTTACAGTGAAACCCAAAACTTCAACAATCTCCATGGAGACAAGCAGGCGACACCATCAGGTTTCACAAGTCAAATCTGTGGAAAGATCTGACAGGATGTAGGTTTTTCAAGGACAGAGCAATATTTTGTGTAACTAGATAAATGTAAAAAAGAAATGTTTAAAGCTATGTGAACCATCGCCATAGAAACAAGTAGGTGATGCCATCAAGCCATATTACAGGTTAGCTCTATGGAGACGTTGACCCCCATTGTGTAAGAATGTGTAAGAAAACACATTTTCAAGATATTTTAGAGTAATATAAACATGTGTACACACTAACTGAATAAATGCAAAATAATAAAGTTAAAGTTAAATGCTATACTGTGGAACAATTACAAGCAAAACAGGAGCATCTCCATGGAAACAAGCAGGTAACAGACACTCCACCAGAACAGTTACATACCTCACCTTTCATAGGTTTGGAGTTCACTAAACTACTGTTCTACCTCTGATAATACCACTGTTAGTGCACACTATTGCAGCAGTTTCCCATTCTGATGAAGCTGGAGTGAGACTTTACCTTGCGTCCCAGAGCTTCCTGGTACATCTCTGCGTTGGCAAAGTACAGAGTGGCAGAGGAACGGAAAACCACCACATCTGGCACCGGCCTCACCTGAAAATAACCAAAGAATAATTACCTATAACTCAAGGATCTCCAACCTTTTTCCTCCGGTGAGCTCCTTTACCAAACTAAAATGCCAGAGAGATACTCGTTTTAGCAGTTGCAAGAAATTGAGTAAATATAAGAGCCACGAGGAGCCTTTGATGGGGAACAGTTAGATGTTTATGAAACATAAACCATCATGGTAAATGGTAAATGGTCACATTTTATACTCAAAGCACTTTACATCAAGGAAACACTCTCCCATTCACACACACATTCACACACCAGTGTACGCGGACACTGGGCGTGAGGTGGGTTAAGTGTCTTGCCCAAGGACACAACTGCAGCAATCATCTGTGGGATTAATAATTATCCATGATCTATTTATTAGTGTACAAAGTTAGCCATCAAATACATTTACTGTGGTGATAGGTATTTCTCTTAGATCTCAGAAGAAAAACAAATATTTGAATCGTGGGTGGAGGCTATAGTGAACCAAGACCTTTCAGAGTTTAAGAATGATCTTTGTGTCCTTAGACTTAGATTATGATTTTAAAATTATAGGTATTACAGACTACATTCAATATAATTACACTGTAATGAAGTCATAATTATACATAGAACTAAACCACAATAAAACATTAGGCATTAGGCAGCAGCTACACTGTAAACACTATAAATGGTATTTACACTTTACACAGTAATTATGGGGTTAATATATTGTGATACACTGTGGTTAATTTAAGATACTAGTATTAGTACAGTGTAGGTTTTGTTTAAAGGCGCTTACCTCTTAAAATGTGAAAAAATAATTAGTCCATTTTAAAAAGTTTGCAGTGGTCCAAAGATATTCACTACAAATATCTTTATAAATATGAGACCATTGCAAGACCAACTAATATGCTAACGGACACTTCCTGATTATCAGACTATAAAATACAATATAGCTGTTCTGGGTAAGACAAATTTTGATCAAATAGATATGAAAAATCCTTTAATTACAGATACATAACTGAAATTAAAGAGGATGTCATGTCTGTCTTGTTTTTACCTCTTCGTAGCTGTCCAGAGGTTTGTAGACGTCTGTGTCTGGGATTTGCCCCAACAGAGAGTATGTTGGACTGAAAAAAAACACAAATGAATGACATAAAAAAATACAAATTAAAGTGTATAAAAACAGTGTAATTCTTACAGCTGAGTCCTGAAGATGACCGTGAGCAGAGCGAAGGCGATGGAAGCAGCCAGCCCCATGTCAGGGTTCAGCAGGATGGTCAGTATAAACGTGACTATCCAGATCACCTGCACAACCAAAGCTCAAATAAGATATTGAGAAAAACAAACGAGATAAGACAGAGTCATACATTATTTAAGACTTGATCATGTCTGACCTTACACAACAAGATGGATTATCATGATCTTTGTGAGTTCACAAACTCATGAGAACTGACCTTTTTCCATCTGGTACAATTGTGTTTATCATAGTCGTTGGTTTATTCGTACCATGTCGATCCGGCTGCTCTTCCACAGAGCTGGGATGTCCATAAACTGCTTCATGATCCCCTGCAGATTCACGTAGATGATGGCGGCCAACACGGACTGGACAAAGCGTAAAAACACAAAATGGAGCCTAACAGTGTTTGGGACATTATAATACATTATAACATTGGACATATTAAAGAATGCTCATGACTCCAGGACGTACCTTTGGCAGATCCTCAAAGAGCCGTCCAATCCACAGAGTGATCATGAGAATGACCACAGCCGACAGAGCTCCCGCCACCTGGGTAAAGGGTCAGTGGGGAGAAATTTAGATGTTTAGTCCCACTTTAAACGCTCAAAAAGGTCAGTTTTGCATCATTTGTGTGGTTGAATAATAAAATGTGGGCAGACCTGTGTTTTTCCTCCAGAGCTGATCTGGACCATGGTCCTGGACATGGAGCAGCTGATGGCAAAGCACTGGAAGATTCCTCCAACGGTGTTACTCAGACCCAGGGCTATCAGCTCCTGTCAGTTTACAGTAACAGTAAACACAGGAAATATTTACTACTACACTGCAAAAAGAAATATCTAGCTAAGTTAAAATGACTTAAAGGTGCACTGTGTAACTTTTCTGGTGGGGGGTCCATCACCTGCTTGTCTGTCACCTGTTATTGTTTTGTCTGAAATGTCCCGGTATGGCATTAAACGTATCCATCTTGTATTTACTCAATAACATGTTTTTCTTTAATGACCTAAAAATGGAGAAAGCGTTCTTACTATTAGTGGGCTCACCGCTCCACAAATCTGACTTGTAACATGGCCCTGTGGCGTCACCTGCTGTCCACCTAGAGATAAATAAGTGTAATGCCATGCTGTGGAATATTCCAGACAGTATCTTTACAGAGAGATGCAGATGACGGACCCTTCACCAGAAAAGTTACACAGTGCACCTTTAAATTAAGAACATTTTATTTTTTGAAGTACAATTATCTACCAATGGAATAAGTTTTCTTCATTCAAGCAACATTAGATTTTGTTATTTATTTTCAGTGCAAAGAACAGTTGTTTTTCTTAAAGCTGCACTATGTAACTTTGGTTGTGGGCCCTTCACCTGCTTGTTTCTATGGAGATATCATTGCTCTGTTTGGAATGTTCCATAGTATGACTTTAAACAGCTCTGCTTTACATTTATTCAATTATACGTGGTTTTATAGCTCAGTATATGTATATATTAAAAAAAAAACAGGCATTCTGACAGTGAGTGGGGTCGCCTCTCCACAGATCTGACCTGTAACTTGGTCTGGTTTGGTCTCCATGAAGAAGGAAAGGTTTAGTGCCCTACTGTGAAACATTCCAGACAAAACAATAACATCTCCAGGAAGAAAAGCATTTGAAGGACCCTCCACAAGAAAAGTTACACAATGCACCTTTAAGTGTAGAAAGATTTATTTTCATATTTTAAATAAAAAAGTCTTGTTCCACTGTAGATAATTTTACTTGTCAACTGAAATTCACTCAAATCACGATAAAACTTTCTTATTTAAAGTAATCTTAACTTAGATTTGAGTTTTTGCTGTGTAGGTACTTAGACACTGTATTAAAAAAACATTTAGCGTCACTGACCTGGTTGCTGTCCACTTTGTAGCCGTACTTGAGAGCGAAGATTCGTCCCAGAGAAATGGCCAGTCCGTATCCGACCACAGAGATGGCGAAGGCGTCTCCGATCACCTGAGAGAAGAGAGAGACATCGGGGAGCGCTGGAGGCTGCAGGCTGAGGAGAGACAGGAAGTGCAGCTTTTAATAAGTAAATAAATAATTCAAATATAATAAAAATATAGTAAATTGTCAGAGAATTTTAAAAAGATTCTCAAAACATATAAATTCTGAAAATATTTAGTAGACAAACTTCAGCAATAGCTATAGGATCTGTGCCAAATTTTTATTCCATGTATTTTTACAATATTTGTCTTGTCTCAGTACATCTAATTCAAATGTGTTTTATTGTCCGAGAATCAGGCAATGTGTGGTAGTTGTTCGCATTACTGTAGTGGGAAAACTCCACTCTCACTGCAAACCATTTAAAATGAACTAATTCTGTTTTTCACGTTTTTAAGACCGTAAAAATCAGGTACTGCGCCTTAAAACAAAAAAATTGCCAGTCTCAACCGTAAAAATCCAATCAGCAGTATTTAAAACCTCAGCATATATATATATTTTAAAGGTGCACTGCGTAACATTTTTGTGGAGGGTCCGCCACCTGCTTGTCTCCATGGAAATGTTATTGCTTTGTGTAGAATGTTCCACAGTACAGATTAAACCTGTCTATCACGAGGGAGACAAGCAGGTTACAGCACTACGCTACATTACAATTCAGATCTGTGGAGAGTCACCCTGTTCATATAAGGAATTATTGTATTTTTGAGCAACAGAAACACCCGTAATGAATAAATGCTAGATGGATGTTTAATGTCATACCATGGAACATTCCAGGCATCTCCGTGGAGACAAGCAGGTAGCGGACCCACGCCAGAAAAGTTACGCAGTGCACGTTTAAACCAAGCATACAAAAGGGGAACACTACTAACTCATTTTGTTGATTTTAACATTTAACTTGGATTTAATTTAAGAAAGACTGAGAAAAAAAAAGAAAATCTCACCCAGAAGGAATATCGCCCACCACATCAATACCATATTGGGCATTCAAGTTAACCTGCCAGGAGACCAGTGTGGCTATGATGATCTGCAAACACACAATACAAAATGAATATAATAAATATTATAAAAACATGCAGATTTCTTTAATGTGTATCCTTACAGCTACAAGCTCCGCTGGTATGGGTACAGGAAGCCATTTTGCCAGATACGTGTTGAGTTCTTTGGCTATAATCAGGCAGACGATGCTGACTCCACTGACCACCAGAGTCCCCAGGTTAGTTTCAGGCAGAAGAGAGCCAATCTCCAGCAGTGTCTGTGAAAGGAGAGGGGAAAAGATATGGTAGAAATGTTGCCTGACCAGTTAGTCCCTAGTTCTAATCCACAAGGGTCTGGAACCGGACAACAGGGACTGAAAATTCTCCGTCCAAACTTGAGATGATCCAACCACAGCTGCTAATTTGTATCACGTTTTCATATCAGTTTTTCCCCTTTTTTACGTATAAGCAGCTATGTTTGTTTTTTACGCTAACAGAGTATGTGTCTCTCTGATTGGTTAATCCTCCTGTCAGTCACACCCTATGAAATCAGGGGGACAGGATAGAGCTCCAGATCCACTCGTCTTTGGAAAGTTTTGTCAAAGTGTGTGGTTCTGGCTGGTCAGGTAAGTAGAAATGTACAGCGTATGAACTGTTGTACCACTTTGTGTCACTTTGTGTCACTAGATTGAGTCACGAGCATCTACTATTCCAGCAGTTCATGAATATTTAAACTATTACTACATTACATTCATCAAGAAAAAAAATGAACTGAAATAAATATGTAATTTAGCCAAAACTTGATTTTATTTTTTGTAACATTAAAGAGGTGGTATTTTACTTCTATGGGGTATTAACTGCTAACACATAATGTATTTAGATCACCATGTTACTTTTTATTGTTTTGAAAATGCTCTATTTGCTGAAAACAATGTATTAACATGTTTTTGACGTTTCACTTTCGTTTTTGATGTTCTGAGTCTCCCCTCCCTTTGCTCCCTGCACTAAGTCACTCCCTCCTTCAGAGCACTACCCCATTACAATTGCCGTGCATTTTGCAAATGAAACTAACTGCACATCACATCAAGTTTGTGAAGTTGAAATGTATTGTTTGTATCATGCTTTTGTGTATTTATAGAGAGCTGCTCCAGGCTTGGGGGCTGAACATTGCACAGAATGTGTGAATGAAACAAAACACAACTCCAGGTATGTTTTTTAAGAGGTAATAACATTCTAACACTACATGATGGGTGAATTTCTTATGAGTTCTTACATAGATGAGAGCCAGAGGTCCGCTGAACCTTCTGGGGCTGATCCCAAACGTGTACTTGAGCTGGGAGACGATGACGTGGATGGCTGCTCCGGTGGTGTACCCTCGGACCAGCGGCTCTGACAAGTATGTGACCACGAAACCAAACTGTACCAGGCCCAACAGCACCTGAGGGAAGCAAAGGGGAGATAGAACACAATTAAAGTGGGACTAAGCATCTAAACTCCGCCCACAGCTACATTTCAGATAGAGCTGCAAACCTGGGCAGGACCAGAAAGACTAAAGAAAAGAGTGAGTGGATGGGAGGGATGTGGTCTAGGGGTATAAGGAACCGTGTGATTGGTCTTTCCATGCTTTAAAATCAGGGCAGTCTTTTGTGATGTCACCAACTACTTGAAAGGCCAGAGATTTTTTGACTGGAAAGCTGCAAATTTGCACAGTAGATAATGCTATTAAAACACCATATACTCTGTTTAATAGCGGAAAAAAAGTGGATTTATTGTTTAGTTCCACTGTAACAAGAACATCTCTTTTAAGCCAAACAATGAGGATAAGATGTAAAATTCAAATATGATATCAAATATTGATATTAAAACCAGTATTACAGCTCTAGGCCTGCAGACCATGTGGTGTCAGTCTAATGAAGCGAACATTTTTGTCCTTAAAGTTTAGGTAAGGATCTGAGAGATATAATAAATAATGGTGCTGGTTTTGACTGTGTTTGAGCATTTCCAGAAATGCAGATTTTGTGGAAGGTTATTGGTCTGTCAGTAGTGGTCAGTATCTATTAAAAAGAGTCCAAGGAAGGAGCAATGAACAGGCAAATGAAGGAAGTCTCTCTGATTGGCTGATTTTTATTTTTTATTTTATTTTTTTTGACTTAAATACTTAGACAAACTTTACTGACCAAGGGAAATTATTTGTGCACAGCAGCTTACACATCACAATATAATAAAAAGAGCAAAACTATAAATGGTAATAATAAGTGCTAAATAAGTAAAAAGTAGCAAAAATATAGGAATAAACACAAAATATAGAAATGTTTATTATGCGTTCAGTCGGATTCTTCACTTTGAAACTCAGCGTTATTTTCATGAATTTCCAGTTAGTAAGACAACATAATTCTGGATTCGTTACCTGAAATAATCCAGAAACAAAGGTTACAGCCGCGGCCACTTTGACCCTCTCTGCATCTCGGAGCGTGGTGTTTACGATGACCTCGCCTGTTACATTCTCCAAGAAGTTTGAATCTGGGGCGAGTCTTTCTGTCACTCCTCCGATCATCACACTCATCACTGCATATGTACCTGCACAAAAACAAAGCACACTATGGACAATGTGGTATTTTACTGTACTGAGGTGTATTTTAAAGTCCTATAGTACTACAAATTGAGTCTTGTGAACTTTAGGCCATGTTACAATGCTGTTACCTCCTCAAAAACACACCTGGAGTTCTGTTTTGTTTCATTCACACATGTTTGAGTAATCCTGCGCAGTTTAAAATTCTCTATTCCACCTTGTGATGTCATGAAGTTGTAGTTTTCAAAGCTAACAGCTGCCTTTTACCTTTAGTTCAGTAGAAATGGGCAATTATCCAAATGGTTCTAGTGAAGGTGTATGCAGTTTAAAAACACAGTGGAGCACTTCCTGTATTACCACATGACATAATGAGGTGGAATGATGTGTTTTCTGTTTGAGAGAAGAACTTAAATATCCAGGATTAGTGTGTTAAATGTGTGTGAATCAAACAAAACACAACTCCAGGTATGTTTTTGATGAATAAACAACATTATAACATTTAGACTAACTCTGTTGATCCACAAGGGAAATTATTTGGAAACAGTAGCTCACACATCACAATATAATATAATAACAGAGAGTAACAAAAATAGATGGTGTAGCAAAAAACATAGCAAGAGACAGGTGTCAAATGAGACATAATTATAAAAATAAATGTATATGTACAAGTCAAAATAAAATAGAAAAATAAGTAATAAACTATAAAATAAAATATAAAACCACAGCTATAAACAAGAGACAAGAACGACAGCGCAATGATATGCTGATTGACAGGGCATAAGGTTATCCGTTACTTAAGATGGGGTTGTTGTACAGTTGTAGGGAGTATTATCTATAACATGGATCAGGAAATAGCCTAATATGGGCCCTTTAAGTTAGGCTAAAATAGCTGCCTGCTTCAAAGTTATATTGTTTTTCATTAAATATCAGAATGAGTCTGATGAAGGTAAGACACTAAACTTCGATCATAAAATCAATAAATATTAATTGAATATACATGTGATACGTACCCACAGAGATGTGTTTGGAGGTGCCAAAGAAGAAGTAGACCAGAACTGGGTAGAAGGACGAGTACAGACCGTAGACGGCGGGGACAGAGGCCAGGATCGCATACGCCATTCCTACAGCCAGAGGAGATGTACATATAAGGTCTAAGGTCACTGGTTCAATCTCCACTCACACACCGCTGTTGTGAATGGAAAACCGAAAATGGAAAATTGAAAATGTCATTCAAACTAAACTAAACTTTGATAGATAGTGTGTTTTACCTTGTGGGAGCTGCATGATGCCCACACTGATGCCGCTGATCAGATCTCCCAGGGCGTTCGCTCTGACCGGGTACCGCGGCAACCATGATAACACGGGTACACTGGTCATTATGGTCCTCTTTAACCTCGGACCAGAGCAGCTGCGCAAGAAGAGCACGTCAAGACTGTTAAAGTGGCACTGCGGTACTTTCTGGAGGTGTCACATTAACAGTATGACACCAAACCATGAAAATAGAAAGTTAAAACCATACTTAGGAACATTCTCCATGGGATAGAGATAGGTACTGTGGAGGATTATAGCCAAGGAACAAGAATCCCATGGAAACAAGTAAGAGACAGCCCTCCTCCAGTCCAAATAGGAGTCAGGTTTGTGGAAATGCAAGCCCCCAGAGTAAGGATATATGATTTTCTATGTTTCCATAAAACATAGAAAAAAAACATGTGCTTTTATTTTACTTTATTTTGGTTTAAAAGTTACTTAGTAGGGCTTTAAACATGGCTAGTTTGCAATAAATAGGGAGTAACTAGGGCTAACAAAACTAAACCAGGACATAAAAAGCACACAAACTCCACAGTCACACTTGTATGGGGCATTTATTTGTTAACAGATCATCATGTTCCTTTTATTGTTTTGAAAATGCTATATTCGCTGAAAGCAACATATTAAAATTACTTTCAGTTTTGTTTTTGACATTATGAGCACCCCTTCCCTTTGTTCCCCATGCTAAGTCACTCCCCCCTGAAAGCGCTATAAAGTGTGTTGTTTTGTATCATGTTTTTGTGTATTTATTTTTTGAACGGCTGTGAGGGAGCATGGCTTTCGCAGACTTGTTGGTTCATGATCTTTGGAGAGAATGTTACAGCTAAACATAACGAGGGTTCAAACAGGGCCCTGGAGAGATTGCAAGATACTCAAACATACACGGATGACATATTAAACCCCTTCAGACACTGTTTTGATAAGGGAACAACATTTTAACCATAGACTGCATAAAGAAATGGACTAAGGGAGTGTGACGTCACCCATAGCATTGTTTTCCAGTCAAATGAAGCTCACGAGGCTATTTATTAAATTATTTAAGGACAAAATAGCGAGATAAAAACAACAGGATCATGTAGAGCAGGTTGATACAAACATTTTAAGACCAAATTGGCTCAAAGCAGCAGTTACAGAGAACGGGGTGACAGTTTTTCAGTGTAAAGTCAATTGGAAACAGAGTCGAAAGCGTTGGAAGCACGCCCATGTTCACTTCCTGTATGGAACGTGGCGGCTCGCAGGTTATCTATGTCCATTTATATAAACAGTCTATGGTTATAACAGTAGAAAGTGCCAAAAAAGTCCATTTTGTATTATATCTCCTTTTTAAGCTGTAAAGTCCTAACCACTGTGCCACTAAAACACTAAACCAGGACGATACATGATTAAACTAGGATCACATAAGTAAAAAGTCTAGTGGAGGGTCCGCCACCTGCTTGTCTCCATGGAGATGTTATTGCTTTGTCTAGAATGTTCCACAAGCAGGTTACAGCACTACACTACATTATAAGTCAGATCTGTGGAGAGTCGCCCCATTCACAGAAGGATTTATTGCATTTTTGAGCAATAGAAACACGCGTAATGAATAAATGCTAGATGGAAATGTTTAAAGTCCATGGAAAATTCAAGGGAAAGTAAGAACATCTCCTGGAGACAAGAAAATAGCAGACCCTCTACCAGAAAATTTGCACAGTGCACCTTTAGGTATGGATGAAGCAGAATCAAATAGACGTTAAGAGTCTTACCTGACAGACTTCTTGAGCTTCTCTTTCACAGTGGTGGTGTTGTGGATTGGATGGTAGACATTGTCCACTGTCTCCTCATCTAGCACGTCTCTGTGGATATTATAGTCCACTCTCCTCCGCTCTGCCATCTTTCACCTGACCAGGGACAGACCAGAGAGGCTCAGCTATGGGACAAAACCAGGATCCAAAACCCATTCAACAAAATAATGCTCAGTAGATAGTATATAACACGAGTAAAGGTTGGTTCAAGGACTAAAGAGCTAACCCTGAAGAAAGGACTAGTTTATAATGGGTCATAAAACACCCCATTTTGAAGTAGGTGAACAAAGATACAACATGTTTTTAGCCAAGTGACCCATGTTTGACCTGTTGAAATGTCGACGAAAATGAAAGAAACTGAAGTTAAGTTAAAGAGCCTTTACTACGCTATATTCTAATCTATGTTATAATGTTGTTTCCTCATCAAAAATGTATCTTGAAATGTGATGTTTCACTCACACATGTTAAACACACATTTATTTTTAGGCAGAGTTCTTCTCTCAAACAGAAAACACTCTGTTCCACCTTGTGATGTCATGTGGTAATACAGGAAGTGCGCGACGTTGTTTTTAAACTCAATACATCATCTGGATAATTTGATTGGCAATTCCTGGTAATTTCAAACCAGGAATTGCCAATCTTTACTGAACAAAAGGTAGCTGTAACTTGAAAAACTAGCACTACATGACATCACAAGGTGGAACAGAGCATTTTTAGCTTTGAAGATGTAGACAGACTAATAATAAAGCATTTCTCAAATGTTTCTCATGTGTGAATGAAACAAAACACAACTCCAGGTGTGTTTTTGAGGAGGAAACATTGTAACATGACTAAAAGCTCACAAGAGTCAAATTTGTATAATACAGGACCTTTAAATGACATGTAAAGCACACGATCAGATGTAAGTACAGAGGGACCATGATCAGAAAGAATTTAGCTGTTTACATGTCTTTTTAATTTCTTACAACTCCAAAAATCTGTTAATAATCACATTTTGAGTGTGCGTGTAACCTTAGCAACAGATCCATGTCACCAGGTGTTTTCGAGTGATCAGACTTTCTCATATAAACACACTAAAAACTTATAAACGTACTGGATTATCTGATTATTCTAGTTATCTGATTACTACTGGCCATGCAATTGTACCCAGTGACAATGGACAGAGATGTTTTTGAAAAGATGGCCAACTATTGCAAATATAGTATAGTATATAGTAAATAAATAAATAAATAATAAACCTAATTCACATGTAATTAATTTATTATAAACCTAATTCACATGTAATTAATTAATTAATTAATTAATTAATTAATTAATTAATTACATGTGAATTAGGTGTGCATTGTGTAACTTTTCTGGTGGAGTGTCCGTCAAATGCTCCTCTCCATGGAGATTGCTTTGTTATTGCTTTGTCTGGAATGTTTCACCATATGGCATTAAACCTTTCTATCTTCATGGAGACCAAACCAGGCCAAGTTACAGGTCAGATCTGTGGAGAGGCGACCCTGCTCACTGTCAGAATGCCTGTTTTTCTAGGTATTTTTGAGCTATAAAACCACCTTTAATTGAATAAATGTAAAGTAGAGCTGTTTAATGTCATACTGTGGAACATTCCAGGCAAAGCAATGACATATCCATAGAAACAAGCAGGTGACGGACCTCTAACCAAAAAGTTACGCAGTGCACCTTTAACTGAAAGAGTTCTTGAGTCCAGGAACAAGATTCTATCATGAAATTGACTTACTAGACTTTTGCACTCAGTGGTAGAGTTACGGTTAAATAAATACATCAATAAATACATTAGTTATAAATACGACTTACCTTTTTGAAACAATCTGTTGGGAAAAATAGGTTGAAATTATCCAATTTATTTCTTTCTTCTTAAAATCCAAGCGATTCCTTGATAAATGCAGGATTTTCCGTAACAGCCTGTTGCTTCATCTGTTACAATATTGCGCAATAAAACAATAAAATAATAATAATAAATAAATATTAGCGTGTGTTTTAGCTAGCCCTGTGTCAGGTGTGTTCATGAAGTTAACCTCTGCTTCTCTTTTCAGTCTCATGTCTTGATATAGATTGGACATTGCTTTCAAGTCTACCGAGGTTAAAGTTCAAGCTTGTTAGCAACAGAAACAAAAATCGAACTTTGCATAGAAAAAATCAAATATTATTTTGGTGTTATGTTTGATGTATGTTTAATAGGTCCAATGAATAAACAATGTTGTATCTAAATTGTGAATGATTAAAAATAGCTATGCCTATATCCGTTTTCTGCATATGCTTATCTAGTCTATAATTATTCAACAGCTTCTTGAGGTTGTTAAGAGATTACTGAATCAGTGAGTGTCTGTGAATCATTAGCTCAAAGCCAAAACTTTGGCATTCTAGAGACATTGCTTCTTGGAAAGTAGTGGTGACTCTGAGAGGTGTCAAAAACAAATGAGAGTTTAGAGTCCAGTGTTCATTTTGTTCACTCAAACATTTTCATCAGTTTTCAGTGTAATATTAATGTCATATTTTTGTGGACAATAACAAAAAAGTAAATAAAATGTTATCAAAAGGACTGAAAATATGACATTTTGTGCATTTTAGTATAAAATGGAGACTAGTTCCACTTTTCCATCCCAGAGCCCCAAACCACTAACTTAAAAGTGCACTGCTTAACTTTTTCGTTGGGAGTACATCACCTGCTTGTTTGCTCTGCCTGGAATGTTCCACAGTGTGACATTAAACAGCTCTACCTTTCAGTTTATTCAGTTACAGGTGGTTTTACAGCTCAAAAATACCTAGAAAAACAGGTATTCTGACTGTGAGCGGGGTTGCCTCTCCACAGATCTGACCTGTAACTTGGTCCAGACAAAGCAACAACATCTCCATGGAGAAAAGCATTTGACGGACTCTCCACCAATGCAACTCTACACAATGCACCTTTAATGTCTAAGAACACATCTGTACAGGTCCCATCAAGCAATCACATACAATTTATCATAATTAAATAGAAAATATATGATTAAAACTGTTATGGATTTAGTCGACTAAATGAAAATGGCATTTTTGTCGACTAAACCTGGACTGAAACCAAAACCAATTTAATCAAAACACTAAAATTAAATGAACATTGTTAGCCAGTGTCTCATAATAACACATTAACGTGGAGCAGTACATGCAAAGAAATAACATCTCCATGGCGACAAGCAAGTAGCGGACCCTCCACCTTAGAAGTTACTTAGCGCACCTTTAAAGCACCTGTACCAAATATTTTCCACATAGCTAAATAAATCCGCTGTGTACTGTCTGCCTCTGATTATAAAGCATTTTTTGTTGTATGTTTTATTATCCAGTAATCAGGCGGTGCATGGTTAGCATACTAGTTGCTGTTCGTTTTACATTCACGTGCCTGCATATCATATCAGCAAAACTCCTCTCTGGTCTCTGAAAGTCATGAAAAGTGCTTATAAATGCATGGTAGTAAATAAGTAATATGCTTGGAATGCACAGGGTGAGTGAGGGATAACGCTGGACCACTGCAGATTCTGTTTTTCATGTTTTTTTAAGACAATAAAGATCAGGTGCAGAGCCTTTATAGCCAAAGTCCTGAAATGGTGCAGAGAAAAGACAATGAATATATGAATGCAGGACCCAAACGAGGAGATGAACATTTAAATGGGCTGTTTGTATGCAGAGGACTGGGGTAGATAAAGAGGAGCATTCTCTCTGCGCTTATCTCCAGACACTCCCATGAATATTACGATTACAAACCCAATAAAAAGGAACTAATGTTTGGATCATTCATTGTCATTTTCTCTTATCATAATCACTCAGCTCGAATTCATTTATTAAAGATATGTTCACAAACCAAACCCAAATTAATCAGGAGTTTGCACCAAAAGAGGTTTTTTCAGATTTAAGTTTCTGTCTTGTTTTTTTTTTTTTTTTCTTCTTCTGTGTATTTGAGCGAAGTTAGTTTTACTCAAATACAGATATATTATAGCCTATAAGCTGCTCTTAAAGGTGCACTGCGCAACATTTCTGGTGGGGGTTCTGCTACCTGCTTGTCTCCATGGAGATGTTATTGCTTTAGCAAGAATGTTCCATGGTATGACTTTTAACATAGCTATCCAGCATTTGTTCATTACGGGTGCTTCTGTTGCTCAAAAACACAGTAATTTCTTCTGTAAATAGGGGCGCCTCTCCACAGATCTAAACTGTAATGTAGCATAGAGCTGTAACCTGCTTGTTTCCCTCATGATAGATAGGCTTAATCTGCGCTGTTAGCATGCTAGTTGTTGTTAGCATTACTGTGACATTGAAAAGTTGTCTCAAAGTTGTGAAAAGCACTTATAAACTCATCATGGAGTGTAATTAGGATGTTCGGAATGCACAAGATAGGTGAGGAATAACTTTGGACCACTGCAAATTGTTGTATTTTTTACATTTTGAATACAGATTTTTAATAGTAGAGTTTATTTAAAAATTAGAGGAAATTAAAATGTCAACGCCTGTACACACTGTGGACCTTGAACGTCCCACTGTATCCAAATGTCTGTCCCAAGTCACGCCTGGAGGAACACGTCAGTGATTATTGACCAAACTGTTCACTTCTTTACTGAGGACAGGGCTCTAAAACTCTTCAAACCTGTTCTTTCTGACTCTAGAAGAACACTAGGTCTCCTTTTGTCCCTCCCATTCCGGCGCGCACAAGACAGCGCCCCCCACAGGCTTATTTTGAATGTGCGTGTACAGTGAGACTTTTGAAGCACGGAGCACCTTTTCTCCTGGAGTCACCCAAACTCCAGACCTGAGGGTCCTGTGATAATAACTGTATAACACGTCCAATAATCAGTCTATGTCTCTAACGCTGTCTCTCTATCTCTGTCTCTCTCTCTCTCTCTCTCTGTCTGTCTGTCTGTTTCTCTCTTTCTCTCTCTGTCTCTCTCATGCAACACTCCTATGAACAGTATACAATCAAGGACCGTCAAGGAATTCCTCCCTCCTGTGAGGGGTTCATAGGGGTCTGGGTCTGGTGCCCAGAGTAGGACAACAGATGCAAATTAGCTATGAGCTACAATCTGGTACAAACATGTCTGCCACTGTGCTTAATGTAATTGTACACTGTCCTAATAAACCAATAAACTTAACTTAATTCTCTCTCTTTTGCTCTCTCTCTTTGTCTCTCTCTTTTCTCTCTCTCTCATTCTCTCTTTCTGTCTCTCTTTCTCTCTCGGTCTCTCTCTCGTTCTCGCTGTCTTTCTCTCTCTCTCTTTCTCTCTGTCTCGCTCTCGTTCTCTCTCTCTCTCTTTCTCTCTCTCTCTCTTTCTCTCTTGTTCTCTCTCAGTTTCGCTGTCTCTCTGTCTCCCTCTTCCTTCTCTCTCTCTTTTGCTCTCTCACTTTGTCTCTCTCCATGTCTCTCTCTCTGTTTCACTCTCTCTCCCTTTCTCTCTGTCTCTCTCTCTTTTACTCTCTCTCTGTCGCAATCTATCGGTGTCTCTCTTTCTCTCTCTGTCTCTCTCTCTCTCTGTCTCTCTCCCTCTCTGTCTATGTCTCTCTCCCTCTCTTTCTCTGTCTCTCTCCCTCTCTCTCTTGCCTCTCTCTGTTTCAGTCTCTCTCTGTCTCTCTCTCTCTTTCTCTCTCTATCGCTCTCTCTTTTGCTCTCTCTTTGTTTCTCTCTCTGTCGCAATCTATCGGTGTCTCTCTTTCTCTCCCGTCTGTCTGTCTGTCTCTCTCTCTCCCTCTCTCTCTGTCTCTCTTCCTCTCTGTCTCTCTCCCTCTCTCTCTTGCCTCGCTCTCTGTTTCACTCTCTCTCTCTCTCTCGGTCTCTCTCTGTCTCTGTCTGTCTGTCTCTCTCTGTCTTTGTCTCTGTCTCTCTCCCTCTCCCTCTCGGTCTCTCTGTCTGTCTCTGCCTGTCTGTCTCTCTCCCTCTCTGACTCTCTCTCTCTCTGTCTCTCTCCCTCTCTCTCTTGCCTCGCTCTCTGTTTCACTCTCTCTCTCTCTGTCTCTCTTTCTCTCTCAGTCTCTCTCTCTGTCTCTCTGTCTGTCTGTCTCTCTCTGTCTTTGTCTCTGTTTCTCTCCCTCTCCCTCTCGGTCTCTCTGTCTGTCTCTCTCCCTCTCTGACTCTCTCTCTCAGTCTCTCTCCCTCTCTGTCTCTCTCTCTCTCTCTGTCACTCTCCCTCTCTGTTTCTCTCTCTGTCTCTCTCTCTCATCTCAGTCAGTGCGTTCAGGGCTGTCAGGATGCGTACCTGCTCCGCATAATCAAACGTTTTAATTCACTGTTCACAGAGTGGGAAATAAAAAACAACACGAGGAGAAGGTCACTCTCTAGGTGCCCTCAGCTCGTGTAGACATCAGAATAACTACTGAGAACTCACCACATTAGCAACACACACGACGCCGCTCTGATTTGCAGGAATGACAGGAGGCTCCACCTTTATTACATTATAACGGCACGTAACCTTGCGCACAATAATATAGTGCCCAAAACATGTAGTGGCAGTCATCGCACTCTAACACTGAGCGCTTTGGGAAACTGAATGAAAAACTGCAGAGAAGGACAGCGAGAGAGCGAGAGACGTGGACCTCCAAAGCCCCATGCGTCAGGTGCGTCAGGTGCGTCAGGTAAGGTGTAAGTGTTCAGACTGGCTGCGTGTACCTTTCCAAAAAATCCCCCAGGTTGTGATCATGAGCCAACCAGAAAAAACTCCTAACATACAGCTTTTAGTAACCTTTTTTATGTTTTGCTTTTTTTTTTTT
The DNA here is from genome assembly GCA_029959045.1 of Taenioides sp. WSHXM2023. NCBI lineage: Eukaryota > Metazoa > Chordata > Actinopteri > Gobiiformes > Gobiidae > Taenioides > Taenioides sp. WSHXM2023. Next base: position 28,189,485 of record CM057086.1, read on the forward strand.
GCATTTCTTTGTCCTCTGCCCCTTATCAATTCAAATTAAGAGACTCTGAACCCTAGAGTAGTTAAAATATCTAGTTTGGTAAATATGGACGCCCAAAATTATGACACAGAAACTCCCTGTTTGACATAGAACCGGCGCCGTTTAACGTCTTTATGGCTTGGGACAGGAGCACTTCATGCCAATAAAGGTGCATATTTTATCCTGTCTGTGCTTGAAAAAAGCATGTGAAGTTGGTGGAGTTTATTCTAACACTTGTGACCCTTGGTACAGTGTGGAGACTTTTAGATGTTTTGATTTACTTCAGATAAAACCAACTCAGGAACTACGTGTCCTACTTCTTCTTTTGAAACAATGTGTTCAGAGGGAAACGGGGAAGCCTTTAAAACAATAAAATAATAATAATAAATAAATATTAGCGTGTGTTTTAGCTAGCCCTGTGTCAGGTGTGTTCATGAAGTTAACCTCTGCTTCTCTTTTCAGTCTCATGTCTTGATATAGATTGGACATTGCTTTCAAGTCTACCGAGGTTAAAGTTCAAGCTTGTTAGCAACAGAAACAAAAATCGAACTTTGCATAGAAAAAAATCAAATATTATTTTGGTGTTATGTTTGATGCATGTTTAATAGGTCCAATGAATAAACAATGTTGTATCTAAATTGTGAATGATTAAAAATAGCTATGCCTATATCCGTTTTCTGCATATGCTTATCTAGTCTATAATTATTCCACAGCTTCTTGAGGTTGTTAAGAGATTACTGAATCAGTGAGTGTCTGTGAATCATTAGCTCAAAGCCAAAACTTTGGGATTCTAGAGACATTGCTTCTTGGAAAGTAGTGGTGACTCTGAGAGGTGTCAAAAACAAATGAGAGTTTAGAGTCCAGTGTTCATTTTGTTCACTCAAACATTTTCATCAGTTTTCAGTGTAATATTAATGTCATATTTTGTAGACAATAACAAAAAAGTAAATAAAATGTTATCAAAAGGACTGAAAATATGACATTTTGTGCATTTTAGTATAAAATGGAGACTAGTTCCACTTTTCCATCCCAGAGCCCCAAACCACTAACTTAAAAGTGCACTGCTTAACTTTTTCGTTGGGAGTACATCACCTGCTTGTTTGCTCTGCCTGGAATGTTCCACAGTGTGACATTAAACAGCTCTACCTTTCAGTTTATTCAGTTACAGGTGGTTTTACAGCTCAAAAATACCTAGAAAAACAGGTATTCTGACTGTGAGCGGGGTTGCCTCTCCACAGATCTGACCTGTAACTTGGTCCAGACAAAGCAACAACATCTCCATGAAGAAAAGCATTTGACGGACTCTCCACCAGAAAAGTTACACAATGCACCTTTAATGTCTAAGAACACATCTGTACAGGTCCCATCAAGCAATCACATACAGTTTATCATAATTAAATAGAAAATATATGATTAAAACTGTTATGGATTTAGTCGACTAAATGAAAATGGCATTTTTGTCGACTAAACCTGGACTGAAACCAAAACCAATTTAATCAAAACACTAAAATTAAATGAACATTGTTAGTCAGTGTCTCATAATAACACATTAACGTGGAACATTACATGCAAAGAAATAACATCTCCATGGCGACAAGCAAGTAGCAGACCCTCCACCTTAGAAGTTACTTAGCGCACCTTTAAAGCACCTGTACCAAATATTTTCCACATAGCTAAATAAATCCGCTGTGTACTGTCTGCCTCTGATTATAAAGCATTTTTTGTTGTTTGTTTTATGATCCAGTAATCAGGCGGTGCATGGTTAGCATACTAGTTGCTGTTCATTTTACGTTCACATGCCTGCATATCATATCAGCAAAACTCCTCTCTGGTCTCTGAAAGTCATGAAAAGTGCTTATAAATGCATGGTAGTAAATAAGTAATATGCTTGGAATGCACAGGGTGAGTGAGGGATAACTCTGGACCACTGCAGATTCTGTTTTTCACGTTTTTTTAAGACAATAAAGATCAGGTGCAGAGCCTTTATAGCCAAAGTCCTGAAATGGTGCAGAGAAAAGACAATGAATATATGAATGCAGGACCCAAACGAGGAGATGAACATTTAAATGGGCTGTTTGTATGCAGAGGACTGGGGTAGATAAAGAGGAGCATTCTCTCTGCGCTTATCTCCAGACACTCCCATGAATATTACGATTACAAACCCAATAAAAAGGAACTAATGTTTGGATCATTCATTGTCATTTTCTCTTATCATAATCACTCAGCTCGAATTCATTTATTAAAGATATGTTCACAAACCAAACCCAAATTAATCAGGAGTTTGCACCAAAAGAGGTTTTTTCAGATTTAAGTTTCTGTCTTGTTTTTTTTTTTTTTTTCTTCTTCTGTGTATTTGAGCGAAGTTAGTTTTACTCAAATACAGATATATTATAGCCTATAAGCTGCTCTTAAAGGTGCACTGCGCAACATTTCTGGTGGGGGTTCTGCTACCTGCTTGTCTCCATGGAGATGTTATTGCTTTAGCAAGAATGTTCCATGGTATGACTTTTAACATAGCTATCCAGCATTTGTTCATTACGGGTGCTTCTGTTGCTCAAAAACACAGTAATTTCTTCTGTAAATAGGGGCGCCTCTCCACAGATCTAAACTGTAATGTAGCATAGAGCTGTAACCTGCTTGTTTCCCTCATGATAGATAGGCTTAATCTGCGCTGTTAGCATGCTAGTTGTTGTTAGCATTACTGTGACATTGAAAAGTTGTCTCAAAGTTGTGAAAAGCACTTATAAACTCATCATGGAGTGTAATTAGGATGTTCGGAATGCACAAGATAGGTGAGGAATAACTTTGGACCACTGCAAATTGTTGTATTTTTTACATTTTGAATACAGATTTTTAATAGTAGAGTTTATTTAAAAATTAGAGGAAATTAAAATGTCAACGCCTGTACACACTGTGGACCTTGAACGTCCCACTGTATCCAAATGTCTGTCCCAAGTCACGCCTGGAGGAACACGTCAGTGATTATTGACCAAACTGTTCACTTCTTTACTGAGGACAGGGCTCTAAAACTCTTCAAACCTGTTCTTTCTGACTCTAGAAGAACACTAGGTCTCCTTTTGTCCCTCCCATTCCGGCGCGCACAAGACAGCGCCCCCCACAGGCTTATTTTGAATGTGCGTGTACAGTGAGACTTTTGAAGCACGGAGCACCTTTTCTCCTGGAGTCACCCAAACTCCAGACCTGAGGGTCCTGTGATAATAACTGTATAACACGTCCAATAATCAGTCTATGTCTCTAACGCTGTCTCTCTATCTCTGTCTCTCTCTCTCTCTCTCTCTGTCTGTCTGTCTGTTTCTCTCTTTCTCTCTCTGTCTCTCTCATGCAACACTCCTATGAACAGTATACAATCAAGGACCGTCAAGGAATTCCTCCCTCCTGTGAGGGGTTCATAGGGGTCTGGGTCTGGTGCCCAGAGTAGGACAACAGATGCAAATTAGCTATGAGCTACAATCTGGTACAAACATGTCTGCCACTGTGCTTAATGTAATTGTACACTGTCCTAATAAACCAATAAACTTAACTTAATTCTCTCTCTTTTGCTCTCTCTCTTTGTCTCTCTCTTTTCTCTCTCTCTCATTCTCTCTTTCTGTCTCTCTTTCTCTCTCGGTCTCTCTCTCGTTCTCGCTGTCTTTCTCTCTCTCTCTTTCTCTCTGTCTCGCTCTCGTTCTCTCTCTCTCTCTTTCTCTCTCTCTCTCTTTCTCTCTTGTTCTCTCTCAGTTTCGCTGTCTCTCTGTCTCCCTCTTCCTTCTCTCTCTCTTTTGCTCTCTCACTTTGTCTCTCTCCATGTCTCTCTCTCTGTTTCACTCTCTCTCCCTTTCTCTCTGTCTCTCTCTCTTTTACTCTCTCTCTGTCGCAATCTATCGGTGTCTCTCTTTCTCTCTCTGTCTCTCTCTCTCTCTGTCTCTCTCCCTCTCTGTCTATGTCTCTCTCCCTCTCTTTCTCTGTCTCTCTCCCTCTCTCTCTTGCCTCTCTCTGTTTCAGTCTCTCTCTGTCTCTCTCTCTCTTTCTCTCTCTATCGCTCTCTCTTTTGCTCTCTCTTTGTTTCTCTCTCTGTCGCAATCTATCGGTGTCTCTCTTTCTCTCCCGTCTGTCTGTCTGTCTCTCTCTCTCCCTCTCTCTCTGTCTCTCTTCCTCTCTGTCTCTCTCCCTCTCTCTCTTGCCTCGCTCTCTGTTTCACTCTCTCTCTCTCTCTCGGTCTCTCTCTCTGTCTCTGTCTGTCTGTCTCTCTCTGTCTTTGTCTCTGTCTCTCTCCCTCTCCCTCTCGGTCTCTCTGTCTGTCTCTGCCTGTCTGTCTCTCTCCCTCTCTGACTCTCTCTCTCTCTGTCTCTCTCCCTCTCTCTCTTGCCTCGCTCTCTGTTTCACTCTCTCTCTCTCTGTCTCTCTTTCTCTCTCAGTCTCTCTCTCTGTCTCTCTGTCTGTCTGTCTCTCTCTGTCTTTGTCTCTGTTTCTCTCCCTCTCCCTCTCGGTCTCTCTGTCTGTCTCTCTCCCTCTCTGACTCTCTCTCTCAGTCTCTCTCCCTCTCTGTCTCTCTCTCTCTCTCTGTCACTCTCCCTCTCTGTTTCTCTCTCTGTCTCTCTCTCTCATCTCAGTCAGTGCGTTCAGGGCTGTCAGGATGCGTACCTGCTCCGCATAATCAAACGTTTTAATTCACTGTTCACAGAGTGGGAAATAAAAAACAACACGAGGAGAAGGTCACTCTCTAGGTGCCCTCAGCTCGTGTAGACATCAGAATAACTACTGAGAACTCACCACATTAGCAACACACACGACGCCGCTCTGATTTGCAGGAATGACAGGAGGCTCCACCTTTATTACATTATAACGGCACGTAACCTTGCGCACAATAATATAGTGCCCAAAACATGTAGTGGCAATCATCGCACTCTAACACTGAGCGCTTTGGGAAACTGAATGAAAAACTGCAGAGAAGGACAGCGAGAGAGCGAGAGACGTGGACCTCCAAAGCCCCATGCGTCAGGTGCGTCAGGTGCGTCAGGTAAGGTGTAAGTGTTCAGACTGGCTGCGTGTACCTTTCCAAAAAATCCCCCAGGTTGTGATCATGAGCCAACCAGAAAAAACTCCTAACATACAGCTTTTAGTAACCTTTTTTATGTTTTGCTTTTTTTTTTTTGCATTTCTTTGTCCTCTGCCCCTTATCAATTCAAATTAAGAGACTCTGAACCCTAGAGTAGTTAAAATATCTAGTTTGGTAAATATGGACGCCCAAAATTATGACACAGAAACTCCCTGTTTGACATAGAACCGGCGCCGTTTAACGTCTTTATGGCTTGGGACAGGAGCACTTCATGCCAATAAAGGTGCATATTTTATCCTGTCTGTGCTTGAAAAAAGCATGTGAAGTTGGTGGAGTTTATTCTAACACTTGTGACCCTTGGTACAGTGTGGAGACTTTTAGATGTTTTGATTTACTTCAGATAAAACCAACTCAGGAACTACGTGTCCTACTTCTTCTTTTGAAACAATGTGTTCAGAGGGAAACGGGGAAGCCTTTAAACGGGCTGTACCATTTTTTCTTTTCATGTAATAAAACAACATTTATTTTGGCAGAGTACAGATAAATTGTAAAATCAGCTCTTAGGGTTAAAATGAAATCACTTTGGGCTGTATACATCTGCACTATTAGCATGCTAGTTGTTGTTAGCATTAAAACTGTGACGTTAAAAAACTCAGGTGTCTGACAGTTGTGAAAAATGCTTAAGCTGTTTGTGGTGGGTAATTAGGATGCGATAGGGAAGTGAAGAATAGCTCTGGACCACTGAAAACTGTTTAAAATGAATTAGTTCTGTTTCTCACACTGGCCTATGCCGTCTTTAAATCCGGGTCAAACCAGGGTCAAACTGGAGCCGTACCTGGTCTAAATAAATAAGCAATAAAACACAAGTAAACAATGAAAGTTAAACCAATGCTAAACAAGGGCGTAAAGGTCCTATACTACGTGGAATTGCCTCTTGTGAGCTTTAAGTCATGTTCGAATGCTGTTACCTCCTCAAAAACACACCTGGAGTTGTGTTTCGTTTCATTCACACATGTTTGAGTAATCCTTTTATTATTAGTCTGTCTACATCTCCAAACCTCAAAATACTCCACCTTGTGATGTCATGAGGTTGTATTTTTCAAGTTAACAGTTACCTTTTACCTTTAGTTCAGTAGAGATTTGTAATTCTAGGGCTCAAATGATCCACATTATTCTAGTGAAGGTGTGTGGAGTTTAGAAACATGGTGGAGCACTTATACATGACAAGGTGGAACAGAATGTTAATGTAATATGTAATATGGACCCTTTAATCAAGTCAAAATCAGAACTAAACCATGAAATCGACTGGACACTAACACAGGAAGAACTGTACCTGCTTAAAATCAGGGTCTACAACATGATTTACTACTTAATTTACTATTTTTATTATTGGAAAATATGAACAAGCATTTCAAATAGTTTTCAGTAACGTCATAATAGCCTAATAAAAATGACATAGAAATGAAGCAGCAAATGTTCACCTACCAAGAACACGTTTTACCCCATACAGAAGCTACTCAGGTTAAAACCTATAAACTCCATGTGAATTTTCTTCTTCTCTTGTTGTGGAGAAGTAACTGGTGTTCTCTGTCCCTGAGTTTGTGAGGGAGTGTTGGGAAACATTTGATATCTTCAGACAAAATCAGCTCTAAGCCTGAGGACAATCTAGATTTGACTCCTGAAAACAAACAAAGAAAAAAAAGTTATTCATTTATATTTTATGTGTATCATATTATGGTTTATCCACTTTTATGACTGGACATAGCCCTATGAGCATGGTATCTTATTAGACTGATCACTTTGTCTCATTATCAGTATAGCTATTAGTGATATTAGTAACATGACGCATTTGATTTGCTGTCAAGGTTGCTTAGGGTGTAAATTACAAAGTACAAACAAAATACTACTGCAGAAGCTTTATAGTTGTATAAAGCGTCCATATCATGCACGTATAACATGTCTTTATAAATAAGGACAAAGTGTGAAAACATACTTCTCCATTAGCAGTCCTCATTGTCCGCACACAGTGTTGTACAGCAAAGTGAACAGAAGGGAACAAACAGGAGATGGACACGGAGCGCTTCAGCTGAGAAAGGACAGGTTCTGAAAATACAATAATATTTCACTTAATTAGTTTAGATTAGAGTTGCCAAAAGTATTGAAAATCAGATACTAATCGATACTAAGCGAGTAGGTATTGATAAAAAAAAAAGTCACATTCACAGGATAGAAACGAACCTTTCCTGAATAGTTTTAGAATGATCTTGAGCTGGATCCGAACAAGAATAAGAGCACATGGACGAGTATACGAACATGGACCACTGTGGAACCGACCTGGACCACTGAGCGATTACACAAATATAAGGCCACATGGAAATATAAAAGAAAGTAGTATTATTTAAAGGGCCTATATTATGATATTTTCTGATCTATGTTATATGGTTGTTTCCTCATCACAAACACACCTGGAGTTGTGTTTTGTTTCATTCACACATGTTTAACACACAAACCCTGCAGGTTTAGGCTGAGTTCTTCTCTCAAAAAGAAAACTGTTACACGTTGTGATGTCATGTGGTAATACAGGTGCTCCACTGTGTTTTTAAGATCCATACACCTTCACTAGAATCATAGGGATAATTTCAGACCTGGAATTGTCTGCCTCTCTTGAACTAAAGGTAAAAGGTAGCTGTTAACTTGAAAACTACAGCTTCATGAGTTTTGGAGATGTAGACAGACTAATAATAAAAGGTTATGAATGAAACAACACACTTCAGGTATGTTTTTTACGATTATAACATGGTTAAAGCTCACAAGAGTCAATCTTGTGTAATATAGGACCTACCGGGACTCTAAAACACAGAATTACAGTGTTACTTTCACCCCAGTATGAGAAGCATAGCTAAATTGGGTGACTGGGCCTTTTCTGTGGTTGGCCCCAAACTTTGGAACGCTCTCCCTCCTCACATGAAGAGCGCCGCTTCAGTTAATTCTTTTAAGTTTCGTTTAAAAACCCACTTTTATTTGTACTCACTTTGTGTGGTCCCCTGACTGTCTTTTATTGATTTTATTTGGTATTTTTCTATTTGCTAATTTTAATATATATATTTTCATGTTGTTTTTTTTAAATTGACTTTATTTATTTATTTATTTATTTATTTATTTTATGCTTTATTTTATTTAATGTGTTAATTTATATTGTGCCTACTCTGTGCAGCACTTTGGAGACTTTGCGTTGGTAAAATGTGCTATATAAAAATAAAGTTGGATTGGATTGGATTGGAAATTGGCTTGTATGACATTTTCTAGTCCTGTTTAGTGCTCTCTTTGATGTAAATGTGTTCTGTATGAGACTTCATTACAGTGTGAAAAACATGGCACTTACCTGAACATGCTGCTATCACCAGTGTCCCTCCTACAGACTCCACCTCTTCCATCACCTTCATAACACATAATATTTACGGTTAAAACAAAGCAAAGGTGACTAACAGGCTCAACAGACAGGGACATTATCTAACGCTCATAATAACGATAAACCCAACCCGCCAATCAGGGCCAAGGTGGGAGTCAGACCAACCAATCAGAGCGCAGCGTTTAATGACCACTCCAGCCCGAACTCCCAGACACTCAATTACAGTGTGGTAAAAATAGACGGTACAAGAGTTCAGGGCTGCTTCACCGCACCGCGTACAGGAGAGTGGACAGGAGACTGTTCTGAAACTGTTCAAGAGGGTAAAACTGGTCTTACTATGTAGCGTTAGTAGAAATATTTGAACGAAAAGGGCAGTAAACTCTAAAAGGTTTAAGAGGTAACAGCTCATTCTTTTGTGAGTTAGTTTTATAGTTGTGCAAGTAGGGTTCAGAGGGAGTAGTCTGGGAAACACTGGATTTAATGATACCGGTTTAAGAGATTACAACATTTTATATTATAGCGGCTGCTGTGTGTTGCTTATAGAAACAAGTGTCATGATGACTATTTGAATCTTATTGGTTAAAGCATCACAACAGAGGAACAAGATGAAAAATCAATGTTTTGTTACGCTTGTCGAGAGAAAAGCACATCTTCCCTGTCCACGAATGCACAAAGCTCTTACCTTATTCACCTCCACCCACCCACTTAACCTTACAGCAGACGCACGCCAAGATCTCGCTGTCCAAGGTTACACAATCTGTTTTAAGAGACAAACTGGAGTGCCCTGGTCCAGAGGAAACCCACACAGACTCTGCACAGAAAGGCCTGGGAGTAGAACCCAGAACCTTCTTGCTGTGAGCTGTGAGTGCCAGCAGACATTTTTATTCATTTGTATCATTTGTATATTTATTTATTTTGGTTGTATTTTTGAGTTATTTTTCACACTGGGGGTTGTTTCTACCACAAATGCAACAGCAGGATGTAGACTTGGTTTGGTTCTGTTCTAGTCCAAGTTTAGTCTAGATGTCGTCCAGGTTTAGTTCCAGTTTAGTGCAGTTTTAGTCCAGGTTTAGTACTGGTTTAATTCACGTTTAGTCCAGTTTAGTCCCAATTTTGATGCAGTCTTTCTGTAAGAGTGAATACATGCACCCTAAGTGAATTTGGAATAAAGTTGGTTATTTAAGAATGACATTTGATTTTATACATACAAATACTACAAAAATACTTGAATTTTTAGTTTTTACCTATGGCTGGAGGAAAATGTCATATTTCGAGAGCAGTGTTTTGAGTTTATCTGACTACACACTAGAACACTGACTCACATATGACTAACTGCAGCCTCTAAAACTGTACTTGAACTCACTCATATCTCCAAACAATAGCTGCTCCGTTCTTAACATCACACTCTTTTCAATGTGTCATGATACAAAATTTATAGTTCTAAAATCTAAAATATTTACGTGATATTTCTTACCTTGGTGAGAGCTTTCATGGCCATAGAATCCACAAACTGGACCAAGCTGAAATCCAGGACTAAACATCGCGTTTGGGATAAAGAAGAAGAAGAAGAAGAAGAAGAGGTGAGCGGGGAGAAGTGGCCCTCCAATGGAACCATAGCCTTTACTGTCTGCAATGAAAGATATCACATACAATAACGCAAAATGTGACAATAAAAACATATCATTAATACATTGTTGATAAAGTGTGAAAAATAACTGTACCTCTTTGATCGGGTTGAAAACCAAGTCAGTGTTGGCGAAGTACAGTGGACCAGAACAATACAAAACTCTCACTCCTGGGACTGGTTTGGCCTGGAGGACAGTGGATTTTAGGGACAAAAAAACTGTAATAAATATATATTAAAAACTATTAAAAACTGTAATAAATATATAAAAGATTTGGAAAGGTTTTGTACACTTAAAGGTCCTATATTACGCAAAATTGACTTGTTTGATTGTGAGCTTTAATGTTACCTCCTCAAAAACATATCTGGAGTTTTGTTTCATTCACACATGTTTGAATAATCTTTTATTATTAGTCTGTCTACATCTCCAAAGCTCAAAATGCTCTGTTCCACCTTGTGATGTCATGAAGCGGTAGTTTTCAAGTTAACAGCTCCTTTTAACCTTTTGTTCAGTAGAGATTGGCAGTTCCAGGGCTGAAATTATCCCAGTGATTCTAGTGAAGGAAGATGGGGTTTAGAAGAACTCAGCGTAAATATGCAGAGTTTGAGTGTTAAACATGAATGGAACAAAACACAACTCCAGGTCTGTTTGTGAAAATAGTGTAATATGGGCCCTTTAATATCTTGTTTTATGTGTATTTATTCATTTTATTACTGAAGCTTATTGGACAGCAACTCAAAAGATCCACCTTGTAACTTTTCTAGTGTTTGTCTCCATGGAGATGTTCTTTCTTTGCCTAGATTGCTGCAGTTTGACAATAATCTTGAAAAACATGCATTCTTACTATGAGTGGGGTTGCCTCTCCACAGACCTGACTTAATCTTCACAGAGATAGATAACTTTCTAACCAAAGCAATAGTATCCCCAGAGAGACAGACAGGCGGCGTACCCTCTGCAAGAAAAGTTACATAGTGCATCTTTAACTAAACACTTACTGTATATCCGCCCTTTAAATTATTATTTTTGAGGTTCTCTTCTGATGTGGCTAAATTTGCCCAGTCGCTCAGTTATTTAGAGAGAGTTGGGTGAAATGTCTTGCCCAATGACACAACAGCAGTATAACCATAAAATCATGTTACCTGTGAGAACACTTTAGGATCTCTATAAAGGCCTGTGTCTGTTATTTGACCCAGAATGACAGGAGCAAGTGACAAGCTAAAGAAGAAAAAAATAAAAACATTAAACATAGTATTAAAAAAAACAAAAAGTAGTAAAATAATTTAAAATCAAATGTAAAAAAAATAAATAAAATTGGCAGGAGCTTAACATTCTTCTTAACATTAAAAAAATATAATTAAAGCCATGTTGAATATTCTTTGTAAAACAGAAATGTTGAGATACACTGACCGCTGAGTCCTGTAGAGCAGAGAGAGCACAGAGATGAGCACAGACAGAGCCAGGCCCAGGTCCAGGCTGAAGACCAGAGTGAAGAAGAAAGAGGCCAGCCAAACACACTGGGGAAGATATACAGATACGTGGGCATTGAAAAGTGTGTTATGAGAGATTAATTCATTTCAATATTTCCTTATATGTCACTAAACAACACTGATTACGTACAGTATATTATTTGCATTTATATAATTATGCCTTATTTGACACCAGTCTCTTGCTGTTTTTGCTCTTTATTATTACCATTTATATATTTTTTTCTCTTTGTTATTGTAATATATTGTGATGTGTGAGCTATTCTGTCCAAGTAATTTCCCTTGTGGATCAATAAAGTTGGTCAAAGTCTAAGTCTGTGTAAATACTGTACACAATATAATGTTACTTCAACTGTTGCCAGAAAATTTAAAGGGCCACTGTACCTGATTTTAATTTATTCCCAGGATAAATGCTCTTTACATCAGACACTGTATGGTATAAGAGGCTAAATAAGAATAAAATAATACAAAAAATTAGGTTTTAAAATGTGATCTTACATTGCATTTTCTCCAGGTAATAACACAAGCTACAGACAGGGTCACCTTTTTTGTCCAATCAGGTTCATTGTTACTAAAAAAACAAACTGCCTGACACTATCCCAGACACTTGATTCTCATGGGGCATTTTTAAAGATAACACATAAAAACATAAATAACAGGCAGAGATTGGAGAACTATAAGAAAACAACTGCCTGACACTACCTCAGACAGTCGTTTCTGAAAGTTCAAACTCAAGTTCAACTCGTTTATGGTTTGAAATCTTATACATATAAATAGAAACATAGAAAGTTCATAAATATGAGTAGAACGCAAGTGACTAGAAAATTTAGGACTTCTGTTTAGTTAAATCAAAGGTGTAACTTTTCAGCTGGGGGTCCGTCACCTGCTTGTTTCTATGGAGATGTCATTGCGCTGCCTGGAATGTTCCACAGTGTGACATTAAACAGATCTGCCTTACATTTATTCAATTACAGATGGTTTTATAGCTCAAAAATTAAATAAATAAATAAACAGATCTGACCTGTAGCTTGGTCTGGTTTGGTCTCCATGAAGATAGAAAGGTTTAATGCCATACTGTGAAACATTCCAGACAAAGCAATAGCATCTCCATGGAGAAAAGCTTTTGACGGATCCTCCACTAGAAATCAAGTGTGAGTAGTGTGAACGTGCTTTGTGTAACTGACCAGGTCTGTCCTGTCTGTCCTCCAGAGCTCACACAGGTCACTGAGCTGAGTCACAGTTTTGTAAACATTCACCACGATCACCGCAGCCAATACACACTGCAATCACAAAGTATATTATTATAAAGTATATATAAACTATATTATATACTAGATAGCCATAAACACAGTAAACTACTGCAAAAACACACTGCACAATACCAGATACTTCGAGGACAGAACATGGGTTAACAGAGGCGATGGAGGGATATTTGTGGTGGTACGCACAGCTGCTTTTCTCCATGGAGATAAGTTTGTACTTTAACTTTTACTTTTGATATTCTAAGCAATGTAAGATCACCCACATAATCTGTGGACTAAGTGGACTAGTGGACTAAGACAGTGTGAAGTCACCCATAGCGTTCGGCTCCAGTCAAGTGAAGCTCACAAGGCTAGCAGTTATAGGAGTGAATTTGAAGCCGAGGTTCATTTTAGGAATAGGTTTTGATTTATGGACAAAATAGCGTAAAAATAATAAGAACTTTTTAAGACCAAAATGATGAGGCTCACTGCAGCAGTTACAGAGAAAGAGCTGAGCCGGAAGCGCCCCTGTGAACTCTTCCAGTATTTCCATTTATATGTTTAGTCTGTTCATCAGCCCCATGGAGTCTACCAGGTTGAAATGTTCCGCAGTAGGACTTTCATGACATGAGCATTTTGTAGAGATTGTTTTTTGTTTTGTTTTTACCTTTGGCAGTTGTTCAAATAGATGTCCGATCTTTAGCAGAATCAATAAAATCATCAAAGCCGACACCAAACCAGCAATCTGTCATTAGTGAAGGCTAATGTTATTGCAAATATAATACAAATTCATAATCGAAATGGGTTATATTTCGATATATTTGGTATAATAACTTGTGATGACTGACCTGAGTTTTGACCCCGATGCTCTCCTGCACGCTGTTTCTGGAGAAAGAGCAGCTGACGGAAAAACACTGGAACATGGATCCCACTGTGTTACACAAACCCAGCGCCAACAGCTCCTGCACAGAATCATTACAGTAGTTATTTTTTATATTTATTTATTTATTTATTAAAGGTGCATATAACTGGCCTATTATCTGCTTGTTTCTATGGAGATTTCATTGCACTGCCTGGAATGTTCCACAGTAACAGCTCTACCTTACATTTATTCAATTACAGGTGGTTTTATAGCTCAAAAATAACTAAAAAATGTGATATGACCTGTAAATTGGTCTGGTTTGGTCTCCATAAAGATAGACTTCAAAGGTTTAATGCCATACTGTGAAACATTCCAGACAAAGCAATAACATCTCCATGGAGAAGACCAGAACAGTTACACAATGCACCTTTAAGTCACAAAATTGAGTACTTCCTCCACCACTGGGCTATGGAGTAAAATTGCAATTGCTTTTGGATAAACACAAACTTCCCCCTGTTTTCATCTCTTAATCTCTGTTTGGATGCTTGAGTGGTTGGTTTCGTCAGCAGAGCCTTGTGTGTTTTCCTCCACAGTACAGACACATGGGGAGTTGTGTAACAGCAGATCCGAGCTGTCACTTCGTTTGGGATGGAGCCAATTAGGTCTAACAGTGACATCATTTGGAAGTGGGAAATATAGGACGAGTACTGGGTGAAAAATAAAATGTCCTGCCACACTTAGGAGTTTGTACTTGGGACTACTACTATTAGGACTACCAATATACTAATACTACTAAATCAGCAACTACTACTATGCCTACTGCTACTAAAACTACAACTACTACTACTACTCCTACAATCTACTACTACTGCTATCTACTACTACTACATCTAGTACTGTACTTTACTACACCTAATATCTAATATGAGATTAATAAATATATTAGTAAAAATATGATAATCTAAGAACTAAGATCTAAAGTTGTATAAAAGACAAAACAAAATAAAAAAGACGTCAACATAAATGACTAATGTATTGTATGTCATTCAGTGAAACGCACAGGGATAGTACCTGGTTTTGGTCGACTTTGTATCCATGTTTTTCGGCAAAGACCGTCCCCATTGCAGAGAGGAAGCTGAACCCCACCAGAGCTGTGGAGAGGCTGGGGAGGAGGAGAGAAGAGAGGGAGGAGAGAGAGGGGAGAGAGGGGAAGGAGGGGAGAGAGAGGCTGAGGAGAGAGAGGAGACAATGTCAACTTTGTACAGTCATCGTGTCATGTAAAAGAGTGAAAAAGCATGTTTGGAAATCAGAAACTGAGAGTTCATAGAGTTGGTTGGTAGCTGGTCCACTTCTCCACAGACGTGACCCATTAACATGTCCTAGTGATGTCGCCTATTTGTCAAAGCAATAACATTTCCATAAAGACCCCAGAAAGGTGACAGACCTCCACCAAAACAGTTACATTAAGCACCTTTAAACATTGCATATTACACAAAATTGACTCTTATGAGCTTTAAGCCATGTTAAAATGTTGTAACCTCATTAAAAATATTCCCAGAGTTGTGTTTTGTTTCATTCACACATGTTTGAGTAATCCTTAAGTCAAGTCCTGTTAGTCTGTTTACATCTCCAGTGTTCAAAATGCTCTGCTCCACCTTGTGATGTCATGAAGCGGTAGTTAACATCTACCTTTTAACTTTTGTTTTTTTGGCAATTCCAGGGCTGAAATTATCTAAATTATTCTAGTGAAGGTGTATGGAGTTTAACACTTCCTGTATTACCATGTGACATCACAAAGTGGAACAGAGTGTTTTTAGTTTGAGAGAAGAACTCAGTCTAAATATGCAGGTTTGTGTGTTAAACATGTGTGAATGAAACAAAACACAACTCCGGGTATGTTTGTGATGAGTTAACAATATTACAGTATAGATCAGAAAATAGCATAATATGGGACCTTTAAGAGATTTTATAGCACATTGGTCCTCAACTTGCAAGGACCCCAAAAAGCATTTCAGGAAACTGGTTTTGTTTTTATTGTTCCACACATTGTTCCACATATTTCTCTATAATTCTGTGCGCAGCTCTGTGTGATGTAACAGTGGACACAGTGGCAAACAGCGACTGCTGAATGGCTGTACTGACCCACTGGGAATTTGTCCCACCACCTGCACATGGTACGCCCCGGACAGGTCCATCTGCACGGACACAAGGGTGGCTACAATGATCTGAAACACAACAAGAAATTTTGATCAATATATATTTATTTCGATTAAAATGATCTGCCATGGAAGATGCATTGGAACATACATTATGTTTAATTAGTCAGAAGTACGAACACAAAATAAATAAATAATACATTTGTTGGAAATATGAAGCAAGTAGCATTTCTAGAACCCGTACATACAGAATATCAATCTAAACTAGTCAAATTTCTTAGTTTGAATTCCAATTCTGTGAAAAGAACGTTTTTATTTCAAACATTAGATCAGAATCTGTATTGTGTCCCAGATGGATGACAATGCGGTGCCCGCTCGCCTCTCGTTCCTCTGTTTCTGTGTGTGTGTGTGTGTGTGTGTGACTCATTTGGACTTATGTAAGAGTTTGAGTAAGTCTGTGGGATCAGAAGCATCAGGTCTCACAGTGACATCATCATGAGGACCACAGAAACAGGTCAGGTTCTGTGGAGTGTTTGTGGCCTCGTTTCTGAAGAGCCCTCAGACTTAAATACTGCAGAGGGTTTTTGATCATTTATGTGAACGTCTTTGTAATCAGCGTCTCCCCCTTTGGCTTCTCATTTTTGAGGTCACCATAACAGTTCTACTGCTTCATTAAACTTGGCATAAGTTTTACGCCAGACACAAAAATGTTGAGTTTAAATACTTAAAATTTGTCATAAAACATTTCAATAGAAATAGGTGACATAATAAACATATTTAATTTACTGCTGGCCCAGTACTAACCAGGCACGGCCTGCTTAGGGTCTGAGGAAATAGCCCCAATAAATCTAAATGTTTTATTGGGGCTATTTCCTCAATAAAACATTTAGTTTTAGTACTCAACTGTACTTAGTTTTTACAAAAGTACTTTAATCTGACATTGCTCTATGAAAAACAGAACACAAACAGTTTTCAAATCAAAATCGTGTTTTTGTGTTTTACCGTGATGAGCTCCCAGGGCACGACCACAGGGAGTTTGTGTTTGAATCTGTCGTTGAGTAGTTTTCCTCCGATCAGAATCATAATAGAGACTGAAGACAGGCCCAGAGCAGCAGGCAGAGAGGAGGAGGCCCCCCGCAGCACATCCCTAAGAGTCTGTAACACAACAAAACACCAACATTTAAACAGGCAATACTTAAAAATATGTCTTGAATTGATATGTTCCCTTCCAAGATGTTCAGATTACTTTGTATTGCATTACTGGTATTGCATTACTGATTCACTCCCCCACACGTATTTTCTCTGCAGTTGCTATGGCTTACTGATGGAAATGTGGCAACCCATCGGCTCAAACTGCCTCATCAAAAATCAATCATCAACTCTCACACGTCTCATTTGTGCAAAGGTGAGATGGAAGAAGCGTCTTACACAAGGATAACGGCAGTCTACTGTATGTGCTGGTTGAGAATTAGGACTGACATAGTGGGGCAGATTGCTGAAACAATCTTTCACTTGGTGATACAAGCACCAAAATTGGCACACAGGTGCTTCAGAACCTCCTCTCTCAGAAAAGCACGTTAGCCAACTTCAAAAACAAAATGGCCGCCATTTTTCAAGATGGCCGCCATTCGTTCCAGTACGAAACAGTATTTGCACTAAATATTGTCAAAGTAATGACATTTTCATGATCTGTACATCAAAATATATGTTTTTTGACACGAGGAATCGAATTCTGCGATCAAAATTTCAATATCATTAAGCGTTATAGTGATATGATGACAATTATATGAACTAGCACTGTCTCAGTGAAGTTACCGATGTGGTATCTCAATTTGTTGTGACAGAAGCACAATATAGGTACTACAGCAGACTGAAGTGACTTGTTTGAATTTAGCCTGGATCATTGTTTTACTCTTTGCATTTACAGCTACACAGTTGTGTGCACTTCAGGGTGTAGCGATAACATTTGCATGGTCCCCGACATTCACCCGTGCAACGACATTTTGTCAGCTGCTGGCAGGACTGAGCAATGGGTGGGAGGGTTGACCTTTCTTGTAGGCTACAAGTCCAGGTATCTCTGACAGCAGCCTTTCTTTCAGCCTGGTCGAGTTCACATCAGGTATGTCTGTCCCAAACTGCTCAAGTCGCTCCTTGTATAGACTAACCAGTTCAGCAAGTCTGAATATGGCTGGCTCATCAGTGCTGTATCTTTTCTCAATGACATAGGCCAGGAGTTCCGAGAATACCAAAGGAATAAAATCCTTTTCTTGGGATGACTCCAGTGTTTCTTTGTTCTTTTGGGCAATGTGTGCTCGCTCTCTGTTATACAAAGCAGTCAAGCAAGAGCAATGGTATTTCAGTTCTAGGGCCACCATGTCTCCACCACTCAACAGAGCTAGTAGTCTACCATCATTGAGGTTACGGGCACATTTATTGAGCCTCTCATTCAGTTGCATGGTCATGGCTTGCCACAGCTCTGATGTTGGTTCATTCTTTTCACAAAGGAAACACTGTTCCATCTCCATATTAATTCTTCGCATTTTTGTGCGAGTTTCATCAGGACTGTTCTGATTTTCAGCTGCTCTTTTAGTTGCACGTTCAAGCTTGCTGTTGTTGAACATTAGACGACATGTTTGATGGTACTTTGCACTGTTTCGTCTCAATGTGTCCTCAATGCCACCTCCATCATCTAGTCGAGATGGGTCTAGTTTTATTGGTAACAGGTTGATTGCCTGAAATTGTGGTATGTTCGTGGCTAGCATGGAATAGCCATCAGAACTAGACTCATATCGTGTAGGAGGAGACTTCAACTTCTCTCTCGTGTCTGTCTGACAGAGGCAACACTTCCCCCAGTCAGTCTTGGCTCCGCTACTCAATGGGTTGTTCGCACACATTTTGCGTATACAGTTGAAGGCCGAGGGGCTATCCTTTTACCACCTAACTGTACAAAGCATCAAAGCACATTGAAGTATGGGATACGACTAGGTTCAGGCCTTTGTTGCCCTACACCTAGCCCGATCGTTCATCCAACGCCGTTTATATCCCGTGCGATCTGTACGCCTTCCGGGTAACTAAAGCCCCGTTACCCTTGGCTCGGCTCTCCCGCGCTGGCACACCCTGTCAATTCAGGCGCGGCTATCTAACAACTACACTTCAACTAACTACACTTCTAGTTGAGATGCATAAGGGGCTAATTAGATAGCATTTGGGACACTTATAGATACTACTGTCTAAAGTTAGTGTACCACTACAACAGTTAGTAACTACAACTACAGTTAGTACACTACAAGCCGACGCTGAACCCCATGCTGAGTTTCACAGCAGTAATGTCACCAGTGTGCCCTGGTTGTGCTTTGACATCACTCTCTTAAGGTATCACAAGCCAAAAGCTTTAATATTAAACTACAGTAGTGTGACAAATAATTAGCAATGGACATGTAAACTTTGTTACTTTGTTACCACAGAGCTTAGAAACATGCAAGGTTTAAGTTGAAAACAGCACTATATACAGTCATCAATAAGTCGCCATTTTGAAAAATGGTGGCCATATTGAAATTTGCAAGGCATCATTGGCTTTACCATATGAGAATACATTCATTTTATTTTTTTACCATAAAGAAATTGTGTTAATTGGAGTTCCACTTCAAAAATTGCAATTTGTCAGGTTTGCTTCGGCAGCCATCTTGAAAACTGGCAGCCATCTTGAATTTTCTGATGGCTAACATACTTTTCTTAAAATGTATGTCCTGGACGTCATTTGTGCCAATTTTGGTGCTTGTATCACCAAGTGAAAGATTCTTATGAATATTGAGATAACCTGCCCCACTAAAAGCAGACTTTGTTTCTGTGTGAAAGCGCATTGGAAAATTGTTGTACATAAGTCAATAAATGCTTTATTATACCTATATAATGTTTGATATTTACCTGTTACCGGGCAAATCTAGATTGATCTCTCTGTATTTTTTTAATGCAGGATGATATCAGTCTGGTCCCCAAATCCTCTGTCACACCTCAAGCCAGAGCCACACATGATCGTCCAATCATATTTGTTTATTTGAGTGACATGTGAAACAAAGAAGCTCATTGGTCACCCATCATTTTGAATAAAATAATTTCTTTCACCTCAGATTAACAATTAAGTTTAGTGCTTCGCTCACTGATTGAAATCCGCCTTGTTTTTCCGTCTCTTTTGATATTTATTTCCCTTCTTTTTTCCTCATAAGCAGCCATATTTGTTTTAATACGGACAGACCATGCATGCCCCTGATTGGTTAATACACCTGTCAATTACAACCATTTGTCAATCACACCCATCTGAACTGTGTATCTGACTTATTTGTTTTGAAACTAAGAAAGTATATTTAACCTACTGAAATTAAACTCTACAAAAAGAGCATTGATGATTTGTATATATTCTATTTTCTGTGCCGCCTTCTCAAACACACACTGCAGCTGTGGCACTCCTCGACTCTTAATATTCGGGAGCAGCAGTTATATAAAGCTGAAGATAAAATGGTGCATGTTCAAAGTGTGGCCCCAGGACCTTTTGCCGAGTGGAGCTCTCAAACACAACAAGGTCTGAGTACAACTGAGAGGAGACGGAGAGGAGTGCACTGTCCTTGGCTCAATGTGGTAAGAGCTGGTTTAAGTGGTTTTTAAGTACACAGAAATAAGAGGAAGTAGTCAAGAACACAGTTGTTTTAAAGTACTGCCAGTTAACGTTGAGCGCTGTGGAAAATATGTAAAAACAACCAAAACAGGCACAATTCAATATTGTTTTTGTCTCCTGTCTCCAAAGAGATGTTATGGCTTTTGTAATGTTCCACAGTAGAGCGTTGAACCATGTCATTTTAAATATGGAATGCCCACCATGTGCCAGTATGTTTGTCTAAGGTTGTGACATCATCTGTAAAATAGGCTATTTGGCTAGAAAATGTCCAAAACTACAAACTTAATTCTCAAACCACAAATGTACTAATGTTACTAAGTGCATTCTGACCCATATGGAAGGCAGCAGTCCGGTGTAATTCTGGGACTGGATGCCCATCAGCAGAGGCAGCTGCAGAATGATGACATGGGCCCCACCTGCCGCCATGTACGCTCGGATCACAAAGACAGAAATCCAGCGTGTCACCCCTCCTCCCACCAGCAACAGCAGCGCCAACTGTGGACATCAACAAGAACTGCATTATACATGTTGTTCATTGTTTCATGTTCTCCCTGTGTCTCGGTGGGTTTCCTCAGGTTTCCCCCATCAACCCAAAACATGCAGCATAGATACAATCCTCCAGCTAAGGTAGTCCTGACCAAGCCTAGCAACAAGATCTGGAGATGGGTGCCCAGGCGCACCCACTGATCCTGAGGAGATGCCACAGCAGCATTGAAGGATGGGTCAAATGCAGAGGACAAATTTCCTTATGAGGACAATAAAGTGTACTTTAACTTAACCTAAAGTGAAATGGCATTGTATTTTGTTAGTTTAGACACATTATTAGATGAGAACCATATAGAAGCAACTGTCTTTGTTGTTTCTCGATTATGGTGCAGTAGAGTGAAAGAACGGACTAATGCTGTGTTCAAATTGCTGGGTCAAAATCACACCAAACGTGGATGTATATCCCCCACAGACTTTGTGTGTAAACCCCTGACACCATAGTCTGAATGCAGGGCGGGCAGAGTAAAATATTCAAAATGTTTTTCACTCATGGTTCAATATTGAATACTAGGCCTTAAAATAATCTGTTAACCCATAACATTATAGTAGGTACATAAAGTTTTTATTTAATCTATTTGTTAACGATGTATTTTGTGACAGTAGAAAGATGTTAAATCATATTCAGAAGACTTTTTTCATGGGAGAAGTGTTTAGGAAAGTATACAATAAGATTAAGGGTAAATCTATCTGCGTGGGGAAAATGTGCCCATTGCATTTGCCCCTAACCCTTGCACAATAAAATGGATTCTTGCGATATTTGTGAGTTCACAAACTCACAAGAATCCATCTTGGCATGCTCCCAAAGTGAGGTTAATAGGGTGTACAGACCAATCACAGAGCAGCATTCAGATTTGTGCAGAACCAAAAGGCGAAGCACCCAGACAAACCAAAACAAACATAGCGACGGCAACAGACGTACTTCAGAATATTTAGCGTCAATACAGACTATTTTATTTGTGAACAATGTGCAGAAGGTAAGTGCTTTGTGCATTTGAGGACAGGGAAAATGTCTGTGCTTTTCTCTCAACCAGATTTAACAGAAGTTTGATTTTTCGGGTTGTTCTGCTGTTTTGAGATTTTGACCAATCAGATACAAATAGTCATGATGTTCTGCGTTTTCTGATCACTTTCAACAAGAGCCATTCCAGATTGAGAATGTGTAGAACGCACTTCAGAGTGACACACATATCAATCTTGCAAGAGCCAGGTTAATTTACCCATTCTTTCAACGGCAACTTGAGGCTACCTGTCTGGGTGGTAGTTCTGAAAGAGAATATCCACTCAGGAGGAATGCATGCAACCTCCTTACAGAAAGGACTATTACCTGAATGACTCCACACATAAAGGTGACCTGTATGGCCGTGTTCACTTTGGCTGTCTCCACATCAGCCTCTGTTCCAGCCACACTCTGTTCCACCTCTGCTGTGACAGAACCAATCATGATGGACAGGACCACAAATGTACCTGATGTATGAAGTAAAATAATTAGTATAGTGTTATAAGTAGTATATAATATATAGTATGTACTATTTTAAATGTATTTTAAATAGAAATTTATATTACCAATGGAGAGATGTCTGGAAGTACCAAAGATAAAGTAAATGATGAGAGGATACAGAGAGGAGTACAGACCGTAAACTGGAGGAACCCCCGCCATCATCGCATTGGCCATACCTGAAAAAAGAACGAGAAAATTATATAACCACCCATTGGAAGTTATTAATTTACAATAAAATTACAATATTTATTACAATAAACATATTACAATAAAACAAGACAAATAAGATCAATTAATTATCCTGTTTGATGTATTTATTTTGTTAAAAAGACTGTACATATTTAGGCTAATAAAGTGACATTTGTTTTGCCCCACTGATCTATTGTAAAAGCAGCTTTTAGAGTCAAAATGAGACCACTATGAGCTCCATCCATCCATTTTCTTTGTCTTATCTGGGGCCGGATCGCAGGGGCAGCAGTCTAAGCAGGGACTCCCAGACTTCCTTCACCCGTACACTTCCTCCAGCTCCTCTGGGGGACCCCAAGGCACTTCCTGGCCAGCTGAGAGACATAGTCCCTCCAGTGTGTCCTGGGTCTTCCCCAGGGCCTCCTCCCGGTGGGACATGCCTGGAACAACTCTCCGGAAAGGGATCCAGGAGGCATCTGGAATAGATGCCTGAGCCACCTCAGCTGGATAATCTTGACGTGGAGGAGCAGCGGCTCTACTCCAAGCTCCTCCTGTGCGACTGACTGACCACACCCTATCTCCAAGGGAGCGCCCAGCCACCCTACGGAGGAAACTCATTTCGACCGCTTGTATGTGCGATCTTGTCCTTTAGGTCCTTACCCAATGCTCATGACCATAGGTGAGGGTAGAAACGTAGATTGACCAGTAAATCCAGAGCTTTGCCTTTCGTCTCTGCTCCTTCTTCACTACAACAGTCTTATACAGCGACTGCATCACTGCAGATGCTGCACCGATCCGCCTGTCAATCTCATGCTCCATCCTCCCCTCACTTGTGAACAAGACCCTGAGATACTTCATCTCCTCCACTTGAGGCAGGGACGCTCCACCCACTTGGAGAGGGCAAGCCACCTTTTTCTGGTCGAGAACAATGGCCTCGGATGTACCAGACCACCACGTGATGTTGCAGAGATGTGTCAGCCAAGACAGACCCACACCATCCAGAGACCTAAGATACTCAGGACAGATTTCATCCGCCCCCGGAGCCTTTCCACAGAGGAGCTTGCCAACCACCTCAATGACTTCAGCCAGGGTGATGGATGAGTCCGCCTTCGAGGCCTCAGCCTCTGCTTCCTCCTCAGAAGATATGACGGTGGGATTGAGAAGATCCTCAAAGTATTCCTTCTACCGTCCGACAACATTCCCAGTTGAGGACAACAGCTCTCCTCCATCTGCACTGTAAACAGGATTGGCGAACCACTGCTTCCTCATCCTGAGGCGCCGTACGGTTTGCCAAGAATTTCTTTGAGGCCGACCGATAGTCCTCTTCCATGGACTCCCTGAACTCCTTCCAGCCCAGAGTTTTTGCCTCTGCAACTGCACCGGCGTCCACTACCGGGTTCAGGGATTGTTGGAGCAACAGGCACCACAGCCCTTACGACAGGCACCGCAGACCTTATGATCACAGCTACAAGCTGCTGCATTGACAATAGAGGCCGAGAACATGGTCCACTCAGACTCAATGTCCCCAGACTCCATCGGGATCTGAGAGAAGTTCTCCCGGAGGTGTGAGTTGAACGTCCTCCTGACAGATTGCTCTGCCAGACGTTCCCAACAGAGCCTCATGATACGCTTGCATCTATCAGGACTTTCTGGCTTCCTCCTCTGCCAGAGGATCAAACTCACCATCAGGTGGAGAACAGTTTACAGCTCTGCCCCTCTCTTCACCCGAGTGAGACATGCGGCCGAAGGTCAGATGACACAACAACAAAGACAATCATTGATCTCTGGCTTAGGGTGTCCTGATGCCACATGCACTGATGGACACCCTTGTGCTTGAACATGGTGTTTGTTATGGACTAACTGTGACAGAAGCACAAAAGTCCAATAAGGAAGGGAACTTCAACACGCAGTGGTTGAGCTGCAGGGCTATAAGCAAGCCCACACCAACCTGTCGCTGCTCCCTGCGGGCAATGCCAGAAAAATGGAGAGTCCAGCCTCTCTCAAGGAGTTGAGTTCCAGAACCCAAGCTGTGCGTGGAGGTGAGGCCAACTATATCCAGTTGATAACGTTCAATCTCCTGCACAAACTCAGGTTCCTTCCCTCCCGGCAAGGTGACATTGCATGTCCACAGTGCCAGTTTACATGTCCGGAGATCTGGTCGCCGAGGCCCCCACCTTCGACTGGTGCCCAGATCTTTTTGCATTGGCCCCTTACGGATCCTCCTACAGGTGGTGGGTACATGAGAGGATGGTCCCATGTCACTCGTTCAGGCTGTGCCCGGCCAGGCCCCGTGGGGGAAGGTCTGGACACCAGATGCTTGCTGTCAAGCACCCACCCCAGCTCTGGCTCCAGGGTGGAGCCCTGGTGGCGTCAATCTGGGCAACGTAACTGGCCTTGGAATAGTGCTCATCATAAAGGGTATTTGAACTGCTCTTAGTCTGACACCCCAGGACCTGTTTGCCTTGGGTGACCCTACCAGTGGCATGAAGTCCCCGACAACATAGCTCCCGGGATCATTCAGGCACTCAAACCCCTCCACCACGTTAAGGTGGTGGTTCAAGGAGGGAACCACTCTGGGCTATCTGCATCAGTGTTTACAGCATTTTTATCCTCCACAGGAGGTAAGACTGGTGTGATGTTAGCATGCTAGTTGTTGCTAGCTGTGTGATGGCAGAAGTCTGCTCTGGCCTCTGAAAGTTGAAAAAACTTTATAAACTCATCAAGTGAATGATCAGGTACACCGCTTTAAGTTTTGGTGAATTTAATTTGTTAGTGTAGAGGACAAATAACAGGTCATACAGGTCTGGTGAAGTGTGGCAGCCATCTTGGACACTCACTTTCTGGCAGGTGCAGGATGCCGATGCTGACTCCTGACACCACATCTCCCACTGCGTTCTGCCGCAGGTTATATTGAGGAAGCCAGGACAGAACCGGGACTAGACCCAGAACTAGAGACTTCATCTTGGATCTAGAACACCTTCAACACAAAGGACTAACGTTTTTAGAATATTTGGTAACACTATATAATAACTACACCTTAAATAGCGAATTGCCAAAAACAGAAACCTAAACAAACATGGCTCCCCCAACAGACGTACTTCAGCCTGTTTTAGCTGAAATATGTTTTTATTGTCTATAATAAATATAATATGTCTATTTTGTTTTTGAAAACTGTGCAGAGGGAAGCACTTTGTCCATTTGTGACCAATTAAGATGCCTTTGCTTTTTTCTCAACTGGATTTAACTAAAGTTTGATTTTTCGGCTTGTTCCACTGTTGTGATGCTTCAATCAATCAGCTTTATGAAGTATTTGTTCATCTGCTCCGAACATTGGTTACAAATGGTATAAGTGAGAGATATCCCAGACTGATGTGTACAACTCCATACAGAGGGCTACACATAACAATCACGTTAGCTATGTAAAGCATTGTCTTGATGCTAAAAATTAGTAACTGATTGGACCTTTCCAAGCTAGACAAGTTTGTCATGCATGGTCTGACTCCACACCATTCTGCATTCAAATGAATGTTGGAGGGATTAGCTGCTCAGGCAAAGTTCAACAGGAGGATTGTATTTCTACCTTGTTTGTTGAGGTCAGCCAATCACAGCAGGCTGCCTTGAGACCTCACTGCTTACACCAATACCTGAGTCCAAGCACTAAAGCTTATCAGTATTCAATAAATATTCAGTACAACACACTTTGTGTTTAGTTTGTCTTTTCTGGTTAAAATAGTAACTCACCGACACTGAGATGTCACTTTTTCCCAAAATGGCGTCTTCTTCTTCTCCACTCTTTGTCCAAGCAGGTCAAGTTGAGATTCATCCAAAAGTGTGCATTCACATGTTACATTTGGACAAACGTCATTGCTTTGGTTACCATCCATTTTTGACAAACTTTTGTTATTGCACAGCACTTTACAACTTTTAATGTTTCTGTATTTTGTTAATAAAGTTGCAAGTGAAAAACAGTCATCACAAAATTTCAAATAAGCGTTTCAAATAACTGACCAGAGCTGAGAAGAGAACGGTGATGGTCAAAGATGAGTAGAGTAAAAAGTGTTGTCACGTTTATGACACGCGAGCACTAAAGCCCTGGAAACATAAAGGTTGAATGGACCTTTATCTGGGCTTGGCTTGGCAGAGCACGTGCATGTGCGAGAGTGCACGTAAGAACAGTGCACATGGGGCTATAGTGTGCACGTGTGCAGGTGACAGGGCAGTCAGAGGATACTGTAGTTTTATTGTAGTTAATGGTGGGTTGTAAAGCTTAACATAGTGATTTGAAGAGATTGTAACTTAGAACATGTTCCTGAGATGTTCTGAAGTTGTGTTGTTTCATTCACACATGTTTGAGAAACTTTTTATTATTAGTGGCAATTGAATACATTTTTGAAAGAAAGGACAAAATATCACAATGGATAGAAAAACATTGCGGATTTGAGCGAAGCACTAAACTTCATATGCGGTGAGCGATGTACGACTTTGTTCAAAATGATAGGTGACCAATGAGTTCTTTTGTTTCACATGCCACTGAAATTAACAAATCTGATTGTGTGACCATGACATGACAGAGGTAGTGGGGATCAGAGCATAGACTGTAAAGAAGTGGACTAAGGGAGTCTAACATCAGCTCCAGTCAAATGAAGCTCACAGAGGCTGGCAGTTAAAGGAGTGAATTTGAAGCCATAGAAATGTATTTACGGACAAAATAGCAAAAATAAAAACACCGGGATCACGTAGAGCGGGTTAATACGAACATTTTAAGACTGAAATGACAAGGCTCACTACAGCAGTTTCAGAGAGAGGGGTTACAGTTGCTCAATGTAAAGTCAATTGGAGCTAGAATCAATGGAGCCAGTAGCACCCCAATGTTCACTTCCTATTTGCAGCAGCTAGCAGTTTAGCTTTGTCCTTTTATATACACAGTCTATGGACCAGACTGAATTCTCTCTGCATAAAGAAAAACAAAAAGAGATATCATTCTGGAACCAATAGCCTCGATTCACACTTACCGGAAGATGTTTAGTAAAAATGCAACAACTTCCAGTGGGATTACCATGAGTGACGTGACTCTAATCGCATTTTTGATGTCACTTACAATTTTTTTTCTTTTTTTTTATTAAGTTAGAAAAAAATATAATACACCAATTAATAGGCATTTAATAAAAGGAAAAAAGAAAGACTACAATGACATTTACCAGGGCATTTTCTCAGTTTTCCCAGATTTTGCTAGAATTACTATCGCCAACAGAGCCCAAAGCAAGTCGTCATCCGCATATTTCCAAACGTCTTCCGGTTTTGTGATGTAAGCGTGAATAGAGCCCACAATAGTCATTTGATTATTTCATTGATAGCGATCTCCAGTCTCTTTTGTCTTTTATAAATGCACTTGTTTGATGAGGAGTAGCAGGTTCTTGGCTCTCTCAGCTCTGCAGCGTGGGGACTGGTACAAGGGCAGCTCGAAGAAGGAGAAGGTGAAACTCCGAGAGAAGCTCAAGTTTGTGACCTGACGAAGAGGAGGCAGGCGAGGAGGACGAGGGACACGGCGCTGGGGTAGAGGGTGCCGCTTCAAAGGGAAACTGTGGCCGGTGCCACCTGCAGAGAGGGAGGCGAGTCGCACAGAGAGAGATGATTAGATTGTAGACAGGAGTTTGTGTAGGAATCAAAGTGCAAAAGGAGCAGTTGGGAATCACGTGAAAGTTTGTGAAGAATTTTGTATTGTATTATTGAAAAGTAAATTTAGTAATAATGTACTGGATTTATATAGCTTTATCAAGACACCCAAAGTGCTTTTCAGTGCATTATTCATTAACTTTGCACTTGTGGGTTACTATTGTAGCCACAGCTGCCTTGGCACAGAGGCTGCCAATCTGTGCCATCAGCCCCTCCAACCAGCAACAACACTCACACACACAACATTTATGCTGGGCAATGTGGGTGAAGTGTGGGTGAAGGACACAACAAGATGATAAACGATAATATTGAAACAAATTTATGAGGAAGTGTGTAGAAAGAGAAGTGCTGCCTGCTGCCTCCGCAACCCGGCTCTGGATAAAGCGGAAGAAAATGGATGAATAGATGGATGGATGGAATTTATGCCACTGACACAATAACCCAAGAGCAGATTTAAAGATGCATTGTGTAACCTTTCTGGAGGAGGGTCTAGCAAATGTTTTTCTCCATGGAGATCTTATTGCTTTGTCTGGAATGTTTCACAGTATGGTATTAAACCTTTCTATCTTCATGGAGACCAAACTAGACCAAGTTACAGGTCAAATCTCTTTTTCTAGGTATTTTTGAGCTATAAAAACATCTGTAATTGAATAAATGTAAGGTACTGTGTGTCCATAAAAACAAGCAGGTGATGGACCCCTAACCAAAAAGTTACATACGTAGTGCACCTTTAAACCACAAAAACTATTCTAAATGTAAAATATGGTTAAACACAAACTGCAATACATAAATAGCAGAAAGAATAGCTAAAAGAATTAATAACTTCTAATGAGTCATAGAAAATATTAATTCAACCTTCTATGGCTCAAATCATATAACCAAAAATATCAACAAATGTTTTATTATTACAAAGAAAATGTACAAATAATAAATATTGAGCCCCAAAAAATATTGTTACAGCTTTCATATACTGAACGATAAGCAGTGATGGAACATAACAAAGTAAAAGTAGTAAAATATTGTACTCAAGTGTAAATGTT
Organism: Taenioides sp. WSHXM2023; assembly: GCA_029959045.1. Classification (NCBI taxonomy): domain Eukaryota; kingdom Metazoa; phylum Chordata; class Actinopteri; order Gobiiformes; family Gobiidae; genus Taenioides; species Taenioides sp. WSHXM2023. The sequence goes on from CM057086.1 coordinate 28,218,948, forward strand.
TTACTTCACTACATTTGAGAGCAGGTATCTGTACTTTCTACTCCACTGCATTTTTGAACAGGACTGAAAAGTAAAAGTATTGATTGTTTGACACCTGCTGAAAAGGCTGAGGGTTTTGTTTTTTTGTTGTTTTTTTCCACATTCATAGTTTGAGCAAACAAAAAAATACAAAGAAAAACAGTGATTCATTTGTTTCTATTGAAAAAAAATCTGCACAGACATGTATTAAAATCTCTATATTTGAAGCTTTATTAGATCTCAAAATCTGCGTGAAAGACTCTTGCTTTTGACTCTTTAAGTACATTTGTAAACAGGTACTTTAATACTTTTACTTCAGTAGATTTTTTTCATGTAGTACTTTTATTTGAGTATTTTTTGCCCCAGTATCTGTACTTTTACCAAAATAACAAAACTGAGTACTTGTATCACCACTGAAGATAAGATGATATAGTATTTATTGTGAAAGGCCCAGTCCCACCTGTGTACTGTGCAGCCTGTAGTGGTGATGGAGTGGACATGTTGGAGTTGACGGTGGAGGCGGAGCTGTTCCTGGTTTGTTTCCTGGTCCTTTGGGGTGAGGCGGGCGTGGTCTGAGGGGCGGGGGGAGGAGGAGGCGGGGCACTGGGGGGTCGCCGTGGTGATAAGGAGGAGAAAGAGGATTCGGACAGGTCCAAACCTTCCCACGGGGTCATACTGGAGTCACACACCAACACTGATGGCTGCGGCTGGCTGCGCTTGTAGGGTCTGGCCTGAGGGGGGCGCTGTGCTGAGGGGACTGCAGGCTTGGCTGAAGGAAAATACAAGAATTTGAAGCTTTACCCTGGTGCTTTGTAGAATAATTGCAAAAACACTCACAAAAAGTGTAAAAATGACTAATTTAGATCAGCTTTTGCCATATAACATTTTTGTAGTGGAAAGTACTTGAAGCAAAAAATAATCATATGGAAAAGGGTGACATAGTATATTTAATTTAATATATTTTTTGTGTATAATTTGGTACAAGATTCCCACAATGAACAGTTGGACACGTATTAGGACACAGTAATGGTGAAAACTCAGTACAACCACAATATTGGTTTGGAACATAATATACTCTAATACCAGTATACAATTTAATTATGATACACCATATAGTTTATTATAATCAGTAGTTCATTTTTGCAGAACTACTGTACTCTTTGTTGACTGCATAATGGTTGATCTCATAGCCATTTTGTAGTGATCTGAAATACTAATTGTAATGCAGTAATACTATATATTTATCATATTTTCCCATTTTTTTGTTTTACTTTTTACCAGTAAAATAATAAGAAAATCAAGTACAAAGTAGCCTACAGACATATACTATACCTTTAGCTTTAATTGTCTTGCCTCCAGATGATCCAATCAGAGGCAGCCGCTGCCGGGACATCACTCCTAAATACGAACACAACTTTTAGTACAATTAAACAGCTTTTTGTACATTATTACACACAAACAACGGAATGTATAAAGCTGAATGGGTTTAGCAAAGTACGGGAACTTTAAATGTCCAATATTAAATGAAACTGAATCTGAGTTTCAAGCCATGTTAGAATGTCGTTACCTCATCAAAAACATACCTAAAGTTTAAAAACACAGTGGAGCACTTCCTGTATTACCATATGACATCACAAGGTGGAACAGAGTTTTCCGTTTGAGAGAAGAGTTCTGCTTAAATGTGCAGGGTCTGTGTGTTAAACGTGTGAATGAAACAAAACACATACAAACAGGCATGTTTGTGACGAGAAAACATTATAACATAGATCAGAATATAACGCCATATGGGCCCTTTAAATTAACTTCAAATGCAATTACAGATTACTCCATAACTGTGTGAATCAATTCTTAAAAGTAGATACATAAATAGTCAATATATTAACATCAAAACATATGTACTTTAAAGGTCCTATATCACACAAAATTGTCTGTTGTGAGCTTTAAACAGAATCAGAATCAGAATCAGAAAAGCTTTTATTGCCATTGTCAGTGAACACAGTTCACAGACTAGGAACTTGCTTTGGTGATAAGGTGCAACATAGAACACTGAATAATAATAATACTACTACTAATAATAATAATAATAATAATAATAATACAAGTAGAGATATCACAGTTAGAAAGGATAATAATAATAATAATAATAATAAAGTAACACTATTTGAATAAAGTAAGAGCACGCAAAAAGATTAAGATATATAATAAAAATAAAAATAGTCAAGTATATACAGAGCATCAGAACAACAGTGCAAACCGACAGTGCAAAAGAGCAAGTGACGACATGACTTATTTAAAGTGACTGGTATTATAAAGTGTCCTTAGTACAGGTGTTATAAGTGTTCATAAAGTGTTTATGAGTCCAACGGCAGAGGGGAAGAAACTGTTCTTATGGCGAGAGGTTCTGGTCCGTATGGACCGTAGCCTTCTGCCAGAGGGAAGTGGCTGGAATAGTCCATGTCCAGGGTGAGAGGGGTCAGCTGCTATCCGGCCTGCACGCCCCCGAGTCCTGGAGACGTACAGGTCCTGAAGAGATGGAAGGCTACAGCCGATCACCTTCTCAGCAGAGCGCACTATGCGCTGCAGTCTCTGTCTGTCCCTGGCAGTGGCCCCAGCGTACCACACAGTGATGGAGGAGGTGAGGATGGACTCAATGATGGCCGTGTAAAACTGCACCATCATCTGGGCAGGCAGCTTGGCTTTCCTCAGCTGCCGCAGGAAGTACATCCTCTGCTGGGCTTTCTTGATGAGGGAGCTGATGGTCGGCTCCCACTTGAGGTCCTGGGTGATGCAGGTGCCCAGGAAGCGGAAGGAGTCCACAGTGGTGATGGAGGAGTCTGTCAGGGTGAGGAGAGGCAGGGGGGCTGTGACTTTCCTGAAGTCCACGATCATCTCCACTGTCTTCTGGGCGTTGAGCTCCAGGTTGTTGCTGCTGCACCAGGACACCAGCCGGTCCACCTCCCTCCTGTAGACAGACTCATCGCCGTCCAAGATGAGCCCGATGAGGGTGGTGTCATCCGCAAACTTAACCAGTTTCACGGAGTCGTGGCTGGAGGTGCAGCAGTTGGTGTACAGGGAGAAGAGCAGGGGAGAAAGTACACAGCCCTGTGGAGATCCTGTGCTTATAGTCCGAGTGTCCGAGACATTCTTCCCCAGCCGCACGCACTGCCTCCGGTCCGTCAGGAAGTCAGTGATCCACCTGCAGGTGGAGTCAGGCACGTTGAGCTGGGCGAGCTTGTCCTGGAGCAGAGCAGGGAGGATGGTGTTGAATGCAGAGCTGAAGTCCACAAACAGGATCCTGGCGTAGGTTCCCGGGGAGTCCAGATGCTGAAGGATGAAGTGGAGGGCCAGGTTGATGGCGTCGTCTACAGACCGATTGGCTCTGTAGGCGAACTGCAGAGGGTCCAGGAGGGGGGAGGTGAAGGACTTGAGGTGAGGCAGAACCAGGCGCTCAAATGACTTCATGACTACAGACGTCAGCGCCACAGGCCTGTAGTCGTTAAGTCCGGTGATCCTGGGCTTCTTGGGGACGGGAACAATGGTGGACAGCTTGAAGCAGGCTGGGACATGGCATAACTCCAGGGAGATGTTAAAGATGTCCGTGAAGACAGGAGCCAGTTCTTCAGCGCAGTGTCTCAGGGTGGAAGGAGAGACACCGTCCGGACCTGGGGCTTTCCGTGGGTTTTGCCTTTTAAATGTCTTAGTCACATCCTGCTTGGAGAGTGTGAGGGCAGTGGGGGAGGAGGAGGGGTCTGAGGTGGGCTTGGCCGCAATGTCCATTGTAGTCAGTGGGGTGGGGGAGGGGTGTTTGTGGGTGTTGTGTTTTATTTAAGAGAGAAGGTCTCAGTCTAAACATGCAGGGTTTTTGCATTAAACATGTGTGAATGAAGCAAGACAAAACTCCAGGTATGTTTTTGATGAGGAAACATTATAGCATAAATCAGAAAACAGCATAATATGGGCCCTTTAATTATCATTATTAAACACTGCTAGCTCTCCACTTGATCTAAAGCAGCTCACCATGTTAAATGCTTGGACACTCAGAGAAAGAGAAAGTGACAGTTACCTCCTTTTCTGGTGGATGCCCTTCCTCTGCGATTATTCCTCGTCTTTAGTTTAACAAAAATCCTCCTTCAGAACTTGCAGATGGCTCACTCCATCACTCCACACACAAAGTCTTTATGAATGTCGCAAAGATACAAATGGCTTTGTCTGGCAGGAAAATTCTCCAGGCTGAAAAGTTCCTAAATCATTTCTCATACCAAGAATTTACTTTAAAAACATGAAAAAAAATACATCTACATTTTCATCCACAAAATTTTATCCACAAATTTTGTAACTCCTGAGATAATCTAGAAAAAAAAATATATATAATTCTTTGTCTTCATCTATCTACTTACAAAATTGTACTTTTTGTAATTTTGGTTAGTTAGCTTCGATAAAACTCCTTTCTTTGGGGGTAAGACTTATTTAACTCAGCGTAGCATCGTTTCTAATGTCTCAGAACAGTATGAAAAATGTAAAAATCTAGATCCTAAATTGCAAAAATCCTTGATTGCAAAAACAGTGTCTAGCGGACTACTGCTGAAACCTTTTCCACCTTGATCACTCCTGGACGAATGAGGCTCTTCTTTCCTCAACTGAAATTAACAAAATCTTCAAAATTTCATCCATAAAAAAATGTAAAACATATACTGCATCATAGTCTTTAAACGTTGCATCCATATGTGTCCATCGTGTACGAAAATCCCAACGAAAAACCTATGTTCAAATCCTTGTCATGTCCTCTTTACTAGTCCCGTCCCCTGTCTGAAACTGTAGTCCCATAGTGAATAAGAGTCTGTCCATTACCCCTCAGAGGCCCCCATCCCCTGTCTCTCTCCCTGTAAACGATATCGCTGCTTTACAAATGACATTACATAATTCATAACCAGCCCCACTTAACAAAGAGGCAGTTTAAGACAAGCCAGTCACCTTCATTATAATCCGTCTCGGTAAAGGGTCCAGTGAGATTTGGAGCGCTCTGCTTACAAGACCAAAGGCATGTTCGAAATTGGTTTAATCTTCTTTGTAAGACTTTGTTTTAATTTACGATGATGGTTCCTTATGATCTTTTGAGTGAGTATGTTCTACTTATTATTGCCAGTATGTCAAAGTGAATAAGAGACTATCCCACTTCAGCTCCATAGATACTGCGCTGTGTTTGGTAGTGTTACTTTTCAAACAACTCATTAAAGGTCCTGTATTATGAGAAACTGACTCTTGCGAGCTTTAAGTCATGTTAGAATGTTGTTACCTCATCAAAAACATAACTGGAGTTGTGTTTTGTTTCATTGCTCAAAAAGTTAACAGCTCCCTTTACCTTTAGTTCAGTAAAGATTGGCAATTCCATGGCTGAAATCATCCAAATGATTCTAGTGAAGGTGTATGGAGTTTAAAAACACAGTGGAGCACTTCCTGTATTACCACATGATGTCACAAGATGGAACAGAGTGTTTTTTTCTGTTTGAGAGAAGAACTCGGCCTAAATAAGCAGGATTTGTGTGTTAAACTTGTGTGAATGAAACAAAACACAACTCCAGGTCTGTTTGTGATGAGGAAACAACACTATAACATAGATGAGAAAACCTTGTGGACTTCAAATACACATGCAGACCATTCTAAAACTCAAGGACCTTCAAGGAAAGGTCCAACTTTGTCTTCATTTCATTTAGTTTCAATATAGATTCCTGTTTAAATGATCTAACATCAATACAGTTTTAGTATCCGAGTTTACTTTTTACATGAATGAAAAGGTGCTCTGATCCATAAGTTACAACAGCCACCACAGTGAAGGAAAGTCACTCTATATCTAAGACCATCAACTAATCACAACAAAAGATTCAAAAAGTGTCTTGCACAACGGCACCACCGCAACATACTAACCCTAACCCGCCAACATCTCAGTTATAGTGGACAAACATCTCCACTAACTTCCCTTCAAGATAAAGTTGCATTGTGTAGCTTTTCTGGAGGGTCTGTCAAATGCTTTTCTGGAATGTTTCACAGTATGGTATTAAACCTTTCTGTCTTCCAAACCAAACCAGACCAAGTTACAGGTCAGATCTGTGGAGAGGCAACCCCGATCACAGTCAGAATGCCTGTTTTTCAAGGTATTTTTGAGCAATAAAACTACCTATAACTGAAAAAAATGTAAAGTAGAGCTGTTCAAAGTCATACTGTGTAACATTCTAAGCAGAGCAATGGCATTTCCATAGAAACAAGAAGGTGATGGACCCCCAACCAAAAAGTTACACAGTGCACCTTTAAGTGTATGTAGTGAAGTTTGGCCCCATCTCTCCCTCTTGTATAACTGCCGTCAAACTGAGTGTAGGACAGTGATGGATTCTCGTGTGATTTGCGCCCTCTCCTCTGCTCCTGTCTGTTCCTCCTCGGCTCTCTCCTGACTGACAGCTCCACAAAAGGAAACGGGATCCACTGCGGAGGACATCTTTAAATATTCATGGTCCAAGTCTTGTCTGACCCCAGCATGGAGCACTCAAATGTAGAATTCAGACCATTCAATCAGGCCTCTCTGCATTCACCTCACTACCGAGTCTCCCACCAGAGTTTGGACAAAGAAAGTTTGGTTTTATTTACTAAACAATGTGGTTTTACCTGATTTGTGGAAAAAATTGGAATGGAGTTGGTACGTTCCACTGTTGTGTTGTCATAATACTAAAATTTAAAACTCAATTTCAATACTAAGGAATAGACTTGATGCTCAATACTGATTCCAATACGACAATGATAATAAAAAACACTTTTTCTCTGACAATAGAATGAGATTTTCAACATTAAATTGTGATACTTTCTTTTATATTTCCATGTGGTCTTATATCTATGTAATCCATGTTCGTATACTAGTCCATGTGCTCTTATACTTGTTCTGATACAGCTCAAGATCATTCTAAAACTATTCAGGAAAGGTTCATTTCTGTCCTGTGAATGTGACTTTTTTAGTATCGATACCTGCTCAAATTAGTATCTAGTTTTGATATTAGTTTTAGTATCAATTAGCATCTGATTTTGATACTTTTGACAAGCCTCCTCCACTGAAAATGAAAGACAGACTTACTACTTACGGCCTATGCTAGTAGAAATACAGTCTATTTTCTTTGTGAAAAGAAACAAAGAAAAAAACAAAAAACAAATACCAAGAGGACTAGATACATTCCCAGTCAATTCTGTCACTTATGTAACAGTCCATATAGAAATCTCTCTTGTCAAAATGTCACACAGCTTTACCTTTTCGTGTTTTTCACATTTCCCTGAGCGCGTATGTGATCGACCTGTCAGAGCCGGATAAACAGGTGACATTTAGAGCCGTGTTGTGGTATGTTCTGTGCACTCTCACTGTGGGCACATCTGAAAGAGCCACAAGCTGCAGAAATCAATGGAACTCAAAACGATTTCTCCCCAAAGACACATGCATAGGTGACATTTCTCTCACACTCATCTACAGGTGAAACGTCTCTAAATGTTTATTTGTTCGCAGTGGATTAATGTTTGTGCATGAAATGAAATGTACTGACATGTTTTAAAGTAACTATCAGTGTTAACGTATTGTCTGGAAATGGGGGGCAGATAACAAAATATTACTCATCTTTCTGCTCCTTTTCATTCAGTGTCTTTTGTCTTTTTATATTTTATGAATGAAATAAAATAAATAAATAAACAAAATGTCCACACACACACACACACGTACAGCTGAAACGTCTCCAAACGTCCGCCCACGCGCACACATAATAGAACGGAAAATGAATTATTGTCATTCTCCCAAGTTTCTCAAAATGAGTTGGGCTCTTCCTCTGTCATGGCAAAGTTGCGTAACCTCTCAAGAGTGCAATAAGCATTTCCAAACTTCGGCCTCCGCTTTAAAAATAGTCCAAGGCAGAATCCATTAACTCCCTCTAAATTAATTTGAGCGTGGGCCGAGACAGAGCTCCTACAAACAAGGCCATGGATTTTCTGTTTAAACATTTGGCAGTCGAGAGTGAATGGAGTGAGGTTTAAAGCCATCTGGAGTTGCTTTGGGCCTGAATTTATTTTTAATTCACAGAAAGAAAACCCCTTTTAGTTCAAAAATACCTCGGGCACAGATTTCTCACTCAGAACTTGGTTTAAAGCGAAAACATGACCCAGTAGCAGTTTTTGATGTAAAATCTTCAATGAACTACAGGCAGCACTGGGATTAGGTAAGTTTGTTTGGTACTTGCAGTGGCCCAGTTTTGGAGTTTGGAGCATAAAAGTGTTACCTTATAATATTGCATGAGTTATCAGATCTCTTGTGGTTTTTATTTACTTTGTTATAATTGACATTTTTCCATATTGCAATGGTTTATCCCGTCTTTCATCAAGTTTAAGGGTCCTATATTACACAAAATTTACTCTTCTGAGCTTTGAGTCATGTTAGAATGTTGTTCTCTCATGAAAAACAAACCTGGAGTTGTTTTTTTGTTTTATTTACATATATTTGAGTGATCCTTTATTATTAGTCTGTCTACATCTCCAAAGCTCAAAATGCTCTGTTCCACCTTGTGATGTCATGAAGCAGTACTTTTAAAGTTAACAGCTCCTTTTAACTTTTGTACAGTAGAGATTGTGTCCTTAACAAGAAGCAAATCTGTGGTCCACAACTTAGTGTTCAAGAACAAATTATTATGTACAAGAAGTTAAATATTCAGGCCTGTATTTGGATTCGGCTCTATTTTTTGATAAACAAATTAAACATCTAAGTACTAAGTTATGAAAATGTAATATTGCAAACTTCAGACATATTTGAAACTCACAGGCATCAAAGGCTTTTCTTCATGCCATGTTTTTTTCTCACATTATTGCTGAATCTGTTGGTTGCAGGCAGGACCTTAAAAAAATCAACTGAGACTCTTTTTAAGCAAGCCCTTAAAGTTTTTGATAAAGAATAATTCACTTATCATTATTATAACATACTGAACAGATACAACCTGTTAAACTTTGACAATATGATTTTTTATTCTGAGATTTAGCTGCTTCATAGAATTCTCCTCCTCTCACCCTCCTTTAAGACGCTTCTTCCAGTTACGATCAGAGCAGACGACTAGAACATCTCGTTCATCTGTAAATTCTGATCTGACCATTCCTTTTAAATGTACTGTGGTTGGCTTTCTCATACACAGCAGCAAAAGGCTGGAACACGCTTCCAGCTGACCTTAAAACTTGCACTAACTCCCACACTTTCTCATGGGTTAAAACAATGTCTTTAGAGCAGCAGGCGTGTCAACATTAGGCTTCTTCAAACATTTAAACATACAGTACTGACTGATTTTACTATAGATGTATTGTGCAGATGCAGATGTGTTGTGTTTGATGTGTTTGACTCATGACATTTGCCTTGATGGTGATGTTGTTGATGAATTGTATTTTAGAGGATAATAATACTGATGATAATAATATGATGAATTTGAAATCTTGTATTCATGGAAATTAGAATGAATTATTTTTGATTATTTTAAATGTTTAATGATGAATCGGATAGTGGTTATTTTAAGGAGACACCATTACTGGTGAAATGTTGTTGTGGTCTAATGTAAATAGTTTCTTTAATGTATTTTGTACCTGCCCAAGGACTGCAGATGGAAAGTAACTTGTAGCTAAATCTGGCACAGAGCATCTTTTCTGTCTGAGATTAATGTTTTCTGTGCACTGTCCTTGTTTTAAATAGATAAATAAATAACAAATAATTGGCAATTCCAGGGTTGAAATGATGGAAATGGTTATATTAAAGGTGTTTAAAAAGAGTTTAAAAACACAGTGGAGCACTTCCTGTACTACCTGTACTACCATATGACATCACAAGGTGGAAAAGAATGTTTTTTTGTTTGAGAGAAGCCTAAGTATGCAGGGTTTGCATGTTAAACACGTGTGAATAAAACTAATGGAGAACTAAAAACAACTAATTGATTATATCAGCCATGGGATTTCCAATCTCATATTAAACAAATGGTAAAAGGAGCTGTTAACTTGAAAACTACCACTTCATGACATCACAAGGTGCATCAGAGCATTTTGAGCTTTAATGTTGACAGACTAATAATAAAGGGTTACTCAGACATGGCTTAAAGCTCACACGAGTCAGTTTTGGAGTCAGTAATACTGGACCTTTAACTTCACACCACAGATGTGATCCATTTAATATTAATAGACCAATAATGTTTACTTTGATTAGTCTAAAATTGGCCGCTTAACAGAACATGACTAATGCCCTCTCAGGTGACAGCGTCGGGGCCCGTCTGACACCTGCACTTGTACTCATTAGCAAACACCTCCTGGGTTCATGAATATGCAAATACACATGCTAATATGATTCACACATAACTGATCTTTCCATGGCCTGCTGTAAACAAGTATGTCCTCTGTGGATCTCACCTCGACTGCGAGTGTGAAGAAAGCTCATCACTGCCCACACCTCAGCTCGGGGTTACACTCGATATAGCTTTGGCATGATGTTCTCTTAATGCCATACTGAGGAACATTAAAGGCACCGCTATAGCAGCTCCATGGAGTCAAGCAGGTGATGGAACTGCAATCAGAAAAAAAACAGTCAAAAGTTATTATATTTTAAAATAATATTACTCAAGTAGAAGTAAAAAGTCGTGGTCCAAGAAATTACTCAAGTAAGAGTAAAAAGTATTTGGGAAAACTGTGTTACTCAAGAACTAAGAAACTACTACTTAAACTGTCGGGAGGTAACATCTTATAATTTGAAGTTAATGTAACTGGAAGGAGAAAACATTAAATAATGCACACAATCTCAAAGAATAGGCTAACTATAGATAGATGAACTAACTCATATCTATAGGAGCGGCGCAAGAAACACAACTGCCTAAATAATTTTTTATATTGTCAACATAAAGCTTTTCTCACTTGTGGACTCATGGTGTGAAGAGTAGCCAAACTTTACTCAAATAAGAGTAATATTACTGAAGTAGGTGCCATCTACAAGTTAAACTAAACCAACTGGACTTAGTTAGCTTTTGAAGTTTCACTTTTAACTCAAGTAGGAGTAAAAGAACGCTGCTACATAAGTACTTTGAAAAGTATTTCTCTAAAAAGTTACTCAAGTAAATGTAACTGAGTACTACCCACCTCTGCAGACCGGGTCTGTAACTTGGCATTTTGGGGATATAGAAGTTTAATGTCATACTGTTTAACATACCAGGAAAAAAAGCTGTTGGCTTAGACATAGAGAACAGCCAGCCTCTTGTTAATTTCAGTTATAAAGGATCCATTGATACGTACCTACTGGCTAAATGATGCTTGCTGCAGAACTTTCCACCCAGTAACTCTCCAATGCAAACATTAAACAATAGAAATCCAAGGAGAAGGTCTAAAGCAGATTTCTAAAAGAAGACTAAACCTGAGAATTGAGAATCCCCAAAGTGTTTTGGGGGGAGAACCCTATTTGTTTGTTATTTTACATATATTTGAAAACAATAATTAGCTACTTGAAGGACACCAAGAACATAAAATTGTGATTAATAAATTACCTTTATTAAAATGTATGAAAATCAAGATAAATTTAGAAAAGTGAACAGTCTCACTGGTGATCAGCACACACTAGACTAGAGCATGTGTATGAGCTGTAAACCTTGTCCACAAATCAAAACATATCCCTCAGTGTCTCTTTTCTCTCTACAAGCCTCTCCTCCGTTTTTATTTCCTGATTCTTCTCCATCTCCAAACACCACCTCAGCACTTGACCCACTTTTCCAGTCGCATTCCTCTTCCCAAACTGCTAAGGCTGCTGCGTCTGCCACATGGGAACATACTGTCCTCTGGTGGCAGATCCCAGGACTGCCAATTCTCCACAGACAGACTCTCTGATCGCAAGATGTAGAAACAATTTGATTCTTGTTTAGCAGCTTCAGAGAGGTTAAAGGAGCGGCGTGAGCCAATGGGACGTGAGATTGGTTTACCAGACTGACACAAAGCTGATTTTGAGGATCAGAATTATCAACGATCTGGATTTTGATTTGAGAAACAGTCAGTTGGCCGTCATCTCCTCCACTTGCGACAGTTATATGATAAAAGTCATTAAGTTTGATTGGGGAAATGTCCAAAGAGTTGACGCCGCTCTGATGTGCAGGAACAGTGAACACGGGTGAAGAGGGATTCTGATTGGACGGTGAGAACGAGGTGAAATACCACACAGCAATCTGCCCGTCTGTAGCAGCGGAAAACAGCAGCTGATGCCTGGAATATAAAGGACGAATACATGTGAAACGCTATTCAAAATTGTGTATTTGCAAATGATTTTGGGTAAACATGTATAATGTTTTGTTTTGGGGTACCTGCAGTTCTTATTTTGTTAATAAAATAGGCTGAAGTTGTAACATTCACAGGTGGTACTAACAATTCCGTTGACTTTTAACGCTACTACAAAGTGCAGAGTAATAAATAAAAATATAAATAAAATAAAAAAAAATGTTATGTCATGTCACCAATCATAAATGAAATAATTTATCACTTTCATTTAGTCTTAACCTTGTATATCTTTAGTTTCAATTTTAAAATTGCACCCACTTATAGGAGGTCAATGTAAATAAAAGCAGTTGTTACTTGAACATCAGTATTATCTACAATGGTATCATCTGCACAGTATCTTATTAAATGCTTTGTTATATTACAAATGTTATGAAATAATTACTTAATAATAATGAATAATGCATTATTTTTATATTGCACTTTTTTGGACACTCAAAGACGCCTTACAGAGCATTATTCATTCACTACACACTCTGGTGGTAAGATACTATTACTACTTACTTACTTGCTAAAGTAAGTAAGTGCTAAAGTACACATGTATGTGTATGTAACTAATGATGTTGCAGCAATTCAACTGTCTTTCACCTGTTCCCTTGTGGGTCTTGTAAACAGCAGGTGGCGACACTGAGCACACAGCGCTGATGGTGGAAACTCTCCCACAACAACTCAACGCGGCGCTTTACTTCACTCACAGAGAAGAGTCTGTGGCAATAACACATCATTAAACCTTTCAACTCAAAACAAAAGGTATCACAACTAAAGCTCGTTCTATATCCAGTCACTGTACCTGACGGCTCCATCACTACAGGCCAAAGCAACAATCAAAGGGTCTGGGGTCTGCTCCAAAACTGCCATCGACATGTATCTGCAGAGGTAAATACTATCAATAATTAACTTAATTACAAAGTGGTGACAGAAAGTGACAAAAGTAAATACATTGTATACAGTGTTTCCCATAGATTTTGTTAAGATTATGGTGACAGAAATCATTTTTATTCCAACAATTTCATCTCATTCAACTCACTTACTGCCTATATAAAAACTTTTGACTACTCATTTTGACCAGTGTAGTCTCTTTTATAAGTTTATAACAATACAACGAGCAACAAAGTCTCATTTTGTGACGCCAATATATAATCCAGTTTATTTTAGACTATGGGGGCCCATCATAGTCTCTTGTATTAATGGAAAAAGCCTATATGTAAGGAACTATTTTCTTTTTACAGGCTATTTCGAAAGACATTTTGAATCAAACATCATTTACCACAATAACATTTTTTATGACTTCATAGTGAAATAATTTGGTATATTATCGCATTCTGTTGATTAGATGAACAAATAACATAATAAAAACAGTATACTGAACATCCTACCTAGTTTCTGGATCCATCTTGACCATCTTGTGTCTGTTCTTCTTCCTCTCCCACTGCTCGTCCAATCGGTGCGCTGCGACCTGGATCACCTGACAGGAAGGAGCCTCCCCCCATTCACCACAGCCAATCAGGAGGCGGTAACACTGCATCTGAGCCCGCCCACCTGCGGACACCACGAGCGCTGACAAGCCCGCCCTGTCGCCATCTTGGTTCACCACTGCAGTCAACGCCCTCACACTCGATATATGATCCGTCAGAACTGCGAGAACATTCATTTCGCCATTTTTTTGGTTCAACGCCAAAACGGTGACACTGGTATCTTCCCCGCCAGTCACAACAATGTCCCAGCATGCATTTCTTTGACTCATAATCCGTCCTAACCTGTGAACACACCCAATCCCTCTTCCATGTATCCCTTCACGTAAACTCCAACCAATTTTCCCATTGACTTCGTTCAAAGTTCTTTCTGATGCCAAAACTGCGCCTTGTTTGATAAAAACTAGAGCTCCATTTCCAGTCCAGTGTCCTTTTGTGTCCGTCCAAAGACTCCAAGATCGATGCCCACCCCCACACAGAACTGACAATAACTTTTCTTGACGAACAGGGTCCCACACGACAAAATGGTTGCCGTGGAAACCTACAATTGCAAAGCGTACTTCTTGGACACTCTGTTTGCTAACGTCAATATTTTTTAAACGCATGGGATTCATTTCAGTCGATTCCTCCTTTTCCTTAGACAAAACCTCAACTTCCTGTCCAACTTTTGTCTCCAGAATCAGTATTTTTTCAAGCCACTCCATTCCTTTACAAGCCCGTTGAACTCTTAAGACCTCCAGGACATATTCTTGAGTTTCAGACACTTTTGAATGAAAAATCCTCACACATCCATCACGTCCTGTACTGTAAAAAAGACCTGAATGCTCAAAAACTGAAGTCACCCCTTGTTTACCATGGACACTGAACAAAGCACTCACTGGTGTTAGCTTTTGCGTAACTCTGCCTTTGCTTGTATCTCGATTTAGCGTGCTAGCTTCTTCAATTACTTCCTCCATTTCTTTAGCAAGATTTTTTGCTCTTTGTTCTTTGCCACTTAGCGTCTTTGCATTTTCACATTCTTGGAACAAAAGTAGTGACCCTCTTCTATCTCCACAAACCCAGCCAATATCTTCTCCCAAATGAACTCTTATAGCTGCTGTTAACCATCTTTTACTACATTTTGGCAGCTGAAAACTTGCCATTTCTACCACTTTTAATTCAAGATTTTCACTTTTTGTTACTTCTATCCACCAGCGATGAACTAGACCATCACTTCCAGAAGCTAGCAACCAAGAGAATCCATCTACACTTCCTTTTTCCCATATTAAACTATGAATTTTCCCATTTCCTGCAACCAAGCGTACTCCACTTTTTGGATTTGCGACAGGAAAAATCTGCACTGATCCACTAATATTCGCCACAGCGCACAAATGAGTGATTGAGTCTTTGATTTTGATGCTGACTACTTCCATAACACAGTATGACTGAAATTCGGGTGGTCCTTGCCAAACTAGTTCCCATTTTTCGTTCGTATATTCATAGACCCCTCCTTTATCTGTGCAAACGAGGAATCTACAATCGCTCCATGTTGAGTTATCAGAATCTAATGCGCAAATTACTTTAGGGACGCCAACACCAACAAAGTGTGCATCAGCAGTGGTCTTTTCAATTGTTGTTTTTGCATCTATTTCATCATTTAAATCGCCATTATCATCTGTAACTTCTTTCACAACTTTTTGGAAAACTTGTTCGGTTTCAAGATGGCTTTGGTCTCGGTTCTTGTGAGTCCCTGGACAGTCTTGCTTCTCCACAAAAGTTTCACCGAGTTTAAGGTTGTCCATTGTCACTTTCATTTTATTTACCATATTTCCAGTTTCAGCATCGTCCATTCGAAGTGCAAATTCTTCTTTTTCTAACTTTAAATAATGGGCTTCATGTTGCTTTTTCACTTTTTCTGACCTCAAACCCTTGTCTTGTTTAACTTTTTGCTTCTTCAATTCTTTTGCGTCAATTTTGCCCACAGGAAACTTGAGATCTTTTAAATTCTCTTCATTGTCTTCTGCTTGGTCTTGCTTTACTCCAAGCTTCCACAGTCTCACTCCTCCATCTGCTCCACCTGATGTCACCCAAATAGCTTTTTCACAGCTTTCTGAACTGACTGCCAAAGAGCGTACACCTCCAGCTCTATGCCCTTTCAGCATTTGTACAACCTGACCGTTATCCCACATCAAGCAAGCTCCATCTTCTCCGGCGCTGAAAACCTTGGAATTCAGAAGCCTTACAGAAAAAACTCTAGCCTGATGTCCGTACAAAACGTGTAAACAAACCGGATTCTCATCACCACAGTGTCCTCCCTTTCCTCCTAAATTCCCAACTTGCCAAATTCGGACACTTCGATCGTCCGAAGCAGAAGCAAGAACTCCCTCTTTTTCCAAATATGAAATGTCAAAAATGACTCCGCTGTGACCCAAAAGACGACGTTCCACAGGGGGTTTTGATTCAAGATTTTCCGCTACATCTCCTGGTTTCCAAATAACAAGTTGATTAAAAACAGTTCCTCCGATAAGCACAGTATCAGACCAAGATTTGTGAGCTAAAACTAGGGCAGAGTAAAGAAGACAGCCTTCGGAGCATGATCGCCGGTAGAGAGTGGTTTCTGATTCAGTGTCCAGGAGAAGAGCACTGTTGTGGGCTAAGGCGACGCAGAGGAGCAGACCTGGGTCTCCGGACATCCAGCGGACATCTAGAATCCAGTCATGGAGCTCAATAATGGGGCGAATGTTTTCTAAATGAAGAGGGTTTGATTGGTGGAGACGGATGAGACGTACAGCTTTGCCTCCAAACACTGCCAAGTCGTAAAAAGACTGGTGTGGTCCTAATGGAATAAACCAACAAGATAAACATTTGGTGAATTTAGGTACAAACAAATGAATCCATAGGAGCAGAGGCTAAAATCTAAACTTCTCTAAACATTTGAAACACCTCCATTACACATTAAAGGGCCCATATTATGCCATTTTCTGATCTATGTTATAATGTTGTTTCCTCTTCACAAACATACCTAGTGTTTGTTTCATTCTCACATGTTTAACACACAAACCGTGCATATTTAGGCTTCCTCTCTCAAACAGAAAATGCTTTTTCCACCTTGTGATGTGATGACAGGAAGTGCTCCACTGTGCTTTTAAACGCCATACACCTGCACTAGATTCACCTGGATCTCTACTGAACAAAAGATAAAAGGCAGTTGTTAACTTGAAAACTACAGCTTCATAACATCACAAGGTGGAACAAAGCATTTTACGCTTTGGAGATGCAAACAGACTAATAATAAAGGATTACTCAAACATGTGTGAAAGAAACAAAACAAAACTCCAGGTATGCTCTTGATGAGGTAACAACAGTCTATCATCTACCCAGAATCAATTTTGTGTAATATAGGACCTTTAAATAATATTACCAGACTTTTCTTGCTCTGGTGTTTTTGCATCTCTTCCTTGCTGCAGTTCTCTTGGTCGTATCCCGTGGATTCTCTGGTGTTGTAGGACACTCAGTGAAGAACAGCTTTTGGGAGAAGGATGAAGACTGTAAACTGTCAATACTGGACCCTCACCTACCAGGACAGAAGAAGGTTTTGGTTATGTGATTGTGCCCCCCCATAGTCTAATTTGTCACTGTATTGTCATTCATATAAAAAGTTACTACACTGTTCAAAAAGACTGCTGAAATGTGGAATACAGGCAATAAATGACATTCCACATATTGTATTAAAGAAAATTAATCGAGAAATTATTTATGCCACCATAGTCTGTACAAAATCTATGGGAAACACTGTATATACTATGTACTAAAGACAGAAAACAGGATGAATCAAATGTTTAGATTATGGACTTTTTCCTACCAGAGAGCAGAAACTCGTTTTCAATGAACTCCAGAGCTGTAACGGGAGCAACCAACTCTACAGTCTCCATTTGCGATACTGCCTTTAGCTTTCAATCAGGGATAAAACATTTTATGGTAAAACTTCACTTGAAAACAGATGCCAAGTTAGCCACAAATGCTAACAGCCAGGGCTTGGTGTGACATTTTAACAGCCCTGCAAACAGGATATTCCCATCTCAACGCATACGGTCAATGTCTATATTTTATCAATTTCGTCGGAATCATAACAGAAATCATTAAGGCTTTAAAATCAATAAAATATCCTATCTGTCGCTAAAGTCCAGTGCTTCACATGTTTTCACTGCTGCTTTTAGCACTTCCGGGATAGTTGTAACAAATCAGGCGTCACTGCTCCGATTCTGCGCGCTGATTGGTTAAACGAACATAACACGTGTTTTAATTGGCTGAAGCGCCACACGTGACCGCACGACTGCGTGGCTTCTGTAATACCACACAGCAGGCAGGAGATGGCGGTAGAGTTCAGTGGTGAATGGAGCAGCTTGGTTCACTGTAGTTGCACAAAATAAGTATTTTTTCCTCTCGTTTATTTTCCAAGTAATCAGGCCTACATAATTCTTAATTGTTGCCAATCGACGGATTCTTCCTCAGCTAAAATCACTGCAGGTGACAAACTAAATTGTCTAGGCTGTATATTTAATGTATAACAGCTATATTACCATTAGTTGGACTTTTGTCCTAACGTGGAGCAACAGATCTTGCTGCATTTTAACTTAGCGATCAACAACTTTGCCTTACCTATTTCTTTATCAACGTTGTGTTTGAAAAGTAAGTTTTAAAAGTATATTCATACAGTGACAAATGTTTAGGCTAGACCATAGACATAGCTAACCCCCTAACCGCCGTGTTCCAAATAGGAAGTGAACATATGGGCGCTTCCGGCTCCAGTGAGCCTCGTCATTTTGGTTTGTATTAATCCTCTCTACATGATCCTGGTGTTTTTATTCCACTGTTTTGTCCGTAAATAAATTACTATTCTAATATCGAGTTTGGCTCCAAATTCACTCCTATAACTGCTAACACCGTGAGCCTCATTTGACTGGAGCCAAATGCTATGAGTGACGTTACACTCCCTTAGTCCACTTCTTTATACAATCTAGACAAATGTGTTTTTTGTGCATGTTTATTTTTTATTTTTTTAAAGAAGTACACTTGGACTATTGTCTGCTATGTAATTCTGGAGACATGGAGCAACTAGTGGCCAGGATGACAACCACAACATGGTGGGACAATGAAGTAAGTCACTGAACGTGTGTTTAACTTCTATAATGACTCTAACACCTGCTTCTTAGCCCACATGTTTATATGTTTCTCCCAGCTATTGTATCTTTATTATACACCAAAACCAACAGTCTAAACTAAAATTATGTAACGTAACTTGCTTTTTCCCCATGACTCTAACCAAATCACACCAAACACTCTGCACTATTGTTTACTGTCTACACAAAAGAGTCAGACTTGGCCCAGAACTGGAGCTGTTCTTTCTGATCATCTTAACTCTAGCCACAACACAGTTTACAGTTTGTGAATCCAAGTGCGAGACCTTCGAGGAAGAAAAATGTAATTGTGACATTTATAATGAACTCAAACTAATCTACTCATTCACCTCAGCAGTTCCCAGAGCAGAGAGGGCCTTTGTGGAGGTTCGTTAGTGGTAATTAAGATCCGACTGATCAGAGGAGTTTGGCAGAGCGCCCTAAATCTCGGCTTCTAATGAGCCTCACTGTGTACACGGACAGGGCTAGCCTGAACATGTGGGTGGTGCAGGCGGTTTCTGTCAAATAGATAATTACTGCACAGATTTGTTTTGTTTTCTGCTACAGTCGGGTCATCCTGCCTTGTTACAGTTTAACACTGTCCTGGTTCACTAGGTAGAGATGTAAACAGACAAGGAATTCATGGTTCAAAGTGGCTCAGATTTACTAGTTTTTCTTTTTTATTTTATATCTTTTAGGTGGAGAATCTTGTACAAAAGTACTAGCAAGGAAAGGTAAGGGAAGGGAAGGGAAGTTTTTTTTGTATATCACAATTTGTACGCAAAGTAATTCAGAGAGCTTTACAGAATAACAGACATTAAAATCATAATACAAATCCAAACATAAACTGCCTCCACTTGATTGTAGAGGTAATTACGAGGGATGAATAAAGTTTTGCTTATAGATTTGCCAAACTATTACAAGAAATTACATGTGTTTCTTTTAGACATAAGCAGGGTTGTATTCAAGAATCCATTGAGACAGAGATATTTAGTTCTCTTCTGAGGACTCAAGTAAACCTTTGCAATAAGGTGGCACAATATTGGAAATTACTGTGATTTGCAATATGGTTGTTAAAGGTCCTATATTATGCAAAATTGACTCTTGTGAGCTTTTAGTCATGTGATAATGCTACCTCCTCAAAAACATACCCGGAGTTGTGTTTTGTTTCATTCACACACATTTATTATTAGTCTGTCTACATGTCCAAATCTCAAAATGCTCTGTTCTACCTTGTGATGTCATGAAGCGGTAGTTTTTAAGTTAACAGCTACCTTTTAGATTGGCAATCTCCAGGGCTGAAATCATCCAAATTATTCTAATGAAGATGTATGGACCTGCGACTTAAGCCCATTGCTCATCTATACAATCTTTCACACAGCAGGAATATCTTTTGTCTATAATATGACTATAGTTTTGCTAGAACTGCACAGGGACTACTTCCACCAGAAGGAGCTTGTACCACAGTTTGAGAACCCCAGAATTTAATCAAACTTGGTACAAGATTCAATATTACTGTTGTTTGCTAAGAACTGCTCCTAGAGTCATGCATTTTAAATATAGAATAAATGTGATATAAATATTTAATGCAGTCTCAAACTAAATTTCAGTCGATTCAATAAAATAATATTCTTCTCATGGGAAGATGGAGAGTGGACACAGGTTGAAACAATCTGTATGTAAATCATATTGTAACTGCAAGTAAGTGTGCGCGCTGTCAGAGAGTGGCAATAGATATTTAAATTACTCAGTACTTTTTACATTTTGTTCAGTAGAGATTGGCAATTCCAGGGCTGAAGTTATCCATATGATTCTAGTGAAGGTGCATGGAGTTTAAAAACACAGTGGAGCACTTCCTGTATTACCGCATTATTTTACAAGGTGGAATGTTTTCCCTTTGAAAGAAGAACTCTCCTAAATATGCAGGATTTGTGTGTTCAACATGTGTGAATGAAACAAAACACAACTCCAATATGGGCCCTTTAAGTCTATTTTCTAATAATTATTTTACTTGATTTTTAGTGTATATTTCAATTCTCTTGTTGTTCTTGAACTGTGCGTTGTAATTTTCTCCATTGTGGGACAAATAAAGGTTCTGTCTCATCTTATCATTTCTACCATGGACCACTCCTGGGGAAATGAAGATTGAAATGCTTCACAGTATGGTATTAAACCTTTCTGACAAAACAATAACATTTCCACAGAGAAAAGAATTTGATGGACCCTCCTCCAGAAAAGTTACACAATGCACCTTTAACTTCAAAACAATATGAAGCAAAACTGTTCATATTTCTTGTAAACACCACTACCAGCCAGCCAGCCACAAGCTTTCTAACACAAATCAAAACAATCAATAATAAAGTTACATTACATTACACTTTCCCAATGTTCAAATATGTATCCAAAGTGATAAATATCCAAACGCCTTTAGTTATTAATGGGTGATGTTTCTTATGAGGCATCCTTGGAGCTAGTTTCATTTAAAGCCAACCTGAATTCATTATTAATCTGAGCAGAAGAAGAGTGTGGCTGCTCCTGCTACTGCTGCTACTGGCCTTGGACTGAACCGAGGAGACTATGTAAAAAATTCACTGCATCTACAACACATGGGGCTTTTTAATGATTGTATTTGGGTTAGGAGCGGATACGGAAGAAGTAATGATGAGAGATGAGCTCAAATACAGTAGAACAGAGGGGAGGTCGTGGTTTATGCGAAAGGCAAAGTCTCGGTGGAAATAAAAGCGAGAACAAAGAAAACAGTTGTATCTGATCGGGTGCATTTGAACTGAGATACAGGCGGGGAATGTATACACAGTGAGAGATGCTTTTTGAATAAGGTGGTGTAATATAATGCAATTTTAATGTGGCTGTTGCAGTATCCAGTGTAATGTCATAAAGGGATCAAAGGTCCTATATTACACAAAACTGACTCTTGTGAGGTTATAGTACTGTTACCTCATCAAAAACATACCTGGAATTGTGTTTTATTTTATTCACACACAAACCCTGCATATTTAGGCTGAGTTCTTCTCTCAAAGAAGATGTCATGTGGTAATACAGAAAGTGCTCCACTGTGTTTTTAGACTCTATGCACCTTCACTAGAATCATTTGGATAATTTTAGCTCTGGAGTATCCAAACTCTACTGAATTAAAGGTAAAATGTAGCTGTTAACTTGAAAACTACTGCTTCATGACATCACAAGGTGGAACAGAGCATTCTGAGGTTTAGAGATGTAGACAGAATAGGGTTACTGAAACATGTGTGAATGAAACAAAATGCAACTCCAGGAATGTTTTTGAGAAGGTTACAATATTCTAACATGTCTTAAAGCTCACAAGAGTCAATTTAGTGTAATATAGGACCTTTAACAGCTACATTTTTACCTTTAGTTCTGTAGAGACGGACAGTTCTAGGACTGAAATTACCCAGATGATTCTAGTGAAGGTGGAACTCAAAACACAGCTCTGCATATGTTTTTGATGAGGAAACAACATAACATAGATAAGAAAATAGCGTAATATGAGCCCTTTAACATGTGTACTTCATTGTCCCCATAGGAAATACGTTGTCTGCATTTGACCCATTCTTCAGTGCTATCGGGGAAACATGGCAGCAGAAGTGGACCACATGACCCAGGTACATTTTATTATTCTCAATTAATTTATACTAGTGATACTTTTGATCTACATTTGATCTTCATGAAATTCTGCTTGTGCAACTACTATAATTAAGTTCTTATTAAGGAGAACCTAGCTGATTTAGTCGATAAACTGGCTTATGGTGTCTTAGTCAACCAAGACTCATCATTTTATTTTCGATTACAAATATTTATAATTTGACAACGGCAGAAAGAAAATGTCAGTGAGTGAGTTTTTTTTGGTATTTAATATGTAAAACAGCCAGATTAAACAAGTTGAGACAAGTTTCCTAGTACATTTTTCCGCATAAATAATTGTTGAATGAACACAGTTTTAGTCTTGTTAGAGAGAGATTTCCACCTTGTGATGTCACGGAGCTGTAGTTTTCAAGTTTTCAATTTCAGGGCTGAAATTATCCAAATGATTCTAGTGAAAGTGTATGGAGTTTAAAAACACAGTGGAGCACTTCCTGTGTTACCACATGACATCTCAAGTTGGAAGAGTCTTTTCTGTTTCAGAGAAGAACTAAATATGCAGGATTTGTGTGTAAAACATGCGTGAATGAAACAAAACACAACTCCAGGTATGTTTTTGATGAGGAAACATTATAATAACATAGATCAGAAAACAGCACAATATGGGACCTTTAATGATGGGGGGCATTAAGTGCGTGTAACTAACCACATTATAACATGGTAAATTTGTAAGTTGCATAGTAGGAAACCTTACTATATGGCTTTTTTTTCTATTAAACTACATTCAAAGAAGACACAGCACAGACGTTGTGCTTTTGTCTGTTTTGTAGTTGTAATTTATGACACCCGTGGATCATTATTTAAGATTTTGGACATTTTAAAACGCAATATTGAGCTAAAACAACAAAGGGTTGTTGGAGCAACGACGTCTTAAATACAGGAGAATAAAGATTACTCAAACATCCATGAATCGCTCTAAACAAACTTTGAGTGGGTAGATGAGAAGGGTATAACAATTATGTGGTCAAAAGCTCTGAAAAGTTGATTTTGCATAATATGTACCCTTTCATTTTGGTTAGCTTTGAGAAGAAGTGATATCGGAAAACGAAGTCTGCTTGCAGTTTTAATTAAATCCATTTACTCTGCAGATGCCCACCCAATTTATTTTGATTATTATTACCACAAGTTTTTGTTTGCCCCAAACCACTGAAGGGGCCGTATTATGCTATTTTCTGATCTATGTTACAATGTTGTTTCCTCATCACAAACATACCTGGAGTTGTGTTTTGTTTCATTCACATATTTAACACACAAGCCCTGTATATTTAGGCTGAGTTCTTCTCTCAAACAGAAAACACTCTCCTTCACCTTGTAATCTCATGTGGTAATACAAGAAGTGCTCCACTGTGTTTTTAAACATACCCCTTTATTAGAATCACTTGGATGATTTCAGACCTGCAATTTCCAATCTCTTCCGAACAAAAGGTAAAATGTAGCTGTTAATTTGAAAACTACCGCTTCATGACATCACAAGGTGGAACAGAACATTTTGAGCTTTGGACACATACACAGACTAACAATAAAGCGTTACTCAAACATGTGTGAATGAAATAAAACACAACTCCAGGTGTGTTTTTGAGGGGGTAACAACATTCTAACATGGCTTAAAGCTCACAAGAGTCAATTTTGTGTAATATCATAAGTCAGCCTAGTTCAGAGCATGCTTCTTCTGTATCCTCCCCTCCTTCCCCCTCCTCCTCTCCACCCTCTCCCCCTCCCTCTCTCCCTCCCTCCTCTCCTCCTCTCCTCCTCTCCTCCTCTCCTCATACATGCCTTCACCAAAAGAGAGAGAGAGAGAGCCTCATATACACAGCTACTGCCCAAAACCTCCCACTCCACTCAGAGCGCTCACGCTGCTCCAACCTGCGGCACTTTTATACAACAAAACGCATGATTTCAAAAACTAAAACAGGCTTATAATTTTAACTCAAGATCACTCCATTTATAGTTTTTCTTTTTGGACATTTCACCAGATTTTTTCTAGCATCAAATGTGGACTATATAAGACTTTGCATTCATCTAATCTCATTCAAACTGGATCTAGACATTCATGGACAACACAATTTTCTGGGATTAATTTTGATGTATTTTTGGTGAATTATTTTGGTAATTTTTCAGATTTTGGACTAAAACTCAAGACTGAAGATGGGGACTGGAGGTAGACTGGTTTTGTTACTGTGTTGGATCCAGGTGTGGAGTTGTGCCCAGGCATGGAAAGCATCTCAACCCAGACTGCAGCTCACATATTCAGGTAAGAACTCAGTGGGTGTGAGGGTCTGGTGGTACTGGTTTGGAGTTGAATTAGACCAGGTTTAGTCCTTGTTATTAAATCATTGTTAGTCCTCAGTTAGTCCAGATAGAATCC
Organism: Taenioides sp. WSHXM2023; assembly: GCA_029959045.1. Lineage (NCBI taxonomy): Eukaryota > Metazoa > Chordata > Actinopteri > Gobiiformes > Gobiidae > Taenioides > Taenioides sp. WSHXM2023. The sequence continues at coordinate 28,243,973 of CM057086.1, forward strand.
TGGTTTAGTACAGCCTACATGATGCTCATATATACAGGTAGGAACTTATTCAATCATAGGGGCAGATAGTAAAATATGGTTTGGTTTTGCTTTAAAACTGGTTTAGACATGACTTTTGGCTGGTTTTACTCATGCTGGTTTGGTCCTGGTTTGGTCCTGGTTTAGTCCTGGTTTAGTCCTGGTTTGGCCCTGATTTGGTCCTGGTTTGGACCTGGTGTGGTCCTGTTTATTCCTGGTTTAGACCTCTTCTAGTCCTGGTTTAGACCTCTTGTAGTCCTGGTTAAGTCCTGATCTAGTCCTGGCATAGTACCAGGTTTTGTCCGTTTAATCCAAGTTCAGTTGTGGTATGCATGGAAGTGTGAAGGCAGTCTTTATTAATCTTAAATCAGTCCAGATTTTGTCCTGGCTTAGTCCTGGTTTAGTCCTGGTTTAGTCCTGGTTTATTTATATTTTCTGGTCTGTTGAAGTTACTGATTTTTGCTGACTTTTGCTGATTCTGCGTGCTGCATTGAGACTTCTGTTTTTTAAAACTAGACAAAAATCACATGACCTCACATTAGATGATAGAATAATAAATATTTAAAAAAAAAAAAAAAAAGTGAGAAAATTGAAAATAATTAAAGGCACAGTATGTAACTTTTTGGTTGGGTGTCCGTCACCTGTTTGTTTCACCTGATATGTCATTGCTCTGCCTGGAATGTTCCACAGTATGGCATTAAACAGCTCCACCTTGCATCTATTAAAATATAGATGGTTTTATAGCTCAAAAATACAGAGAAAAACAGGCATTCTGACTGTGAGCGGGGTTGCCTCTCCACAGATATGAGCTGGTCTGGTTTGATCTCCATGAAGATAGAAAGGTTTAAAATACCATACTGTGAAATACCAGAAAAGTTACACAATGCACCTTTAAAGTGGAAAAAATGGTAACTAAGAAATGAATAGTAAGTAATAGTAACACATGCCAAATAAGGTACAAATATGTGTATGTCCAAAGTTAATAAAACATATCTAAATATATCTATGCTGTATATAAGAGGTGGAATAAGGAGTTTAATGAAAGTTTATTTATTTATTTATTTATAAAATTTTTAACAAAACAAAAAAACAAAAATTGCCAAAAAACAAATAAATAAATATAAAATAATAAAATACACTAAGTAATTCATAGTAAGTAATAATAACATATGTCAAATAAGGTACAAGAATATATATGTACTAAGTTAATAAAACATACCTAAATATATCTAGGGCTGTATACAAAAGGTGGAATAAGGAGTTTGCATTGCATTTGAATTGTTGCAATTTATTTATATATATTTGTATTTAATTTAATATTTAACAAAACAAAAATAACAAAAATGGACAAAAAACAAAAAAGATAAAGATAAAATAAATTAAATCAAAACAAAACAACGTCCCACCCCTTACTGCACATGCTCTAACACTTCTCATTGTTGCAGGGAGTTTAAGTGTTCTCTTGTTTACCACCTCTTTTGTGAGCTAATTCTCTGTATCAGTAGCAGTGTTAGAGTTAGCCTTAGCATTACTCATGTTAGTGCACTGGAGTCTTGCCTGTGGTGGTTCAGTCTGGTGCCTGGTGCATATTGTAGTGTGGTGTTGTCACATTGAGCTGCTGCTGCTAACAGTCTCTTCTCACCTCTGTCACACATCCAGCCTCTTCTCACTTCTTCTGGCTGCTCTGTGCTCATGTTTTATTATAGAATGTAATATTATTCAATGTCAAGTGAATTTTCTTGCTGTGTTTTTTAACCATATTAAATATTTCAATACTGTTGGAACTGGCCACAAACTGGAGTTATGGTTGCTTGATTATGAAAGAAACTATTCACAGTAATTTCAAGTGTCTATATTTCACAAAAATGACTCTTGTGAGCTTTAAATCACATTATAATATTGTTACCTCATCAGAAACATGCCTGGAGTTGTGTTTTGTTTCATTCACACATGTTTGAGTAATCCTGCATTATTAGTCTGGCTACATCTCCAAAACTCAAAATGCTCTGTTCCACCGTGTGATGTCATGAAGCAGTAGTTTTCATGTTAACAGCTCATTTTACCTTTCGTTCAGCTGAGATTTACAATTCCAATGATTCTAGTGAAGGTGCGTGGAGTTTAAAAACACAGTGGAGCTTTTCCTGTATTACCACATGACATCACAAGGTGGAACAGAGCATTTTGAGCTTTGGAGATGTGGACGGACAGACTAATAATAAAGGATTACTCAAACATGTGCGAAAAAAACAAAACACAACTCTGGGTATGTTTTTGATGAGGAAACAACATTATAATGTGATTTAAAGCTCACAAGAGTCAATTTTGGGAATGACTGAATGTGTGAATGAAATACAACACAAGTCCAGGTATGTTTTTGGTAAGGAAACAGCATTATAACATAGATAAGAACAGAACGTAATGGACTCTTTAAATCACAATATTCAAACAGTGATTTGCTTAGAGAGAAGGTGGGTCCTCAGCACACCTATAATGAAGAAAACAATCATATAGTCATATCTCATATAAATAGACTACTATAAGCAGAAAATGAAGTGAGGACACACGTATGTATGCAATGAACGGACAACTTCACAGACTTAAAAGTTAATGGTAATAATCTTGATTACATGATTTAACTACTTAAGTAATTTATTAAAGCAATACTCATGATTGTAATTGAAATCTGATTAACTGCATGGCCCTAGGTGAAGCGTCTTGCCTAAGGACACACAACAAACTGCACTATCTTTACAATCATATCTTATGCAACAGCAAAAACTACATTAGACTAGTGTATCTATTGAGTGGTGTTAAACTAGCAACTGCAGTACCAGCTATGTCAGTACTAGAAAATGTTATGTTTGCCAAACCATTTCTCAAGATAGCAGATATTCCTTGGTTTATTTTAGAGATACTTTAGTAATCTTTAGTTTGAGTGACTTTAATTGGCTAAATTGGAAGCACTGAACTTCATTTTGACCTTTTAACCAGTTTATTACATTTTCATATCAGTTCAAATTCCCCTAAAACAACGCTCCTCTTCTCTGCTCCTCCGGATTTAACAAGTAGTATTGGCAATGAGTTATGCAAACTTATCAGCAGAGATTTTTGAAATAGTTGTCATTTATTACAACATTTTTCTGGTTTTATATTCTCAAATACAATAAATGAGTCATTCTTATGGGCTGTTTTTGATAATTGACACTAGGGTTGTCAAAAGTATCGAAAATCAAATACTAATCGATACTAAAACTAGCATAGAAACTAGATATTCATTTGAGCAGGTATCAATTCTAAAAAGTCACATTCACAGGACAGAAATGAACTTTACTGAATAGGTTTAGAAAGATCTTTAGTTGTATCAGAACAAGTATAAGAGCACATAGACAAGTATACGAACATGGACCACTGTGGAACCTACCTGGACCACTGAGGGATTACACAGATATAAGACCACATGGAAATATAAAAGAAAGTACTAGGATTTAAAGGGCCCATATTACAATATTTTTTTAATTATGTTGTAATGTGGTTGGTTTCCTCATCAAAAACACACCTGGAGTTGTGTTCCACCTTGTGATGTCATGTGGTACAGGTACAGATACAGGAAGTGCTCTACTGTGTTTTTAAACTCCATGCACCTTCCCTAGAATCCCTTGGATCATTTCAGCCCTGGAATTGCCAATCTCTACTGAACTAAAGGTAGAAGGTAGTGGAAAGCTACATCTTCATGACATCACAAGGTGGAACAGAGCATTTTGAGATTTGGAAATGTAGACTAAAAAAAACAGGATTACTCAAACACTTGTGAATCAAACAAAACACAACTCCGGGTATGTTTTTGATGAGGTAACAACATTATAACATGACTAAAATCTCCCAAGAGTAAATTTTGCGTAATATAGGACCTTTAATGATGAAAATCATATTCACATTGTCTAAAGAAATGTTTATTTGTTTATTATCATCATCGTGGTATTGGAATCGGTGTTAAGTATTAAGTCTATTCCTTAGTGTTGAGTTTGAAATTTAGTATCGTAACAACATCAGCTATTAGTATGTCTTCTGTACACAACTAAATCAGTAAACACACCCCCTCTCTTCCTTTTTAATCTAAACCCATATTACCTTTATCATACCATCTCCTCTTGTGCCTAAACACAGCAGTCCAAGAATCATAATTGAAAATCTAACTGAATTCCGCGCTGTGATTGGCTGAATACGACTTGTCACTTTGATGGATGGACCCAAACTATTTCTCTATTAATCTGCCACAGGCTGCTGGACAGATTAAACAGAGTGGACATGTGTCTTTGTCCTCGGGGTGTGTCTCAGATCCAGGAGACAGGAGGACCCCCCGAGACTGAGGCAGATATAATGAGATATAGTTATAATCACGGGAGCAGGTCCAGATGGAGAATTACTGGTGATGGATTGGTTCTGACCAGACGCTGGCTCAGGTTCAGGAAGGAGGATGTGGCCAAGAACTGAGGCTAGAATTAACAGAATGAGATTATTAGGTGGGTTTGTGCAGATTTGGAATCAAAAGTGTTAATGAAAAGGCTGGTAATACTCCCCCTGTCTAGAAAATCTATGTTAATCATATGCATTTGAAGGGTCATATAATGTGAAATTTTCATGTTGTCTTGTGAGTGAATTCATTTATTTCAATTTTTTTTCTCAATTATTACAGAATCTTTCAAAATAGGTTCATATGTGTAAATACGTAATCTCTAGAATGAAAGAATTGAGTAGAGAGAGCTAGTCTACATCTCAAACTCTGTGGTAGCTTGTACTCTACAGCTGCCCTGTGGCTGACTGGTAGAAACATGGCTAATACGATTGCGTTAACTGCTATAACCTTGCACATCCAGGTGTGTTTACAAACTCATGAGATCCACCTTGAATCTCTCCTGCTGCTGCGTTTGAGCTCAAATCCACTTATGGATCAGACCCTTTGGACCTATCACAGGGCAGCACCGAGGCTTCAACAAAAACCAAAGGCAAAGAGATGCAGATGGGCAGACAAAAGAAAATATGTACACAGTAGGTCTGTGCGATATGGCCAAAAAATAAAATTGCAATTTTTGTGCACACACCGGATGATTACAGTTTTAATTTGAATCAAAGCAGGGATTGCTCGTCTTTCAAACAGCGGAAGCTCTATATGTCTTCTTTCCTATAATATGTTATTATTTAATATTGCAATAACTGCACAATGACCCTGCTTTGCAAGTAAGAAGGACAGGAGTAAACTTGTTTCATAATTTAAAAAAAATGTATTCAAATCAAATCATTTTGATTAATTGCCTAGCCTTAGGACATGGGAAAACTCAGCTGTTTTTTTTTTTTTTTTTTTTTTAACTATAACGGTACTATACCTGCACAGAGAGCAGACTGAGTTGGAACTGACATATGGCATATTGCTCACCATACTGGCATTTCACACTGTTGTGCTTCTGAGCAAGACACATCTGCATGGTTTCTTATTTCCATGGTGATCATTAGAACCAGAAAACATCAATTAACTTCTACTAATGCAGATGGCATATCCAAGGATCTACTCCTATAAAAAACATCTAAAGTAACGCCATTATATAATTGAAGACCACACCACATCGTATATCTCGCACTTACCCTCTTATCCTCCACAAAATGCTCCTAGAAAGTGACCATGTTGTCCCAGATTCTATTTATTCACCATTATCACAAACTGCCAACAATTCATTTTAATAGAACCATCTGGAACATTATTCCCCTGCATTATTTAAGCCCGTAAACAACTTCAGTCCACAAAGCGAGTGTGTGGTACAACAGCAGATAACATCAGTCAGGGCATTAATGAGAGGAAATCACTCACCATTAGTCCCATCATTACTGCTATTACTGCTCCTGCTAGAATCTACGGTTAGGGGTCTGCTGGCTGTGTACAGGGTAGTTCTGTTTGGATAATGTGGTGATAATAGGAGCACCCAGGCTTAGAGGTAATCGTTGTGTTTTGTAAATGTTTAAAGATGCTGCTTTGTGCCAACTCCACAAGTGCTGCCTGGTTGGTGGTAAGTTGGTGGTGTTTTTATTACGCAACAATTTGAAACAACATTATAATATTGATCAGAAAATAGGTAAGGGCACTAGTTTGTCCCCACTCTGCCCCACTTCCTAACCTACTGTGGTGTAAAATTGTAAAAGTAATAAATCATAGTGTATTTAACTACAGTTTAAAGATTCACAGCATAACTTTTCTTGTATGGGGGTCCACTACCTTCTTGTCTCCATGGATATTTTATTGATTTGCCTGACATGATCCACAAAAACATGCATTCCTGCTGTCAGATGGCTCACCTTTCCACATATCTAACGTAACACGTGGCACTTGCTTATCTACATTTAGATGTTTAGATAAATAATGCCATATTTGACTCTCCATCTTAGTTATAATTGACAGGTTAGAGCTTTTTATGTTTATAACACTAGACATTTTTAAAAAGTTGATTATAAAATAAGGCTTCATCCATTCATTGTACTGTAGCAGAGTGGTTGTCTTGTCTCCTCCCTGCTGTCAGGTGGTTGTGGGTTAAACTCCTGATCTCTCTGAGCAGTGTGTGCATGCCCTATCTATGTTACCACAGAGTGGTTAGCTTCTTGCCTATTAGAAATAACCAATATATTGTTTGGCAGATATTTGCACTTAAATCTCCAGCTGAGGCCAATATTTAGTTTGGCCCAACCAGCAGAATAAATATGAATGAAAAATATATGCATAAAGCTTTATTTGAACACTTAAGTCCAAAGAGGGTGCTGCAAAAATGTGACTACACTGCCTTTTCAATCCAGTTTGTGGTAAAACATTGTTGTGGATTTCTCCAAGGAAAATCATCAAAATCAGCTGTACATATGGAACTGGTGTTGGCATTAGCTATGAAAAAAATGCTTATCAGTTGATCTCTATTGCCTCTCTCAATAAGGAAGTTGTGGGTAGGACTCCTGATCTCTCCTCGTGGTACTGTAGCAGAGTGGTTAGTTTTTCAAGAGTTTTTGTCACCTGATCAGCCATATCTTTTCAACATAATGCAAAGTACAGCTATAACCTCCAAATATAGGAAAAAACACAAAATGCACAGAGTGAGTTTCAGTGTAAAATGTGCTGAGTGGAGGTAGTGACACAGGTCCTGCTGACAAAGGCATTAGCTCATTTCTGTGGAAAAAACATATGCAGGTCTAAAAATACTAAACAGCTGGTCACACATATGGAGGAAGTGTCGTGCACAAAAGGTCATGAACTTGGGATGAACAATTTCTAGAGGAATTGAAATATTTCGGTGTTTTATTGTGTCATATGGCCGATACTGTACATATTTAAAGGGATTCACCTTAAAGGTGCACTATGTAACTTTCTGTTTGAGGATCTGTATTTTATTTATGAGACAGGGACAGTGCACAGTATACATTAACCTTAACAGGAGAGCTGCATTGTGCCAGGCTGTCAGCTAATTTCTACCTGTAGTCCCTGGTGCATGTTTTTTAGGTTTGATGGGGGAACCCACCCAGACACTGGGAGAACATGCAAACTCCACATAGAAAGGCCTGGGCGACCCGAGGATTGAATTCAGAATCTTCTTGCCCGGAAAGGCCTGGGCAAGACAGGGATCGAACCCAGAACCTTCTTGCTGTGAAGCATGAGTGGTAGCCACTCAACTACCGTGCCGCCACCATACGCCCCCTACCACAGTAAACAGCTCTGCCTTACATTTATTAAATTACAGGTGGTTTTAAAGCTCAAAAATACCTAGAAAAACAGGCATTCTGACTGTGAGCGGGGTTGCCTCTCCACAGATCTGACCTATAACTTGGTCTGGTTTGGTCTCCATGAAGATAGAAAGGTTTAATGCCATACTGTGAAACATTCCAGACGATGCAGTAACATCTCCATGGAGAAAAAAGCATTTGACAGACTCTCCACCAGAAAAGTTACACAAAGCACCTTAGGGCTGACCTCATATTGATCATCACGATTTTATTTTTGTTTTTGTGTATTAAATATGATTACAGTGTATTTAAATATTAATTTCCTGAACATCAACAACACAAACTTTTAATTATTGCTATTTAAAAAAAAAAATAATTCTTCCTCCAAAGTTGGAACACCTCTCCAAACTGCACACAACTTTTCTGGTGGAGGGTCCACTACCTACTTGTCTCCACAGAGACGCTATTGCTTTGTTTGTTTGTTCCATGGTATGACACAAACATATCCATCCAGTGTTTATTCATTACTAGTGTTTCTTTTGCTCAAAAATACAGTAATTCCTTCTGCAAATAGGGGCGACTCTCCACACTGTAATGTAGTGTGGCAAAAAAAGGAGAAAATTTAATTTGTCAACTGGACATAGTTTATTTGGTTGAATACGTTTCGCAGCTCATCCAAGCTGCTTCCTCAGTTCTGGTCAGATGCTGGCGGACACTGCTTTATATCTGCCTGAAGGGAGGAGCTTAATTACAATGAAAATTACTCTGAGACAACACATATTTAAATACAGTTTCAGTTGGTCAGGTGATTCAATATGGAGTTGTTAACAGTTTCTGTTAGTCATGTGAGTCTATTCAATATGGAGTGGGAGTGGGGGAGTAGTTAGCATATCCATCCATGTAATGTAGTGTAGTGCTGTAAACTCCTTATCTAGATAGGTTTAATCTATACTGTAGAACATTCTAGACAAAGCAATAATATTTCCATTGAGACAAGCAAGTGGCGGACCCTCCACTAGAAATGTTACGCAGTGTACCTTTAATTTCTTTGGCTCAGTGTCCCTGGTATGTCCTGTTCCTGCCCTCAGATCACTGAAGGTCTTAAACCTTTAGTCCTGGCTCAGACGTTCCCTCTTCTCATCTTTGTGTTAATAGCCCATGTTTATTTCCCTTGTATTTCTGGGTCATGGATCCTACAGTTTATCATTTCTCTGTTGTGGCTTATGTAACACTCTGTAATCAACAGCACATGCTTTTATTTTGAAGGAACCCCATCAAAGAGCACACTTTTATTCTGAAACATCCCTCATCAAAGAGAACCGCCCCATAGCCAAACCACTGCGTACCACTAATAGGCTTTTAATCTGTAGGAACCAAGTCCAGATCCCATAATACTGCTTTATTTAGGAGGAGGGTGGCTTTGATTTTTGACCAGTTACCAAGTTATAAGTGATGTCAGGGTCACCACTGTTTCATGGAGAACTTTTACTTCCACATTAAAGGCAGAGGTGGGTAGGAATGAGTCATATTTATGAATTTAAAGGTCCTTCCACAAAATTGATTCTTGTGAGCTTTAAGCCATATTGTGTGTACTCCTACTTGGGTAATTCTTTTGACTATTCTTAACACTATAAGTTAGTCTGTAAGTGACAAAAAGTATATGTTTACAACAGACAGTGTTGTAAACATTGTAAAGATATTCAAACCTTAGTTTTTTTCTAATTTGAGATTTTAGTATAATTTGCATGTTATGTTTTGTCTGTCCAATTACATTAATATTAGTAGTGTTCAAGAAATAGTTTAACCAAATATTTTTTTACCTCTACTTTTACTTGTGTACTTTTACTTGTACTTGAGTTTTTCTGAAGTAATGATACTGTTTTTTTTTTAACAAAACAAGGTGGTTAAAACTTGATCTGGTCTTCTAGCATGTAAACACAACATTTTACACTGCCATTAACAAGAGTCTGAAAGCACTAAAAATACTTAAAAGTCTTTACCCCGAGCAGTAAATCTGATATTTTACTGAGGTGTAAAGACTGGCACAGCTCCAGTGAATGACAGCACTTAAGTTCAATGACAAAACAGACTTTCTTCAGTGGTTTGAGTTCACTTGACATGAGGTGTGTCACCTTGTTTCTATGGATATGTCACTGCTCTGACTGAAATGTTCCACAGTGTAACATTAAACAGCTATACCCTATTTATTAGATTATACATGGTTTTAGAACTCAAAAATACCTAGAAAAAACAGGCATTCTGACTGTGAGCGGGGTCCCCTCTCCACAGATCTGACCTGTAACTTGGTCTGGTTTGGTCTCCATAAAGACAGAAAAGTTTAATTGTGAAACATTCCAGGCAAAGCAATAACATCTTTATGGAGAAAAGGATTTGATGGACCCTCCACCAGAAAAGTTACACAATGCACCATTAAAAACAATTTTTCATCCAGTAGAGATTACTTTTGGACTATAGCTGCATGATTTTGAAAAACAAACAAAAAAATAAGTGATTAGATATACAATATATGTTTAAAAAGTGGGATTTTATTTACACGTTATAACAACTCAAGGTGTATTAACATTTTAGACTGAATTATAAACTGATAAACTAATACAAGAATCCCATGCATTTCAAAATGTGTTTGCAGAGCTCTACAGGTACAATATTTCATCTATGAAGAGACAGGCTATTTTATTCTTTGTGGAGCACATTCTATTACCTAAATAATTGCAGTCTTTGATAATTGTGCCAACTGAAAATGCGATATTGTTTTGATTGCTATACATTGTGCTATACACCTATTTCACACACACAAACACACACAGGCACACTGTCTTAAACATCGTCTCTCAAACTGCGCTCCCTCTGATCTTGAGCTCCTCTATCCTCTGTTTTGTTGTCAAGGTTAAATAACACTATTAACAGTCTGTACAGCTCTACAACTTGAAAGAATCTGCTATTTACAATATATTCATGAGGCAAGGCACGTGTCTACAGTGTAACTATTAAAATTCAAAGAAATTGAGTTGGATCCTTCTGATTTATCGATAATATAATTCTTATGTTACACAAAACTGACTCTTGTAAGCTTTAAACCATGATATAATGTTGTTACCTCCTGAAAAACATACCTGGAGTTGTGTTTTGTTTCATTTGCGCATGCTTGAATAATCCTGCATTATTAGTCTGTCTACATGTCCAAAGCTCAAAATGCTCTGTTCCACTTTGTGATGTCATGAAGCAGTAGTTTTCATGTTAACAGCTCCTTTTACCATTAGCTCAGTAGAGATCGGCAATTCCAAGGCTGAAATTACCCAAATTATTCTAGTGAAGGTGTATGGATTTTAAAAACACAGTGGAGCACTTCCTGTATTACCACATGATATCACACGGTGGAAGAGAGTGTTTTCTGTTTGAGAGAAGAACTTAGCCTAAATATGCAGGTTTGTGTGTTAAACGTGTGAATGAAACAGAATACAACTCCAGGTATGTTTGTGATGAGGAAACAATGTTAGAACATAGAGTAGATCAGAAAATAGCATAATATTGGCCCTTTAAGGAGCTGTAGTCTTTGCAATTTGCTAATTTTGCTAAATCCAATCACATAACCTTACTTTTTGATATGCCATTTTTGGATAAATTTGTGTTGATTTGTTCATTTTTTGTTGTTACTGTTTCTTTCTTTATACAGTTTGACTTCAGTAGTAAATCGAGACTGGTTTATTTAAAATGGGGAAGGCACATGTTGTTGAGTGGAGTGGATGAGACTAGAGCCTGGAAAGCAGTGTCCTACATTCAACCACTTCAGAGCCTCATGAATAATGGACTCACGGTGCGGTTAATATCACCACAACACTTAACAGCACTTTACAAACACACGCACACACACACACATGCACACACTTTGGATACAGACAGGTGTGGATAGTTTTTTATTTATTTTTATATTATTTTTATTTATTTATTTTTTTACTAAATTGTCTCTCAAAGTTTGGCCATTATAACTATAGTGTTTTGTTTCATGCATGTTTGAGTATATTCTTGTATGCAAATAAAACTGACTTTTTGAGCTGTTATATTCTCATAAACATTGCATTATGTTTAGTTTCAGTCACACATTATCTCGTGGTAATCCATGAAGCTCCTCCTTGTTTTTAAAGTTAATACACCTGCGCCAGACTTCCAGAATGCGTAAGGTAAGTGAGGAATAACTTTGGACCATTTCCAACCGTTTAAAATGAACTAGTTTAGTGTTTTTCACATTTTTAAGAAAGCAAAAATCCGGTACAGCACTTTTAAGCATGCAGTGCCTTATCTAAGGTGGACGGTATGCTTGTCTCCATGGAGATGTTATTGCTTTGCCAAGAATGCTCCACAGTATGGCATTGTTCTTCTGCATACACTTTAAGGCGTGGATGCATGATGATTCACAAAAATAGAAATGATTTAAAAGGGATGAGTACCTAATAAAATCTCATGGCCGTCTATATATCACAGACTGCAGTACTATTTCCTCTCTTCCCCATATGTTCCTTTCTTTGTTCTTTTGCCAGAGTAGCTACTGGTCCTCATTTTTCACTTGAACATAGCTAGAGATTTTTTATACATATTTTTGTACGCAGACCACATTTTTATTCTCTGATACTAGGGATACACGATCAGATACTGGTATTTGATGGATCGCATATCGGCCTTCAAATATTGTTCTCTCGATATCCTGGTTGGACATATAAATTGAAGTAATGAAACTGTACTGATAGTAGTTGGCTCAGAAAGTCTCATAATGTTTGAACTTTTATTTACACAAAGTTGTTCTGTATTTACTTGAGCAATAAATAACAGCTACATAACACATTTCAGCTACTTAACACAGTCTCAGGTTTCAGTCTGGTATCAGTTAATATCGGGTATTAGCAGATCTGTAAAGCTATGGTATCGAAATCGGTATCGTAACTGAAAAAGCTGAAGCGGTGCATCCCTAACTGCTACTCACCTGCAGTCGCTCATGTTTCTCTAATTGAATAGTGCAGATAAGAGTGGTGATGTACGTCTGATCTAATCCAGCTCGTCTGTATGGAAATGAGCACATTAGCATACACATTACTGTTTTGGCACTGGACCAGTGTCAAGCAGCAGACGCTAAAACAATCCGTCCCACAGAGGTCAGGGGTCAAATCCACTGGCATGAATTCAAAATGTACGATGGGATTTTGTGAGAGGATTGAAAAAAAAAAAAAAAGAGGGAGAAGAGACAAAAGAGAAAGAATTAGAGACCAAATATAAATAGCGAACTAAATGATAATTGGTAGCTTATGTTAGTGGTTATTCAGGTATATAAAGCACTTACTAATCCATATTAAAGAACAAATAGTACCTTTTCCTTGGCATTTCATGATTTAGAACTTCAAATATTAGATAATAAAAAACAGGCTCAATTAATCAGCTTCAGCACTCCCCATATTCTGATTGGGTTCAGTTCGCTGTCTCCTGGCGGCAGAGGGAATTACCACAGCGAAAACAATTAAACTAAGTAATGAGGAACATGTCCGCACAAGTCAATGTAAGCTCATAGCAGCAATGAACGCAATATAAAGTTTTAAAACTAGTCTGGAGATGATTTATGGACTTATGCAGAGGGTCTCTATCTGTGACTTCACAATTTCAAACGGAATGTTCTGTCAGGCTCAGAGGCAAATTAGTTTTTACAGAGGATTTCTGAAACCAATGGGAATAAAGCAAATCATAACTCCAGGTATATTTTTGATGAGGGGAAGATTAAAAACTCAAAAAAGTCAACTTTGCATAATATGTGTTCTTTATATAACAGCTGAGATAATGTCCATTCACATTATTTAAATCATCTTAAATGTCCAGAAAGCAGATAATAATCCAGTTTTGGTGTGTATCCAAACATAGCCACGGTTACTCCCTGGACTAAAATGTGACTTATCTGCTACTGCTACTCAGTGGAAGATGTACTCTATTTTGTTACTTAAGTAAAAGAACAAATACCAGAGCAAAGAAATACTCCAGTAAAAGTAAAAGATTTGTGCTGAATTTTGTTCAATAGAAACAATTAAATGTATAGTTTTTTTCCAAGTTGTTTTTTGGACCCTCAGCCTTTTCAGCAGGTCTCAGACAATCATAAAAAATACTTTTACTTTTCTGTCCAATTCAGAAATGTAGTGGATTAGGAAGTACAGATACCTGCTCTCAAATAGTGACGTAAAAGTAAAAAGTATCCACTGTAAAATGTACTTAAGTAACGTACAGATACCTAGAATTTATACTTAAGTTCAGTACTTCTGCCATCATTATTAGTATCACTAGTTTTAAAAGTTGGAGAACACGTGACCATTTGAGAATTGTTAGCCTGAACTTCAGAAACTGATACAAGCTATTTTAAACATGGTTAATTTAGTCTAATTATAGTCTTCTAGGCCTTCATCACTTGTAACCCAGTTAATTAACAGCACAAGTTGTAACCTATCTTCATTGAAAGTTTAGTGGCGTGACTCCTCTGGGCTTTCCTCCTTGAGTTTGGAGACAGTTTGGTGTAATTGGAGCTTTAACGTCAGTCTTGTTTATGCTCTTTACAAAGTTCCTCCTCAGGGCTCTGGTGGTTAATATCTTTTCTCCGCTCTTTCTAATGAACAAGATCTCTGCTTTATTTCCCCCCAGTCTTCATCTGCTCCAATTTATCTGCTGTGGGTGGGATGGGTCAGCACTTTCATGTGTGCAAAGTTTGACTTGTTTGGACTCATTTAGAAGAAGTAAAGCTGTTTCTGTGAGAAGGAGCAGAGAAAACTCCATCCCCGAATGTTTGACAGTGCACCACAAACTAATATTGTTTGGAAACCATGGGATTCAGAATATGTTGTGAAATTATCGTTTTAACAAAATCTGCTGACAGTGTTACAAGAAATAAAATGTGAAGATCTGCTGCTAACCAAATAATTCGAAAAGAGTCTGGCTGCAGATCACCTCCACCCACATGTCCCTCGCCATTTTCATTATTTTACTGTTTATAAGCAAATTAATTACAGTTTTTATCAGTTTTTGCCTTTTTTTTTATTATTGTACATTTAATTTCCAATACATTTTTAAAAGTGTCCTAATTTGAAACTTGAGTTGTCTCTGCTCTGCTTTTATTTCATAAGGAAATTAGCAGTTTAAAGGTGCATTGTGTAACTTTTCTTGTGTGTGTGTGTGTGTGTGGGGGGGGGGGGGGGGGGGGGGGGGGGGTCTTGTCAAGTTTTTCTCCATGGAGCTGTTATTGCTTTGTTTGGAATGTTTCACAGTGTGGTATTAAACCTTTCTATCTTCATGGAGACCAAACCAGACCAATTTACAGGTCAGATCTGTGAAGAGGCAACCCCGCTCACAGTGAAAATGCCTGTATATCTATTATATGTTTTTGAGCTATAAAACCACCTGTAATTGAATAAATGCAAGGCAGAGCTATTTAATGTCATAGTCACAGCAAAAAAATACCTCAGAACATGAATTTAAAGCCAGAGGCTTCAGATGGTGTAAAGAAACTGGAGATGCATGTTTTAGAATTATTACAGCAGGTACAAAAACAGTGATTTGAATGGCTCACTTTTGTACCTCCCACGTGTTTATTTAAAATAATCCACTTTCTGTGATATTTGAACTGTGAAAGATACTGACTTTATGACAAAATGTTGAGACATAAAGGGTTAAACATATTTAAAATATACATTTTAAAATATGAATCAAAAGGTAAGATGTTGGTTGAGGAAATTGCATTATTTTTGATCTATGTTATAATGTTGTTTCCTCATCAAAAACGTACCTGGAGTTTTGTTTTGCTTAATTTACACAGAAAATCTCCATATTTAGTTCTTCACTCAAACAGAAAACACTGTTCCAACTTGTGATGTCATGTGGTAATAGAGGAAGTGCTCCACTGTATTTTCAAACTCCATACACCTGAACTAGAATCATTTGAATCATTTCAGCCCTGGAATTGCCAATCTCTAAGGTAAAGATAGCTTGTTAACTTGAAAACTACCGCTCTATGACATCACAAGTTGGAACAGAGCATTTTGAGCTTTGGAGATTACTCAAACATGTGTGCATAAAACAACTCCAGGTATATTTTTGATGAAGTAACAACATTCTAACATTGCTAAAAGCTCACAAGAGTCAGTTTTGCATAATATGGGACCCTTAATAACAATCTCGTTAAAATTACTTTATGAATCTTGAGAGAATGCAAATTCTCTCAGTGGTCATTTATTTGTTTTCAAGTTGTATCTCAGATGTTTACACTGCTCAACAGGCCTTTGCGTGTGGATTTGCTCTAATCTGCAGATAATAAGATCAATTGGGCGAGGCGACAGACTGCGGTGCCTTTTTTGTGGATTATGTGTTCAACTTTGTGGATTAAACTGAATTTTGCAGATTAGACTTTTCAGAGGAAGGAATGCTGTGAGAAACACTTGCCCACCTCACCTAAAGCACCCACCACACATGAAGAATGGGATTAACAGAGTGTGTTACAACCAATTAGGGTCAATGTCTGTGAACTGGACCAGAGCTTGTTAGGGGCCAAGAAAAATGTTTAATGCTCTTTAAAGATATAACTTAAAGGTGCATTGTGTAACTTGCACAATAAGAGGCTCCGTCAAATGATTTTCTCCATGGAGAGGTTATTGCTTCGTCTGGAATGTTTAACAGAATGCCACAGTATGGCATTAGCCTTTCTATCTTCATGGAGGCCAAACTAGACCAAGTTACAGGTCAGATCTTTGGAGAGGCAACCCAGCTCCAACACAACCCAGTCAGAATGCCTGTTTTTCAAGGTTAGAATTAGCAGTTATTTTTGTCAGACAGGAGAGTTTGTTTACCTGTTTCGGCTACTTTCTGTAGCCTTCCTCAGAAGCTTCACGTGATGGTGTAGTGACGTCTTCTGTAAACGGCTTTAATAAAAATAATAATAATACATAGCGCTTTTCAAGATACTCAAAGATGCTTTACGTGAAGAGACAAACGAACGTAAACAAAAGAAATAAGAAAGTTAATGAAAGTTGGTTTTAAAGAGAATGGATTTTCAGGGCATTTTTAACCTTGGGGAGTGTGGATGAGTCTCTGATGTGTTTGGGCAGGGAGTTCCAGAGGGTGGGGGCAGCAGCTTTACCTGGTTTGGTGCCAAGTGTCTGATGCCTTCACCTGCATCCCATGTGTGTGATAAGGTGTATGTTCCTTCATCACGATTCATGCTCTTTGGACCTCAACCAGGTGTTTTTAAGTGATTTTTCTGTCCTGGCCTACCTCAACATATTTATATTATTTGTTGGTTACAGCTGTCAGATGGTACCACATTTTGATTATGACATATGACCATTAGTGGTGGAAAAGATACTGGTGACTTTTTCCATCAGATTTAAGTAGACAAGATTGCAATTTAATGCCATCAATGTAGACTCTGTGGTTAGCCCATCGTTGTTGCTAAATCCATGTCCAAAGCTGCGTAAACAGTGAAACCACAAGAATGTGATGGTCCTTTTTTGGGAATAAGACACAAAGATCTGACTTCCTCTTCCTGTTTAAGTTGTGACTTTATCAAACAAAGTTAAATTACAGTCAGAGGAACCTTTACTGAGAAGTTATAAAACCGGGAACTTCAAAGAGGATTTACAGCATGGGCCAATCTACACGTTCCACTGTGGACTTAAGGACTCGGTGTGGACCTGGACTTGACTTGGACTTAACCAGTGTTGGATCAGAGGAAAGGGCTTTGAAGAAGTTTAAAGACAGCATAGGTTTTAATTCGCAACCATTTTTAAGGGGTGGTTATGAAGAAGGTATAGTAGGTATGTATAAACGTTCTGGAGTTGTGTTTTGTTTAATTCACACATTTGACCCTTTATTATTAGTTTGTCTACATTTCCAAAACTCAGAATGCTCTGTACCACCTTGTGATGTCATGAAGCAATAGTTTTCAAGTTAACAGCTACCTTTTACCATTTATTATTGTGTGTTAAACATGTGTGAACGAAACAAAACACAACTCCAGGTATGTTTTTGATGAGGAAACAACATTATAGCATAGACCAGAAAATTATGTAACATGAGCCCTTTAAGCAGTTCCAGTTGGCCTCATATGCAAACAATAATTAATAAAATGAAGTTAATTTTGTACATTTTACATATTAAAACCCACACCACATAGGGAATACATCAACATTATAGCTCTATAATTATAATCAGTGGCTCATATTCCCATAGTGAACAGTAATGGGTGTTGTGTCTGAGTTTGCTCCCAGTCTAAATGATGAATATTGTTACTCTGAGAGGTCAAAGGTTAGACTGTCCACATGGGGCTGGCTCGGTGACACTGTCCAGGCACAGCGTCAGTGGCAGAAAGTGGAAATGGAGAGGAAATCAATATGGGGTGATGTCTAGACATAAAAATAATAAAAGGACATTTTCTTTCATAATTTAATAATTTTATATGTAATACTGAATCAAATTTTTTTCTTTCTAGTTAAAACATCATTACTTAAATACTAACTAAAGATTTAGTTTTTACTTTCTAAATACATTGTTTATATTTTAGTTTTTTTAGTTGTTGTTTTTTTTAGATCAGTTCAATCTGGGTTAGAGCAATTTCATATTATTTAATATTTTCATACAAAACACACTGGTATTGATATAGGATCTAAAGCATGCTACTTGCCATATTATTACTTGGTATCATAAAATAAATAAAAATAAAAATCACTATCTATTGTATTCAATATGTGTGTGTGATATTTTTTAAAATTAGGATCTGACCTAAATAGCTTTTACAGTAATTTGAAGTGTGTACGATCTTGAGTCGTGGTTAAGAGTAGTTAGCTGGACACTACAGATTAAAAAGCCCATATTATGCCATTTTCTGATCTATGTTATAATGTTGTTTCTTCATCAAAAACATACCTGGAGTTGTGTTTTGTTTCATTCACACATGTTTAACACAAAAATCCTGCATATTTACTCTGAGTTCTCTCAAACTGAAAACATTCACTTCCACCTTGTGATATCATGCGGTAATACAGTCCACTGTGTTTATAATCTTGATACATCTTCACTAGAATCATTTGGATCATTTCAGCCCTGAAATTGCCAATCTCTACTGAACTAAAGGTAAAACGTAGCTGTTAACTTGAAACCTACTGCTTCATGACATCACAAGTTGGAACAGAGCATTTTAAGATTTGGAGATATAGACAGACTAATATAAAAGGTTACTCAAACATGTGTGAATGAAACAAAACACAACTCCAGGTATGTTATTGAGGAGGTAGGTAGGAGCTCACAGAAATCATTTTTTGATGAAAGACTGGAGTACATAAAAGAAACTGGAGCACCTGAAGGGAAAAAAAAAAAAAAACAGCCACAAAAAGACACAATAAAGTCTGAGAATTGAAGTACTTATTGCCATTGCAAACCACTCTGCCAGAGCCTTACTCCCCCTTACACCTCTTTCAGCATTCATTCTCACAGTGTAAATGTGTAATAGCTTTAATAATAGTTGTAGATAACCCCAGAGTTTGGGCGGAAGTGTGCCCCGGTTTCCTCCATGTTTTCCCCCTGAAGCGGCTCTCGTCGGTGGGACTCAGACAGACAGAAATCCCCTGGGCTCTGGGTCTGGACCAGTGTCTCACACAGAGTTTACACACAACTGAAACACAAAACAGGGCCGAAAAGACTGAGGGGGTAAAGGAAGAATCGCTAACAATGAAAATATAAGGACATGATTTCTTGCATCTTTTGGTTGCAGGCCAACCAAGACCACATGCGTTTACAATACTTGGAATACTTTGGAATTGTATCCTGTTTCCATAAATATACAGGGTTTGTGTGAATAAAACAAAACACAGCTCCAAGTATGTTTGTGATGAGGAAACAACATTGTAACATAGATCAGATAGCGTAATGCAGGTCTTTTGAGACAACAAAAAGCATGAAACTCTTATGTATCTGAGGTCAGAGAAGTTATAGATTTTGTTGTTAATGTTACAAGAATAATTAAGAGTAGATGTCTTCTGCATTTGGGAGGCAAATGGCAAAAGTTAGCCATTTGTGTTGAACTGATTGAATCTGATTGAATTCTAACCCACAACCTCCCAGTACCTAAAATAAATTGAACTTCTCTCATCATCCGTCATAGTTATATTTTACATTTATGACCAGTTTCATCTGTTTTCATCAGCCTCTGCTTGAGTGGATGGAAGCTGACAGTTTGTTTATGAGCTGCCATCTGGGGCTATGCTTATACACTAATTAATTTATGATAATTTATGAGTTTAATGGGATTAGTTTACTGTGGAATAATTAAAAAGTGACGGCTCTCATTACCATAAGCTCTTTAGGCAGGGGACAGTTTGAGAGGTAAAACTGAAAAAACTTTGGGATGTTGTCTGAACTACCAAAACTATAGTCTGTAAGTGCATATTAGACTGCACATTTCACTAAAACAGTTAAGTTAACATAGTTATTTTGTGTTTTCTGGTTGGAATTTTGGTGAAGTTTATTATTATTCTTCCTGGTTGGGGCAGCAGATGTGAAATACGTAGAGGTAATTGCATAACTGTTACTTAGCAACTATAATGTTTACAAGAGCCAAAACTTAAGTTAGTTATGATGAGACAAATAATATAAATTACAGTCCCTTCTGTTAAAGGTGCACTAAGGTGGAGGGTCCGCTACCTGCTTGTCTCCATGGAGATGCTATTTCTTTGCCTGGAACGTTCCACAGTAGGGCATTAAACATATCCCCCTTGCATTTATTTAGTTCTAGGTCTTATAGCTCAAAAAATACCTTAAATACCTACATCTCACCAGACTTGCTTTTCCATAGATCTGATCATTAACCATTGTGATTACCCAGTTTATTTCCATACTGTTAAATAATCAAGGCAAAACAGTAATATCTCCTTGGAGACAAGCAGGTGAAGTTACACAGTGCACCTTTAAATGAAGGTTTAAACTGTTACAATACCTTCCTTGCGTGTAAATTGAATTTGATTGAATTTTCCATACTGAATTCATAGGTAGAGGTTTTAGAACAGTTTTACAACTCACCACAGCTTCCTATATTTTTGTACTTTTCTTGTCAACTTTTTTCCCTGACAAACTTCCACTTAACTGATTTAAATCTCTGATCAATATTTACCACAGGTACTATCCCGCCAAACCATGTCAGAATTAGAAAAACAAGAAATTTAACATGCACTTTAACCTATTGTTATGTAAACAACTAAAATACATTTATATCATCTAGTGCCCTCTTCACAGCAACCTGTTGAGTGTTTTATCTGTCTGAAGTCAACAGCGGGGTTAACAGGGGTCATGAAGGTTGCCCTCACCCATTTGCCCTTTGACCCCTGTCAGAATGAATCAAAGAGTGTTGCGGTGAATATATTAAGGAACACAGCCGTAATCTCGGTGGAGGTCCCTGAATGGGCCCATTATACCGAATCTGGGGTCTAAGGGTCGAGACATGTGCTGCTTAGGTCTGGCAAACTGGTGATTTCTGGTAAGTATGATACGTTCTGATACAATCTGATTAAGTTTGGGTTTGAGGGTAACCGACATTTGATTTTGCAAGGCTGCTATGTTTGAATAACCCTTTATTATTAGTATGTCTGCATCTCCAAAGCTCAAAATGCTCTGTTCCACCTTGTGATGTCATGAAGATGTAGTTTTCAAGTTAACAGCGACCTTTTACCTTTAGTTCACTCGAGATTGGCATTTCCAGGGCTGAAGTTGTCCAAATGATTCTAGTGAAGGTGTATGGAGTTTAAAAAAACACAGTGGAGCGCTTCCTGTATTACCACATGACATCACAAGGTGGAAGTGTTATCTGTTTGAGAAAAGAACTCAGCCTAAATATGCAGTTAGATTGTCCAAATGAGAGATAGTGAATGAACTATGTAACTTTTTTGGTGAAGGGTCCACCACATGTTTGTTTCCATGGAGATGTTATTGCATGTCCTGTAATGTTCCACAGTATGGCAAGATAAGCTGATGGAGCCTCCAGTCTTTCTTACAGGCAAGATTATAATTGACTAAATGCAAGTTGAATTCATTAAATGCCATACTATGGATCATTCCAGGCAAAGCGATAACAATTGCCACGCTATGAGGCAGGTGCCATATCTCTCCACCTAAAAAAGCTACGTAGTGCACCATAAAATTAAAGATAACCAAAAGAACATCTTAAGGAAGAGCAAAGTGGAGATTTATGGATGTAATCGTGAAAAATGCCATGAAGTTTGTGCAATGATAGTCAGAGGATGATTTCAGATGTAGTTCAGAGTAGAAAGCTGCTGCCGTGTAGTGCCAGTTCAACGTTTTCCAAAATGACCCCTGGCAAAAAATCCACCACTAATATATTATTGATCTATAACTCCATAATTTATTCATTCAAGATTTCAACTGTGGTTCAGTGCCTGTCGAGCTTCTGAGTTTTTTCAATCTCCAACTGTCACAGAAACACACAAGTTATTGACCAATCATGGAACAAAATGACTTCTTAAACACTTGGAACATTTTCTATTGAGTTTTCTGGGTCATTTCGTGTGGATTTTTGTCCCCTCGCTCACAAAATAAACCTGAATTGCTTCTCAGTCTTGTCACTGAATAGATGAGTTGTTTGAAAAGTGGTGATTTAAAGGAAATCAATTTTAATCAGAGTTTGGTGAAGAAGCGTCTGGGGAGAGGGAGGCGACAAACAGCTTCACGTCAATACAAGAATCAACAGCCGACTAAAAAGCTGTGATTTGTAAAAATGTGAAGTGAGTGACCTTGGAGGAGTGAAGGTCTGAAGTGACAGAAGCCTGGAGAGTCTGATAACGAACTGAGATAGCATTTATTCTAACAAGGTTTTAGTTCATGCACACAGCAAAGAGACTAGACGTGACAACAGTGAAGGAAAGAAAAATAGCTTTGCTGCTCCATCCATTTATTACCACTATTAGTAACCTGTTCCAGAGCTGACTGAAGTGCCTTGATTCTTAGCCGACGGGTCAAGTCTGATCTGAAGCCAAGCAGTATTGGGCTTGGTAACTTGGATGGGAGTCCGCTAGGTATACCAGGTGCCAAAGTGGCTCTAGTAAACTGTTGTTGTGTCCTTAGGCAAGACACTTTACCTACCTTGCTTAACATGAATGCAGTGTGTGTGTGAGTGGCGGGTGGTGGAGCAGATTGGAAGCCTTGCCTTCATTAGTCTGCGCCAGGGCAGCTGTGGCTACAATGTTAGTTTACCACCACCGAGTGTGGAATGAATGAATAATGCATTAATTTGTAAAGCGACTTTGAGCTTCTGAAAAAGCGCTATATATAAGCCTTTCTCTCAACCAGATTAAAAAAAATAATAATATTAACAAATATATATATAATTTTCACATGCCATACACTTTGTCCATCTTTTTGGTTGTTCTTTAATTTTGTTTAAAGCCATTCCTGCAAATTTAGGCCAGTTTCTGTGTGATGTGGGTCAAACATCCATCAGTTGGAGATTTGGGCCAATAGCCAGACCCCACTGTCCCCAAACTCACACATCACACACACCACCACAGACCTGCTCCTGCTTGCTCCTGCCTGCTCCTGCCAGCTCCTGCTAGCTCCCTCTGCTACTGACCCCAAACAGTCGTCCTTATACCTTTCCTAGTTTGGTCCCTAGCCTCCTTCGTGCATTCCTTGGTCATGACTCTGTGCTAAACTTACAATTAGGTTACAGTTAATGCACTGGCTGCTTTTCAATCTGACTGCCTTCATTCATGGCTCCTTCATTAATTGATTTAGGGTCAATTTAGCAGGAATTTGTGCGAACTTTCAACAGGTGTTACTGTCCAAGCTTCTGTTTACACATGTTATGTACAGTCAATGTGAAAAGAGTGCTGTTGTTTTTGCTGTATACTTTTGGAATTTGAAGTTGGCCTTTTATATTTAAAGGTGCATTGCATAAATTTGTGGTGGAGAGTCCGCCGCCTGCTTGTCTCCATGGAGATGTTATTGTTTTGCCTGGTATGTTCCACAGTATGACATTAAGCAGTGGTGTAGTGGGGATTTTTAAGTGGGGGTATGCGATTCGTAACGTCATCGATGTCACGAATCCATCCACCCCGACCCCCCAATCCACCTCCAGCCCCACCCCAAAAGCCACATACTCAACTTGACATGCCGAAATACACACAGGTGTCATATAGATTGTTTGTATAGACCAGTAAAAATCAGTTTGTTTTTTTTTTACTTAAAATGATGCGGAATCATGTTATTAACATTAATGCCATTCATAATCACCTACAGAACATAAATCATAGCTTACAACACATGTGAGCAGATGGCATTGTGTCACTTGAATTGATCAGTGAACTATTTCCAAAATGATAGGTGGTGATGGCCTCTTTTTTTCTCTTCTACATGTCTTCTGTCCATATCGCCAACGGTGAGCTGTCGGAGCTCCCCACTACCTCCGCATTAGTATTAGCTGAAGTTGTGAGAACTTCAGTGTTGTTGGCGCTGGCTGGTTGCTCACACAAAGTCTCTGGTTTGGGTGTCTGAATGCTGGTGGTGTCTTTCCGAAAAATAAAAATCTATATGTAACAGGCAAGTAATGCCACCAGGCCAAGTGACAGATCAGATATGCGGAGATGTTATCCTGCTTAGAGTATGAATGCATGTTTTCTATTGAAATTGTGAGCAATAAAAACAGCTGTAATTGTATTAAACGTAAGCTTTAAGTGGTTAAACTATGGAACATTCAAGGCAAAGCAATATCATTTCCATGGAGGCAAGCAAGTGGCAAACCCTCCACCACAAATGTTACACAATGCCTTTATTAAACAAAACATAAGCCCTAATAATTATTGGGTCTCAAGATAATCGAAAATGGTCATTGAAAGCACCCTTTGCTAATTCCAGTAGCCTTGTATCAGTCTGATCAATTTCTACCATTGGAGTTTTTTTTACCAACTGCATAGAACATGTGCTAATAACCCACGAGAGGAGAGTGGAGATTTATCGAGCTGCAGTGAAAGTGTGTTTGTTTGGCCCTCATTTATTTTAGTCCTAACACATGTCTCTGACTCACAGCTCACAGTCTGTTTCTGTTTGTGCACTCGCTTGGCTTGTGTCTGTGCAGGGAGATTTCTCTGTTTCTCCAACCCAGTCTGGACCATGAAAGCTCAGTCAAACCAAGACCAGACACAACTAGACCAAGAGTAGACCAAATAGCTGAGAATGATAAAAAAGATGCACAATCCAAATACATTAACATTATATAGTATGGACAATGGTTCTGATTTGGGCTGCACAATATGTCACAATGAAAACAAAATATCTGTTTGTTTATTTGCAATTACTGAATTGCAAACTGCAATTATTAGCTGATAAAATGTCCTATGCAAATGTATGCATTTTTATAGAAAAATCTATGCATTGGATCCAGAAAAGACACTTACTATAGTCTGGTCTCTGTGAGGTCAGATGGGCGTGATTGACAGATTAGGCAATCACAGGAAGACGTATTGTCCAACTGTATCAAAACAAATATGGCTGTTTACGGGAAAAAAACAAGAAAAAAATATCACTGGGGACTGAAAAACAAAGATTTCTCTGAATCTGAGGTGAGAGAAATGTAATTTGATTTAAAATGATGCATGACCAATGAGCTCCATTTCATGGTCATTGAAAACAAAAATCTGATTGCAAGATGTTTGGTTCTGGCTCAAGTGACGGAGACTGATATCCCTCTGTATAAAATATGCAGAGAGATCATGCTGGATTTACCAGGCAAGAAAAATCTTGTTATAGAAGATGTAGTTTAGACTTCTACAAACATGTTCTGAAATTCAAGGAATTCTTGTATTAGTTTATTAGTTAATATTTTAGGCTTCTCTTAAATGTGCATTTTGCAACTTTTTTGGTGTAGGGTCTATCAAATGATTTTCTCCAAAGAGATGTTATGTTGTCTGGAATGTTTCACAATATGGTATTAAACCTTTCTATCTCCACAGAGACCAAACCAGAGCAAGTTACAGGTCCGATCTGTGGAGTGGCAACCCCACTCACAGTCAGAGTGCCTTTTTCTAGGTTTGTTTGAGGTGTAAAACCACCAGTACTTGAATAAATGTAAGGTAGAACTCTTTAATACTGTACTGTGGAACATTCCAGGCAGAGCAATGACATATCCATAGAAACAAGAAGGTGATGGACCCCCAACCAAAAATTTACATAGTACACCTTTAATGCCCTTGTGCACTCTTAACAGAATCCTAATTTTTAAACAAAAATGTATCAAAATTCTAATATATGAAATATACATAAAATTGTGTTATTGGGGTGTAGGGGATAGTAAGAAAATTAGGACAGAACATCCAAAACTGCAGATCTTGTCTTATCTGTAGTGGTGAGTACCAAAAATGATCCAAGGACAGAATGGTGTTGACAGGGGATAAACTTGGCAGGTGAAAGCAGACTCCCTCGTGTTGTCCCATCCAACTGTCAAACTACTGTTCAAATAACTTCTTGGGTTCTTTTAAAGACAATACAGTAGGAGGTGTATTTACCTTGTAGTCATGCTAGCTCCAAGCCATCTTCAGAACTGTTTTTGGATTACTGAAGTTCAAATGATAGATGTTCTGAAAGCTTGTTTGTGTATATGGAATTGATCATATTGTTTTGGCTGATACAATATAAAGAGTTTGGCTTTTAAAATCCAGTCTCATTACATGTACGTGAAGGAGGTGCCCCTTTATTGAATCAGACTGCAGTGTTCTCTGTGTATATTGGATTAAACCTGGAAGTGTGTTGGGGCTGATTTAAAATGAAGTGACAGAGTTTTTTTGTTTCTTGGGCCAAAGCCAGAGTGCTCGCTGTGGAGAGAGAGACTTTTAGTTTCAAAGTCAATCAAACTTACATAGAACTGAGACCAGGCTCCTGCTACAAATGCAGCTCAATTCATGCCATTTTATTTAAGTGTATTTACACAGTAATAGTTAGGTTAGGTTTAGGTTAGTTTATTTGCCATTAGTAGTAAAAAAAAAAAAAAACATTGGAAAAACGTGCACAATGCTAAAAGTGCACCATGAGACCTTAAAAACAACCACATAAACGCAATTACAGACGACTTATGACACTGTGAAACAAACAAGATACAAAGATCAAGGAATTATAACTACTTGACCATTACCATCTATACATTTATTAGTAAATAACATTTGTGCATTTACCTTTTTGATATGTCATGGCAAAGTAAAAAAAAAAAAAAAGAAGTCTGATTTATAGCCCTTTTTAGACACTCAAAAACACTTTACAGTGCATGTTTTACCCATCAACGCATTAACAAACTGCTAGAATAGTCATATATTATTCTACTCTGTCTTGACTCATCACAAAGGCCCCAGGTCAACATCACCTGATCACATTCATTAAAGGTTTCCGCTTCATGTTTTTGGCTCTGATCCAGCCCTCATGTGTCTGACTCTGAACAGCACTGCTAATTATATTTTGACTGACAGGTTATGCTTCCTTTTAATGATCTCCTCTCTGCTCAAGTGTTGTTTATGGATCATTTTACATTAGAGGCACAGTTTAGCGAAATAAGGTGAACCATTTTTAAATAATTCAGTGGTTCTCAAACTATTCTCACACTGGATCTAAACCTGGACTATATGAGGGTTAAACATGGCCTAAAATGAGACTGAATCAGCTCTGAAATGAGGCTGGATAAAGGTCCTATATTACCAAAATGGACTCTTGTGAGCTTTTAGCTGTGTTAGAATGTTGTTACCTTCTCAAAAACTTACCTGGAGTTGTGTTTTGTTTCATTCACACACGTTTGAGTAATCCTTTATTATTAGCCTGTCTGCAAGCTACAAGCGTAAAATGCTTTGTTCCACCTTGTGATATGTAGTGGTGGTTTTCAAGTTAACAGCTACCTTTTATCTTTAGTAGAGATGGGCAATTTCAGGGCTGAAATTATTCAAATGATTCTAGTGAAGGTGTATGGAGTTTAAAAACACATTGTCTGAGAGACGAAAACAGCCTAAATATGCAGGGTTTGTGTGTTAAATGTGTGAATAAAACAAAATACATCCAGGTAGTTTCCATAGTGGTCACTGGACGTATACTAGTCTATGTGATGTTATTCGTTACTTATACTGATACAGCTCAAGATCATTCTAAAGCTGTTCAGGAAAGGTTCATTTCAGTCCTGTTTATGCATCTTTTGTAGTTTCTATATCAATTAGTGTCTGATTTTTGATTCCACCAACATAAATTTGTCTTCTCAAACTGCAGAAGGCCTATGTAGCACCATGTACGAGAGATGACATAGATGAAATGAGGAAATGTTTTCAAATGTCATAAGATCAAAACAGGACTGGATTCGGCAGCAGAGAATATGTCAAAAAGTGATGAGGGAGGAGAGCAAAGGAGGAAGGCGAATGATCGATATGAGCAGCTCTGACAGAAAGGAGGTATTTTGACAGACAGGTGAGTGGGAGAGACGGGAGAGAGAGGTTATAACAGGGTACAAGTGACGGACAGGTAAAGAACAGGGGAGGGGTAGAGGAGAGAAAAGAGGAGAGAAGGATGCGGAGGTTCTGATGGAGAGGTGATGAGAGGAGGGTGGAGATGAAGGCTTTTTGACAAGATGAGAAATGCTTGAGCAGACTGGAAAATGGGTTGGGGTTGTCAAAATGTAGTTTTGTACTTTTAAGCAATGAGTGGAATTTAATTAGTATCTCTGACACAATGGTAACTTCAACCAAAAACAAGAATTTGACATATTTTCATCAATCCCTGTCATAACAGACATTTGAGCAACAATATGGCTTGGACAAGATTTGGGCTGGGTGATATGGGGATAAAAATTAGAGCTAGACCGATATATATTGGTTATTTTGACTTTTATTGTATCAATTAATCGCCTTAAATCTCTCTCTGATATTTTGTAATATGAAGAGATGCACTAAACTTGACATATATATATTATAGGTTTGTGGTAAAAAAAAAAAAAAAAAAAAGTGCTGTGAGTTTGTAGATGTTTAAATTACAGAATTTGGAGAAAATAATCAAAATTGGCCTAAAATATTGGCATCGTTCATCGGTTTCTCTGCATTCTAAACAATCAGTATCAGCATTGGCCATGAAAAAAACGATCAATCTCTGTAAAAATCTAATCTTGATCTGATTTTTGAAGATATGATATCAACATATCATGAGTTAGTCTGTTTCTGTTTAATGCAGAAGTGTACTCAAACACAGACACTCTTCCTACTGGCCACTCTCTCTCTCTGTTATGCTTTAAGGGAGTGACAGATGGATTTAAAGCTACCATATGTGAGTTTATTTGATTTTTTTTCAACAGGTAATGTCAGATGTGAAACCTGTTCGCCCCTCCTCTCCTCTCACCTGGCCTTTGTTCAGACTCACCTGTGCTCCTTCGTCTTCTAACAGATCAAACCTGGCACACTATCAGACAGCAGTAACATAGACAGCAACTAGTGGTGATATGTGAGAATACAACAGGACGGGGTCGGTCAATTTATAGTTACAAATGGTAGCTTTAACCAACACAGTGACCAGTGAACTCTCAGAAGCAATATGTATGTTACTTCTTGAGTACGTTACATATAAAAGCATATAAAACACATAACATATAAAAGCCTGAATGGTGATAAAATTGAAATTGTGATCTTACCACAAGAAAAATGTTGTTTTTTTTTTTTCCTTTTGGGCATGCACACAAAATTTCTACAGTTCATCCCAGCAGTCTATGTTAAAGGGCCCATATTGCAGTTTCTGTTTCGTCGTCACAAACATACCTAGAGCTATACTTCGTTTCATTTACACATGTTTAACACATAAACCTGCATATTTAGGCTTCTTCTCTTAAACATAAAACATTATGTTCCACCTTGTGATGTCATGTGTCCATACACGTTCATTAGAATCATTTGGATAATTTCAGCCCTGGAATTGACAAACTTTACTGAACTAAAGGTAAAAGGTAGCTGCGAACTTGAAACCTACCGCTTCATGACATCACAAGGTGGAACAGAGCATTCTGAGCTTTGGAGATGTGGGCAGACAAATAATGAAGGGTTACTCAAACATGTGAATGAAACAAAACACAACTCCATGTTTTTTGATGAGGTGACATCATTCCAACAAGCTCACAAGAGTCAGTTTTGTGTAGTATAGGACCTTTAATCACAAAATTAAAGGTCCTATACTACAGGTGAGTAGTATAGGACTCACCTGTACAGTCCCTGACAAAAGTCTTGTCGCTTATCCATTTTGTAGAAACAAAAGCTTATAACCTGACTTTAAATTAATTGATTGGTTTTAGAAATGTCTCATATGAAAGCTAAAACCCTCCCAAATTATGCTCAATATACTAAAATAAATTTGCTTCACTGAAGAAAGATTGATCATTTAATGAACACAGAAAGGTCAGATTTTGGCAAGACAAAAGTCTTGTCGCCTTGTCATATGATGCACCCAATCCTAGATTACAGCCTCACCTGTGATCAGTTACTGATCAATCAATTAGTGGGTGTGTATAAAAAGAACCCCAGCACACCAGACCTTCACATCAACTGCAACTTGACCTCTGACAACATGCCTAAGATCCACCCTGAGACCAAAGCGTTAATTATCAAGAGGCTGAAGACCAGATCCACTGCTGAGGTGTCTGACACCTTCAATGTGTCTCAGCGTCAAGTACAAAGAATAAGAAAAAGATCTGAAAAGACTGGAGATGTTTTTGACAAGCCCAGGTCCGGCAGACCCCGCAAGACAACTGCTCGGGAGGACCATTTGTTGATTCGAAAATCCAAGGCCAGCCCCTTTTCCACTGCAGCAGAGCTCCACCAGGCCTGGTCACCTCAAGTCCCTGTGTCAACCAGAACAGTTTGTAGAATTCTGTCTCGAAATGGCCTCCATGGTCGAATCAGTGCACAGAAAACAGCCCTAAACAAAAGGCAATTAAAAAACCGTGTGGCATTTGCCAAGGCCCACAGCCTGCTAAAAGGATGGACACTGGAAAAGTGGCAGAAGGTGGATTTCTCAGATGAATCCTCGGTTGAATTACATCACAGCCACCGCAAATATTGCAGGAGACCTACTGGAGCCCGCATGGATCCAAGAGTCACCCAGAAAACAGTTAAGTTTGGTGGCGGAAAAATCATGGTCTGGGGTTACATCCAGTATGGGGGTGTGCGAGACATTTGCAGGGCGGAAGGCAATATCAATAGCCTAAAATATCAAGAAGTATTAGCTACCTCTTACATTCCCAACCATAAAAGGGGTCAAATTTTGCAGCAGGATGGTGCTCCATCGCATACTTCTATCTCTACATCAAAGTTCCTCAAGGCGAAGAAGATCAAGGTGCTCCAGGACTGGCCAGCCCAGTCACCAGACATGAACATCATTGAGCATGTCTGGGGTAGAATGAAAGAGGAAGCATGGAAGGCAAAACCAAAGAATCTTGATGAACTCTGGGAGGCATGTAAGACTGCTTTCTTTGCTATTCCTGATGACTTCATCAACAAATTGTATGAATCATTGTCGAACCGCATGGATGCAGTCCTTCAAGCTCATGGAAGTCATACAAGATATTAAATATGGATCTCACAGCATCACTACTTAATTCACTGACGTTATGCAACATATTTTTGTATTTGAAGTAAATTATTTGTTCAATTTTCTGTAGGCGACAAGACTTTTGTCTTGCCAAAATCTGACCTTTCTGTGTTCATTAAATGATCAATCTTTCTTCAGTGAAGCAAATTTATTTTAGTATATTGAGCATAATTTGGGAGGGTTTTAGCTTTCTGTGAGACATTTCTAAAACCAATCGATTAATTTAAAGTCAGGTTATAAGCTTTTGTTTCTACAAAATGGATAAGCGACAAGACTTTTGTCAGGGACTGTAGTATAGGAGCATTAACATATGGCAAAGATTTAGAATATTTTTATATTCTCTATATGCCTTATATAGAGAATATAAAAAATATTCTCTATATAAGGCAGTAATTCTCTTTTTACCTGTTCTAATTCTTTGCCATAATATGTTAATGCTTGTCAGATTGGTTTAGTGTTTGGGCATTTAGATATTCTAGTGACAACTAACACAAAAAACCCCAATACACTTTCTCCTTCCCCCCAAACCTGCTGTGCTCTGCAAAAAGAGCTTTTTGTTTACTATTGGACAGAACTACAAAGAAAACATTTATTTTCAGTAGAAGAAGAGACAATCAGAAACATTGCCAAGGAATAATTACTTGAAAAGCCCAGGCGGTTTTTCATTTAATTCTTTGTTTTTTCCTAAATCCCTTGAATGCACCGTGAAGGAGGTTTGTTAAAATGAGAAGCAACAGACTGGCACCATCACCGTGACTAATGTACCAGACTGGATTAGAGGCACTTCATTGGTTTTAATGTGGAAATGGGACCACAGACTCACAGGGCTTTTAACTGTCTTTTTGTGTCTTTGTAAATGTCATGAGAGAAATGAGAGAAATGCCACTCTGACAGAATGAAGACTGAAGAGAGATTAATTGAGTTCTATTTTTTCTATTTTTCTTGATTTTGACACATTTTTATTTTACTTTTACATTATGAAATCAATGCTCTGACTGTATAAACAAAACATTTTTATGTATTTAAAGGTGCACTATGTAACTTTTCTGGTATGAGCACCTGAACC
This sequence comes from Taenioides sp. WSHXM2023, assembly GCA_029959045.1. Classification (NCBI taxonomy): domain Eukaryota; kingdom Metazoa; phylum Chordata; class Actinopteri; order Gobiiformes; family Gobiidae; genus Taenioides; species Taenioides sp. WSHXM2023. The sequence continues at coordinate 28,276,476 of CM057086.1, forward strand.
ACAGTATGTCTACGTTGGATTAGACCAGATGTAGTGTTTATAGTGAAAGTGCAAATTTTCAACACCTGTACATAGGGGACTTTTAAAGGGGGTTAGAGTCCAGAAAGGAATGTTAAAATTAAAAAGTTTAATATATACAAAAGTAAACAGTTGCATAAGACATAAAACAGACTCAAGGCACATTTTAAACACGATGTGAACAGCTCTGACCCGACTTCAACCACACTTCAACTTTAAACATTTAAAATTAATTCCATAAAAAATCCTTTTATATCTTGAAACATTTGGACCATGGCAATTTTTTTTGGACTTGCATTTAAATTTGCATGCTGGTTCGGCCATGTAGCTCTAATCTATGACACCCGTGGATCATTATGTTATAATTTGCACATTTTTAATCACAATATTAATCTAAAACAACTCCCAACTAACATCTAACTTCCACGCTAGAAAATTGCAGAGCCCAGTGGGAGCTGACATTGCTGTAAACATCATAACAACAAAGAATCAGCACCTTTGATAGATAGATGCAGATCACTCTAGCGAGCAGCAGTTGTACCAAAATTACTACGCAATGCTGCCAGATCCTAGGCGTATCACCAAATAAGAGATTAAGAAAATAAAATTGGAGAACAATGTAGATATAAAGCAGTGGCCATGTACCGGTGTCAGTTAAAATGGGGGTTGATCAGCAATATGGCGTCTTGAAAATTATTTCTGTCCTGTTGATGTGACATTTTTGTATCAATACTTGTTCAAATTAATATCTAGTTTCGATATTAGTTTTAGTATCAATTAGTGTCTGATTTTCTATAGTTTTGACAACCCTAATCTGTGTGCAGTTCTAATTGCTTACTACTGCACATCTCTGATAAAACAATAAATAAACAAGTGGGGTTTTGTTATGCCATATACTGTACTGTCTTGCCTGTTTTTAGACTTTGGATGGGAAACACCACTCTGCATATCCACTGTCCCTCTGTCCACTCTTTAATATTGTGTTAGTCATTTCCAGACCTGGTCCATGTCTGTATAGCCCATATGATACTCCCACTGTGTACTTCGGGGTACTTCTCTGTCATTACCGCTTCTTGAACAAGATAAATACACGTTTTATGAAGTACTCCGCTAGAGCCTCTCATTCAGAACTACCCTGAACCATAATTTATCGAAATCTACACCGTGTTATTACCGTGCATCATCAAATTCCTCCCTAAGGACACAACTTCGATTCTGTCTGTGTATAAGTGCTCATTTGGGAAGCAGTATTGAAGTACAAAGAGGAGGATTAGTCTGTGCGGCAGGGTGGTTAACTTGTCACCTGTTACTGTGGTTATTCTACCTCCTGCTTCTTAGTAAAGGAGGTTGTGGGTTAGACTCCTGATCTGCATGTGACTTTGTGTTTCTGTTTCTTCTTCCTACCATTCAAAACAATGAAGAATCTGATACATGTTCTAATTAAGGATGCACTGATTGAGCTTTTTCTGTTCCGATACCAATGCCAATACTACTGTATCTGTCGATACCCGATATCAACTGATACTTGGGCAGAGACTAAATAAAGTAAAACTATAGTTAATTTCCTTTAAACACACGGCGTATGGTAAAACAAAAATAAAAACTTGTTTTATTACACAAATGTATAACCCTATTTAGGATCTCGACTGAAACCGATATCCATCAAAATTTTCATTACTGTATGGTGCATTCCCGTTTCTAATCTTTATAGTTTATAGGGAACTCTGTAATCTCAGAATATAATCCCATCTTTGTCTTTTTTATTCCAGACTGATGTTATAGACTATAAGATTGGTCTGTGTATCTTTTCATGGGGTTTATCTGATAGTTCATTATCTAAGAAACAAAATATGTGAGTTGGTGAAGTTCAACCTGGGTTTAAACAAGGACAGACAAATGAGCAAAGTTAGTGTTTAAAACTCAACAGTAACACAGGTGGTGGTGAAGAGGAGGGGATGGAGAGGCTGAGGTGGCTGATGGGTTTGTTTTATTGCATGTTGGAGGAGAGAGAGACGAGATGTGTTTACGTTTCTTGTAAATATTTTTTTCTTTAAGTCATTTTTAAAACATTTTTTAATGTACATTCTGGAACATTATAGCCCATGGATCTATAATATGCACGGGATAAACCACATCAATCCTCAGTACTGGAGCTGAGCCCAGAAAGAATTATAGAATTATAGCCACAGTGTTATTTTTGAGAAATCAAACCTCCTCTGTTCTGATGACTGGGCATTGACAGGTTACACAAAGGTCAGATTTTGACGAGTTTATTCTGTATTTTCACAATAAGAAAAGTTTTTGAAATTTAAAGGTGCATTGCGCAACTTTTCTGGTGGAGGGAACATTACCTACTTGTCTTCATGGAGATGCTATTGCTTTGCCTGCAATGTTCCATGGTATGACATAAACATATCCATCCAGTGTTTATTCATTATTCATTTATTCACTTTATTGCTCAAAAATACAATGATTCCTGCTGCGAATAGGGGCGACTCTCCACAGATCTGAACTGTAATATAGCGTAGTGTTGTAACCTGCTTGACTCCCGTGTGATAGATAAGTTTAATGTATACTGTGAAACATTCTAGACAAAGCAATAACATTTCCATGAAGACCAACAGGTGGCGGACCCTCCACTAGAATTGTACCGCAGGGCACCTTTAAAATCATCCAAATGCCCAAAAAGAAGAAGAAAAAAAAAGCTAGGCCTCATGCGTCACTGAGCACGGGCCATTGTAACCAACACAACGCCTTTTGGTTCTTTGTTTCATCTTCCAGATCTTCTTCTACTTCCATGGTACATTCCCTTTATCATGTTTCTCATTCTTTGTCCAGAGCTGCAGCAGAACGGTCGGATCCTCACACTGCCCCTAGAGGCCGGACACGTGCACTCCCTGCTCCCAGACGACGACGGGAAGAAACTGTACGTGGCCACGAAGGACACTCTGCTCTCCGCCAACCTGGATGACATCAGCCACGACCCACGCAAGGTTAGAGCACAGTACTGATGTTAAATTACTTTTTTAAATGTTACCATCTTGTTTTCAAGTATCAAAAAAGAGATTGTTGCTAATCTAAAACTCAAATTACTTAACTCCTATTTTTCATAATTTACATGTATTAAAAAAAAAAGAAATGTTGCAAATACAGTATGTAGCCTAGACCGTGGGAACATAATGGCAAGTAAAAAGCTTTGTTATATCCAATTCTGATGGATTTTAATTCTTGGGCTTTAAACTGATATGAAGGGATACTATTTCAGAGAATAAAAATAACATTTATAGCATTTATTTTAAACAAAAGCATATGACTAACCTGATAAAAATATGTTCTTTAATTGTTAAATGATCACATTTTTATATAGCACTTTGGAAACTTTAAGGCACTCAAAGCACTTTACGTCAAGGAACCACTCACCCATTCATACACCAGTATACGCAGACACTGGGGATGATTTGGGTTAAGAGTCTTGCCCAAGGACACAATGACAGCATTCATCTGTGGGAGCTGGAAATATACCACCAACCTGTGGCTCGACCAATAATGTTTTATATCGAGAGCGAGATTTGAACCACCAACCTTCAGATCAGTGGATAAACATTTTACCAACTGAGCTACTGTCGCCAACTAACTGCAGAACAGCTTTGTATAAATAAAAGCTCATATTACATCAATTTATAGACCCAACCAGCACATCAGATGAACCAGTCCAACCAGTATTTTTTCTGGATCAATGCTGATATTCCAGTATCACTTTTGAAAATATCGAGCTGTTGGAACACTATATAACCCACAATGTTATTTCAGTATAGAGCCTTAGTTCTTCTTTTTTAAATGCCCCTGAGAAAATCTATCTTTCAGTAGAAGTTGAGACATGGTTGAAACATGCGTCAGACTGAGATCGAAGGTGGATAGAGAGAATAGAGGAAGGTCACACCCACTGAGTAAACGTACTAATATCCTCTGATCACTATCTCAAACACTGGATCACATACTTCTCCTTTTACTGACCTTTTGAAGGGTTTAATCATTTACTACAAATACTACAAATACTACTGCTAACTTTACTTATGTTTTTTCCACTTGATATTCAATACTAAAAAAGTCACATTCACAGGGCAGAAATGAACCTTTCCTGAATAGCTTTAGAAAGATCTTAATCTGTATCAGAACAAGTATAAGAGCACATAGACGAGTATACGAACATGGACCACTGTGGAACCTACCTGGACCACTGAGGGATTATACAGATGTAAGACCACATGGAAATATAAAATACCGGTTCTATTATTTAATGTGGAAAATCACAATCAAAATCCAGTTTGAAATTTTAGTATTGTGACAACACCACTGTGTTACTAACAACCATATGTTTTTGCTTTATTTGCCTGACACCCACAACTATTTGTCTACATCCCCAAGGCTCAAAATGCTCTGTTCCACTTTGTGATGTCATGAAGTGGGCATTTTCAAGTTAACAGCTAGTTTTTACCTTAAGTTCAGTAGAAATTGGCACTTCCAGATCTGAAATTATCCCAGCGATTCTAGTGAAGGTGTATGGAGTTTAAAAACACAATGGAGCACTTCTCGTATTGTGTACAGTATTTTCTGTTTGAGAGAAGAACTCAGCCAAAATATGCAGGATTTATGTGTTAAACATGTGTGAATGAAACAAAACTCCAACATTATAACATAGATCCGAAAATAGCGTAATATGGGTCTGTTAACCTTCAGTCAGACACATATACAATATAATATAATAGTTTTTGAAAGCTTCTAGTTCTTAATCATTCCTGTGGACCACCTATGAATGAACCTTCTGCCATTTTGAAATGAAGAAAAAAAAAATATTTTATAACTCAAATAATCACTGAAATTATAAAGGTCAACACCACATTTTTAGCTGTTTATTGTGAAGGTTTCAGATAACTGCATCCAATCAAACTGGACTGAGTGAGAATTATTTGACCTAGAAGTTAAAATATTCAAAGTATGTGTTCTGCAAATTTGTAGAGGGATTTTCTCTGAGGGCACTGTACCAGGTCTGTCGTTCAGTGAGTCCAAATGGAACAGAGTAAAATAGTGAATATTTTTATGATTCAAGGCTAAATACTGGTTCAAATCCACCCACAGGAAAACCCTAGTCCTGAACACTGGTGAGTCTAGTTCTGATTTAGTCAAATGGATATTCTTGGCTTGGGCATGTGTGTTGTGGTCAGTCCTGGTTTAGACTATAGTCTGGTTTAGTCCGGGGGTTACTCATGTGAGAGAGTTTCTTCTGAAGGGTGGTTTCTCGGGAGGTTTCAGTCTTTCCAAAGCTGAGTTCTTTATGTAAAAGGGTCACTTAGCAGGTTTCACATTTGTCATCTACTGGTAACAAAATTCAAATAAACTTAAAGATGTACTATGTAGCTTTTTGGTTGGGGGTCCCTCACCTGCTTGTATTTATGGATATGTCATTGCTTTGCCTGGAATGTTCCACACTATGGCATTAATCAGATCTACCTTACATGCATTCAATTACAGGTGGTTTTATAGCTCAAGAATACATAGAAAAACAGGCATTCTGACTGTGAGTGGGGTTGCCCCGCCACAGATCTCACCTGTAATTTGGTCTTTTTTGGTCTCCGTGAAGATAGAAAGGTTTAATGCCATACTGTGAAACATTTCAAACAAAGAAATAACATCACCATTGCAATTGCAGGAATATTTTTCCGACGTTAAAAAAATTTCTCTACCATTCATAATTTATTGTTTACTTTATTTATCTCAGTCGGTAAATGTATTTGTGGATTTACAAATAGAGGTTCTCAGTCTCAGTGGTATTTTTGTACCAACTAACAGCATAAAATCAGACAGAGCTCTTTGCTGGGTTGTAAAATATATTTAAAATCACAGTACAGGGATAAATTTAAATATAAAATACAAAATGAAATTGGCTGCACTTTAAACGTTTAAACACATGTTAAAAAATGTAAAATGTGACCCTTAGAAATGTAAAAATGGGCGAGGTACAAACCCGAGGCACACGACTTATCAGATTAAAAGTCCTTCATTGCGTAAGGGGATGGACACGAACACGCTTCGACTAACTGGCTGGTCTTCATCAGGTTTGTACCTCACCCATTTTTACATTACTAAGGGCCATATTTTAACAGTATGAAATGTAGCCAATTTCAGTTTTGTTTGAATATTTTCTGTTCTGTCATTTTAGTTCTTGTTCCTTTAAGGGCCCATATTAACCTATTTTCTGATCTGTTATAATGTTTCCACATCAAAAACATGCCTACAGTTGTGTTTTGTTTCATTCACACGTTTAACACACAAATCCTGCATATTTAGACTGAGTTCTTCCCTCAAACAGAAAGCACTCTTTGCCGCCTTGTGATGTCATGTGGTAATACAGGAAGTGCTCCACTGTGTTTTTAAACTGCATACACCTTCACTAGAATCATTTGGATCATTTCAGCCCTGCCAGTCTCTACTGAACAAAAGATAAAACATAGCTCTTAACATGAAAACTATCGATTCATGACAACACAAGGTGGAATAGAGCATTTTGAGCTTTGGGGATGTTGGCAGACTAATAATAAAGGGTTACTCAAACATAAATGGAACAAAACACAACTCCAGGTATGTTTTTGAGGAGGTAACAACATTATAACATGTCTTAAAGTTCACAAGAATCCATTTTGCGTAATATAGGCTCTTTAATTTTCTGTTTTGCTGTTGTACAAAACATAAGATTTCCATTGTCCCGTGTAACCCTCTGCCGTAGCTCTGTCTCCTCTTTACCCCACACGACGCACACACATATCGATGTTTGGCTCTGTGTTTGGTGAAGCTCAGTGGCCCAAATGTGATGGAGTATTGTCCCAGGCCACAGCTGGGACCGTTCCCACCAAAACACGTCAAAACTCATCAGAGCTACATGTTTGTGTCGTGTTTTCATGGTTGAGCTGCTCTGATCTTCACATGTGGGCCTCCTCAGGGGCATGGGGTGTGGCACGGAGGACAAAAAATGAACTAAAGTTTACAAATGAATGGCTACATGACTTATATGTGCAGTGAAGGATTTGTAAAGCATTTGACTATGGCTGGTCTAGTATGCAGACAAATAAGATGTGAAGAGGTGCGGTCAGAAGCGGACTTAAAGGGCCCATATTACACTATTTTATGAACTCTGTTATAATGTTGTTACTGCCTCAAAAACATACCCGGAGTTGTGCTTTGTTTCATTCACACAGGTTTAACACACAAACCCTGCTGTTAACTTGAAAACTACCACTACATGACATCACAAGGTGGAACAGAGCATTTTGAACTTTGGAGATGTAGACAGACTAATAATAAAGGGTACTTAAAGTATGAATGAAACAAAACACAACTCTGGGTATGTTTTTGAGGAGGTAACAACATTATAACATGACTTAAAGCTCACAAGAATTAATTTTGCGTAATATAGAACTTTTCAAAATTGGGAAATTGTTGCTATAAAACTGTCATGTGTTATCCCTGTTCTGGTTATGGGTCCAGATTAACTGTAGTCATAATGTGCCAGCTAGCAAAATTACTCAAATAGTTATGGTCAGAAACAAACAAAATTGCAGTTATGGTCCAATATAACACATGGTGTGCACATGTCAAGCTGTGCAACTTTGCAAGTGGGTCATTTCAAAATTCAAGATTTTATTAACATTGTCATAGAAAACAATAAAATTACATTTAGAACATCCAACACTGCATATTTTTGATGTAAATTCTTTTAAATTAATTGATTAATTTAAATGTTTAAGGTGCACTATATAACTTTTCTGCTGGAGGGTCTGTCCCCTCTCCCCTGTCTCCATGAAGATGCTGTTGTTTTGAATGAAATGTTCTACAGTAAACGCATCACTCTCTGTGGAGATAAGCAGGTGGCACCAAGTCAAGTTACAGGTCAGATCTGTGGAGACGTGGCCCCGCTGGCAATGTGAATGTGTGGTTTCTCAAGGGAGTTCTGAGCAATATTAACACTTGTAGTTAAATATTAAGAAGTAAATCAAGATATACAAGTTTAATGTTATAGTGTGGAACATTCCAGGCGAAGAAATTACAGAACAGATGTCTTCCATATTTGAGAGACATGTGCTACAAATAGTGGCTGTGGTTGGATCATCTAAAATTTGGACAGAGGTTTTTCACGCTCTATGGTCCAGTTACAGTCTCATCTGGATTTGAACAGAATGTAGAAGGGACTGGGTGGTCAGGCAACAGTCTATGATGTGGAGACACAAAAACTTTGACCTGAACAAAGTTTGAACCAGTGACTCTCCCATTACTTGTTCAAAAATAGCTTAAAGATGCACTATACACCTTATAATCACATTTTTAGCTGTTTATTTTGAAGGTTTCAGATAACTGCATCCAATCAAACTGGATCGAGTAAGAATTATTTGACCTAAAAGTTAAAAAGTTATGTAGAAGGTGTAATGTAGAAGGTGAAATGTACCACAGTATGGGATTAAACTAGTTTATTATTTAATTCTAGGTGTTTTTACAATAATAAAAAAAAAAATTGTTGAAAATATTCACTCTTCTTTCCACAAATCTGAATGTGATTTGGCTTGTTGCTTGTCTCCATGGAAATAGATAAGTTTAATATCATACTGTGAATAATTCCAAGCAAAGCAGCAACATCTCCAGGTGCACCTTTACCTTACTGCACCACTCTTTTGTCAGGATTTCCATACCAAGTTTTGAAATGTCATCTTCTTTTAACCCTTGTTCCAGTTGGTAATTTCATATGAGCTTGAATCTATGGCATAGAGTTCACCCTGAGGTCACTCACTCTCTGTTTTGTGGTAGTAGTGACATATCTGCGTTCATGCAAACAGACTCGTGCCTTTGTTGTGGTCTTCCTTCACAGTAACTCTCTCCTCTCTCCTCCTCCCTGCGTTTGGACTCAGAGCCACATGAAAAGCTCTGACGTTTACAGAGAGAGAGAGGTGGGGGTGCAGGAGGGGTGAGGTGTTTTAGTTTGTGGTACTTTGTCTAAGCAGCGTGGCACTTTCGAGGTTGAGAAGAGTCGTGAGAACTACGCGCTCATGTTTTATGAAGTTTTTATTTAGAAACACTTTTGGCGAGGCTGACAGTAAAGAGGTGTGGAGTGAATGGGCACAAGCTGTAAAGATGTGTGCAACGTGCTACGCTTCCGTGAGTGTAGGATTATAATGTGAAAAAGCTGAAATGGGCTGGAAAAAGTAAAGTTAGTAACAAAAATATACATTATTTTTAAACTGCCCTATCTATGGAGGAGGCTTCAAGTTTACAGAAATATTCATTCTAACCTGAAGAGTATGGGCTCTAAGAAAACTATGGTCTCTGTGGGAAATAAATTAATTCCTTCAGATGGGACTCGACCCTATGATGAAAAAAACTCACAGAACTAAACTAATTTTTGAATATGAATACAGTATTTTCAAATTAAAGATTACAATATACCCTCCCACCATTTTTTTTTATTTAAAGGGCCCATATTGCACTATTTTCTGATCTATGTTATAGATATGTTATGTTGTTTCCTAGTCACAAACATACGTGGAGTTTTGTTTTGTTTCATTCACACATGTTTAACACACAAACCCTGCATATTTAGGCAGACTTCTTCTCAGGAAGTGCTCCACTGTGTTTTTAAAACTCTTTACACCTTTACTAGAATCATTTGGGTGATTTCAGACTCAGAATTGCTCATCTCTGTTGAACAAAAGGTAAAACAAATAAAACACAAATCCAGGTATGTTTTTGAGGAGGTACCAACATTATAACATGACTTATAGCCACTATATACCACTATTGTTCTTATTTCCATCCATACCATAGCAGTAACAAGATGCATTACATAACATCAATGCCAAATATGAATTAATTTCTATCTGAAGCTCATTTTCCCATGTCACAGTCAGACTCCCTTCGTATCTCATAACTCCTCTGTGAATTCTCCTCTCTGTGGTGGTCCTGATCTGGGTCTTGATCCAGCCTGTGGGTCTCAGATAAGGGGCTGCGGGCTCTTATCTTCACCAGGATCCAGGCTCCTCTCTGGGCTGAACCTCCAGCAGCTGCGGCTTCATCAGGGAACCATTATAGAGCTCTGCAGACGAGCGCTTCCTTCTCCAATCAGGATTAATCAGGGCCATTTTCTCTGTCCTTAAATATGACTCAGGGCTAAACTGGAGTATTACCAGTGGAAGCAGTGGTTTAGCAGTGATCAGTGGTTCCCAATGGAGCCTGAAATGCTAAAATTGTTTGGTAATTTGATTTTAAGAAACATTTACTGTGTTGCCAGTGTGTAAACCTGCATATAGAGGAACCATACAAGTTTTCTCATTCTCAGTATATGGACAGATCATGCCTAAATCAAGTGGATTTAGACACTAAAACTGGCAACCCAAATGAGAGACTCATGTGAAACTCATTCTGCTTTCTGACTGGTGTTTAATGAGAACTAAAACACCAAACAGTAGCATAAATAATACAAATAATGATTTTGTAATTAACACTAAATGAACATTAAAGTTGTTATCAGTAAAAGCTATATTGGATTTCAACTTGATTATCTCATATTTGGGGACACAGATCAAGTTTATGCAATTTAAAATCAAATCACAAAGATACTAAAGCTATGGCTTGTCAGTATCGGTTGCAAACAAGAACTGTATTTCACAGTTCAGTATAGAGTTAGTCAGACCTGTAACTATGGAGGGATGGTTAATATATGGGTGCAAATTGATGTCAGCCAATAATAGATTTTTTCTCTCCATACATTTGTATCCATCCAATATGGAAAATCCTCCTTGATATATAGCACTGATGAGTATACTGTATATTTTGACGTGCCCCAGTCTCTGTTTGTCTTTATGTTGTCATTAGTCTGTTTGTCATAAGTTTGTGGATTTTATTAGAGATGCACCGTTCCAGCTTTTTCAGTTTTGATACCACTATCAATACTTTGCCTTTAAGTATGTGCTGATACCAGATATGAACCGATGGCAATTTAGGGATTGAAAATGCTGCTTATTTCCATAAAACACATTTAACCAGGACTAAACCAGGTCTAAACCAGAGATCCAATAGTGGTCTGTAATTGATATTTCTCCTTCACACGACTGAACAGCTTTGTATGAATGAATCTTATTACATCCACTTAAAGGCTCTGCATCAGTGCTGATATTCTATTCCGGTCTTGGTCCCTCTCTAGATTTTATTACAATTTGTGGGCTGATATTAACAGCCTTCACAGCATCTCAAATATTTTATCATTTTGTATCGATAAAATCCATATCAGGCCATTCCTACTAAAGAGCATAACTCTTATTTGATTATGTAACCATGACATCAGCCTGTACGTGATGTTCATGGACTCACAGTATTTGGTATCTTTAGTCTTGTTTTACTCTATAAGATACTTTTGACTGGATCCAACAGTATTACCTCAGTATCTTAAATAACATCAATAATATGTTCTGTCTATTTAAAACAGCATACTCCTCCCTAACCCTTCCTTATTATCAGATTAAGATGATTTACTGTCCAGTTGTTAAACTCCTCTTGGCTTAGACTCTTGTACTTCTTGTATCTTTTCATTTTAGATCCTCTGTAGTCATGCCAAACACTCACAGAACACATCGGTTCAGTTTAAGTTTCTGTGCTAACGTTGTTTTCTTTCTCTGTTTTTTCTTTAAGCTCTTTTGGCCTGCGAGTCCAGACCGTGTTCAAGACTGTCTCATGGCCGGGAAAGACCCTGAGGTGAGTCCAAAATACCACATAAAATACCTCATGTAATCAAATAGAGGAGATTTAATTGTGATGTTATGTTTGGCAGTTTATATACAGTATTTTTAATGTCATAAATAATGTCATATATAAATCCAAAGTGGGTGAATAGTAGAAACATTCTACAGTTATTTATCATTTGTAATATTTTTATTTTAGTTAAAGTGCACTATGTAATTTTTCCAGTGGCGGGTCCGTCATCTGCCTGCCGCAGTGTAGATGTTATGGGTGATGTTCAACAGTATGGCATTAAACTTATCTTGCATTAATTCAAATACAGGTGTTTTAATTCCTCTTAAAACCTTCCTTCCTATATGAAAATAGACCAGTTTAATGCTATGCTGTGGAACATTCAGGATAAGGCAAAATTATCTCCATTGAGACAAGCAGGTGGCGGACCTTCTGCACTTAAAAATATGCTGTATCCGATTTTTGAACCATGATTGACGAACATGTTTTAGTTTAGTATGTTAGCTCTGCCCTCTTAGTCAATTGCACCATGAAAGATCAACAACTGTCAGGTTGGTTCTCATTCAATACTTTTTTTTTTCTTTCTTTCTTTCTTTCTTTCTTTCTTTCATTCACCACGAGAGACACACATCTCTTAGGGTAAATCATAGACAGTTGTTTGTACATATTTATTATCAAACAATCCGCCTGATTGGACAAAGAAAAAAGGCTTCCTAATAGTTGCTTCTCTATGGTTATTATCACTCAACAAAATATCTTTTAAAATGCATAGACGGCTCTTGTGGACTTTTCCCAATCAAAACAAGTTCAAAATTTCATCCAAAACATTCTGTACCTCACTGTACTGAAGATATGTATTCTCATTCTCATATAAAGACGTCAGGAAAAGAATAAAACTAGTTTGAACTGTGTAGTAATGAATTTGTTTTACGCAACATCAGCCGGTCTTAATTTGAGACATTTGTATATTATTTCTTCATTTATTTATTCTTTGTTTTTGCAGACGGAGTGTGGTAACTTCCTGCGTGTGCTCCAGCCGTTTAACCAGACTCACCTGTACGTGTGTGGGACCGGCGCCTTCAACCCCAGATGTGCTTTCATCCACACTGGACTCTTCCAGCAGGTACAAGTTACTCTAATACAACACCCACAGAGATAGAGGAGGTTATCTGCACATGTCAGGGGGTTTTCTGGAAACAGGTGAAAAGACTATGATTTAATGTATTGAGTATCAAGTCTATTCCTTAGTATCAAAATCAAATTTGAAATTTTTGTATCGTGCACTTATTCTGTCAGAAAGTTTTAAAGGTCCTATATTACCCAGAATTGACTCTTGTGAGCTTTAAGCCATGTTATAATGTTTTTCCCTCCTCAAAAACATATCTGGAGTTATGTTTTGTTTCATTCACACATGTTTGAGTAATCCTTTAATATTAGTCTACATCTCCAAAGCTCAAAATGCTCTGTTCCACCTTGTGATGTCATGAAGCGGTTAACAGCTACCTTTTACTTTTTGTTCAGTAGAGATAAACAATTCCAAGGCTGAAATGATCCAGATGATTCTAGTGAAGTTTTATGGAGTTAAAAAACACTGTGGAGCACTTCTTGTTTTGTTCACATGACATCAGAATGTGGAAGAGAGTGTTTTCTGTTTGGGTGAAGAACTCAGGCTAAATATGCAGGGTTTGTGTGTTAAACTCCAGATATGTTTGTGATGAGGAACATTACAGCATAGCTCAGAAATAGCGTAATATGGGCCCTTTAATCTTCACATTGACTTGTCCTTCACCACATACTCCTTCCCCTTCACATCATACCTGTATCTTGTCCTATATTCTGTTCCATTGATGGCCCATATCTTTACACAGCAGCTGGAGCCTCTCTCTGTGTGGAGTCTGCCCGTATTCCTCCATGGACCCCTCCCTTTTCGTCGCCCTCTCCTCTTCCTCCTCCTCCTCCTCTCAGACACAATACCCCCTGAACGCGTCCACAGTTTATTTGACAGTCGTAATTTGTTCAGAAGTGATATGGCTTTTCTCTGTGGTACAAAAAGACGTTTGAGTGATAGAGAGAAAAAAGGAAAAAAGAAAATGCAAATTAGGTACGCTTGTATAATGATGTATAGTAAAAAGGTTGTCTGGAAGAAAAGTCACTGGTTCAGTTTTAGTTTTTATTCAGACTTAAAGGTCCTGTATTACACAAAAATTACTCTTGTGAGCTTTAAGTCATGTTATAATGTTGTTACCTCATCTAAAACATCCCTGGAGTTGTGTTTTGTTTCATTCACACATGTTTGAGTAATCCTTTATTATTAGTCTCTTTACATCTCCTAAGCTCAAAATGCTCTGTTCCACCTTGTGATGTCATGTAGTGGTAGTTTTCAAGTTAACAGCTCCTTTTACCTTTAGCTCAGTAGAGACTAGCTATTCCAGGGTTGAATTTATCCAAATGATTCTAGTGAAGATGTATGGATTTTAAAAACACAGTGGAGCACTTCCTGCATTACCACATGAAAAGGTGGAGTGTGAAGAACTCAGTCTAATATGCAAGATTTGTGTGTTAGACATGTGTGAATGAAACAAAACACAACTCCAGGTATGTTTTTGACAACATTATAACATATACATACATATATATATATATATATATATATATATATATATATATATATATATATATATATATATATATATATATATATATATATATATATATATATATGTATATATATATGTGTGTGTATATATATATATATATATATATATATATATATATATATATATATATATATATATATATATATATATATATATACACATAATATCAGAAATAGCGTAATATGGGCCTTTAAATGAAAACTAAATAAAAGTATTGGGTTTGTTCCAAGTCTGATAAATCAAAATAACTTGATTCAACTTGGTTTACACTTTGAGTTGCCGGACATGTACCTTTAAAAAAAAAACTGATCAGATGTGAATTCATGTTTATGTTCTACCTCCTAGGGCCCTCTTAACAGTTTATATTGAGGAACCCAAAAGGCAACAACCGAAAAAAAAAAAAAAAATATATATATATATATATAAAACTAAAAATGGGTCAGTTTTAGTCCATCTTGTAAGTCTTGTTATGGCAAATTATAAAGGTGATTATTTGGCACAATCACTATTATTTCAAACATTATTTATCCTGTCAAAATTTACCTGTGTGGAAAGTATAAATGTAATAAATTTCATTAGTAATGTCAGACGGGCAGATAGAGAGCTCATATCAGATCTGAGTAGAAGGCATTTAATTGTATTTTTGATTACCACATTTAGTATTAATTGAAATGACTATTTAAATGTGATTAATTACACAGTCTTAAATCCTGTAACCTTCTTTTCCCATGAAGATTCTCGATGTCAGTTGAATGATGCTCTAACCCACTGCTCAGCTCCATACTGTTTTAGTGCTACTCTTGCCACTTGCCCTGATAACGTCTCTAAATTCCCTTAGTTATGTCCTGCAGCCCCTCCCTCCACAGTGGACTTTGGATAATCCCATAAAAGTCCAAGAAGACACTTTGTGGAGTTCACATGTCCATAATCCCAAACACTCGGGCCCCTGTAATAACCATTAACAACCTCCACGAACCTGGGAAATATAGGGGATGTGTGAAGTCAACTGGTCCATGATTTACTGGGGGAGACATCTGCTAAAGGCCCTGTATTATGCAAAATGGACTCTTGTGAGCTTTATTTATAATGTTACCTCACCAAAAACATACCTGGAGTTGTGTTTTGTTTCATTCAAGCATGTTTGAGCAACCCTTTATTATTATTCTGTCTACATCTTCAAAGCTCAAAATCCGCTGTTCCACCTTGTGATGCCATATAGTGGCAGTTGTTACTTGTTAGTTGTTAATTAATTAGTGATTAGTGATGTTTTCATGTGTCTAAACCGTCTCAACAACAGAAAATCAGCTGTTCCTCTGATCTTCTCTTGGACTTTACTTTGTATCTATCTTTGTTGAGAAGAAAGAAAAGAAACATCTTCTGCTCTGCTCCTCAAGTGCTGCTCCTGTCTGCTCCTCTGGCTCTGCTCCTGTCTGCCCCTGTCTGCTCCTCTGGCTCTGCTCCTGTCTGCGCCTTTATCTCTTTAACTTTGCCATTGCCGCTCTGCTAAACTCTTTACCTCTCCATCCATTGTCTAAAGGTCAAAGGTCTTGCATTGTTGAACATGGGAGCAGAGTCAAGCACAGGGGAATGAGCCCCAGTGGCCTAATGGATAAGGCACTGGCCTCCTAAGCCAGGGATTGTGGGTTCGAGTCCCATCTGGGGTGAAGGCACTATTTTAAGTCACCCTTAACAAGTACATCATATAGCATAGTTCATCTAATACTGAGGAAGCAGACGTTCTTTTCTAACAAAGTTCTATTTTTATGTTTGTTTCCAGTCAGAGCAGCAGGTCCTGTCCTACAGTCAGACCGAATGTGGAAAAGGAAAGTGTCCGTACGACCCTCTTCAGAAGACTGCCTCTGCTATAGTGGGTAAGAGCATCTGAGGTAAACCAGGACTAAATAAACTATTAGGATTGAACCATAGACTGTATAAGGAAGCGGACTAAGTGAGTGTGACGTTACCCATAGCTTTCGGCGCTAGTCAAATGAAGCTCACAATGGATTTGGAGCTAAGTTTTATATTAGGAATAGGAATTTATTGTTAGACAAACTAGCAAAATAAAAACACCAGGATCGTCTAGACTGCAGCACAGAGAGAGGGGTGACAATTGGATTGAATTGTCCATGGAGCCGCAAGCACCTTCATGTTCACTTCCGAATTGAAACCCAGGGCAAAATAGAGACTAAATCAGAATGAGACCTAGAGTGAACCAAGACTAAACCAGGACTAAACAAGGACTAAAACAGGTTAACATAATTATAATGAAGAACCCAACTAAACTAAAGAGCATGTAAACCAAACCTCGCCTTTTGCATACTGATTGTGTATTGAATCTCAATTTCATACCTCTACAGATGGGGAGTTGTACGCGGGCATAACCTCTGACTTCATGAGCCGAGACTCCGCCTTCTTCCGTTCCCTCGGTAACCGCCGTGTGATCCGCACCGAGCAGTACGACTCCAACTGGCTGCAAGGTACAAGTACTTTCACTGCAGTACATTAAAAAAAAATACAATATCAACATTTTGCCAGTGATATCCATAGAGTAAAAGTAATGTATGCTCAACTTATTTTCTTTTAATGTTCTTTTCCTTGTTCCTCTGCTCCTGATTCTTTTGTTTAGTTCCTTTATATCTGATGACAGTGGACTGGCGTTGTTTATGTTGAAATTTTTCTCATGTTGTTCCTGCTTTTATCAACATTTTCACTATCACCCACATTTCAGTACATGTTTTTAACTAACGTCTTCCGCCTCACTCAAACCTGATACAGTCTTTGCTTATTTATAAACTAAATGCACACCACATAGTTAAAGCTACACTGCGTAACATTTCTAGTGGAGGGTCCGCCACCTGCTTGTCTCCATTGAAATGTTATTGCTTTGTCTAGAATGTTCCACAGTATAGATTAAACCAATGTATCACAAAGGAAACAAGCAGGTTAACAGCACTACGCAACACTTCAGTTCGGATCTGTGGAGGGTCGCCCCTATTCACAGAAGGAATTGTTAAATTTTGAGCAGTAGACACACCTGTTATGGATAAATGCTAGATGGATATGTTTAAAGTCATACCATGGAACATTCCAGGTAAAATTGCACAATAAAATGAACCACAGAAGTAGGTTACTATAAAGATTTCACAGTTACACAGCCAGTTCACAAGTTTTTTAATATGTTTCTATATGAGACCTCCAAACAAGAATAGGAAAGTCAGATAACGAGAAGAGGCTTCACTGGGTCATAAAAAAATCACTGTACCAGGTGTTCTGCGAGGGTTGCGTTGAAAATTATGCATTATTAGATATCATTATGTGTGCATATTAGAGAAAATTGTAACATAATGTTTTTTATTTTTTATTTCCCGCAGATGCCCAGTTCATCCGCGTGTCTCCTCTGTCTGAGACGGATAACCCAGAGGATGATAAGGTTTACATGTTCTTCACTGAGCGCGCTCAGGAGTCCGAGGGGTCAGAGGGCAAAGTCATCTACTCACGCGTCGCCCGGGTCTGCAAGGTAATAACACAGAACATTGTCTAAGATAATATCAAATGTGTTGTTTTAAAGATATGGTGAATTAGGCTATTAAAGAGCATTCTGTATATTTTTCCATGTATCTGAGCAAAATTTGCCTTACCCCAGTACAGATATATAGTACAAGCAGCTCTAGAGGTAAAAATAAGACTGCTGTGTCCTGTCTCCATCTAATTATAAAGCATTTTATTGTCTGATAATCAGGGAGTTGCACCAGTAGCATGCTAATTGTTGCTAACTTTACTGTCACTGTAAGGTGCAAAATAAATAAATAAATAAATGACTACCTTTGAAACATTTTCTACCATGAGCTTTTCTTGGATGAATGAGGGATTACATTTAATTAATAAGTCAATAAGGAAAAAAAAAAAAAAAAGCTGAAAATGAAAATACAATTACCTTATTTTTTTTCAAACAAAGCTATATTGGGCTATATGTCTTTTTTTTATTTTTACAGTCCTATTTTTTTTTTTTTTTTGCAGTATTTCATTTTTCTTGATGTTTATTTTGTATTTACCTTTGGTTTGTTGTGTATTTAACTTGGACTGTGTATTTGTCATCACATTAGATTACATCTCGCATATCTTCTTGTTTTTCTGTTGTTGTTTTTTTTTTGTTGTTGTTGTTTTTCTATTGTTTTTTTTTGTTATGTTATTTTCCATTTTAAATTATATATAATGAAAACACACAAAAAAATCTTCTACCTTTTGTACAGTAGATCTTATAAATCTTTTGCCTGTGCAATATTTCAAACTCTACTAGTATATTTACAAGAAACAGGAAGATAGAGGTATTATAATTCTTCTTCTGCTCTTGTGGTGTACGTGTGGCCCTGAGCACAGATCGTCACAGAGATGTCTCAGAGCTCCTCCTGTAAATGTACCTGTGATCATGTTTAGTTCAGTCTTTATCTGTTGCTCTGATGAAATCCACTGTTCCTGTTTACACTGCAGTCTCCAGTGGGACTCAATGATAACACATGTCTCTCTGCATGTTTCTATGTCAGACCTGAAGTTCATACAATTCAAACAATTATAGGAAAGTCAGATAAAGAGAAGAGGTAGAGCTAACTAGATCTAACTAGGTAATAGAAAATCTTTAAAATCTAGAGTGAAAAAATTATGTTGAAAATAATCCGTTGAAATTATGTGTCTGAAAATGTATTTTTTTATTGCAAAACTATATCCCTCTGGTAGTAAAAATATAAGTCGCCATTAACTAAAATCCCTCTTTATCTCTCTGTTGTAAATATCTCAGTGGGACTATCCTCGTTTAATAGACAATGGATAGTTAAAGGTCCAATGTTACACAAAACTGACTCTTGCGAGCTTTAAGTCATGTTATAATGTTGTTACCTCCTCAAAAACATACCTGGAGTTGTGTTTTGTTTCATTCACATGTTTGAGTAACCCTTTATTTTTAGTCTATCTACATCTCCAAAGCTCTAAATGCTCTGTTCCACCTTGTGATGTCAATTACCAGCTACTTTTACTTTTGTTTAGTAGAAATTGGCGATTCCAGGGCTGAAATTCTCCAGAGTTTTTTGTAGTGAAGGTGAATGGATGTTAAAAAAAAAAATAAAAATCAGGATTTGTGTGTTAACCATGTGAATGAAACAAAACACAACTCCAGGTATGTTTTGAATGAGGAAACATTATAACATAGATCAGAAAATAGTGTAATATAGCCCCTTTAAGACTACATTATAATTATTTATTTTGTTTTGCTTTGCTTTATCCAGAATGACATAGGCGGACAGAGGAGCCTGGTGAACAAGTGGAGCACATTTCAGAAATCCAGACTGGTGTGTTCTGTCCCGGGACCAGACGGACTCCAAACCCACTTCAACCAGCTGCGTGAGTCTAACGCATAAATCTCCAGTGTGCACCTAAACGCAACATCTGAGACACACATGGCTAGAAGGGAGCGCATGGCTACCCTTTATGCTTTTTTATATTCATGTCTGCAATATTGATTAATGGAAAGTCAAGTCTATAAAAACCTGTCTTATTGAGTAAATTCAAGCTGCATATGTTTAATGCCATACCGGGACATTCCAGACAAAGCAACAACATCTCCATGGAGACAAGCAGGTGGCTGACCCTCCACCAGAAAAGTTACACAGTGCACCTTTAAAGCATGACCAAAGACTTAATTCATAATGAACAAATTATGTATTATTACTGATTCAGGCTTTGTAACTACTTACCACTTACTTACGGTTGGGGTTTGAATTTAGGGGTATTTCTTAAAGGTCCTATATTGCACAAAATGTATTCTTGTGAGATTTAAGTCATGTTATAATACTGTTACTTCCTCAAAAACACACCTGGAGTTGTGTTTTGTTTCATTCACACATATTTGAGTAATCCTGG
The DNA here is from genome assembly GCA_029959045.1 of Taenioides sp. WSHXM2023. NCBI lineage: Eukaryota > Metazoa > Chordata > Actinopteri > Gobiiformes > Gobiidae > Taenioides > Taenioides sp. WSHXM2023. Next base: position 28,296,845 of record CM057086.1, read on the forward strand.
TTTATTAGTCTGTCTACATCTCCAACATTATAACATAAAAAAGCGTAATATGGGCCCTTTTTGTGGGTACAGTGCCAACTATATTTGCTGAGAGTGTAGACCTACTTCTTCTCTAGCACTAATCTACATCTATATCTACCAGAATCTAGGTCTTTATAAAAGTAGCACTAGCCTACTTCCACTTTTAGCACACTTTTTGGCATCCCAACCAAAGCCTCAAATACTTGAAGAATTGCCACTAAATAGCTCCACTTCTCAGAGCCTGTAGGTTGGTTGGAGTTTGTGGGAGTTAACAGAAATATTTAGTGTTGGTTAAAAAGCTCAGCGTGCATCGCCTGAAATCCTGGCCTGTTACCGTGGAGCTCAACGGTCCGTCACCGGGAGACAGTAGCTACGGTGACAGAGCGTTCATTCATTCATTCATTCATTAGATCATGCTCCTGTGGTATGTACATGTGTGGGCGACAACTTTGGCCCGGGGTCTTGGCGTCTTTGTTCAGATTCTTGATATAGAGTAGACTTTACATATTAATGAAGCAGAACTTATTTGACTGATAGATTAATAGCACTTACACTGAGCCTCTGTATATGAACTTTAAAACCTTTTAAACATTTCTATACACAATAATTCCCCTGTCAGTAGATTGTCTTGCTAATGTTTTTAATGTTTTTTTTTTATTTGGAAGTTATCAATTAGTCATCAAATATATGAAAAACCACAATGGTTTTGTTAGTCAGCTAATGAGCCTCATGCATGGTTGTTTTTACAGCCTCATGGTGCACTTTGAGGACTTTGCACATGTTTTTCCAATGTGTTTCTTCACTTCAAATGGCAGTGAAGAAATTCAGTTCTGTCAAATGGACAAAAGTTTTTTTGATTGGCCCCATCAGGGGACCAAATGATTTTGCCAATATGACTCAGGCACAGTTTACACTCAGTGCAGTTCAATAGGCCGAGCTAAAAAACAGAAACTGTAAACAAATAGGTGTGTTAGTTTCAGAGTAGTTTCAGTGTAGTTTCAGTGTAGTTAGCTCCTCCCTTCAGGCAGATATAAGACAGTGTCCACCAGCGTCTGACCAAAACTGAAGAAGCAGCTTGGATGAGCTGTGAAACATAAATCCCATTGATCCATGGGTTTCAGAATGGTGAAAAATTAGGAACAAAACACCTGGATAAGATTCAATTAAACTTATTCACGTAATCTTAATTGAGACAAACAGGCAACAAGTTAAAGGTATCATTGTAAAGATACATACTTTTTCAATATGTTTTTGAGTTATAAAAACAACTATAAACCAATATTTTTGCTCTATCTCCTGCCGTTTTGGCTTTTGCTTAACTTTAACTAGTACCAATAAATCCAGACTTGACCCTGACCTCTTATCACGTCTCAAAGTAAACTCTGCACTTCTTTGTTTGTCCGAACCACACGCAGAAGTAAGTGAAAGTAAATATATACCTTCCCCTCACACATACACCCAACCGCATTGTGTTTATTTTACATTTCAGGCCCAAACATTCAAAACCATCCCGCGCTGTTTAAACCTGCTCAGATGTAAACATGATTTCCCAGCATGCTCCCTGATCTGATAAGGCTCCACTAGCAATGCTACGTCTCTCAAACATGTGAAACCGCAGCTCTGTGGGCCGTGGGGAGGAGGCAGGTGAAGAATGCAGTGAATGCGCTGTTTATGCCACGCTTAGCTGAACAGAAACACTACAAATCCCATAAATCACTGGGGCTCGGCGGCTACCAGGGCACAGGCTGAACATGTGTGCGTCAGAGGGAGAGTTTCTCACTGTTATTTTGAGTTATATGTGGAGCTTTATGGCAGTTTGGTGTTGCCAAGGAAATGATTTGTCCAGGACCAAACCAAAAAGTGGTGTATACTAGTAGCAGCCCCAATTTATTTTCTCGTAAGAACTGGTGATAAAAATACAATATTTTTCAGGAACCAGTGGAGCAGGGCGAGGCCAGTAATAATGGCAGAAAGAGCAGAGTAAAGTTTCAGAAAAAAACATATAGATATGATGGTAAACTAGAAAAAAGAAATAAAACTACTTTTAAAGATTAATATTTTTCTCTGGGGCCTGTTACCAGGTGACACTTTTTATGAACTATGTTACAATGTTGTTTCCTCATCACAAACATATCCAGAGTTGTGTTTTGTTTTATTCACACAGGTTTAACACACAAACCATGTATATTTAGACTGAGTTCTTCTCTCAAACACTCTTTTCCACCTTGTGATGTCATGTGGTAATGCAGGAAGTGCTTCACTGTGTTTTTAAACTGCATACACCTTCACTAAAATCATTTGGATGATTTCAGACCTGGAATCGCCAGTCTCTACTGAATTAAAGGTAAACAGTAGATGTTAACTTGAAAACTACCACTCCATGACATCACAAGGTGGAACAGAGCATTTTGAGCATTGTAGATGCAGACTAATAATGCAGGATTACTCAAACATGCGTGAATGAAACAAAACAAAACTCCAAATATGTTTTTGACGAGGTAACAATACTGTAACATGTCTTAAAGCTCACAAGAGTCCATTTTGAGTAACATAGGACCATTAATGTCATTTCCTGCCACAAATATCTTGGTGCAATTTCAAATATTCAACTCACAAAACCTCTCCATTTATCAAGTTCTTATTGGTGTGACAATTAAGGGTCCATCTTGTCTTCATTCCTCCCATATCTTCTTTACCGCAGATGTTCACTCATAAACTCTTCCTCCAGCTTTGTGTTTGTGGTTTTAGGCTAATTCACCCTCTCTCACCACTGTCCTTCTCTCCTTCCTCTCCTCTCCTCCTCCTGCTTTGTTCTGACCATCGTTTCCTCACTGTCAGATGGTTTTGGCGGTTTACAGCTCGTGTGGGGGACATGTTTGGCGGAACTGTCGAGTTTGAGGTTCGGATAATACCAGCTCTGTAACTGTGGTCAGGTTGTTGTTAAGATAGAGTCGCGGCGGCCATTTTAACAGAATCCAGAATGATTTGTCAACATTTAAGACTTGGGACAGGAAGAGTACGGCGTAAACAGGATGTGACACGAGAGGTGTAGTTGGATTTTAAAGTTAAACCACAAAAATGTGAGCAACAATACATGAATGGTTACTTAAAATGGATTATTATCAATACATTATAGTTTGAATTCAATTTTGGGATAAGAGAACTTCCTATGCTTGATATTGTTATTTTGCAGCTAATGTCATTCCCTGGGAGTTTGAAGCTATCTGTAGGCACTGCTCTGTCTGAGGCTTTTTTAGACTTTAATCTGAGCTTTATTTTAAGACACTCTGACCATGAAGAACTGACTTAGTTGCAACTACGACGAGTGAGATGATTTGTGCTGTTAAACAAGTCTCTCACACATTAAATTACAGTCAGAAGCTAAGTCACGCTCACCTTTTTGTTGAATATCAAACATCTGAATCACACAAGCTCCTGAAAATGTGTTGTTTGAATCCATCTTAAAACATTTGTCGATCTTAAAACATTTTTGACAGTATTTGCTAATTTGTGCATTGTGTCACCATGGTAACTGATGAACATTCCTCCTTAGGCATAGAACACCCATGTAGAACACCCCCAGCACTACTGTCACTGCAAAGTATTAGTAACAAAGGAGTAGAAAACAATCTTGCCACTATAATTGGCAATTTCAGGTATCTGTCAATTACCCAACCCATTTTTACAGTTCATGTATTCAGAAAATCAGTCTTAGTAGTAGATAATAGACTTAGACAAACTTTATTGATCCATGAAAGAAATTACATTGACACAGTAGCTCAGAAATACAATTTAGAAAAAGTCTTAATAGCTATGCTGAATAATTATAGATATACAAGTAATATAGGGTCAAAGTAAAGTTAGAAAGATGTAAATATCATGTCCATTAGACCTTCTCCGTTAAGCCTATTTTAGCAAATGTTTTCTCTTTAGCTTTGGTGATGTTCAGAATTTCTTCGTACAGCTAGGTCTAGTGATCTGTCTGCCACTCTGCTGCCGAGAGAGAGAGTGCTGAACTACTGCTCCGACAACACAAGCATTATCACAGCTTTGTTAGACAATGGAGTGTGAGTAATGGTTTAGCTAATCTTAAAAACAGAGGGGCTGCATACGGCAAAGACATTACATGTACTCGGACTATGTTTTATTTATTATTAAAGGTCCTACATTACGGAAATTTGACTCTTGCGAGCTTTAAGCCATGTTACAATGTCGTTACCTCATCAAAAACATACCTGGAGTTGTGTTTTGTTTCATTCACGCATGTTTGAGTAATCCTGCATTATTACTCTGCCTACATCTCCAAAGTCAAAATGCAATGTCATGAAGCAGTAGTTTTCAATTTAACAGCTCCTTTTACCTTTTGTTCAGTAGAGATTGGCAATTCCAGGGCTGAAATCATCCAAATGATTCGAGTGAAGATATTTAAAAACACAGTGGAGCACTTACTGTATTACCACATGACATCACAAGGTGGAACAGAGTATTTTCTGTTTAAAAGAAGAAGGTGTGAATGAAACAAAACACAACTCCAGGTATGTTTTTGATTAAGATGAAGATGAAGATGAGCATTATAACAAAGTAGTATAATATGGGCCCTTTAATAACAATTTAATATTTTTTACTTGATATTTAAGGCAGAAACACATAGAGACATTTGACTATTTATATAATTGCAACAAAATCACTATAAAAATGTTACTTCTTAGTTCATAGTTCATATCTGACACATGTTAAAGCACTTATAGCTCATTTTCTCCTTTAACACAATAGGCAGCGTCCCATCTGCTCCCTAATTGTCTCTCATTCTTTCCTCCAGCCATACAGCCCATATGTCCTCTTAATCGTCCTCTGTCACCTCTATCATATACTTTTATACTATCATCCCCCACATTTTACTGCTAATAACTTTGCCTCCAGCTAGAGTCATTATAATATGACAGTTTTTACTCTGCTGGTACTGAAATGTGGATATAGGGCATAATTTTCATATACTGTGATAATAGTCTTCTTTCTCATTCATTAAGAATATTAGAAGTTTGGGGGGTTGAAGATAAACCACTATGGAAATGTGCTTTTTTTCCACATTTGTTGCATATTTTGGTATTGTTATGACTGCTACATCTTATGTCTTACTAGTACAACTACTGTGACTACTGCATTGCGTTTGCTGCTATTAAAGGACCTGTATGTGATTTTAAGCCATGTGTAAAGACCACGTTTCAGAATTAACTATGAGCCCCGACCTCTTAGATGCTGAAACATGAGGAAAAAAAAACAAAACATGTTTCTCACCTAACAATGTTTCTGATTGGTTAAAATTGTATGTCCCTGCCACTTCCACATGGTTCTCATCCAACAAAATGTAAAATTAAAATGTATAGACCACATAATTCAGTCTGTACATAATTCAATATACTGTATAGAGTAAGAAGCATTTTTACTACACAGGTAGAAATTAGAGGTGGTCTGATAGGTAAGATCTAAGATACAGGCCTACTAATCCAGGAATTGTGAGTTCAAATCCCATTTGGGGTGAAGAAACTGATATTTTTAGAAGTATTTGGATCAACTAGTATAAAAAATCAAAACTACTGGATGATTATATTTATTTATTTATTTATTCATTTATTTATTTATTTATTTTACCTTGCTCCTGCAGTGGAGTAACTGTCAAGAGAGTGTTCTGGTGCAATTGTAACCTTGCATGAACACTGTTTTTGTGTCCCTGGGCAAGACATATTGCAATGAAAGACAATTTAATGGTAGTCAATTTAATATAATGGGGGTAAAAAAAAATGGGAAAAACCTTTATGATTTGTATGAACATTACAGTTACCTTTTTCCAATTGCAACATTTCAGAAAAAAATGCTAAATACTAAAACTACTTATAATGTTGTTGCCTCCTCAAAACACACCTGGAGTTGTATTTTTTTATGCTGGTATATTATTGGTATATTAGTCTGTCTACATCTCCAAAGCTCAAAATGCTCTGTCATGACATGGTAGTTTTTAAATTAATACCAGTTTGAAAACTAATGATGACAGATCCTGCTTTACGTCTGGCAAAACATGTTGTCAGTAGTCTGTCAGAGTGTAATTTTATCTTGTAGGTCTTTCCTAATTGGACATAGATAAGTTAAAATGACGAAACTAAAAGTGTCCCACTTTTTCCAAATTTCAACTGCATTACCTCCACTTACAGCTATAGGTGTAAATAAGTGATCTGCCTTAAAAGTGTCTGTAGCAGAGGATGGTTTCGATCCATCGACCTCTGGGTTATGGGCCCAGCACGCTCCCGCTGCGCCACTCTGCTGCATGTGAGACATGGGGAGAGTGTGTTGAACTACTGCTCTATACTATTGTGTATTGCCAGAGAATGGAAGGTGTGACAATTAGCCAATCTCCATGTCTCTACAGAGTTGCATGGGAAGTAAAAAATATATAAATATATATAAATATTTTTTATGTATTTATTTAATTTTAATGCTTAATTCTATATTTTGACTGACTCAAGATTTATTTTATATTTCCTACTGAAAAATAAGCCCCACAGAGGGAAAATATGATTGTTCTATCAGGTTGAAACAGCTTTGCAAAGCAGTTTTTAAATTAATACCAGTTTGTCAAGGCCTGATCCCATCAGATTTCAGAAGCTCAGCAGGACCGGGCCTGGTTAGTACTTGGATGGGAGACCGCTGGGAAAAACAGGTGCCACAGTGGGGCGCCAGTCGCAAAAAACTGTCGTCGTGTCCTTAGGCAAGGCACTTCACCCACATTGCCTAGTATGAAAGAGGTGTGTGCATGAGTGATGGTGGTGGTCGGAGGGGCCGATGGTGCAGATTGGCAGCCTCGCTTCCATCAGTCTGCCCCAGGGCAGCTGTGGCTACAATAGTAGTTTACCACCACCAAGTGTGGAGTGGATGAACAATGCTCTGTAAAGTGTCTTTGAGTGTCCAGAAAAGCACTATATAAAACTGATTTATCATCATTAACAGCTACCTTTAACCTTTAGTTCAGTAGAGATAGGCAACTCTTGGGCTGAAATCATCCAAATGATTCCAGTGAAGGTGTGTGGAGTTTAAAAACACAGTGGGGGACTTGTATTACCACATAACATCACAAGGTGGAACATTTTGTTTTCCATTTGAGAGAAGAATTCAGCCTAAATATGCAGGTTTTGTGTGTTAAACGTGTGAATGAAACAAAACACAACTCCAGGTATGTCTGAGATGAGGAAACAACATTATAACATAGATCAGAAAATAGCATAATATGGGCCCTTCATATCATATCATTCTATCTCACTCAACTGGTCCCAACTGTCGAACTTTCTCCTTCAAATCTCTCTCTCTCTCTTTCTCTCTCTCTCTCTCTCTCTCTCTCTCTGTGATGGATTTTGTGCTCTTTACGTTGCCTTCAAACTCTGATTTATCTTCCTTAATCCACAAAGGAACCTTTTCACTGCCACTCTTCCCAAAGCGCGTGTTGATGGGGTGCAAAAGACCATTTATCAGATTATAGTGACACTTCCGCCTTCGCACGCATTATAAATGGTTTTAGATTGACTCTGACCCTTTATTTGTCCATTATCTGGGGGCTCAAAAGGGCAGGGAGGCAGTGGATTGAGAGCTGGGGTGAAAGATGGTGATGTGAAAAGTTCTGTACAGGAGCCAGAGCGACCTGCTGCTTCTCCCAAAGCCTCAGATCCATCAAATGATAAAGCTCCGCTGACGGGCGTGATGGATGGAGGAGACGTATAGAAACGTGGTGTTTGGAAAGAAGAAGAAAGATAGATCTCAAGGAGGAGAGCACGGTTTAAAACTGTTGTAAATGTCACTTTTGGGGAAGTTGATAAGATGTTGTTAGAAAAAAAATAAAATATCTATGATTAGGAATGAATGTTTGCCAAAAAATGTCAGATAAATGCATTAAGGTGAAAATAGTGTTGGTTTATTTTTGTCGAAATGTCTTAAACCAGGCGAATATTTAGATAGAATTACTGAAACTATTATGAATGACAGCATATAGTACCAGAATTTAGCAGAATTTAAACCCCAGTCTTCAGTGTACAAGTCCAATATCATACCCAATATTCACGCGAACGAGAGGAGGACGTACCTGTGAGGTTCTAAGGGTTGAAGACTTGAAACTTGACAAAGTTTTGGAAGAGAGGGAACAATACAAGAGCAACATGCTGTCACCCAATGAATAAGGTGCAGAGATTCAATTCCAACCACAAGGAGACGGAGTATGTGAAGGAAAACTAATGATGACAGATCCTGCTTTACGTCTGGCAAAACATGTTGTCAGTAGTCTGTCAGAGTGTAATTTTATCTTGTAGGTCTTTCCTAATTGGACATAGATAAGTTAAAATGACGAAACTAAAAGTGTCCCACTTTTTCCAAATTTCAACTGCATTACCTCCACTTACAGCTATAGGTGTAAATAAGTGATCTGCCTTAAGAAGTGTCTGTAGCAGAGGATGGTTTCGATCCATCGACCTCTGGGTTATGGGCCCAGCACGCTCCCGCTGCGCCACTCTGCTGTGCCACTCTGCTGCATGTGAGACATGGGGAGAGTGTGTTGAACTACTGCTCTATACTATTGTGTATTGCCAGAGAATGGAAGGTGTGACAATTAGCCAATCTCCATGTCTCTACAGAGTTGCATGGGAAGTAAAATATTATAAATATATATAAATATTTTTTATGTATTTATTTAATTTTAATGCTTAATTCTATATTTTGACTGACTCAAGATTTATTTTATATTTCCTACTGAAAAATAAGCCCTACAGAGGGAAAAATATGATTGTTCTATCAGTTTGAAAGAGCTTTGCAAAGCATATTTCAGCCTCACTCACTACTCTACTATTGTTGCTTTTTTGTTTTTTATATTTATGTGCATTATTTTGATTTCTCTATTGTCTTATAGTAGCATTTCAGAGTAGCAGCCTTTATTGCTTGAGTGCCTCCTGCGGTCTCTACCTGTCCTTTCCATGATCCTTTGGGGCTGTCTGAGACCCTTGTCTCCAGAGGATTTTCTAATGTCTGTTTCCCATAAACACCACACACAGCTCCCCCTGAGGCTGGCACTGTCTCACCCAAGTCTGTGCCGCTGTTGATTTTCATGTTTATTCTATGCAGACTATTCATATTTTATCAACACCTCCTGTGAGTCTGCTCCAATGAACAGCTCCACAGCTCACTCTCTCATCAGCCCAAATATGCACGGCAGGTTTATTTGTAAAGCACAGTTTTGTACAGAATAAGAAAGATAATAAATCACATTACAAACAAATAAAAACATTAATAGTTATTATAATGTTATAATTAAATGCACTAGAGAAGATAATAAGATAAGATAATGAAAACATTGTCAGAGTAGACGCCTGTCTCACATCTTCAGGCAGTTCCAGGTTTTCCAGGACTAAACCAGAACTAAAGCAGAATTAAACCAGGACTAAACTAGGACTGGAGGCTGGACAAATCTAGAGCTGCTTTAAAGTCTATTGGGCTTAAATATCAGTGCAGAGACATGTTGATAGAAAGCCTTACTGTTTTTCAAATTATTTTTTCAATACAATTAAGTAACAATATTGACATATACAGTAGAACTATAAAATTCAGTGGTTTCACCCTCTTCCTTTGAATATTATTAATATAGCTTTGACCAACCCAAAAAACTTTAATCTGGTTCCACAACTTTGGTTAACCTTCAAACAGAAGGAAATTAGATTGCAAAAAGGGTTCAGTATTTTTCATCAGATTAGAAATGCATTCTCTTTATTTGTTTGTGTAGTATTCAAATGATTCTAGATGCATGAAGTTTAAAAACACATTGGACCTATATTACCACATGACAGCACGAGTTGCAAAGTGTTTTGAGTTTGAGAGAAGAACATTATATACATGTTATGCAATAGGATGTGGTTTTAGATGCATTTTAGATGCCTTATATGCCCCTGTTTTACCTGCTTCACAGACCCCCCCTCCTCTCTCTCTCTTTCTTCGCTATCAGTTCAAGTTAGATAAATGTTTTTGTTCTGTTCCTTTCCCTGATAACAACATTAAACCATTCTCAGCCCCATAATAACTCTCTCAGCACTCGGAGCTACTGTGATTTAGTGAAGTCAGAGTGTGGCGGTAAATACAAGAGACAGCCCCTTCAAAGACTGGAGGAGGCTTCTATTTTTGAGGTTTGGATTTCTGAGTTTGTGCTCCAAAGTGCCAGACAAGAATCAAGTTTCAAACGCAGACAAAGTAGTTCCCCGAGGAGTACGAAAGTTTGAGAGTTTTGCACCCAACTTTTGCAGATTCGTTATGAATTCAGTACCTGCTGTGGCCTCATTCGGTTCAGAGGAGTTGCATTTTCCACTTTCTCTCCAAGTGATACGCCAATGTTGTGTCCTTGGGCAAGACACTTCACCTCACGTTAGAGGTGGGACGAGACACAATAGCTCCTTTCATTGTGTATTGGGAATTAGCTAAAATAAATTTATATTTAAATATCAGGCAGAGGACAGCAAGTTACAGATACATGATCACAGACAGCGAGTTCAGACCTTTGCTACGATGTAAATACCGGAGGAAACTTCTGTGTTCATAAAAGTAGGTCTTTGTATCTCGAAGCTAGTGCTGAGATTAACTGAAAAGATATTCAATGTATTTTCATAAAGTTGTTTTGTGTTCTGTTTTAAGGTTTAGATTAGGGTGTGACAATACAGCAAGTGCTCCACTGTGTTTTTATACTCCGTACACCTTCACTGGAATGCCATCCATCCATCTTCTCCCGCTTAATCCGGCTGGGTCGCGGGGGCAGCACGCTGCCCATTACTCTGTGCACCAGACCCAGACCCCTATGAACCCTTCTGCAGGTGGTGAGCCCACAGGAGGGAGGAATTCCTTGACGGTAAACTGTTCATAGGGGTGTTGCATGTTTTTTGGTTGATGGGGGGAAACCAGAGTACCCGGAGGAAACCCATCCAGACACGGGGAGGAAACATGCAAACTCCACACAGAAAGGCCCGGGCGACCCGGGGATCGAACCCGTAACCTTCTTGCTGTGAGGCATGAGTGTTGCCACTCAGCCACCGTGCCGTTCCACCATTCACTGGAATGATTTGGATGATTTCAGCCCTGGAATTGCCAGTCTCTACCGAACTGAAGGTAAAAATGTAGCTGTTAACTTGAAAACTACCGCTACATTACATCGCAAGGTGGAAAAGAACATTTTCAGATATGGAAATGTAGACAGACTAATAATAAAGGATTACTCAAACATGTGTGAATGAAACGAAACACAACTCCAAGTATGTTTTTGAGGAGGTAAAACATATCTGTCTGCTTCTTTAGTTCATTTCTCATTATAATCTCAAACTCCTTAACCGCTCGCTCCCATTTGTCTTCTTATATTTTCCACCATACATCGCATAAACCTGCATCTCCTTCCCTTTTCCATTAAAAACATGAGGAGGTTCCGTGTGAAGGCTAGTACAAATACTGCATATATCTCCATGAATATAAAGTTATACTGGGGTAATGTATGTGTTACTGCAGTAGTGACAGGAGCGCGCCTGATAACATCCATGATATATGTATACACACTGATATGGATAAGACTTATGAGGGATAATATATACAGGGGTTTTATGGGACGTCAAAACTGTAAGATAGATTTTTAATTTACTGGTGAAGAATGGACATTTAGACACTGCATTGTTGTAAGTGTATAAATTATATAAAAAAGCTACTAAATGAGGGCGTTCTAAATGAGTAGCTCAATGTTTTTATGTGCATTGTCCCTGATAAATAAACTAAACTAAACTTTATTATCCTTAAAGGATCCTTATCCTTATTAGTCTCCAAAGCTCAAAATGTTCTGTTCCACCTTGTGATGTCATGTTTCAACTTAACATCTACTTTTTAACTTTAGTTCAGTAAAAATGAGCAATTCAAGGGCTGAAATTATCCAAATGATTCTCGTGAAGGTATATGGAAACAACAGTGTTTTCCGTTTGACAGAAGAACTCAGCCTAAATATGCAGAGTTTGAGTGTTAAACATGTGTGAATGAAACAAAACACAACTCCAGGTGTGTTTTTGATGAGGAAAGAACATTAGAACAGATCAGAAAACAGTGTAAATGCACTCTTACTTAAGTACTGCATAATATTACCCTTATATAACTTTTTTTTGTTTGTCTGTTTGTTTGTTTGTTTGTTTGTTTTTGTTGGTTTGTTGTTGTTTTTTTTTTCAAATAGCCATTCATTTCTCTATATTTCTGTGTTGATTCTTCATATGGTTTGGATTCAGATGAAATATAGGACTCAGATTCATCACAGTCTGGGACCCACTGAGCAGAAACAGCAGGATGTGAGGGAAGTGATCTGCTTCTCTGTTTGACTCCAAAACTTTATTAATCATTCTGACAAAATAAATAAGAGGAAGTATAAGAGTGTGTTTACGCCTCAATGTATCTAGCTAATAAGAGAAAAGACCACCCCAGATGGGACTCGAACCCACAATCCCTGGCTTAGGAGGCCAGTGCCTTATCCATTAGGCCACTGGGGCTTCTGTAAAGTAATGTTTGCACAAAACAATTAACAATAGATGAGAGTGCAGCTTCATTTGAGTTCAGTAGTGTTGTCATGATACTCATATTTCAATACTAAGGAGTAGACTGTAGACTGATTCCGATACTGTGATGATAATTTAAAAAAAACACTTATTTAGACAACAGAATGTGATTTTCAACATTAAATCAAAGTACTTTCTTTTATATTACCATGTGGATCATTTGAATAATTTCAAATCTGGAATTGCCAATCTCTACTGAACTAAAGGTAAAAGGTAGCTGTTAACTTGAAACTACCACATCATGGCATCACAAGGTGGAAACATGTGTGAATGAAACAAAACACAACTCCAGGTTGCTCCATGTTTTTGGTGAGCTAACAACATTATAACATGATTTAAAGCTAACAAGAATACATTTTGTGTAATATAATACCTTAAAGTGTAGTTTTATTGTAAATCCCCCTAATTAAGGATCACCTTGGCTCACTGAGCCCTTCAGTCCAATCCAGCGTTAGAAATCTTGGAGTGCTGTTGGACAAATCAGTGTCTTTAGAGGGTCACCGCAGCCAAGTGGTTAAAAACTGTTTTTATCAGCTACAGAACATCACTAAACTGAGACCAATTTGATCAAATGCTGATCTTGAGATGATTGTTCACTGTTTAATTTCATCTCATTTAGATTTTTGTAATTCTCTTTTTACTTGTTTTAACGCATCTGCACTTACGCGGCCATGGTTTTTAACAGGCGCTAACAGGCGAACACACATCACACTAATTTTATTTTCACTGCACTGGCTTCCTTTTAAGTTCTGTGTTGATTTTAAAATCATGGTTTTAATTAACAGAGCTCTAAATGGACAAGCGCCCCAGTACATCCCCTACAGCGCCCCTACACCTCAGGCCACACTCTTCGGTCCTCAGGTCAGGGCCTCTTGATGGTCCCAAAGACCCTCTTTAGACCCGTAGACTCTATTGACTCATTTAAAAAGCAGATTTTGTTTTATCTGTGAAAGGTGCTCTATGAATAAAGTCTTACTTACTTACATTTCTGATTGGGAAGAATAATAGGCCTATAATAATATGAGCTTCCAAAACCACAAGTTATCTTCAGCTTGTCACTCAGATATTCAAAAGTTGCTCCGCTCACCCCTCTCCATTGTCTGGAACTGTCTTCTCTGCATATTCTTCTTGCTCGGAGAAGATTCTAACTTGTGGTCCCAGATTGCTCCCTGCTTCTCGCCTGTCACTCAAACATATTTATATGCGCTCAGATAAAGCCGTCATCTGTCACTTTTCTGTTCTGACTCAGAGGATTTGCAGAGGGAGAGAGAGGTGGTGGGTGCATGTTGTTAACAGCTCAAACAGCAGCAGAGTACAAGGCAGTCTCAAGCTGCGCTAATCTATAAATATGAAAACTTGGCTGCAACGATTCTTCAATTAAATGAACTTTATATCAAACAAAGGAGGTTAAAAGAGGAGTTTGTTTTGCATAGTGGTGGATAAAACAGATTTTCAGTACATAGTAGGTACAGGTGGGCGGTATAGCGTCTACACAAGTTAAAATCAAAATTGTTGCAATTTTGAAGGTATGCAAAGTTGGAAGATGGTGTGTATTGCCTAAGAAAATTGTCTAAAAGCATAAAATTCACATGATCTTTCATACAAGGGCTATAAAGTGATATTTCTGAACTTTTGATAGTTTCTGTACCAGATTTTTATTGCCTTAAAAATGTTAAAAACAGAACTAGATCATTTTAAACACTTAACAGTGGTCGAAAGTTATTCCTGACTTACCTTATGCATTCAGAGCATCCTAATTATTCACCGGAATGAGTTTATAAGCTTTTCACAACTGTCAGAGATATAATCCAAGTTTGCCCATGACTGTAAAGAAAACAACTAGCATGCTAACATCCACTTCCTGATCAGACAATTAAAAAGCTTACAGTATTCATTAGATGCAGACAGCACGCAGCCACAGCCCATGTGTTGGGGTCCCCAAAATTGTGCTAACACTGATCATTTCTTATGATACACCACAAATGTGTGTTGTGATGCGATGTATACAGGTTAAAGAGTTATAACTAAACAACAAAGTCTGATAAAAGATTCTTTCTCTGTCCCAATCATCATAATTCATCAAACTTGCTCAAAACCTTAATTTTTAAAGTAGTAGTAGTAGTAGTAGGAGTAGGAGTAGGAGGAGGAGGAGGCTAGAAGTAGTGGTAGTAGTAGTGATAATATTAGTTGTAGTGGTAGTAGTAGTAATGGAAGTAGTTGTAGTAGTAGTAGTATTAGTAGTATTAGTAGTGCTTAGGTGCTTAAAGGCTTAAAATGAAAGAAGATATGGGCAGGTAATAAAATGACTATTGTTAACACATACATGCTTTATGAATGGTGGGCTCCTTGGTCTATTCACTATGCAAAATCAATAGCATTTTATTTTTGAAATTTTTAAAAAATTAAAGTCAAATGTGGGAGTGTGACATTGTCCATAGACTTTGAATCCAACAGTACTGATTTGAAATGATCATATCCAAGAATTCCACATGTGAATTTTCAGATGTCCTTTTTCTTCTGTCACCATCAGTCACCAGCTCCATTCCTCACACACACGACATTTATTAATAAACACATTGTCACCTCCGACATCCCATAATAAGAGCTGACAGCAGGTGAGTGTTTGGACATATGGGCCTTGTGTCTCTGTGTGTGTCTGTGGTGTGGTCTGGGTTTGAAATGAACCTGTTTCGACACAGATATGAGAGCCTGGAGTGCAGGTTATTAACATACACAGCCAGACTCCACCCCCTGCTGCTCCTCGTACCAAACACACTCCATAACAGAGAAACGTAATCAGGAGAAGAAAAGGATGAAGAGATTAGTGTCTGAATAATGGATTATTAGCCACAGGTGGACAGTGTCATAGGTTTGTAATATGTATGTGTAATGTATCTACGCAGGTTCAGACTGACACCCACAAAATCTGCAGTGTCGCATTTCCAAACAGGGATCAAATTGTGGCTAATTCTGTCGCTCGCTAACTTGATTTTGTTCCAGTTTTTTACCACATACTACTCCATTTCGATACTGAGGAAAAGGCTCGAAAATAAGAGATTTCGATACCACAATGATCATTTTAAAAAAGTTTCAGCACTAAATAATACTACTTTTTTATGTTACCATGTGGTCTTATACTAGTTCTGAGTTTGTTTGTTCATTTTTTGTTTTTGTAGATTTTATGGTTTATAAGTTTAATTAGTATCTAGTTTTGATCATATTTTTAGTATCAATTAGTATCTGATTTTTTTTTCTGGTGGAGTGTATGCGACTTCCTTGTCTCGACGGAGATGCTGTTGCTTTGCCTGGAATGTTCCACTGTATATAGCATAAAAAGTAACATGCCTTCTTCAAATTCATTTATTAAATTACAGGTGCTTCTATTGCTGAGCTGGCTTGCTTCACCACTGATCTGACTTCTAATTTGCCTGCATGTCTCTATGAAGATAGATAAGTTTTATGCCATATTGTGCATATTTTGGAATATTAGACCAACTAAAAAAAAGTTAGACAGTGCATCTTTAAATAAACTGTAGATATTGTGACTATTAAGTGTATTATTTGCTTCATATCCTGTACTAACGTGTGCATGTGTGTTTTGTTACAGAGGACATCTTTATTCTTCATGGGAAAGACAAGAAGAACCCTCTGATCTACGGCCTCTTCACCACCTCCAGGTCAGTGCATTAAATTATACTAAATGATTGTTACATTTTTATATATAATTATTTTGGTATATCCATAGGATTAAAGGTCATATATTAGACAGCTTTAAGCCATGTTATAATGTTGTTACCTCCTGCAAAACAAACCTGGGGTTATGTTTTATTTCATCCTATTTATTTTATCCTACACAACCAAACAACCCAAACAGTAACACACACACACACACACACACACACTAACATGCTAAAATACATAAAACTACATACAGTGATATGTGAGGCTGAATACAGGTGAACCAGTTCAGAAATCACCACCAGAGGAGCCGTATACACCAGGAGCAGAGAGCCGTCCACCGCCACCAGGAACCGCCACAGGGCCCAGGGGAGAGAAGACGCCAAAGCACCATCCCTCCACCAAGACACAGGGCCCAGGGGAGAGAAGAGGCCCAAACACCATCCCTCCACCAAGACACAGGGCCCAGGGGAGAGAAGAGGCCCAAACACCATCCCTCCACCAAGACACAGGGCCCAGGGGAGAGAAGAGGCCCAAACACCATCCCTCCACCAGGACACAGGGCCCTGGAGAAGAGGCCCAAGCACCATTCCTCCACCAGGACACAGGGGAGAGAAGAGGCCCAAGCACCATCCCTCCACCAGGACACAGGGCCCTGGAGAAGAGGCCCAAGCACCATCCCTCCACCAGGACACAGGGCCCTGGAGAAGAGGCCCAAGCACCATTCCTCCACCAGGACACAGGGCCCAGGAGAAGAGGCCCAAGCACCATTCCTCCACCAGGACACAGGGGAGAGAAGAGGCCCAAACACCATCCCTCCACCAGGACACAGGGCCCTGGAGAAGAGGCCCAAGCACCATCCCTCCACCAGGAGCCCACAGGGCAGACCCCGGCAGCCACAGCCGACCACTGCTCCCAGTGCAGGGGGTTCCTACAGAGGAAACACTGGAAATCCTAAAAATGATAAAGGAATATGAGTTCAAGCTAATAACACACCTAAAATAAATAAATAAAATAAAATATGAATAATAAAAGTAAAAGTATACAGTTTCAATCAAAGGCCAAGCTAAACAGGTGGGTTTTGAGCCTATTCTCAAAAACAATGTTCTCTTTGGCCCTGAGGTCCTCCGGCAGGCTGTTCCATAGATGTAGTACTGGAAAGACGCCTCTCCGTGAGTGTGTGTCCTGACTTTGGGAAGGACCAGGAACCTGCTGCTGGAGGAGCGCAGTGTCCGCGAGGGTTCTGTTCCACTTTATGATGTCATGTGGCAGTAGTTTTCAAGTTAACAGCTACCTTTTACCTTTAGTTCAGTAGAAATTGGCAAAGGCTGAAATGATCCAGATGATTCTAGTGAAAGGGTGTGGAGTTTAAAAACACAGTGGAGCACTTCTTGTATTACCACATGACATCACAAGGTGGAATAGAGTGTTTTCTGTTTAAGAGAAGAACTCAACCTAAATATGCAGGGTTTGTGTGTTAAACATGTGTGAATGAAACTAATGCAACTCCAGGTATGTTTTTGATGAGGAAACAACATTATATCATAGATCAGAAAATAGCCCAATATGAGCCCTTTAAATGAGACTAAATGATTATGTGACATTCTTATATAAAGCCGTTTTGGTATTTTCATAGTATTAAATTACACAAAAACACTCCCTCTCTCCCTATATTTCTTAACCTACCATTACGAGATTTGGAAAATACGGTTTCTTTAAATCCACATCTCAAACATTGCATTTGCGTCACTTTTAAACACATAAAAATAAGCTTCCAAATCCTCAAAAAGTGTTTAAAGTTGGCATTAAAGTAGTTCCAGCCAGTGTCAGACTCCATTTACATGAAGTTTGACTATTAAGATGAGAAAACAACCAGAGAGACATTGGCACAGAATGAACCAGGAGGGAGTAGCCTTGGTGGTGCTTTTTGACTGTCTTCCAACGCAGGGCTGGTCCAGACTTTTAACACATTTCTCCTCGGAAATTTTAACTTTGGAGTTCTATTCAGAGCGCTGACTCACTCCTGCCTGCTCATATTTATCTGTTTGAGGTTTGCTTCTGTTTTTGCTTCCACTGTTTCACGTCAAGAGATTTAAATGGTTTCGAGATTTGGTGAAAAAAGGAGATAGGTGCAGAGCTTTTGTTCAGATTCTTGGTTGTGATTTTCAGATAATCCTGATACAAAGTAGAGATAGTACTCAGTTTTATTTACTCTGTAAATAAACTGTACTTTTCAGGATTGTTTTCAGACACATTTACAGTGCATACGGAAAGTATTCACAGCGCTTCCTTTTTCCCACATTTTGTCATGTTACAGCCTCATTCCAAATTGTATTAAATTCATCTCTTACCTCAAAATTCTACACACAATGCCCCATTATGATAATGTGAAAAAAAAATTTTTTTTTGACATTTTTTGTATTTATTAAAAATAGAAAACTAATAAATCACATTTACATAAGTATTCACAGCCTTTGCTTAATACTTTGTTGATCCACCTTTGGCAGCAATTACAGCCTCAAGTCTTTTTGAATATGATGCCACAAGCTTAGCACACCGATCTTTAGGCAGTTTTGCCCATTCTTCTTTGCAGTAATTCTCAAGCTCCATCAGGTTGGATGGACAGCCATTTTCAGGTCTCTCCAGAGATGTTCAATCGGATTCAAGTCTGGACTCTGGCTGGGCCACTCCAGGACATTCACAGAGTGGTTCTGAAGCCAATCCTTTGAGATCTTGGCTGTGTGCTTCGGGTCGTTGTCCTGCTGAAAAATGAACCTTCGCCCCAGTCTGAGGTCAACAGCGCTCTGGAGCAAGTTTTCATCCAGGATATCTCTGTATATTGCTGCATTCATTTTTCCTTCTATCCTGACTAGTCTGCCAGTTCCTGCTGCTGAAAAACATGCCCATAGCATGATGCTGCCACCACCATGCTTCACTGTAGGGATGGTATTGGCCTGGTGATGAGCGGTGCCTGGTTTCCTCCAAACATGACGCCTGGCATTCACACCAAAGAGTTCAATTTTGTTTCTCATGGTCTGAGAGTCATTCAGGTGCCTTTTGGCAAATTCCAGACGGGCTGCCATGTTCCTTTTACTAAGGAGTGGCTTTCGTCTGGCCACTCTACCATACAGGCCTGATTGGTGGATTGCTGCAGAGATGGTTGTCCTTCTGGAAGGCTCTCCTCTCTCCACAGAGGAACGCTGGAGCTCTGACAGAGTGACCATCGGGTTCTTGGTCACCTCCCTGACTAAGGCCCTTCTCCCTCGATCGCTCAGTTTAGACGGCCGGCCAGCTCTAGGAAGAGTCCTGGTGGTTCCAAACGTCTTCCGTTTACGAATAATGGAGGCCACTGTGCTCATTGGGACCTTCATAGCAGCAGAAATTTTTCTGTATCCTTCCCCAGATTTGTGCCTCAAGACAATCCTGTCTCGCAGGTCTACAGACAATTCCTTTGACTTCATGCTTGGTGTTTGTGCTCTGACATGCACGGTCAACTGTGGGACCTTATATAGACAGGTGTGTGCCTTCCAAATCATGTCCAATCAACTGAATTTACCGCAGGTGGACTCCAGTGAAGCTGTAGAAACATCTCAAGGAGGATCAGTGGAAAAAGGATGCACCTGAGCTCAATTTTGAGCTTCATGGCAAAGACTGTGAATACTTATGTAAATGTGATTTCTTAGTTTTCTATTTTTAATAAATTCAAAAACTGTCAAAAAAAACCAACTTTTTTTCACATTGTCATAATGAGGTATTGTGTGTAGAATTTTGAGGTAAGAGATAAATTTAATACAATTTGGAATGAGGCTGTAACATGACAAAATGTGGAAAAAATGAAGCGCTGTGAATACTTTCCGGATGCACTGTACATCTGAGTAATATTTAGTTTGAAGTAACAATACTCTTACTTGTTTAGATAATATTTAAAGATTTGAACATTTGTGTTTCTTTCACCGTTCCTTCAGATATGATTTTTTTTTTTTTTTTTTTTAGTGTATTCTTTGAAAATATCAGATTTTGTTACCCTTATTTGTTTTGGATCTTTGTACATTATCTTCAAATTATAAATCAGATATTATGTTACATGAGTAGTAGTTTCCTTAAGTACTTTTTTACTCTTGCTTGAGTAATTTTTTTAGACCACTACTTTTTGATTCATTTTTAATTGAATATATGTGAATATTTTGACCGAGAGACCAAAGTGGAATCCAGTACCTCCCAAGTAGTGGTAGTCCCAAGCCTGGATAAACTATGCAGAACTATGCACAGGAAGGGCATCTGTTATAATTTAAGATCTCAGATGTAACACAATAATGTTGTTTGTAATAGAGATGCACCAATTCAATCTGATATCGGCTTCCAAATATCAGTTCAAATGATATCCCCATTGGACATTTAAGTCTTAGTTGGCCAAGAAAGTCTTTTAATGTTTGATACAAAGGTTACTTGACAGATAAATAACAGCACCATAACACATTTGGATCCGTTTTGTCTTATTTTATTCAGTCAGATCGGTGCATCCCTATTTTGTAATCCACACCTGAGACTAGTTCTGTTCTGGCTGTGCAGGAATGAGAAGAATCTATGTCCTTTATGCGTTAAGTCTCTCATTTTCAAAGTGACCAAACTCCAGTTGTGAGTTGTGACTGACAGTTCGCCAGCTGTTGTGTTTACTGTTTTCAATCAGAGCAGGAATGACAAGAAGTTGTTTTTTCTCCGTGGATATATAAGCTCTATAATATGCAGCTTATTAAAAATGTCTACATGATGTTGTAGATTCACATTTTTCATCTGAGCACCTCCCATAATTTAATGCCTTGACAAAACAATACAAAGTGTGTTTGTTATAAAACTTAATTATCTGTCGATATCAGCCAGCAAACAGCATTTATTTCCTTTAAACTAAAATCAAATAAGACAAAACTGATCCAAGTGTGTTAGTAAAAGTCTTATTACATCATTTTACTGTTTATGCCAAACTAAGATGTTACCAGATCCAGACTTTTTTTTTCAGTATTGACGCTGATATCAGAAACCAATATCGGATCAGTGCATCCCTAATTTTCACATAAATTAATTGCCACTTTTTATGTTGTAAATTATAAATTTTTCAAGAACCACAAAACAACCCCTGTAAAAATCATGCCTGGTATCGGTATCGGTATCAGTACTCTGTATTGGCGAGTACTCTGAAGAAAATACTCATACTTGTTTTGGAAAAAGTGATATTGGTGCATCTCTAATATAGAGTTATCTGCTTGGCTTTCTTGCTGTCCTGATTCTAGCCCACAGTATTTAGTTGAAAGGAACTGAAAATATATGTGGGTAAATATATTATGACTCGAGATAATGATTTTTCCAGAGGTTCAAAGTTTAATTTTGTATTCACCTTATTCCTGAAGTTGCCGTGGGCGCCTCCATCGTCATTCGTGTTGTATTATTTTGCATGGGGGTCCGATCTTGATAATTTTATACAGACTACAAAGCTGTTTTAAAACTTCCCAGTGAATTGGAGCAGTGTTGATTTGTTTGTGTAGACCAAGAATCTCCAACCTGTAGCTCGGGAGCTACTAGTAGCTCTCCACCCCCTTCCAAGTAGCTCACCAAAGGATTTCTGAATTATATCTATTGTGCTTAAAAACTAAAATCTGATCATTTATCATTGTAAATGTATAATTTTGATGCCTAACTTGTGCACTAATAAATGGATAATGGTTTATGTTTTATAAGCATCTAACTGTACCCTGTCTAAGGCTTTCCATGGCTCTTATACTTCCTTGAATTTCTTGCGACCGCTAAAATTAGTAGCTCTCTGGCACTTTTGTTTTGTGAAGGAGCTCACCGGAGGAAAAAAGTTGGAGACCCCTAGTGTAGACCAAGCTTCTGAGTGTAATCTAGTAGCATTTGTAGTAGTAGTAGAAGAGAGGGACTGTGAGTAAATAGTACACAAATAATAAAGAAATCTACAACTATCTTCCCTAACTTGTCCCTGTGCAATAATCATTTGTAGAAGTACAAAAGCAAAAGAAAAAAGCAAAAGTGGACGGCAAATCAAATAGAGCCTGCCCTGTGTGTGTTTGTGCTATGACTATTCAAATTACATCAACTTGACTAAAATTGATTAAATGAACTCACTTACTTTTAAAATACACAGAACCAAGTGAAATAATTCAAAACACCGACATTGTAACTCTCACCGCCTGCTGCTCCAGTACAGTTTTATTCATTCAGCCGAGGAGCGTGACATGATGTAAAGTGCTTCATGTTTGGAGCTTCTGCAGAGAAACAGAGCAGAGACCACAATGACTCATTCCCCATAACATAACACAGAGAATATAAAACATGTTTCTATGACACTACCATCTGACACAGGGCTGAGCAGAGAGAGGAGGGCGTTTACTCTGCAGGAAAAATACTTCTTTTGTGGAAAAATTCTGCTCAACTTTCCAACATTTTGCACTTTTCTGTCACATTGAGGTTTTCCAAAATAAAGTGCATGAGTTATTAAGTATTATTTCTGGGCGTGTTTGAGGTATAGTCAGGTTTCTTTGCTTGTGCACCTGTTGAGGTCCCTTGGCAAAAAGGAAATATCAGTCTCCTAGACATGGAAACATAAAGGGACTGCTTTAACAGACTTATTTTCAGTCAAATTATTTCTAACATATTCCGTTACATGGTCCAATCAGAACACTGTATTCTGAATTTTTGGAATACTAATATTGTAGTGAACAAAATATGATATATAAGCTGCACTGTGTAATCAAGAAAGAAGTGATTCCAGACCAGGTAGAGAGTTGAAAGAAGCCCTTTATCTGATATCAG